>OX419715.1:86923752-88123752 GCA_948474765.1 Patella depressa | reverse complement strand
TTTCCCGCCGTTGATTTATTCAAATTAAAAAGTGTTCGGGGGTGGTGCCGTCTTGTTTATGTCGAAGGTTAGGTCTAAATATTAAGGTCGCCTAGCCATAACACAAACTCGTCCCCTAATCCTATTTACATGTTCTGACCTTGACGAAATCTACAGGCGACCTTAATATTTATACCCGGCCTTATTCCACCCGCGCAGGTTTTTAATACATCGATGTAAATACTGAACAAGATTGAACCACGTTTTTTACTGCCGTTCCCCTTAGAGATTTACTTATCACAATACTTTAAGGGATTATAATAATGCCCAAATCACGACCGGAGGTTTTAAGGTATAATAATAATACTTAAAGTACATTCAAAATAGTCCTTGAGTCACCTAATTGTTAATAGACATGACCAAGACAGTAATACGTGGGACTTTAAATGGCTCTACACCAGCCACTTTTATTGGCAAATTAGTCTAAGTTTTTAAATATAATCTATGTTCATGACTGTAGAGACAACTAGAAAATTATATTTTAATGACTGCTTAAGATGGCCAAAACGATAGTAATTCCTCTTTGAATTGGAACTGATATTTTTATGGGTTTGGCTTGGTTGAAGATATAAAAACAAATAATTTCAGCGTTTAGATTTAACTGATTGTCCTTAATGACTTGAAACCTAAAACTTAGTCGTAATAGAGAGAAAGAAGGAGAAATGCGGTTTACCGATAACCTGTCGTTACCTGAACACACACTAGGTCTTTTCAGAACTAACATGATGGTTCACTCTTGCGACTAGGGGTCTTTAACCGAGGTTAGACAGGCGACCCTATTCCCTGTCAGGTACAGGCGGAGAATTGAAACCACGCCACTTGTCTCAACGCAAATCCTATGTATCGTGTGCATGTTGGAAAAATGAGATGAAAAGGGGTTTGACGTCCTGGTGGTCTTTCCGACTGGACTAATGATGACGGACACACACCATACAGTGTGCTAAGAGGGAAATTGTGTCTGGACTCGCAAACGAAGGTCTCAAGGATACAGCACCACTCCGCACCATAGACTACAGCACCACGGAAATCTACAGTATGGTTAAAAGACAGGTCAATTCAATCTGGGAATTAAAACTCGTTGAACTTGACACATACAGATTCCGGCTGGATGACAAGATCAACACGAAGACAGCAATCAATCACCCTAGAAGAAATATATGCAGATTTATATCGAAACTAAGGGTGAGAGAGCGGCTGCGAGACCACAAACACCAAGTCATCGTCTGTGAGTGCGGGGAAGAATGTACCACCAACCATGTCCTGGTAGACTGTGAGGTATACAAGGAGGAGAGAAGGGAACTAGTAAGAATAATGGAGACCAACAACATACCATTCAACACTAAGAACCTACTCTTCCCTAGACCAGATCTGAAACTGCAAATCTTCGAACAAATCCACGCCCTAATGGAGACAGTAGGACTAAGTAGAATAGTGAAGTAAGAGGGGGTCATGATTAGACGGGCCCGGCATCTAAACACTAAACTACATAGGGGATTGATACCAAACTGGCAGAATAGTGGAGTAAGGGAGGGTCACGATCAGACGGACTCGGCATCTAAACACTATTCCGCCAAAAAACAGACACCAAACCTACGGAATAGGATAGTGGAGTAAGGGGAGGTCACGATAAGACGGGCCTGGCACCTAAACACAAATCCTACGAAGATGACATCTACCAAACTAAGCAGGATAGTGGAGTAAGGGGGAGTTTCGGTCAGACGTACTCGGCACCTAAACACTATTCCGTAAATAAAAATGATACCAAACTCATAGAGTGGGATAGTGGAGTAAGGGGAGGCCACGATAAGACGGGCCTGGCACCTAAACACTAACCCCAAACGATGACACCAACCAACCCAGAAGCAAACGAGATCATCTACCAAATGATATGTTTATTAAATAAAGGGAAGAACTTCCCACTAAACCCAATCCATGGCTTAAAGCTAAATGGAAAGATTGCAAAATCATATTCTAAAAAACAGGAATCAGCTTCGGCTCTCCTAAGTCTTGTCTGTGATATCACTTATGTGGAAGCAGACGTTAAACACCAAGTAGTAGTAGTAGTAGTGGACTGTGGTACCATCGCCTACTCTTATATCGAATTCAACCTGCCAAGTGATCTTTTACGTGCAGGCCAATGTATACGCGGAACCTCCGCCCTGAAACCACTGACCAGATGAAACCACGTTGGAAATGTGTACATGCTGGGATGAACGTCAAATATAGTTGCCAAGCAGTCCGAGCCAAAGTTTCCCCCATACATACATTAACTTGGGTTGAGCAGAGAATTCAGATGCTAAAACTCTATTTCAGCGGTTAAAGTGGTATAGCTCCTTAAGAGGCTCGTTCTTTAGTTTTGACAAAGAGGTATACCTCCTTCTTCTTCAGCTTCTTTAAGACCTCGTTCGCTATACTCCCGCTGTATTCAATAGTCCGAGTGCAGACAAAAAGTAGGACGTTAAAGAACATTTTATTTTTATTTACCTTGTTGGTGCCGAAAAGTCGATTTTAACGTAAATCAAACTGGTTCAGCTCGTTCACGACCGTACTCTCTACATATGGTATTACACCGGTTGCTAATTGGCAGTTTGTGGTGCCAGAAGAGGAACGTCAATATGTAGAGAGGCAATAATAAACTACAATTGTAAAAGGGAAATTACGTGAGATAATGGTTCTAGTGTTCCATCATGTGGCTTGGCATGTCAAAAAACAAACAAGGATAATAACTCGTAATCACCGTGTAACGATTAATAACACTAATATCTATAAGACTGTCATTTGATCAAATCGGCAATCTACGGGAGGGGGGGTCTGCTGGGAAGACAGGAGAGAATGAATGAATGGAATGGTGTTTTATGACCCGTCAACACTAGTCTTACGGTAAATGGTTCGACGAGAGAGGGGGGGGGATTTCCCCTCAACACATACTAGCTAGGAACTTAATGAAATGAGGTTTAACGTCCAACTATTCTGCTTCAACTGGGATAAGAGGAGAGAGGGGGTGGGGCGTTAATGAGGTTTAAAGGCACATCGACATAAAACGAAATGAAATAGGGTTTAACGTCCTGTTGTTCTGCTTTGATTGGGCGGGGTCATCACAATTCACAGAATGACTTATGTACAGCAATGAGTATCTTCTTCTGTCACGGCTTTACGTCGCAGACAGACAATGGTTATGGACTAGTTTATTTTGTTATTTAATAATAAAGGTGGTGAACTATAGATTGCTATCAATTCTTAATTTGTTCATTCATGTTTACTGTCTCAACGAAACCACAAAGATGGTGCAAGTATGTCACATTATTGCAAATGTGACCGGGCCGGTGGCCCCGGAAACAACGTCGATTGGATTAGGAAGGTTATACTCGTCTTCAAAGCTAGTTTATTGATAGTTGCCTTTATACCTTCGCATTGCGTGTTCCAAGGCATTAATTTTAGCTAATAACTAACATTTTTTTGCTCATTTTCTGTTCGCCTGAAACCCAACAAAATACAATAACCTAATTAACACCCCATACAACAACAGTATATTTGACAGCTCGAGGTGATACTTGACACTGTTCTTATCTCAACAACAGAGAAATAGAAAATATTGTCAACAAAATACATCACTCGTATTATGTAAGGAGTCACGGTAGCTCAGTTTGTAAGGCAATCTGATAAAAATACAGATCTATATTTCGTTTCTTTATATATGGCCTCCAGTACATGTAGATCTGACCACAGCTTTGGAAGGTCGCGTTAGGGTCTTACAAGCAGTTTTGACCCTATGGTGTTAGATATTGATTATCCGACCAGCGTTGATGTTTCTATTCGGGTATCCACAGTTCCGTGCCAAGAACTCGTTTTAACAGACTGTTTCATTGCTAATCTCGCACAACTAGAACGCGGGTTATATAACAATTCTTCCAGACCCTAGTATAGTAAAGAAAGTAAAGCGAAATTTTGAACTGTAAAAAAAACTAAAACGAAATAGGATCCATGTTTTAATCAGATTGCTGGTGGCTCATTGGATGTCCAGGTTTCGAGCCAGGTATTGGACGAGAAAGTATCTTTGGGATTTTCCAACATGGGCTCCCCCGTTGCTAGTCATGATAGGACAAGCTTCTCGTCCTTCGCATTGCGACCTTTTAAACGAAGTCCTATGTTCCAAAAAAAAAATCCACAGAATATATACAAGGCCAATATTTTACACGTTCTATTATATATTTCATTTGAAGGCTTAAATGTTTTTTCTTGATATACAATATTGTCTGGGTCAAAATATGTTATTTAATTTAACAGAATTTAAAATATCATCATAACACCTGACCCAGACATCGGTCATGTTATGTAACATCTTTGAATAATATGGTATGATAAATCGACATTTTGTGAAATGTTATGAAAGGCATGACATATTGTTTTTTGCGAGGAAATAAAGTGGGATTTATTGTCCCATCGATCTGCTACAACCGCGATAATGGAGATAGGCATGATATCTTCTGTGCTATGAAGGAAATGGAATGGAATGGGGTTTAAGGGGCTACTGTCCTACCCCTATTTGGGTTATAAAGACGTAGATACGTCCAACAGTATGCTTGTCGTTGTTTGACTCTGTGAACCAATAAAAAACAGCTTACAAACCAGTCATAGCCTCAGTGACTACGCTCACAACAATATTGCGGCTTGTTCACTCGATTATGAAAACATTTAATATGAAAGAAGTGACATGTCTTAAAGGTGATTTAATGGCAGTTGTTTGTATGAATTTAACGATTATTTAAAAAAATTGACCGATAAAAATGTCACCTTCATCAAGGGTAGATATTTGAATAAGCGTCTACCACGTGGAGGCAGACCACCATTAAATTTCACCATCGTCTATTTATAGCAGTTCTCTCTCTGTCCCTTTTCTCCCCTTCCATCTTTGTTGATTTTTTGCTCTAGAATGGACTAAGATGGTTTGAATTAATATTTTCTGCCAGATTTTGGTAAATATTCATGATTTTGAGGCTTTATGAGGTTGGCTACAGTGATATGTACGGCAACTAGATACATGTTTTGAGTATGCTTCTTCAAGTTCGTGTATCTCAAAATTTTGGTGGTCAACCTCATAAAAATTTTAGTGCAAAGACATGGCCATTTGTTCCTCTGTCTGTAGTGAAAAGGATTTCGCCCAACGCAAATTTGGGGAAAAGTTGGGGGTGGGCAAATAGTCCAGAATTAACATTGAAGTCAATGGGGAAATTAATGGTGATCTGCCTCCACGTGGATAAACCCAAGGATAAGTAGAGTGCAACGGAATAAGACCACTGGAGATACCGAGAACGACGCTCACGGGGGTGAAACCAGGCTTGGCGTTTTGGGACCAGATCAAGTTCTACGCATCTTGCTGTTCGTGATGGGGGCGACTCGTCTAAAAATTTTTAAAAAGACAACTGCTCGTCGATTGACAAATTTCGATATATGACCTGACATTCCAAGATGGCGACATGCTCGGTTCTTGTTCCTTAGTGTATCGTGGTACTTGTTTTAATATTTCTTCGCAGCTACACATACATATCAAAGAAGATTGACAATTGTTCCAAAATATTAGAAATTTATAAAATGTTAAATGTCAATAATGGTCTGACAAACCATCTATCCAATTTTGTATTATTACAAAATGATAACTACGCTAGACTTCTAAATCGTTTCAAAATCAGCTTCGTATGTGACGTTTTGACACACTGCAAGTTACTTTAAATAATATTGACGCCCCAGATTTGACACGCTTTAGCGTCTAGACGACATAAAATCTTAATTTGAAATTGGACGTGGATCATTCCTCCTTCTATTTTTATCTTTTAAACCTCCGAATACTTCACTGGATTTAGTTTCACCAGACAACAATTCGTTGTCAATTAAAATAATATAGAATAGCGATTGTCTTTATCTATCATCTGTTTGATTCTCTACAATAACAAATTAGAAACTAGACAAATTATTGTAATTGTGATCTGCAATAGATTAGACTCCAAAAAAATTATTTTTAACTATGATCTCCTATAGATCAGAAATTTGGTATCTTGATTATTGAAAAACAAAACTCAGTGTAATAATTCAATTAAAGTATCTGGTGGTTATTGGATAGGGTTTTAATCTCCTTCAAACTACAATGTCGCTAAACATGAATCTGTATCAGTGGTATCAATCCAATGACGGTTCAATGATGTGATTAATATATCATGATGTGATAACCACTTTAGTACAGACGATAATTTCCCATAATTTACAATTTATGATATATTCATACATACAGCCATGCTATTTGACGTGCAATTACAACAGTGGGTTCATTTGTCTTGTGTAATAATGTGGGTATGTTTCTCTTCAGGAGATGTAATTATAGCAAAAAGAGAGGGGTTTGCGTCAAAACGTCCACTAAACACAAACTAGCTCATTTTGGTACGAAAAGTATATATAGTACAGGTTTATTCCAATACTTTGCATGTACGTATATATCTTTATCTCTGGCAGGAAACCTTGGACTCATCGAACCGACGAGGTTAGGCAAGCGAACATTAACATTGTCAAGTCTTGGATCGACACAACGCCCCTTGACTCAATAACAGACCTTATAATCTAAAGTGCACGTGTTATATCATTAGGAAACCCAATCTCCCTACAATTATAAACAGGAATACTACATACACCCCTACTTATCGTTTTAGTAACGGTGGTGTAGGGGTGAAAACGTCAATGTGGATATGAACAACAAGGTTTTGTGTGTTTAAAGGTGAGAAATAACTGGCGAATTAACGACAAAATAATATAACACATGTCCAATGACGCTGGACAACTCAGTAATAAACTAATATTTAAAGTAGCTAAGTCTCTAACTCAATATCATCCAAAATCTTCCACATTGAAAACACGAATTATTTACCAATTTAAATCAACATTGAGGCTGTGATCTGGCCGGAAAAAGATGGGCTTCTGATATCAAATATTTAAGACAAAATAAACATTTTACCCGTGTACCATAATGCGTTTCAGCCACAGTTCTAGCAAGAGACTAGAAACACTGCACCAAATCAAAAGGCGTGTGTAGACTGGAATAACCAGACGCTAGAAATTTGCATTCGATTGAGATTGCTGACTTATTTCGCCGAACATAACTGATTTGAAGTTAGAGTAAAGATGGAAATCAATGAATGTAAATCAGTTTATATACATTCATATTACTGTATTATATGCGTTAATTGTGACCCACTTGTGTCAATTTCTGGGTCCCAAAAAGTTACGGATTTAGCTCCTTTAAATGGCATTTAGCAATCGGGAAACACATTAATGTCACATTTAATAGATGACATTGTGCTTGATGACGATAAAAGGATACTTGTCGAAACGTCGTGCTATTAGAATAAAACTAGTGATTGTATCCCGTAACAACTGTGGTCTATTAATTAATAACTAACTACTTTAAAAGATTTGTGGGGTAATGGCGCGAATTGTGTGCCTCGTGCATTTTAGATAAAAAAGGTCATTCCGAACACAGGAAACTACCTATTTTAAGAATTGATTTCCGTCTTGAATGACCGCCATTATGCGGTTCTCAATTTATGAAACCGTAAGCTGAGTAACTACTTCGCAAAATTTTCAAAATATACATGAATGGTGTTTTCCTGCCAAATCTTCGATCTAAAAATTAAAATGTCGGTCAATTAGCTTTTTGTCTACTCTTAAACGGAGCTAATTTTAGACAGAAAGCGCACGTTTCTTAAGGTCATAAGGTCTATCATTGAGTCACGAAGCGTGATTTCGATTGCGCACTTGTAAGTGACAAGGGTCATCTACCTAACTTACTGGATTTTCCCCCAGGCCATTTATTTTGTCCCACTTATCGAGGCCACTACACGCAAGCTAATAAAATGTACCCTATTATGTTAATCCAAATATTGAATGGACGTTAAAAACCCAATGCAACAATATTTAATGTTTTATTTGCCGTTATTTTTAGGGAATGCCAACACGAATTATGGTCCCGATATTTAGTGGAGGTACCAACCCCATTGCTCTTTATTGTTTATTTACCGTTATTTCGAGGTAATGTCAACTCAAATATATGCAGGTTTTAAACATGACCATCGTTTCACTAGATGAACTTTGTCGTCTAAGGATTTTTATACAAATAAAAACAGCTTGGATTATTTTCCAAGCTTGGCTTATTTTGGTCGTCAGTTTTAAGGCGGTTAATCTGGTTTAGCTTTTACCCCAGACATTGCCAATAGATTTTTAAAACGAGTTGATGTATGACATAAAAAAAGAGATCTAACGTCCGATGTGTGTACTCCAACCGGATTAATGAAGACAAGCATTTACCATACATTGTGCTATGAAGGGCATTTTACCCCGACAGCACCGGTTTCGTTTACTCGTCGTCGAATGTCAACTGTCATGGGTTCTTTTACGTTCACTGCAATGAATATACGTTATTTATTGCCTGGCCATCCGTACTACACCACGGCTTAAATTATTTTCTCAGCCAACCACGAATGCCCTGGATAGTTGGCAAGTGCCTTGTTCAATGGGACATTGTGGCTCTCACTCGATCCGAATTTAGCAAGACATTGTGGGTAGTCGTTCGGATTGGACAAAGTACTGAGGTTGTGGCGCCTATGTCCAGACAAATCTTTCACCACAATACACTGCATAGCGTGTGACTATCTATCTGTCTTAGTCCGCATGGTGTGGTGAGCTGTTAAACCACGTTTCGTTATGACTAAGATCATATTAAATTACTTTAATTCGGGTCAGTTTTCGTGTGTTATTTCCTTTTATGATCTGTGTGAGAGAGAACGTCCACTCGACAGAAACTAGGTCTTACCCACGCCTTTGGAAACGGTTTATAAATATTTAGTTTACAGAATTGACACAAAGACTCCAGATTGTAGTTCATGAGATCCTGAACACGCCTATGTTGGAACTCCAACGAACCTTATTTTGACTTGTATCCGAGTGCATTTATAGAACATTGCGTCCCTATATCGCACAATATAATGAATACCGTTCATTATTTATCACGAGTGATGACAAAAAACTTTCGATATTCTGTCTAGCCATAGCATCTTCCTGTGTTATTGTATTTTTTCTAATGGATTAACGTCTGGGGGTCTGTGATATATGGAATTATATCTTCTGTTCTATAAGATATCTTCTAAAGATACCATTATTGTAGAATTAAAGACAATATTGATTTTTAAAGTAGCTTTATGTGTAAATTAAAATGAAGTCGTTCGAATACTCTCCAGCTTCTAATCAACCGTCCTTTGTAAACGTTTTGATGTTGGTCTGAAAATCCCCAATGGGTAGGACATTAGCTTTTAATTATTTTAACATAGTGGTCAGTATTTCTATTCTTGCCAACATGGTATTTAAATAATGGTGGAATGACTTCCTTTGTAGACTTGACTTAATGTGTTCTTTAGTCGCTTACCTGAAGAGAAAAAGGGTTGTACGGTATATATATATATATAAGAACAGAAATGGGGTTTAACGTCCTACTGTTCTGCTCCGAACTGGGCCAATGAAGAAGCACTTAATCCATACAGTGTGGATAGCGGCCTACTCGTATATCGAATTCCAACCATCAAGGGATCTTTTACGTGCACGCCAATTTATACATGAGACTTTGTTTTTTCGAACCATCAGAACGACTAGAAAGCGGTCCTAGTCTAAGCCACGCTGACTCCTACCTAAGGAATTTATTTATTTTTAATAATATTCATCTTGAATTAAAACATGTACACTGTCCATTTCTTCCAGAAACAATCTCCATATCTTCAGGAAACAAAATGAGGATTTTAGGACTCTATTCCCTATAGTACCAAGACGTCACATCACAAAGTGCCTGTAAGCCATGTGTCGTCTCCGCGACTAACATCTTCGTCCTTACCAATTGACATTGGCAAGAAACTGATCAAAACACAAATCTATATATCTTTTATTTTTTTTATATACTTTTGATGACCTACACTACATGAAGATCCTAGTGTAAGACAAGTAAAACAAAATTTTGAACTATAAAAAAATGAAACGAAATAGTATTTGTGTTTTAATCAGATTGCATTGACAAGATCCAGAACTCTTGGCTCTCTAAACCTGACCATACTCTTCATACTCCTGAAAAATATTCATTTAAACATACATAATGCAAGTGCTAAATCTGCCTAATATAGGTCTTTCCTTAGGCCTGAAATAATATCTAAATTATTAATTTATTCATTCACACCATAGCCTCGATTGCTAACCTGCAATATTTACTGGATTGGAATCTGATCTGCGGCTCAACGCCCGTTAATGATTGAATAAAAAAATGAATAATCGAGACTATGTTTTTATCATAACCGACTTTATTCATGATGATCGAGGCTAGGCCTAAAATTCAATCGCTAAATTCTCGGTTCAGATTGGATCAATTTGACTGAAATATTCAGAAATGTCCCTTTACATTATCTAGTTATTAACTATTATAGTGAGAACAGTCAGCTCTTTATCTAATTTCCCATAATGCATGATATATCTTTAACTATTTTTAAATTCTATTTGCAGTAAACCATATGTAATTTGAAAAGGTGCGAATGAAGGGGTTTTAACTGCTGCTGTTCAACTACCTACGCCTATGACATTAGTCTTCCTCGATGAAATCTTTTGAAGGATATTATGACAGAAAAGAATCACTTACTGGTTGTAATGAAATAAAATTCTCTGGTCTGTAGGCATAACTCCACATCTGCCACAGGAATATATGATTTGGTGATTGGCTTAACTGTTGATTCGCAATTTTTCTTCCAAAAGTCAAACAAAATTAAAGGCATCATTTCAGCAAAACACAACAAGGCTTTGTCATCCATCTACATTTGTACTTCTGCATGTAGCTCATTTACCATTTTCTGAAATTTGAAAATTGTGTAAGCAATTTATAAATAATTATCCCCCAACTCATATATACTGTTTGAATATTTCATATGATTATTGTCAGAAATGATCATACATATTTTTGTATTTCTATTTAAATATATCAGCTTATATTTTTATACAATTAATTATAAGAAAATAGCTGTTCCTCTTGAGCTTATATTTGAGGGTTTTCATATAATAATAAGAATGTGTGTAAAAAATAATCCGTTGTGAGTTTACAAATTTTTTTTATGATAATATTTCTTTGTAAATATTCCTCTATACCAGTATGCTGTTTTCGTTTCTGTGTAAATATATTTCGACTATTAAAAGAAGGGTTTGTTCTTACTTTTGAGTTCCTCTGTTCATTCCTTTCTGAGTCTTTCAACCCACCCCCTTATTGTGGCAGTTTTGCCTTTTTATGTACTAAAAGGGGTGGATGGAGGGGGTAGTTTCATGACATGTTACATGTAATTGCAACTTCTGTCTAGATCTAATTGTCCTTGATGTAGATGGTGCTGTTACTTTTGAAGGTTGTTTTGCGTCAGTAGCTTCTGCCATAGTTGCTAAAGTAGGTGGGGTGTCAATACCAGGTATAGTATTGAATTGAATAGTATTGATTCCACCTGGCATGTCCAACACAAAAACGCTAGATATCAATCCAGTTTTAACTGATCTCGTATTGACTGCTTTCGGAATACTTGTACTGTAAAACCAAAATGCAAATGTAAATAAATAAGGTTTTCAAGAATTCATATAAAATTCTAGTCAATATGTCTAATTAAAATAAATAATTATATGCAAGAAATTTTTCTGATCCGTCCCAACTTTAGAAATAAATCTTGTGTCACGAATGATATATTTAATATTTAGCTGAGTTGATATTACTGTCTGAGGGTTCTATGATCCAATCAACAATAATTTAAAAATGGAGCTTGGTGAAGCAATGCCAAGATTAGGCAAAATCCAGGGTAATAATGAAACAATCACATAATTTTAAAGATAATCAGACAGTTTGATCTGTCAATTAAGTAACTAGGCAAAGCCGGTGGTAATCCGTTTACTTGATTGAGACGAAGTATTATTATTACAAACCAAGTACCGAAATTCCAAACATTCACTGTGCAATTTGTCCCCGGTTTTGAAGGCTTGAGAGAATAAGTAAATAATATAAACTTACCGTAAAGAATGGAGTCGTCGTTTGGGATGCACCGTAGCAGTTTATGCTTTCTAAAAGTTAAACTGCCAGTCATGATCTATCATATCATAGCGATTTTGATGTTGAGAAGCGAACTGTCAATACAATGTAGTGAGGTGACAGCTTACGCATGCGCGGCATTGGGATTTCCCCGTTTCCTGTCTGTAGACAGATTTTACAAGTCTCACTGATAGTGAAATTGTGAAAACGCTCAAGGCCTAGTTGAATTTCTCCAATTTTTTTAATTGGGCGTTTTAATATGAAATCTGTGTCATCAATTGATTGGAATATTGTAATGAAAGACCTGATGCAACGCCCACACGTTAACCCTTCGGTCACCCATGTCCCCGCTTCGATAAAGGAACAGGAATGAAACCAAGTCGGGTTTAACGTCCTTCTGTTCTGAGGGGTTAATTTTGCCTGCATAGCGGCACTACGGCCTACTCTAAAATCAAATTCCAACTGTCAAAGGATCTTTTAGCTATAAGAGAAGGGCACAAATCACTTTTGAGTAGCAGTGTCCAAGTAAACCCATTTGATTTCATTTCAGTTATAGCATATCTCCGCTTGGGCAAAAAACTGACACTGGTATTCAGGGGCGTAAATGTGTGGCGGGGGGTGTTGCAAAATAGGTGTAGTCGGTCTCAACATAAGTTCAGTCACGGCAGTCGGTCTCAAAAACAATGTCAGAATAGATCCCAAATACTATGTATTTGCGTCAATCTTCGAACCTAAATTACATACGTCACCAAGTGAGAAAAATAGTCGGTCTCAAAATAAATGCAGTCACTGCAGTCGGTCTCTTAAACAATATCAGAATAGATCCCAAATACTATGTATTTGTGTGAATCCGTGAGCAAATTGCAAACGTCACACAAAACTATAGTATAAAAATAACCATGTCTGCTTGTTATGTCTGAAAAAAAAATGTTTGCCACTCTTATTCTGTTGAGAGTATGTTATTCTATAGATGAAATGTTTTCTACCATGGCAAAACAAATAGTTGGTCTCAAAATAAAAAAAAAACAACTCCTTGCAGTCGGTCTCTGCAGACTAAAAGAATTAATGAGGTAAACAAACAATAACAAAACAGGGGAAATTAACCTTAAGATTCTATCCATTTCTTATCCTCTCGTTAACGAGTATCTTCCAAATTGGCATTGATTCAAATTTTCAAGCCCAGTCCCAAAGTTTTAAAAGCTATGTTACATATCTGAATTGTTTTCGCGTGTCAGATTGCAAATGAATCTCGAGATTCTCTTCCATTGACTGACATTTCTGGTCCAGTCGGCCACAAGAATTTCTTCCAGCAATGACCTCAAATGTCAGGATATTGACTCAATTTTAAACATTTTCTCAAATTACTCTGTGTTATTATAGATGATAGGCACAATCATCATATTTGAAATAAACTATATTTGCTCTTACATAAAACTGCTTTCCAAACCCACATGGGGGTGAATGGTATGTGCATCAGTAGGCGCATTTTGAAGACACCCCCAAACAAAATCGTTATGTATGCCCCTGCTGTTATTGTTGTGATAGACTGGACTGGGCTGGTACTATGACAGTAGATGTCACATGTCAATAGACTGTCATCCAATCAGAGTTATCTCACAAAGCTCAATTAGCCTTCATTGATAACAGCAATCTGGTTATAGCTAATGATGTCACATTTATTGTTTGGTTGAAATATGACAGCATGAGTGGGGAATACTAATAAGCTTTATATTATATAATCGTGAATTGTATATTAAAATAGCAAAAACAACATTTACATTAATTGTTTAGTATATCTCATATTCCAACTAAATTTATATCTGTGTACACGATAACAAACTGGGCTAATGAAGACGGGCATGTGGCATGCAGCGTGCTGTGAGGTACATTTTCTCAGAACAGCGGCGCTACGGCCTCCTCTTTTATCGAATTCCAACTTCCAAAGGATCTTTTACGTGGACGCCAATGTGTACACGGGATCTCGGGTTTTCGTCCTAGACCTCCAGGCTAGCAAATCAGTGTCTTTCTCACTTAGCTACAGCGGCACCCTTTTTATGAAATAAAATACACTCATCATACCCATTGCTGAAGACGGTCATTGAAGTTCACAGATTCAGCTTTTACATAACGCAACTTTACGCTTTGAAAGTTAGATATTCTCCGAGTGCAAATGGGTTTAAGTTTGCTGAAAACACAGATGTTTGACTCCGAGTGTAAATCAAATGTGGACACCTGATAACAGTTATCCAGGCGATAAGGTTACATAAATATGGACCGTGTATTGTAATATTTCAGCTTTCCAACATTAATCAAAAGTATGGTTAAGACGCACTCGGGATTTTAAATTCTCTAATATTCCACGTAACTAAAAACAGATAAATGGATTTTAGCCATCTGAAATATTAAAAATCGTCTACCTTTGATTCCAATTTATTAAGTCAACTACAGCAATATTTGGCATTTTTATCTGTGATAAGTGTTGCAGTTATTCTCCTTTATAACACATTCTACTATCTAATTTCCATTATCGTGTCTCCCATGATCACAATATGTCAACATTTCCCACTTGCTACATGATTAAAAACCATTTGTGCCATTTTGATTGAAGACCAATCTTTTAACTTGAGCACCATGGTGTGTAAAATCAAGATGTAGTTTATTCGCGATTCGAAATCCTTAACATTCGTCATTTTCATGAAAGACCGTTTCTATTGATAACTAATGATTTAACCTGCATCCTGATGTGTGGAGAATAACTATGTCAGTTAAGATGCCTTGGACAAGCATTTGGTCCAAGAAAACCCGTTTGCGGGAGTTCAATTCTTGATATAACTCAGCCAAAGCAGGTATATGTGGTTCAATACGTGTTATAACTCGTCCACAGCATGTATACGTGGTTCATTTCCTGTTATAACTCGTCCACGGCATGTATATGGCTAATGTACTACAATATCAAAGCAGGTTCAAATCTCGTCTTTGTCCATTAAAAATGACAAACCTAGCATATATAGAGGATTAGCTACCTTCACACCATACCTAACACCACTGGGTCACCTAACACGAATCGTATACCGTTTTTGCAATGTCCGAGTTGTGAAATTCAATAACTTGTTTCAGCTCCGATCTAATGGAAAGGGTAGCATCTTCAAGACGTTTAAATTTACGATGTTGTCAAAAAGATCACGTGACCATACTTGGACCAGAAACCGAGCATTATGTCTTTGTAGCCATCTTGGAATTGTAACATCGGCTCAAAAGTCCAGTAATTGTCCAAGGAACCAACATGTCAAGCTCCATCGTACGTGAGTTGGCGGAGCATTGTGGTCCAATGCAGAATAAAACAGCAAGATAAATAACGTTTAGGGCATATAATTCGTGATCGAAAAATAATGTTGCTGAACTTGTGCTTTTTTAGAAAGAAAGATTGGCCAGAAAGAAAGATTGGCCAGAATGAAAAATAAAACTGCGATATAAATAGCATTTAGGGCACATAATTCTTGATCGACAAATATTGTTACTGAACTTAGTGAATTACATCAGAAAATTATTCACCAGCTGTCTCAAAGTAAAAATACATCCAGAATTAATGATGCCATTTTGATTCCGCATTTGGAACAGCTAAAAATTAATTTTATGGCTATTAGTCTAGGTTTCGACAGTTTTCAGTTTATATTTAAAAAAACTTCTTTGAATTTAGTCAGTGTTCATTTCGTCTGGATAATTAGATTCTGATCAGATGGTGACATTTACGAGTCTGTCACTTTTCGTGACATTTATGAAAGCTTTTTTTCTATTTAACCAAACTATATACGTAACGACAAACATTCGTTATAAATGGACAATAATCGGTCGTGACGCCTTAAATGTTACATCACTTGGGATTAAGTCCAAGGTTGTCCTTCACCTGTCGAAATATGTTGATATTTGATGTCTGGGGGGGGGGGTATTAACACACACACTATTTATAAAGAGAATTATTTTTCAGAGATTATATGCCCACTGAAACAGAAATCCGTCGGAGGGTTTACAACATGTATACGAGAGAGATATAGCCTTTTCTAAGATCATTTGTATGACTCAAGGGCACTTATCGCGACTTTGCAGCGGAGAGTAACTGCCTTCAACGGAATGGAACTGAAAAAGGTCGACAACCCAAAGAAACTTGTTACAGAGATTATGTAGGCAGTATACGCTCACTGTTAAAATGTCCGAAGTTATTGACGTCTAACGAATGCAATTTATCCTACCCGATAAGAAAATACAATTCCAACAAATGAATTTGGTAAAATTAAGTAATGGCTTAATGTGAGGTCGCCACAAGAGAGAAATCACATATGGCAGATCGTTTTGGGGGAGAGAGAGAGAGAGAGAGAGAGAGAGAGAGAAAGGGAGGGGGTTTAACGCCCACTAGACATAAACTAAGTCATATTGGGACTAACATATGGTCCAATTTTACTTCAATAATTCGCTTGCGCTTAGGGGTATTTAGCAGTGGGAGGAAACTGGAAGACTCGGAGAAAAACCCACAAGGTTGGACAGGCGACCCTACTCCTTGTCACGTACAACCGGGGATTCGAAACCAAGCCAGTTGACTCAATGACAGGCTTTATGATACAGCACGCACGTGTTAACCATTCGGCCATCCAACCCCCACATCGTTTGACTTATATCCGCTATGTGCGAAATATTCCGAAAATCAAATAATGACTTAGTGTGGGCTCGCCATGATAAACGAATCGCATTATGGCAGATTGTCTGGACTTAATATCCCCTGTGCAAAATGTTCGGAAAGTAATACGGAAAACGAATACAAGTCATAAATTCAAAAGTAAAATTTAAAATGTCATATTTTTTTTAATGTTACTGTTAAATGAGTGGGGGCGATGGAGTCTCACCGAGTCAGACGTTGGCTTACTAGCCTATGGCTTACTAGCCTAGATGTCCCCATCCTCCACGGTTTCTCCAGTGGCCTCATTCCGTTCTTTTCCAAATCTATGGGGACACATTTAAGATATCTGCCCATTCTGAATGTGGTATTTTTATCGACCAATCCAATAAATCGTTAGCTGAAAAGGAAGTTTACCAAGGGAAGTAAATCTCATCGGGTTAAATAACCAAACGCAAGGGCCCCACTTCAAGCTACAAGATTAGCAATTAGCCAGCGAGTAGTATGACTTGCTTTTCCCAAAACAAAACTAAAACTCATTTGTTTAAACTCTGTTATCCAGATTAGAAACAGATTGTTTATGTGTGTTTTATTGGCGAGAGACGCTTTAAATGTTGCGCTTTGAGCATGTATATATGGATGGATTATATTATTAAGCGCATTACAAATATACATTATTATTATTATTACTAGATATCATTTAGTTTGTCATGGTTAATATCAGAATAGAAACAGTTAAGTATTTAATCCTTTATTGATAAGTATTTTATCCATTATTGTTTACTTATATTCATGTCTCTAATGATAATCCTGTATATTATACGCTTTGACGTCAATACTTGAGCTTATGCATTTCTTTGTAAAAGTACATAAACTATAATGGAACAAAAAATTCCTGATACACAAACCTGGATAAGATAAAACTGCATAAAAATACGGAGTGCCATTGCGTATTTATTGTCCATGCACCGAACATCGGAATCTGCAAATTGCTGGACATTGTGTCCTCTTGAAATGCTTTAAAAACTTACTTTACTCACTTTCAAAATTTATTTTTTTCATATAATACAAAATACAATTTATTTGTAAAATTTACCGAAACGCTCATTGGCCGAAATGCCCACTGGCCGAAGCGTCCGTTGGCCGAAATTTCCACTGTTTAAAACGACCCAGACAGAAAAAATATCCATCACCGTTAACCCGTTTTAATTCCATTTAAATGAAGGCACATCGTAGGACTGGAGAATATGAGTGGGAAGGCTATTCCATAAAGAGGGAAAATCATGGAGAAAGCTCGACATCCATATGCTTTATTGTGTTTGCAGATTAGAAGACAAAGAGTTGTATTCTATGACGCGAGACTTGATATTTAGGGATATAATAACGTTGCGTCAGTTTACAATGATATGAAATAGGTTTTTATAACGAATTTGTATACAAACAGACGGTTTAGAGAGGGGATAAGATTTCGTCTACATTAGCTTTTGTTAGGAAACGTGATGCGGGTATTGAACAGCCTCATGACGTCTGTCTGATATCCACAAATACCAATCAGCAGACAATTTTTAAAATATAGTTCACTTGTTACAAATGAAAACCTGGAATGAAATGGACAAGGTTTAGAATCCAACTGTTGTGCTTTGATTGGTCTAATGAACACGGGTATAATACATGGTTCTATGGGGGGAACTTTGCCTGGACAGCTTCGCCAAGTTCCAATTGCCAATGGATCTTTTACGTACACACCAATGTATACACGGGAACTCGGATTTTCGTGCCATCTGAACCACTAGACAGCTGTCCCTGTCAAGCCCTCCGTTCGAACCACGGAGCTTTCTCGGCCAATGCAGTGATCTAACACGCTGCCTCCAGGCTAGCGAGCCAGCGTCTTACACACTTCGACGGTGAGCTATCAAAATTGAGTATAGTAGTGTATTCGAAAACATAAAAATTGTACGCCGCTTTTCCCAATTATGATGTACAATAATAACAGGCCTTTAAAATGTATTATTCCAATTCGCCTTGAAGTAGTTCTGAATAGATAATTTTATACGTGTGACTGAATAATTCTATGATCAGATATCATTTATTCAATAGCTACTAAATCATGAGCATATTATTCATTTATATCTTATTGTAACATATTAAATGTATTATTACAATTGGCAAGTATTGAGTAGTTTTAATATAATTGTGAGTTTATGAATCAATTTATTTTAACTTTTCATTATCAGAGGCGGTTTCAATGGGGGGCGCAAGGGGCAGCCCCCCCCCCTAATTTTCGACAATGTCCATTTTTTACTACTGAAAGTGCCTTTTAACTAGCTTTTTGCTCGATTTAGACTATTTCCGAACGTTTAGACGAAAATATCAGCCAAATAGCTCTTGAATTGGCTAGAGAGGCAAGGAAACGACGGATAATTTTCTTGGGGCCCCCGCCCCCCTCTCAGCGGCGTGCCCCGTCTCCGCGGTCAGTGCCCTCATTTTGCGGCGCCCCCCCCCCCCCATTTCAAAATTCCTAGATCCGCCCCTGATTATAACTAAAATTCTTTTGCATAAAGCAAATCTTGGGGAAGTAATTTAGAGAGGTCGCAAACAACATGAAAAAAAAATCCTCCTTGTGACGTCACGTAAACCGGGAAATCGAAACCACGCCAGTTGACTCAATGACAGCCCTTATGATACAGTGCGTACGCACTAACCACTCGGTCATTCAACCCCCCACATGCACATATTTAATCATTTCACAGTTTCAATTAATGTATGCAATGAAAAGACAAAGTAATTTCAGATCCCCTGGAAAGATGGAATTCGAATAACGATGAAGCAGTTGACCGCTGTCCGCGTAAATTTTTCCCTCATAGAACACTGCACATAATTCTATCTTCATTAACCGACTTGGGTGGTCGAGTGGTTTATGGCCTGTCACAGAGTTTATGTCGATCTCAAGCCTGTATTTGACAAGAAGTAAGGTCATCTGCCAAGACTTGCACACAACTAAAAGGATTGCTTGAACTGTACCATGTTAGTCCCAAAATGACCTAGTTTAGTGGATGTTAAACCCCACTTTTGTCTCTCTCATTAGCCCCAAGGCTACGGAACAATATAAGATGTTAAAATTGATTTCATAATTAATCTGAGTACATTTCATACAAGCCTTAGAAACTCTGATTTTTTTTTTCGAAAATTGCAAATGCTCCATAGACACTTTAAATATAATATTGTACAATATTAAATATAGTTTTCGCTTAGTGAAATGGATACTGTATCGATAATGTACATTGATATTCTTAATGACTTAATCACAAAATAATATGGAATAATAATATACTATAATGTGCAATATTAAATATACTTTTCGCTCAATGAAATGGATACTGTATCGCTAATGTATATTATATACATTGATATAAGTTGGTGAAGTATAAAACTCTATTTATTTCATTTTTAATGGCTTAATCACAAAATAACGAGGAATATATGGTGATCGTTAGATATATTATTGAAATTGTCGACGTTTTTTTTTCTGTTTTATTAACCTAGGAACGTTTGATGATAGCTATTCATGATATATATCATTTATTGCATATGAACTCTTTACGGACAAGTATAAGTGTACTTAAAGGAGCTAAATCGCTAACATTTTGGGACCTAGAAATTGACAAAAATGGATCACAGCGCATACAATACTGTAATATGAATGTATATAAACTGATTTTAATTCAATGGTTTCTGTTTTTACTCTAGTTGCAAATGAGTTATGTTCCGCAATATAAGCCAGCAGTCCCAATCGAATACAAATTTCTAGCGTCTGGTTATTCCAGTCTACATACGCCGTTTGATTTAGTGCAATGTGCTAAGCCTCGTTTCCCACGTCTCTTGCTAGAACTGGTCCTGAAACGCATTACAGTACCAATGGTAAAATGATAAATGATAAAGACTTAGCTACTTTTTGTCTTTAAAATATTGGATATCAGAAGCCCATCGTTTTCCGGTAAGATCACAGCATCAATGATTTGAATTGACAAATAATTCGTGTTTTCAATGATGAAGATTTTGGATGATATAGAGTTAAAGACTAAGCTACTTTAAGACACATTAAAGGTGCACTGTGTATGAACTAAATCTGCCTTGTTTTTTCACTCAAATGTTTTATTAAAACTATTATAGATACATTTGTTGAAATAACAAGCCTATAATCAACTCTCTAAATCTTTGCATGGCTCCGATTTGAAGTAAATGTGAACGCTCCAGAGAAGGCAGACTAAAGTTTTGAGTAGCAAGTACGGTTGTTACGAGAATGCACTCATCTTTTCAAAACTACAAACCGTCATAACTTCGCTCAGAATAAAGTAATTTGAACGACATTTCAATATTCATTTTAAATTATCTATTTTTGAACTAGTATAGCTAGCAATAAAATAGAGCACCATCGGTATTGAAGGCACAGAGGAGGAGAGAGATGTGTGTGGGGGGAGGGGGAGGGGGGAAAGTCCACTAGGTCATTAAATAACATATGGTTCCATTTTATTTCACCATTTCGCTGGAAACCTAAGGACCCGGGGAATACCCAAAAAGTTGAACAGGCTACCCTACTCCTTATCACGTACAGGCGGGAATTCTCCACTTGACTCACTGACAGCACGCGTTAACCATTCGGTCACCCAATCCTTAACGGGGTTACATAAATTACTGGAATGGGGTTTAACGTCCAACTTTTCTGCATCAAAAGGACTAATGAAGACGTTGATGTAATACACGTAGTGTGGATAACTAACTATGATTTTTCGATTACCGTAGTGCGTCGCCACCAGGACCGTATGTAGGATTTTAAAAGTGTCGGTGCAGCAGTGTGGTATGTGCCAATATGAAGCCCAAGTTAGTGAGCGGGGGGGGGGTGATGCAATCAAAGTCACTAGCAAGTAATCTGGGGGGGCATTGTACCCCCTGCAGCCCCGCCAAATACAGCCCTGGACCCCACGTCTACAAGCTTGAATTAAAACCACTCCAATTGGCTTATGATCAAAAGTCTAGGTTAGAATTGTCATTTAAAGTTCCAATAGCATTTTTTTAAGTTATATTTTTAAAATTTATTAAAATAAAGCCCCAAAATAGATTGAACCTATAAACAGTCCTACCTTGTTAAAGAATAATCCTATTAATCCTATAATTCACTATTGCCAGTTGAGAAATTGGCAAAATTTTCATTTTCAACTTCAAATTCAAACGTTTGAAGATGGCCGTCCATGGAGAAGAATGGGAAAACAAGGGAGGTAATTGAGTAACTATTTCCTCAATCAACCAGTGTCACCCTTTCTAACCACCCCAAAATTTTATCCATGATCGTATAATAGTGAGTTGACAACATTTTGAGCAAAAAACATAGAAATAATTATTTTTGACTTTCTTAGAAAAAGTGAAATTGGAACTTTAAGCGTATGTATGGCTTGTGTAAAATTACTAATATGCATTTTATCATTAGCCCGTTGTTAAACCCCTTGTCGGGAGGGGATGTGGCCGTGTGGTTAGCACGTGCGCGCTGTAACATACGGTTTGTCATTGAGTCAACTGGCATGATTTCGGGTAAATCGGTACACTATTTGTGTTAGTATTTTGCATGTAGGACCTCATGGCATTTGATTTACATAACCTGATTTTTAGACGTTCATTATAACATCTAAAGACGTCTACTGTGCTGATGAAGGCGTCTATTTTGTTAATGAAGACGGGCATGCTTCTTCATTAGCCCGTTTGTTAAATCTCATTCATCTAATTTATAAACCTGACATCTAGACTTTCATTAAAGTTTAATCGATGCACCTCGATGTGTGATAT
Source organism: Patella depressa (assembly GCA_948474765.1). NCBI lineage: Eukaryota > Metazoa > Mollusca > Gastropoda > Patellidae > Patella > Patella depressa. Next base: position 88,101,091 of record OX419715.1, on the reverse strand, counting down.
AGCTTTATCTAACGTCCGCTTCCATCGAAGAAGTATCAATTGGCAAATAAGAATTGTGTTGTTTGTTGAATTATAGAAGGAAGACAGAAGAGGAAGTAAGAAAAATTTCATATTACATTTGTTGAACTTATTACTTACGTAATCTATAAACTCATTTCATTTCTTATTAGTTTGGTCACGCTTGACGAATCTGGTGCTGGCCGACCAACCAGGAATATCCGGGTTGGATTCCACAGTTGATCGCGAAATTTCTTCGCGATATTCTATAGATTTGATTTTAATGCCCTCCTCAATGACGCAGGAAGACGGGAAAAGAAGGGAGGGCGACAAGTCGTTCGGATTTGGCGAAAATATTGGATATTAATTGCATTGATACGTGAATAAATTCATCTACTGCACGACAAAACGACTTAGCCAATACCACCCGAATAGGACGCCAATATCACCACATACTACCCATTACTACAACATAATAGTGTCGAATCAACATATTATTTGATTTTTTTCAACAACAGTGAGATATATCGTAGGAAATGTACATCAAATCTGATTACCGATGTCTGACTGATCCATTTGCCGCCCTATATCACCCAAATCAACCAAAATAATAACCCAATACTACCAAATACTTATAAATGCTACACAATCATGTCGAGAGTAACCTTTCCTTGAATATAAGCTTTTATTGGTCGGTATTAAGTCTTTATGTTTATAACTGTTATTAAAGTAATGGCTCAGAAAAAACGGCTTCACTATGTGATTTAAACACAGGTCCTATTTCTTTTCGTTTTTATAGTTCATAATTTCGTTTTACTTGTCTTTACTACACTAGTATCTGAAAGAGTTGTTATCATTGGCGTGTTCTGGATGATGTGTGGGATTAGCCAATGAAACAGTCTGTTACAGCGAGCTTTTCGCGTGAGGTGTACGGAACTGTGGGTATCCCACAAGAAACATCAATGCTGATAGGTTATTCATAGGGTCAAAACCCCCTAGTATGACCTCTTAGGTTGGCCATCGAAAGTATAAAAAAATAAAACGACAAATACATCTGTATTTTAATATTTTGACGCCTACAAATGAACACAAATGGGTCGCAACAAATATAATAATGTAGTATGAATGTATATAAACTGATTTACGTTCAATCGCTTCTGTTATTTCTGTAATGTCTAATCAGCTAACTCGGTGAAATAGCAAAGAGTCTAAATTAAATGGCAATCTTTGACGTCTGGTTATTCCAGTCTACAACGATAGTATTTTCGTGTAGGATATGCTTAGCCTAGTTCATTAAGTCGCTTCATTACAAATGACGTCCGTAAGCATTCGGCCAATTCGTGTGTTAATTTCAAAATATTCTTTTTGTCTTAGATATTGGATTCAGAAACACATATCTGTTTACAGTAAGATAACAATATCAATGTTGTAGTCCGATTCGCTTTGTTGCATAATTCCCATCCCTCGGCTTTTCGGGTAGAAATCATGGAAAAGGCCTTATTTTGTAAGTTTTGATGTTTGATTACTAAAATGTAATGTTAACATTTCTTTTTTTTTGAGTGGGTCTTCATAGTATTTGAGGGTAACCATTTTGCGATAATATTCCAACTTATTTGTTTTATTTTCACCTTATTTATAATGTTATCGACATATCAACTGTAATTTGACAATGTATTAACTTTTTTGCATGGTTCATGACTACATTTCAGATAGTTTTTCATCATTTCATGATGATATTTCCAAGATGGCGACCAATCTTGGTGGGAAAATCGGACGTGTTCGGTGTTAATAGTTTTCGGTGTGACGGATTCCATTCCTGACATTTACAACCTTGTAAAATGATCGCATGTTCATATATTCGACATATTTTCACGATGGCGGTCATTTTGAGAGTTCAAAACTTAATTCCAATGCTGACATTATAAAAGGGCACACACGATTATCTAATTTCACAGGTTTCTAGACCTCTCAAGAAGGTTCAATTAATTTTTTTTTTTAAATATATTTAAAAATACGAATTTGGCAAACCTGAAATATTTAGATTTTTCATAATGATTCTTTCATAGATTGGTTATATTATAACTATTTCGTAACATACAGAGTGAAATAATAAATGTCTGGCCTGTTCGTTAACCCTTTGCTGAGAATTTTTTTATGAAACAATTGATCTGTCAATAATTGGAACGATTCGTAGTTAAAACTGGTGGTTTTTGTCTGCCAATTATCTTCATATTCTGCTGTAATTGGCATTTCTTGCTGGTGACTACGTATGTAACCTGATCATTTCATTGAATATATTTTATATTTTGTGTAAAATGAAGATGACAGCAGCTTGTCAGATGAGGTGAAGAAGACGTGAAATCCAACCACAGTGTTAATCTGCTTTTGAACATATCAATGATTAAAACACAAAAACATTATGATAATTTAGAACAAAACACTTCCCGGGGAGATTCTATGGTGGAGGAATCAGTAGATCGGATACTGGATATCAATATCTAATCACTGCATGACAATCCAACCCAACACAAAATGTTACTTGTATTATGTTATAAACCTCAAAACGGATTAATGGTAATCGAAACAAAATTGTGACTTTTGTAAACCCATAGATAAGATTACTATTGCTAAGGACACGCGATACGACCATCTGCATGTGAGAGGATTATACAATATCAATAAATAAACAAATTTGTCGTCCATACAGGAAACATTACGTGCACGAAAACTGTCACAAATAACATAATCTATGACTCCACTTTACTTTATTACAAGACAAAGCAAAACACTTGTTATATCCCATATAGCTACAAAGAAAGACGATCACCAAGACATGAATATTGCACCACAGAAATGTGTTGTTGAATATAAAATAAATAATTACACTAACCCATACAAACAATACAAAACAGACACACCAACCGCAACATGAGAGAGAGAAAGAGATTATCGTTTCCTCGTCGCATTAGCAATAACTTTTTAATACAAATACCCTCACTGATAATGGACAAGCAATAAAGGACTTGGTGAGAGAGAGAGAGAAATGTGGTTTAACGTCCACTCGACACATACTAAGTCATTTCGGGACTAATAATACATGGATTAGTTATATTTCAATAATTTGCTTGTATGTAGAATCTTTACCAGTGAGATGAAATTGGAGGACACGTAGAAAACCAACTAGGTTAGAAAGGTGAACCTGCTGATTGTTACGTACAGTCGGAAAATCGAAACCACGCCAGTTGACTCAATGACAGATCATATGATACAGTGCGTACGCGCTAACCATTCGAACTCCGACAAGACAAAACTGAAATGAAATGAATTTGGGTTTAACGTCCTACTGTTCCATGACAAAGCTACGGACAGGACAAAAATATCGACGTTAAAATACCGGGTAACCAAGCTGTTATCGCTTCGATTTAAAAGAGATGATTTGTACCCATGTTTGGTAGAATTATATGCTTAATTGTAGTTGGATGTCGTAGAAATGTTAAAAACAACAATAAACTTTGAAGAAAAAAAAAAACCTGACAGTTTTGGTGATTGAAGTCAGATTTGATCCGTAGCGGAGTTTTGGTAAGTACAACTATACCATATCTTATTCATTGCCTATTGATGTTATGTTATGTACAGAAATGGTGTCAACTTGATCGACAGTGGTGATACTCATTCCTCCATCAACGTTATGCTATGTACGGAAATGGTGTCAACCTGATCAACAGCGATGATACTCATTCCTTCATCAACGTAGCTATGTACGGAAATGCTGTCAACCTGAAGGGCAGCAGTATTACTCATCCGTAAGACATTTACGTCACCGCTATGAACACCCTTCAGATTATTACCACATAACACCCAATTTCAAATATATGAGAGAATCATTTTCTCCAATACTTAAAATCTAATAAATAAAGTCGAGATATAGTCAAAATTACACATATTATAAAAGTTAATTGAGTTGAATGAGAGAAGAAACAGTATTAACACGCCTCGTATGATGTAAATTATACCTACTGAATCAGCTAACATGTGTTTAATCAAAGATAAATATATTACGTGGGTTCAACAGGTTCTTCACTATTGCTGCCAGTAGCATTAAGTAATTGAACAGTCACAGTGACACACTAAAATGTATATGGAATAACAATCACTGGTTTATCAACATGCAGCGTTTCGACAATGATACCCTCGTCTATAAGGATACATTATGCAAGATGTAGATACTGAGCTGATCGTTCTTGCTATAATAGCTCAAAAGTAAATAATGTTAAATGAAAATATTGGAAATTTCATTCAAATTACTTCATTCTGAGCCAAGTTATCACTGTTGGTAGTTTTGACAAGATGTGTACATAGTGGTAACCAGGGTACTGGTATATTCGAGACGTAGCCTCGTTTTCCCATTTTTAAATTAAATTAATCTAGTTAAAATCCCGCGTATCCGATGCCATTGAGATTCAATTATGGTCTTCTTTTATTAATAGTTTATATAACATTTAACTCCAAACGAAATGCCTGCTATAGGCAGATTTACCTCTTGTATAATATAGGTTAAGTGAGAGAGAGAGAAATGGGGTTTAACGTCCACTCAACACAACTAGGTCATTTCGGAACTAACATATGGTTTTTAATTTTTATTTCAATAATTCGCTTGCGCGTAGGGGTCTTTAGCAGTGGGAGGAAACCGGAGTGCCCGGAGGAAACCCACGAGGTTGAGTATAGGTTAAGCAGATATAAACCTAAGTATTTATACATAATAAAAGTCAAATTATTGCATATTCTATAGCGATTTTTACCTAAATTTAACTGTCAACTAAGATGATTGCCTCACAATATTCTATTAGTTGATGAAAAAAATATACAACTAATATACACGTTTTGATTTGAATTGAAGTGGAGGTTAACAGGTTAATGCAGACGGACATACGCAATGCAATGAGTGACATTTTGCCTGAACAGCGGCGCTTTGTTCTACTGTAATACAAAATTCCATCTTTCATGTGTTCTTGGTCGCGCACACCAAGTCGTGGCCTATACAAGATTTCGGTGTTTCCGCTAGACATTAATCTTTGCCAAGCTCTCCTTATGGGATCATGGACTAGAAAACCCACGCCGACCAAATTCTTACTCGAGATTTTCTGGTTAACGAGTCGGAGCCTTACTCACTCAACACTGGCGGATTGTTTAATACAGATTTATATCTTCTGATTAAAGAGTCAGCATATTGTGCTCAAGCTCTAGCATAACAGCCAATGTCAAATTGATAGGAATGAGACCATGCAATTCAAACAGAAATTCCAGGATGGCAGATAATTAAGGTCATCTATGTACATCAGCCAACCTGAAAGTAAAATGAAAACGAAACACAATCAATTGATCCATAATTATTTAATGTTTTCTCTGTTTTAACGACACGGAATGGTAGAATCTTAAAACCGGTTTCGGATCGATTTATAAAACAAAAAGAATTGTTTAATTAATATTACATGTTCTTTATATTGTTCATTACAAGCGCTGATAGAGATACCGACATTTTCCTTTGATGGTGATTGATGTTATGTGTTAACCCTCTAATACATGTGCCGGATCGGATTACTTATTGATTAATAAGTGATAGAACCGTAGAGTATTTATGAATAGTATTGCATAAGTAACCTTGGTGCTGTACCCAGTATGCACTGGGGGTTAGAACTTTAAAGGAGATAAATATTTGGCGCCGAGAAAAGAACACAAATGGGTCGCTATGTATATAATGTAATATGAATGTATTTAAACGGATTTACATTCGATCGCTTCTGTATTTACTGTAATTTCTACACTAGAAGTATGAGAAGCCCACCTTTCCCGTTTTGATCGCAACATCAATGTTAAGTTAAAGGATGCCCTAATGCTTATTCTTTGTTGAACAGAGGCCAATGGAGATATTTTAAAATTGAAGCAACGTGACGATCATAGTCTGTATGTCTCTGTGTATAAGAAGTGTAAATCTGGTCTATTTGTTTTTATTATAGCCCAACGTGTTCATCTGTCCTACGTCTTCCATGATCGCATTTTTAGTTAAAGTTCCAATAGCATTTTTTTAAGTTATATTTTTAAAATTTATTAAAATAAAGCCCCAAAATAGATTGAACCTATAAACAGTCCCACCTTGTTAAAGAATAATCCTATTAATCCTATAATTCACTATTGCCAGTTGAGAAATTGGCAAAAATATCATTTTCAACTTCAAATTCAAACGTTTGAAGATGGCCGTCCATGGAGAAGAATGGGAAAACAAGGGAGGTAATTGAGTAACTATTTCCTCAATCAACCAGTGTCACCCTTTCTAACCCCCCCAAAATTTTGTCCATAATCGTATAATAGTGAGTTGACAACCTTTTGAGCAAAAAACATAGAAATAATTATATTTTGACTTTCTTAGAAAAAGTGAAATTGGAACTTTAAAGATACTTTATGTGAGATTAGATGAAGGGCTGACAATTCTCACTATAATGTAAAAGGAATTTGCTGAAAATTTCAGTCAAGTAGATCCACTCTGAACCGCCAATTTAACTATTGAAATACACGCCTAGCCTCGATCATCATTACTAAAGTCGGTACGGATTTTAATGCAGTAAATTGGGTTTTCTCACATCCGAACAACTAAACGGCTAATCTTGTCAGACCCTCCGTGCTCCATGACTGGCCTCCGGGCTAGCGAGCCAATGTCTTACCTATACTGGCCTAGCGTGCCTCGGGACCGAGCCAGAAGAAAGTTCCTTGGGATTGGCCACGTATGCTCGAAGGAAAAACTAGTAGTTCGTATGGGACGAAAGACCGTGATCCCGTGTATTCTTTCAAATCACACGTGTCCGTCTTAAAAAGTTCCGGTTTCCTCCCACTGCTAAAGACCCCTACGCGCAATAAAAATAAAAATTAAAACCATATGTTGGTCCCGAAATGACCTAGTTGTGTCGAGTGGACGTTAAACCCCATCTCTCTCTCTCTCTCTCTCTCTCTCTCTCTCTCACTCTCTCTCTTAAAAAGTCGCATTGGTGCAGAATGGTAAATCTCATTATCATCGTCTCACACGACTCATAATTATGATAAATAATATATTTAAAACTCATTTCACCAGAAATATTCACGTTAAATATAACCATTTTTGCAGCGATGCATAAAATTAGAAAATCGCTTTGTATCCAAAACCTGTTTTAATCTTTAGTCCATTCTGTGCGTGTCCTTTGGGCGTTAAAATTGTTAAAGTCAATTAATTTGAAAGAGAGAAGAAACAGATAGCGTTAACACGCCTCGTATGATGTAAATTATACCACTTGAATCAGCTTACATGTGTTTAATCAAGTATAAATATATTACGTGGGTTCAACAGGTTCTTAACAAGACTTTATTAAGTGTTGTAGAATCAAGCATCTGGAAATAAACCACCATTCAACAGACAACCCTGACACCAGTTTTGTCTTTATCAGTGGCACATCTGACATGCATGCATGTCAATTAAAAGAAATGGTGCTCGATGTCCTCCTACTTCTGCTTCATCTGGACAAATGAAGATCGGCATACAAGAATCCTGAAGTATAACACTCGGCACAGGTTGGGTATTTTGTTACTTTGTTTCTTTTTTTCCAATCTGATGAAAACGATGACACTATTTCGTATCGTTTTTTTAGTTCAAAATTTCTTTTAACTTGTCTTTACTCCACTAGGATCTGGAAGAATTATTATCACTGGCGGGTTCTGGATGTTGTGAGGGAATAGCCATTGAAAAGCACTGACTTCTCTTAGATTATGCGGGGGGGGGGGGGGCTTGCCAAGTACGTTTGTGGTACATGCTTTTGTAGCATATTGTCATTACAGACTTTACATTGTTGAAGAAGCATGATTATGATTATAGCGTTGAGCAATATGTGTATGAAGTTATGAATGATATCTGAAAAATGCATTATCACCACAATTGTTTTACATTTTTGAGGGACGCAAAAACCCTAAATCCATGACGCAAAACGCGTCTTTAAATCACTTCCTCTCTAACTCATGACACAAAACGCATCATTGAGCCCTTAACACTTAGCCAATTTCGAATCAGGGTAATTAGCAGTGGGGAAAAACCGGAGGACCCGAAGAAAGCTCACAATGTTCGACAAACGAACCTACTCCCGGGGATCGAAACCACACCAGTTGACACAATGACAGACCTTATGATACAGCGCGCTTGTGCTAACCATTCGGCCATTCACCCCCTATTGAAATAAATTTTAACCATATGTTAGTCACGAATTGTATCGAGTAGACGTTAAGCACCACCTACGAGGGCGAATTATCTGGGACGAATTATCCGGGATCAATTAGTCCCAGGTGACGAATTATCCGGGGTCAATTAGTCCCGTGTGACGAATTGTCCGTGAACGAGTTATCAGGGGATAAATAGTCCCATGGGATGAATTGTCCGGGTGCGTGTTGTCTGACGATTGCCTCCTAGTAAGAAATAGAGGATATTTGTCGCTTTAGAGTGAATAACATATTTTATTTCATCGAGAAGCAAGAAATCTTATATTTTCACGAATGCGTAGCATGAGTAAAAATATAAACGTTTTCTTGCTTAGGGATGAAATAAAATATGTTATTCACGACAAAACGACAAATGTTCTATTTATTTTATGATTTTACAATCATTTTAGGTAAAACAACATGGACTTCTTTGCTAGCCAGCGGAATAACACTGATAAAACGCGGTATTCCACTACTGATCATAAAGTCACATTTTTTAAAGATAAAGAGTCATTTCATCACACCTCGAGGTAAATTAAACTGAAGACTTTCATTATCTAACTTAAAAGTTCCATTCTGATATTCTTCATTTATGTGATCACGTTTTCGCGCTTTAGCGTAAACAGAATTTACAGGTCTCAATCTTTGAAAACAAGATTAGATAACTAAACGAGCGATGTGAAGTGCAATGTCAACAAAACGTTTCGAAAAGACATTTCATTATTAATGCACAATTTGCATTTAAGTAAGTGCTAAGTGTATTTATTTAGTGATCAGCAATCTCCGGCTAGCAACCGACAAAATCAATGTCTTAAATACCAGCTTCTTTAGCGAATTGACAGACAGCCAGTAACCCTTTTTATATGAATTATTGAAATTAATTGGCCTTTTAATGCACTTGTATTTTTTTTTAGCCATGGTCGTAATTAGGTCTAAAGAGTGCATTGAACCGTCGTCGTAAGTAGGCATATAACAAGTACAACCTATTCTATAAATTGCTGACTTTAGACAGCGATGAACTTTTTTTTTATAAATTACTGACCCTTGTTAGCCCTTAATTGCACCTAGCTCCACCCAGAAGCGTTACCCGTGGTCTTAACTAAATAGCGTACTGAAACTGGTTGTTAATAAACTGAATTTTAAACGTAGATTTCTATGTAACCGACGCCATAAGTTAATTTTGCAATGGTCCTTTTTGTTATCCTTATTGAAACTGATGGGGAAAAAACTAAAATGAACCGGGGTTCAGGGATAACGACACATGTGATTACCGTGTGGTGTGCCGGGGATCTGGGGGAAGGGGTGAACCGTGGAATTTACTCCCTCTTCTCATCGATTGCAACTGCCAGGGGTTCTTTAACGTCCAGGCCAACGGCAGACATCACCATCCCAATTTTATTAAAGTTGTAGTCGGTTCGGTTGTCTAATCGTTTCGTTTCCCGGCTTGTATGTGATAAGGAGTATGGTCGGCAGTGTAACCTCGTGGTTTTTCGTCGAGACCTCCAGTTTCCTCCCACTGTTAACGAGTATTTGAAATAAAGTTGGACCATATGTTAGTCCATCCCGAAATTACCTAGTTTGTGTCGGCTAGTCGTCACCCCACTCCACCTCTCTCTCTCTCTCTGTCTCTCTATGTTCTTCAAAGGTGTATTTCGTTCCAATTGTAGTTTTAAATTCCTCGATTATAGATGCTTTTTCACACACTGTACCTAACCAATAAAATGCATTACCCATAACCATACAGAAATCACAATTCCTAGAGTATAGATGCCTTTCACACATTGTTCTGAACCCGTGAAATTCCATCCCCTCCAACTGTTTTAAAAAACAGTTAAACATAACTGTTTATTAACAAAAGTATATATCGATTCTGAATGCTCCTTGTACATTACTTAGATGTTTTATGCGAAGTATGAAACCCCACTATTATTATTCCGGAAATTTTGTTGACAACATTGCAATTGATAGGATCCATATTATGAGCCATTTTAAAGTACTCGATTTTTACGAATAATCATTCATATCGAATTATAAGGATCATTGACTCTGAGCAAAGTGGCCTTGAGGATGCTTGCATTTTGTTTCAGCTCTATACGACGACTTGTCATCTGGTAATGGTCTTATTGACAATGCGTCAACAGCAATATCACAGAGACAGAAAAACTTCAAAAGATATCCGCTTTACAGTCCTACTTACTCATTAGTACTCCAAACATAAAACAATACACATCTTACACGGTTTCTGATATTCCAAAATAGATCATTTTGTTTACTCAGTTGACACTCGTCAGTTTTCATTTGATGGAAAGCAACACTAGAGGAGGGACAAGTTGAAATGGATGACACACCAGGATGAATTATAAAAAGGTTCTAGCCTTATTTGACCTTTTTATCTTGAAATAATTCGTGAATTTGTCCACAGTAGAATCATAGTCTTGAAATGCTTACATTAACAAGAACAAGGAATACGGTTATTATACTTTGGGTAAACCACTAGAAACGTCACCGCTGATTGATTAATCAATGGCTCATATCATAGGTCAAAAGCCGCTCGTATAACCCTTGGAACCACCTCCTCTACAATCGGTAAACCACTAGAAACGTCACCGCTGATTGATTAATCAATGGCTGATATCATAGGTCAAAAGCCGCTCGTATAACCCCTGGCACCACCTTCCTCTACAGGTCGTCATTTAGTGTACGCCATCGAAAGTATAAAAACAATAAACGAAATATTGATCTGTATTTTAATCAGCTTGATACATTTGTGTTTTGTTTTTATTTCATTTTTTTAATAATTCATTCGTTCATTTTTCATTCGGGTGTGTGCTCGATCCCCGAATGGCCGAAAAACTTATATTGAATTCCCCTTGTATCAAAAGATCGACTAAACTTAATTCTCCCAGACACACGTTTTAATATCAGGATTATCCCAAACAAGGGGGATAATCCGATTATTGACATTCAACTGCTTAAACTAAGACGACGCTTTTTTGTTCTGAAACTGATAACTTTAGACATGAGAACAAAAAAGGAATACATGTATAATCTCTTTTGTCAGCATCGTTTCCACATCGAATAAGCATTACCTTTTAAGTACAAATAGGCTCACTGATACTGGACAAGTGAGAGAGAGATTTTAACGTCCACTCGACTCATACTAGGTCATTTTGGGATTAAGATTTAGATATGGTTCAAATTCATTTCAATTCATTCGCTTGCGCCTAGGGATCTTCAGTAGTAAGAGGAAACCGGAAGAGCCGGAGAAAAACCACGAGGCTGGACAAATGACCATACTCCTTGTCGCGTACAATTCCGGCAAGTGGAGGCTCCGCTAGAATCTTGAGACTACAAAGTTAGCGAGCCAGCGCCTTACTCACTGAAACGGTTTACCTCTTTGAACTAATGTGCAAATGTTTCATTTGTTATCGGCCTTGTTGATAACACATAACGTATTTGATATTTAGCGTCACGACAATCATCATCTTTAGGGAATATTAGTCGAATCATAAAAACGTCAAAACGCCATTATAACAGCTGTGACATATAACCATGGGAGACGCAGGGGAGTTACGAAGTCTCTAGTTTGAAAAAAAAACGAGTCTACGAAAAAATAAAACCTTGGCCGACTATATACTTATAAAATTGATGTGATTTTAATCAAAGACACTCGTTTGTTTAACCATACATTATGCAAGGACTAAATCTGCATATTATAGGCCTTTCTTTACGCCTGGAATGTTATCTAAATTATTAACATGAAAAGACTATAATCAACTCAGGATGCCATCTTATGTGTCCAATGTTCATTGGATTTGAATTCGATCTAGTGTTCGACGCCTATTGATGATTAACCGCAAAATACGGTATTATTGAAATGAAACTTTCGCGGCTTAGAGTGAAGCAATTAGACTGACATTTTTAGCATATTCCCTTTACATTATCCAGTTTCGAACTATCATAGTGAGAACTGACAGATCGTTATCTAATCTTCCACAATAAAGGTGTGGTAGGCGGAAAGGTTGACGTGCATATTATACATAAGAGTAGGTTGGAGCGCCGATATAAAGGCCAAAATCCCCTTAACGCACATTCTATGGCATATTCCCATCTTCATTGGCCGTGGTTTACCCTTGACAGCTGTCTTCGATCGAATGGGACACAAAAACGAGGTCCCACGTATATATTGGCGCACACGAAATATGGTTCCTTCACAGTTGGGATTCGATACATGAGTAGGCAGTAGTGCCGCTGTCTGGGCAAAATATCCCTCAGAGCACACTGGATGTCGTATTATTAGCCCAGTCGGACCAAAAACAGTAGGACGTTAAACGCCATTTCATTTAATTTACTTTTCTATTAACCCAACTTGTGCAGAAATCTGGGATGCTAAACCCCACTCCATTTTATTTCTTTTCTGTAAAATCAATGTCGTGTTGTTGTTGCTCAAATTTTTCATTATATTGGATAAAAACCATTTGGTCCAGTTATTTACGATGCATTAAAAAAGGAGAGATTGTATGTGACAGGATGTCAGCTTGAATTTATTTTGTCAATAACGGAACCATCGGATCAAGTGTATCTTCGATTTAGTCGAATAAATATTAGCTTTTAGCTTTTTCTTTGAGAGGTTAACGAAACAAAAAGAACTAGAAAATAAATCTGTTCGTCAAAAAGAACTTCAAGATATCTGTCTTGTAATCTAAGATCAACAGCGTGTATCGTGACGTGCTTCAAATTTCTTGTTTAATTTCATGCCAACTTGGACAAATTGTAAACAGCATTGCAAAAAGTTGCATACACATTGGTAAACAAATTTGTAAACCCTTCTGTATAAAGAAAACCTTGTCAAGCAATGAAGAAAAGACGCCCATCGAATTCCAAAAAAAAAGCAAGATAAACTATTACATAATGCTGGGAAACAATTTATTTTATTTTTCAAGTGCTCACCAGAAGGAAGCTTGGAGAGTATAATAAGAGCTGGATCTATTTCTTAAGGCCACCTCCAGATTAGGGCGTGATTGTTGACAAGATTGTGGGTTAGGGTGGGTGTAGGGGTTTCCATAATTCGCTTGCGCGTAGGGATCTTTTAGCAGTGGGCGGAAACCGGAGGACCCGGAGAAAACCCACGAGCATGGCGATCCTATTCATTGCCACTTACAATCGGAAATCGAAACCACGCCAGTAGAATCAATGACAGATGCTACGATGCAGTGCGAACGCGCTAACTGTTGGACTACCTACTCCCCACCCCAATGGTCTATAAAGTGTCTATGTTTTACGGACAGTGGATCCCATGGTGTCTGCATAGTGTTTTGCTCGGGGGTTTTGGCACATTTCAACCTAGTTGGTTGGCCCAGAAAGGTAGAACGTTAAACTCCATTTAATTCGGTATTTTAACACATCAATTATTTAGGAAGTGTAAGGCGGGGGTACATTGGAAAATGTTCATTTACACTCACAGCAGAGACACATCTTTGACTAATGTATGACATTTTGACATTATTTACGCGACTAATAGATATTGTTGTCGATAATAAATACTTAGACATGGCCAGGACTGAGACACATTGGATGATTTTACGATGGGAAGTCAGACGTATTTTACACCTAAACACGATCAGAGTATTGGAACGGGTTATAAATAAAGCAGTATCTTGTCCTCTCGCCATTAATAGCAAAAACGGGGGATACCACACAATTAAACAAGAAAGGACAGCGGCACAATATACAGTTGTCTAGTCGTCCGGGTGGTTTGAAAAACCGTTGTCCAGTTTACACATTGAAGTGCACAAAAAAATATCCCTTCTCAGTTAGAATATGATATAATATAATATGATATAATTCCCTTCATAGCACATTCTATGGTGTATATGCCCTTCTTCATTAGCCCTAATAAAACTCCTATTTATTTCATTATAATCCTTAAAAATTCAAGATTGGAGATAAAGAGCTGGCTGTTCTTGCTATAATAGTTCCATATAGATGGACAAATAAAAATGAATATATGGAAAATGTCATTCAAATTTCTGATAGAAATTGTCACTATTTGAAATTTTGACAAATATGGCATAGATTGTTTATTAGCAGCTTTACAATTTAATCGAAACGCAGTCTCCCATCCATATTTTTTAATTTAATTCGTTAAATGTTGATGACATTTAAAATCTCACGTAATCAGCCTGTCATGAGAAGAGTATTTAGAATAATTTAAATAATATTTGAATCCAAACGTGTGCAATACAAACGTGTGCAATAAGAAGATTTAACGCTTTCACGGTGCATCTTTAATGGATCTGGGGATATACAATGATTTACAAGACAGGCGCAATACCACCGCTCTTGTCGGTGGTAGAGTTAAAGGAGCTAAATCGCTTATATTTGGGACCTAGAAATTGACACAAATGCGTCGCAGCGCATATAATAATGTAATATGAATGTATATAAACTGCTTTACATTCAGTCGTTCTCGTTTTTACTCTCATTTCATATCAGTTATATTCTGTGAAATACGCCAGAAGTCTCAGTCGTATAGTAATCTCTAGCATCTGATTATTCCAGTATATTGCGCATGCTCTCCAGATAAGAATATGGCGTCAGCTAATTTGTGAACGGAAAATCAGATAGGACAAATAGTTCTTGTGACACTGACTCATTATTCAAGGGATTTTTTATATAGGGAAAAGTGTGTGGTTGTTCGGATGGTACGAAAACCGAATTATGCGTTGTTGTACGAACTGATATTATTGATACACCTTGTTTATCGTTAGTCCACAGTCTTGGAGATGGTACGTGGTTGTTTGTTGGGGATTCTTTCTGGACCTGCATGGGCCGATTGGTCTGCTGAGCAAAGGAAATAGACAGTTCAGGCTCCAGAATAATCACACGCTGCAGTCTCTAGAATATTTACATTATACACTTTAGTCTCCAGAATATAATTTGCATTATACCCGACGATTTCTAGGACAATTTGTATTAAACACTTCATTCTCTAGAATAATTTGTATTGTATACTCAAGTCTCCTGAGGTTTTTTCTTATTATTTAAATGGTTTGTACCATGTTTACAGCCAGAATTGTCACACACAAGACCTTCAGTTTAACTCGCAGATAAACTCATTGTCATGTTTATACTTGGCCTTCAATACTTGTGTTACAAATCAATTTTGATTGGCTTAGCACTAAAATCAATTCTATACTATCCAATCAAATTATTAAAATTTGGATTTTATCTTAGTTGAAATTTCTTGAAAAAGGCCCCATACATTGTGTATTTCCAGATCACCAGTCCTGCACCACTCTCGTATCTATCTTGGCCACCACAACGAACTCAATGAGCCATCACCACTCCTTTACAGAATGTAAGTTTTTTTTCGTCGTACCGTTCGATAGAACTTAGATTTGAATAAACAAAAAGCCAGAGATTTTATTCTAACTATCTCGGCGTATATGAAATATGTTCATATTATCACGTGATGCATTAATGGAATTGTGTGGGGGATTGGGAAAGAGCATTGAAGCAAAAATTACCATTACTATATATGTAGTTTATGGAATATGTATGTATATGGTGCAATGTGATGCATTAAATAAATTACCTAGGGAATTGGTGGCAAAACAAGTCTTAAGATTTTGAAGTAAAAAATAGCGTATTGGCCGGTGACAGGTCATAAAAATTCTGCAGAAAACAACTGAATATACTTCCATGTAATTCGATGGTGACAATAGTCGATCTTCCGTTTTTGGGTGGTTTTTTTTTGTTTGTTTTGTTTTGTTTTGTTTTGTTGGGGTTTGGTTTTGTTTTGTGTTGTTTTTTTGTTTTTGTTTTTTTCGTGTTTCTTGCTTTAGGGTTGCCTGAGTTGTAAGTAATGGCGGTGTTATACAAAGTTTTTTCGTTTTCTTGTTTTAGATTCACTCCCACTGTTAGTAATGGTGGAGTTCGTGCAGGTAATAGACATTCATCAGAAAACGTCTGAAAGACGTTTGATGTAATGCTCCATTTTTGTTCGTTTTTGTGTGTTAGGTTATGCAAAGTGTTCAGAAAACTTCTGATAATATTCATGTAAATGACGTATTGTGTGTTGCTTCTTTGTCGTGGTCTGTGCTTTACAGTTACCTCCCTTGTTGTGAGCCTACAGTGGACGCTTACAACAGATCACCAACCGATCAATTCACCCGATCTCATAGTACGTTTCTAGATTAATTGCAATGTATGTGTACTCTTAAAATTGAAAATGTTAATCTGATTTGTGTGGGGGGGGGGGGGGGTCTACGGCGTTTACTGTAGATCACTGTCATTCAATCAAGTGAGAGAATATCAATTTTCCTCGCTAGTTGGTTGTCTCTGGGTCGACAATTTTCCCCAAATTCTAACGGCTCCTACGCGCAAGCGAATTATTGAAATAAAATGAAACCATAAATTAGCCGCGAAATGAACTAGTGTACTGCCAAACTCCTTGCTCTCCCTCCTGTTAATGACAAATGTCTCCGAGCTTACGTCTCTAATAGAGATCATAGTTTGATATGTTGTGAGTGGAAGTAGTGCATAGTGTAGGCGTATATATATATATGTCATAGCACGGGTCTCCGAGTGCATATAAAAATACTTTCGTTTGGAAATAATGCAGAGTGAAGGCCAATGACACACATGTTTATAAGAACATATGTCTTTTATTTCTTCAAGTATTTTCATTGCTGGTAAATAAACTCTATAAACCTTGGTCACAGATTTTAATTTTATCAAACGCAAACGTGCAATGTCCTTTAAACAGTTTTATTGGTATTGATTCACGAATTGGCTAATCTCGTTCACCAAGACGTCTGTATATGTAGCATCTTGAAACTGTAACATACGCCTTGGTGATCTAGACTACTGAACTGCCTATCGCGTTAATAAGAGATAATAAAGCATTAAACTAAAAACTAATATAAAAATTGTACTTGGATTCTTCATACAGTGTAATTCGTGTCAATTAAAACCTCAAGTGTCCTCTTCAGAACCAGTAACAGTAGAGAATAAGATAAAACAAGTGGATGGGTTCTACATTCGATCATCCTAAAACCTAATACTTATCAAACAGAAATTGACAGGTAGTGTTTAAAAATGAGATTAGAATTTTATGACACGAATTAGAAAGAAGAAAAAGAAATTGAAAGTTTCTAAATTTGGTCATGAAAAACATAATTACAGTATTATGACACGACTTTAGGATATGGAAAGTGAAAAAAATATATATTTCCTATATTTATTCGGTTATGAAAAATATAAGTGTCTGTATTCGTTTTATATTTTAAAAAAAAGAAATGGAATACTTACATTTAAATTGGCAACTGCTTTCAGGAATAAAGTAAAAAGTTTGATAAGAATATGAATGAAGATGAGTTTTTTATATACTACTTGACTGACATTTTTTTCGTCTGGATAATGTCACCATTTATGCTATTCCACACAAGATTTGGTACTAATAGTTAACAATTTAGCTTCGTGCACGAAAGATTGTATGAGTTGATATTGGTGCGAGATATACATTAAATGAAATGGGTTTAATATCTGACTTTTTTCTGTCCACTCTGAGCTAATGACAACAGGCGTACGCCATGCAGTGCGCTGAGGGATATTTTGCCATGGCAGCGGTGCAACGGCGTACTTACATTTCTAATTCTAAATATCAGGGGTTCCGTTTCGTGCACGTTAATGTGTGCACGGTACATCGGCTTTTCAAACCACCCGAACGACTATACGTTGTCCCTTGTCAGATCCGCCGTCCTACGCCACTGGAATTTATCGGGTAACGTAGGGATCGAACATGGGATTTCCAGTTTAGCGAGCCACGGTATTACCCACTGAGCTACCGTGATTCCCTTGAGATATACGTAGAAAAGACACATGTATTTATTATGACATAGGTTTCAGAGTTCAAACCGGTGCTAAATAATAATTCATATAACATTTGAATTACGTCCTTCAATTGACATTATATCCTGTGTTATCATGAGCATCACACTTGATGCATCTTGGTTTGTGTATAAAATCTCAACACAAGGCGGAACATCTTTGATCAAAAAAAAAAAATTCAATTCTTTTTCGTACACAAAAACCAAGAAAAATCTATTATTATGTGATAAAATAAAATAAAGGGGCGAGAAAGATGTCGTTATTGTTAAACATGTGCATTTCTATTTGTAAGGCTTATGAAGACGGGATAACGACGACAATAATGACTTTTTATAAAACCATGTAAAAATAAAGTTCTGCGCAGGAAAACAATCTACTTACAAAAACCAAAAACGTTACTGCCACGAATGACCACCATATCCGGACATGTCTTGAATAAGGTGTTTCCACAGCGGAAAGGTGCGCAAACTGAGTTGATCAGACTCAGACCAGAATCAGTTAGCACTTCCACCTCTCTTCTCGCTTCCTCCACAACCAGTTGGAGCTTCCTCGGCTTGGAATTACAAGCTCCGTCGTTGAGTCAAGTGACACTGATTCCATCCCTAGATTGACAAGGATCGGGAATGCCTGCCCAATACCATTGGTTTTCTCCGGATCTTCTGAATTTCCTCCACTGTTAGATACCCACTAACCCCTGGATCCATTCACAAGAGAGACCCATAGTCAAATTATCCACCCTTGATAGATGTGCTATTTATATCGACAAATCAAAACAAAACCAATAAACAAAAAGGGAATGGACAAAGGGACGTAACTTGCATTTTATTGCAATTAAGATCGCCGAATATTGTTCTCGCAATCTTTGTCAAAATATTATAGAACACCGTTTGTACGCATAACATTTCTTTGATATCAAGTTTCTTTCAAACTTTCTCATACTCGAAAGTACAACTTCTGTATTGCGTTGTACGTAAAAACATGACCGTAAGACTGATATGAAAACTGTAGTTTTTGATTGGTTCGTAGAAACAACCTACGTGACCAATGAAATTATCAAGGGAAGATAATTTGAATTTGTGAAAACCCCGTGAATATAATCAGGGATTAATGAAATAGAACAGAACGGTAAAAACGTGGATTCTGTGATCTATGTATGTGTTTGGGAGAGAGAGATGGGGAGGGACAATTAATTTCTGTCATTATGGATGGAAATGTATTGCCAAATAATATGTCTACGATTTATTCGATGCCCTATTAGAAGTTATCAAGAATACATGAGATATTACCGCGGGGCTACCTGTATTTAAGTTTCCGCCTCATTATCATCAAACAAGATAGTTCTACAGTTCGATGGATTGGCTGTGGGGCTCTGGGTAGGAAAAGAGATTCTCTCGAAGTTAATAACATTTCTGTTAGTATACCAATTAGCGGAGACTTGACTCGGAGGCAACCAATGATAACTGTTTCTAACGAGAGCCATAGACAAGGGTCGTAACTAATATACTAACCCCGTCTTCATTAGTCAAGTCGGTGCAGAACAGTGGGACGTTAAACCCCATTTCATTTCAAGATATAAATCATTACGGTGCTGACCACTATGAATTTACATGTTTCCAACAGTTCTCGAAATTTCGGTTGGGCTGAACGCTTATTTTTACGGCATATAAATTTGATTTATCGGCTTATCATAGCCCTGTAACATTCATGCCTCTAAACACCGAATACTACTCAAACCTAGCGACAAAAGGCAATTCAAACTCTCATCTTCGATTCTAGACCAAATATATCAACAGAAATGGCAGGGATGGGGATAAAGATTGGTGGTGAAAAGAACTACATACGTCGGTTACTAAATAGTGAAATTCAATGCTGGTCGGGGTCCATTAATTGCCAAATCCTATGATATAGATTTATGCCCAGGCAGATGTGTTTTGTTGTGGTAATCATGGGCATGTATAAAGGATAATTTCGTATACTCGATATAAAACCACACTTAATGATGTTTTAATCTTCTAAACAGACATAACGATGGATGGAATTACAACATACGTTTTTAGTAAGTGCAGGAGGGTCGCACTACACGCAAAACAAAAATCTACAAAATAAACCTGCGTAACACAGAAAAAAGACATTGCAAAAAATAAACGAATATCAAATCAAGTGAATGTATTAAACCAAGTAGCGTTTCATCTCTCTTATAGTCTGGATTAAAACCACATTTCAATTATTCGGAGACTCAACAGGTGATTGAGGTTATTGGGGATACGGTGAATCACAACTGTAAAACATTTCATTTTGTTTAAAATTCTCTAAAATATGTCCTGTGCTCGATCTCAGTGTGGGCTGAGATCATTCCCGGGTTTTCCAGCCTGGTTGTCTCTTGTCCGTTTTGTGGACGGAGGTTCAAGGAAACTCCTATCGAATTGCATGGCATTTGGATTTCTTCACCATCCCGACTGTACTAAGCCTGACAATTACCTCCCCTTATTTAGGGGATGCTCGATTCACAGTCCAGAACTTTCCGAATCGACAAAATTACAATCGAGTGACGCGGAATTCAGTCCTGTCACAGTTCTGCCAGTCCCGACAGCTGAGGTGGAGTGTGTAGAATCGTGACGTATTCCTATGTAAAAAATATGATTCAGCTGTCATGATTGGTCGAGATATTTTTTATACAGTCGACACATGCGTTGTACTCCGGAATTCCCCTTTTCATTCGATTGACACGAGTTTTGGAATGTAATTACAGAACTGTGAATCGAGCATCCCCTTTATGTCGGCTTTTGTAATTACGCCCCCTGATTTCGTCTATTTAAATTTAGACCGGCCCCATTAGCTGTCTTTGTTAATCCTCCCCCCTTTCGTATTTTGATAGTAATTCTTCCTTTTCCACTTCAAGGCCATTTGCAGGGTAATATTTGGGTAGAAAAGGAGTGTTGGATTTATTTCTTTGACTACTGGGTTGCAAAGAAAATTTTGAATGGACGGATTCGAAGGCAATGGAAGCGAAGAGGGTCTTTTGACCAGTTCTAGAAAATTGTCAATATTTTAATAGGATGTTTGATGCCTTTCTGGGCTGTATGTAGTTATACAAACTTAAGGGCAGGGAAGTGTTCAATCATAAGTTGTAGGCAGTGATCATCGAAACCCCTACTTAGTGGTTTTGTTTGTTCGTGAATATTTTTTTACAATTGGACCTGTTCGGTGTTTAAATGCAATTGAATATCGAATATTTATAACGATATGCCATTTACAGCCCATATATGCGGCCTAGTTAGTTTTTTTGTGTGTGTGTGTGTGGGGGGGGGGTTATTTGGGAATGTTCAGCTTTTAAATGCAATTTTATGCTGAATAAGTATTACAAATCACAATCCTACATGGATGATTTCAACTTATCGTGTATTTATTTGAACAGCATTGTCTGTGAGTCAGCATTACATGTCAACAAGCATGCTATAACGAAGCAAATGGTGGTTAACACCATTTTTTCTGCACCCTACAGACAACAAAGACAGACATGCGCCATTCAGTGCGCTACAAGGGAAATTTTGTTCTGACAGAAGCGCCGGGGTCTACTCGTATTTCGAAATCAAACTTTCAATTATTCTTTTATGCGCACCCAACGTACTTTACGGACATGCGCCTTATTTAAATCCAACAGCCAAGGGATCTTTACGTACACGCCAATTGTGTACTGGCAAAATTTCCGCCATAGCAACATATGCCCGTCGTTATTAGCCCAGTTTAGGAGCAGAACAGAGCGATGTTAAACTACATTTCAATTATAGAGCATGAATGCGTACATTCACTTTAAAATATAAGGATACACTTTTTCGAAAGCAATCAGACTGTGTGGTATTATTAACAACTTCTTTCAGTTGTGGTAATCTAATTTCATACTACTCATGTCTCGAACAACATTTTAAATATTCATTTTTACAATAGTTTCATTCAGGATTGCTGAATGGCTTATGAGAACAGGCTAAAAGGCATTTGGGAATAGACCAAGCCTATGTAGGCTAAGACATACAGATATCAATAAGGCATTTAATAAAGGCCAGACGGTCAGATTTAAGAATATTGTAATCCTCTTTGTCAAGGTCTGCGTCCATCGAAGTGATTTCGCCAACCATTAGATAGAAACTATATTGTTCTTCAGGAAAGCACGGCTTGTCCTTAAAGGGAATTGGGTAAAGAGCTGACAGTTCGCACTATAATAAATTTCAGTCAAATTGATCCACACGGAACCGAGATATTAGCTTTTGAATTTTAGACCTAACCTCAATCATCATTACTAGTCTCGATTATCCATTTTTAGATTAAAACATCAATAAGCGTTGAACAGCAAATCGGATTCAAATCCAGTAAATATTACATTCTAGCGATGACATCGAGAGTTAATTTTGGTCTGGATAAGTTAATTAATGTCTAATTAATAATTTAAATAAGATTTCAGGCCTAAAGAAAGACCTGACCTGCAATAGACAGAGTTAGCTCTTGCATAATGTATATTTAATAACAAATAAATCATTAATAAAACTAAAACAGATTTCATAACGAAAAATCGAGGTTCAATGTACACATTGACGTGTACGTTAAAAACAATTCCTGACAGCAAAAATTCGATAAAAGAATAGGTCGTGGCACCGGTTTCCGGGCAAAATCTCCACCATAGCACACTGTATGCTTGTTTTCATTAGCCCAATCGGAGCAGAACAGTAAAACATTAAACACCATTTCATTTCATTTTTACATAATGCATCTTTATCATTTACACTGTGACACAAATCAACAGTAAGATTAAGTATATCAAGGTTATTAAAGTGGGTCAAATGATATTTATTAATACACGCGTTTGTACGGGTATTTTATATCTGATCACCGACAACCAACGTGCAATGATAAGAAACAATATTATATAGAGTAAAAAAACGTCGACACCGTTAGTTTGCGATTGTTGGTTTTCGAATGAAACAGGCTTATATTAACTAGTAAAGTTGAAGGTCAATAATTGGATTATCTGCAATGTGTGGGATAATCCGGGTGATTTAATGAAATGAAATGGGGTTAAATGTACTTTTACTCTTCTAGCTCCAACTGCAGGATAATGAAAACTGGCCGGGTGGGTAAGATTTGTGTCTGGAAGAACTATATTTAGTCAACGGTGAGAGAAATTAAATATGAGTTTACACTAAATGGTCCAAAACTTCCAATGTAATTTGCCGGTTCGCAGAGGGGGGGGGGGGGGGCATACATCCAATCGACACTAGCTATGAAAGGATAGCAAAACGAGTCGACTATTTTGTGTGTTTTGTAGCTGGTGGAACAAATACTGAGAATATACACGAAGAGAATAAATTCACACTTCTTTCTATTCTGCATTCTATTTCCGTTCAGCAGGGATTACTCCATCTTGTTTTTTTAAAAACAATTCTTTCAAATGGTAATCCCTCAATGTCTTGTTTAATTGGGAGATGCACACATCAAAGAATCAGTGGATAAAAAGTATGCATTAACCATGTTTTTTGTGTTAACCATTGTGTACTTTGGTTCAGTAATACCCTCAAGGTTTGAATAAACTTTCAGATCCAACAACGGCTATAAAATGGGATATGCATAGTACGTGAATATATTCATATATCAATGTAGTTGCGGGTTCCCATATGCCGTGTCGCCAAAAATATCATATTAGGAGCCGGGGAAAGTGGTGACAATTTTACGTTATTTACTTCCGCTGGACACAAATTATATTAATGTCGGACCTAACATATGGTTCAATTTTAGTTCAATTATTCTCATGCAGTGGCAGGAAACCGGATGACCAGGGAAAAACCCACGGCACAAGGTTGGACAGGCGACCCTACTCCTTGTCGCGTACAAGCAAGGAATCGAAATCACGCATCCAATGCGCACGTCTTAACCATTCGGTCACCTAACTCCCCTGGTAAGATGGTGGTAATGAACGCTGGATTTATTCATATTTACCATAGGAAGGAACTGGATGACCGGTAGAAAACCCACGAGGTTGTGGTCTAAATGTGACTGAATTTGTGGATAATTAACATTGAAGTATTTCATGTTACGTTTACAAAATCAATGACACTATTTTGTATCAAGGGCCTGTGGTTGGTCAGTTAGTAAGAGCGTGACTAACTAAGTGAGAGATTCCGGAGTTGATCGAGTTAGTTCATCGGGATTTTCCAGGGTGGTTTCCTTTGTAACTAGAGCATAGCGGAGGCCTTGCAAGGAACAACGTCGTCTCCTCTTGCCAGTGGTGCAAGATGAAGTGCCTGACATGGCCATCTGTCAGGCACGACGAACCGATGTCCCATGTAGACATTGCATGGCTTTCACGTTGACAGTTGGTATCCAACGAAGAGTAGGCGGCAAAAACGCTGACCAGGCAAAAATTTCGCTCATTGCACATTGCATTCTTCATAAGCTCAGTTGGTGAAGAAAGGAACTGTGAATATTTTCATCCCTCAAAGACTCAGTTTGGAAATTACGTGGAACTGTTTTTCAAACTACACTTCCATGTAATTTCAAAACTGAGTCTTTAAAGGAGCTAAATCGTTAATATTTGGGGCCTAGAAATTTACCCAAATGGGTCCCAACGCATAAAATAATCTTATTTGAATGTATATAAACCGATTTACATTCATTCATATCCGTCTTTACTCTAAATTTCAAATCACTTATGTTCGGCGAAATACGCCTAAAGTCTCAATATTAATAGCATGCCAATCTCTAGCATCTGGTTATTCAAGTCTACATTATTGCGTATGCTCTCCATGCACCACCGTCTAGACTCGTTCTCCAAGCCACTTGTTAAAAATGGGCCTGAAACGGATTATGGAACACAATTCGTGTACCACTGATAATTTTTATTTTATTTTATCTTAAGTTTAGTATTGGATATCCCGGTAAGAGCACAACATCAATGTTGAATTAAATTTACAAATAATTTGTGTTTTGGATGATATCTAGTTATGGACTTAGCTACTTTAAACTACAGTTCCTTGTAATTTCCAAGGGAGGGGTGGGGTTTGGCGGAATAGTTAGCACGTGCGCGCTGTATCATAAGGCATGTCATTGAGTCAACTGGTTTCGATTCCCTGGTAGTACGTGACCAGGAGTAGGGTCGCCTGTCCATTCTTGTGGGTTTTCTCCGGTTTCTCCCCCCCCCCATTTCTAAAGACTCTCTCTCTTTCTCTCTCTCCCTCTCTCTCTCTCTCTCTCTCTCTTTAGAGACGAACTGTAGTACAAATGGGCCACACATACTCCAAAAGGCCAAACATTTCAATCTTTAATGATATAAACTAATTGTTTTCTTCGTGTCATCTCTCTCTCTCGCTCTCTCTCTCTCTCTCTCTCTCTCTCTCTCTATCGCTCTCCCTCTTAGAGACGAACTGTAATACAAATGGGCCACACATACTCCAAAAGGAATGTGCGTGATCCAAACCAATTAACTCTTCTTTATTCCATAAAATGACAGATTCAGCGAAACGCACGAAGCATTCTATTCAACCTGATAATACTGGAATTGAAATGACTCAAGAGGTTAGCCTAATCTCGTATTAATATATATAGGCTGTGATTTAGCCACGAAAATCGTTTCATTTTGTCCCAGCAAATTCCAGGCGAAAATCTGACGCTTTGCTGCACAAGTAAACAAGTAAGTCGTCACTGTAGTACACATTTCTATTGCGATGTTTTGTACAATCAGACCAACACTCGAATTACGCCTCGGACTATATTTGTCAAGTGTAGCCATAATGTGGTGAAGAAATCATATTCTAAGCCAATCAGAAACCATAAAAGCAATCAACGTCATTAGGTCAGGGGTCAATAGCCATAAATAGACCAGGGAATACCTTTCACGAGACGGAACACGTTGGCTTGTTTACATTTGTATGAGAGAATTTTTCTGCAAATATGCCTGAATTACGGGACAATAACATCAGATAAATGTTGTGCTGACACCGTGAACACGGCTGGCCCGTGATTTGCGGAAAAAATATGGTCAAAAGCGAAATTGTATCAATGAATGTGATATTTCCTGGAAAAAGTATTTTTTCCATTTTATTTCAATAAAACAATATGCAAAAGAAATATAAATATAGTATACAGATGAAAACGTTTTTGGCATGATTGAAATACTGGTTCGGTATAATAATTATATATAATGTTGAGAAAAAAACAAAAAAAATAATACTATCTACATGAGCCCACTGATACAACAGAATATTAATAATGATTCACCTAACAACCCTGAACATGCAATTATACTTGTTTTTTAAAAAAAAAAAAATAAAGACATATTATAAGAGATGTCAAATATGTATACATTTATTTTATAGAAAGAAATACAGTACTAAAAAATAAGAAATGAATGCAATTTTATATACTTCCTCATACAGTATTCCACAACAACACTCGATGGCATGAGATTTCTCCGATATTAAATAGATTAAAATGATTCAGCGATACTTTGATTTAATCAAATATGGAGGACCGTGACTTAGCTTTGATCAAACAGTACAGTGGTTGAAATTGTTGAACATGACTGCCAAACCTTTAAAGGCTAATATCTTTGCTTGCAATAGAGTAATTTGAATGAAATTTATTCATTCAAATTATTCATTTTACATTATCTACTTTTGAACTATTATAGCAAGAATGGCTAGTTCTTTATCTAAATCTTATATAATGTATCTTTAATGAAAAATGTATATAATAATAATAACATCATTTATATAGAGTATTAATACTGGAGAATGGTTTCTAATCTGCTTTTCAGATTTTTATATCCACAGAATCAGGCCCGTCGCCAGCTCATAAAATTGGGGGGGGGGGGGGTATAGAATTTTTTGGAGGGGCTGAGGATGTGGCCGGCTAAGAATACTCCTAAGAAATCATCAATTTTTTTTTGGGGGGGGGGGCTAAACCGCACAGACTACATGTATTTAGCCATAAATAGACCAGGGAATACCTTTCACGAGACGGAACACGTTGGCTTGTTTACATTTGTATGAGAGAATTTTTCTGCAAATATGCCTGAATTACGGGACAATAACATCAGATAAATGTTGTGCTGACACCGTGAACACGGCTGGCCCGTGATTTGCGGAAAAAATATGGTCAAAAGCGAAATTGTATCAATGAATGTGATATTTCCTGGAAAAAGTATTTTTTCCATTTTATTTCAATAAAACAATATGCAAAAGAAATATAAATATAGTATACAGATGAAAACGTTTTTGGCATGATTGAAATACTGGTTCGGTATAATAATTATATATAATGTTGAGAAAAAAACAAAAAAAATAATACTATCTACATGAGCCCACTGATACAACAGAATATTAATAATGATTCACCTAACAACCCTGAACATGCAATTATACTTGTTTTTTAAAAAAAAAAAAATAAAGACATATTATAAGAGATGTCAAATATGTATACATTTATTTTATAGAAAGAAATACAGTACTAAAAAATAAGAAATGAATGCAATTTTATATACTTCCTCATACAGTATTCCACAACAACACTCGATGGCATGAGATTTCTCCGATATTAAATAGATTAAAATGATTCAGCGATACTTTGATTTAATCAAATATGGAGGACCGTGACTTAGCTTTGATCAAACAGTACAGTGGTTGAAATTGTTGAACATGACTGCCAAACCTTTAAAGGCTAATATCTTTGCTTGCAATAGAGTAATTTGAATGAAATTTATTCATTCAAATTATTCATTTTACATTATCTACTTTTGAACTATTATAGCAAGAATGGCTAGTTCTTTATCTAAATCTTATATAATGTATCTTTAATGAAAAATGTATATAATAATAATAACATCATTTATATAGAGTATTAATACTGGAGAATGGTTTCTAATCTGCTTTTCAGATTTTTATATCCACAGAATCAGGCCCGTCGCCAGCTCATAAAATTGGGGGGGGGGGGGTATAGAATTTTTTGGAGGGGCTGAGGATGTGGCCGGCTAAGAATACTCCTAAGAAATCATCAATTTTTTTTTGGGGGGGGGGGGGCTAAACCGCACAGACTACATGTATTTACACACAGATCAGGTCTTGTGTCCGTATACACTGTACAAAATTAAAAGATATATGCCAGTAAAGAAAAGTACATATAAGAGAAAAACAAACAGTTAACTAAATAAAATGGTTCCAGTAATATGAATAAGAAATGAAATGGAGTTAAACGCCGTCCTACTGTTCTGCTGTTATACATGTACATGTACGCTATACAGTGTACTACGAGGAAAATTTTGCCTGGGCACAGCACTATGGCCTACTCTTATATCGAATTCCAACTGCCTAGGGACCTTTTTACGTGCACACCAATGTTACACAGGAATTCGGTTTTTCGTCACATTTGAACGACTAGACAGCAGTCCTTGTACCTTGTCAGCCCCTCTGCCTGCACCACTGACAAGGAGAAACCACGTCTGAATTGAATTGGAATAAAAAAGGAAAATAAAAACATATATGTCAACTTAAAATAGCTAAATATGATATGAACATTTATCGACATGTACAGTACATTTAAGTAAAACATGTTTAAAATACAAAAATACATATGTATACAGGTTGAGGCCTACTCATAAAAATCACAATTTCATCAATTTGATTTGGCTGTCACTTTCATATTTGAACAATTTTCACAAATCCATACTAGAAAACTTTCACTTCTAAAAAATACATCTATCTGTAGCTCCTATATACATATACTGGGTTAAGGAAGACGGGCGTGCGCTATACAGTTTATTATGAGGGAAATTTTGCCTGGGCACAGCACTATGGCCTACTCTTATATCGAATTCCAACTGCCAAGGGGTCTTTTTACATGCACACCAATGTCCAAACCGCTTACAAAAATACATACAGGTGTAGGACTATTCATAAAAAATCATGTAATTTCATCAATATCATTTGACTGTCACTTTCATATTCAAACAATTTTCACAAATCCATACTAGAAAGCTTTCACTTGTAACAAATACAACTATCTGTAGCTAATGCAGCCTGATTTGCATCCACAGAGAAAATATTGTTTGGTTCTTGGTCTCTATAGTCAACCTAACCCTGTCATTTGTTACAGTTGAGTTTAACAAGAAGGGCATAAATTTCTGCAGATACAGTAAGGCAACTTGAAAGTAATGCACATGGTATTTCACCTCAATGGTGACACAGTCATTTCCATAGTGGTCTTTTGTCTTGGTCTGAGTTGTCATACATTTAGGAATAGGAGAATATCTTCATCAACTTGCATTTGCAATAAAATTGGAAAATGTTAAGATAATGATCCCCTTAACAAATTAACCAGACCTATTATTCTTTTTCTTATTTCGCTGGTAAAATATTAGCTGCTCTAAACATAGTTCTTTATTCATACACAGTTTTTGGGTTTTTTTACGTTGGTAATGTATGTGAGAAGTCTGTATTGTTAGAATGAGAGAGAGTTTTGTCTGCACATTCCTGCAATTCTTTGTCCAACATATCAATATTTCCATCTAATTTGATCCACTGGTTAGCACATACCCTAGATTTTTCCCAGTTTCTCACAGTAAACGGTTTTACATCGGTGTTTTAAACAAAATCTACACGGAGTATACAGTTCTAGTTATTCTTCCGCTTGTTTACTATCAAAACGTAAACAAACCGGTGACTTTCACTCTACACGACCCGTTGACCTTTCGTCGTGTGCGTCTGATTGGTGAGCTTTGTCACGTGATCTATTAAAACCAAATCACCGCGAAATTCAAATACCATCGCACATTGATAAGTAAGCCCATTTTTATTTTGACGTTTTCTGTCAAACGTCAAAGAATTGATAAAAGAAAAGTTGTGTGGAAATACAAAGTAATACTAGAAGAATTAGATTATGTAGTTTGTTTTCCGCCTGAAAATCGTCGGGATGGAGCAACAGAAGCAAGCTTGCTAGAAATTTCACATCACGGCCTAATATTTCAACAGCCGTTTATAACTATAATAAGAGTAACGTAATCAGCCGTAAAAACGTAATTCAATAAGCATTCGATAGTTACAGCTCTAGACAATAATTTATCGTTTAATAATCGTCTACATCACCGCCGGGTCAATTGTGTACAATTCCATTTCAATAGTATTTTGAGAGCTCCCATACGTGAGCAGCTATGTCTTAATTAAATTGTCTCGAATTATGAGTCGGGATACTAGAAAAACTCTAATTTTGTTTTAAGATAAAAGTAGCCCACAATGAGTTGGTTTTAATTTCATCATCGTCGCCATGTTTATAGGTATTATATATGTCTGATTGACGTGTTATTGTAGATTACGTTTTAAAATACCACCTGCTACAAACGTCCGTTCATTGTATTCACACCAAATTAATCTTCGACCGTCTGCAATGGCCAACTTAATTTCGAAGAAGTACCTCGCTTGTGTGTTTGTCAGAGAGTGAGAGAGAGAGAAGGGGGAATGAAGTCCTTATAAGCCATTTCCGACAGTTGATGATGTTGAAGATGAAGAATGGGAGTAATCACCACTGCCTGGGTAAAATATCCCCCTAGCCTACTGCGTCGCGTTTGTCATTCTTCATTTATCAGGTTCGTGTAGAAAAGTCGCACATATGTTTTAAG
Organism: Patella depressa; assembly: GCA_948474765.1. Taxonomy (NCBI): domain Eukaryota; kingdom Metazoa; phylum Mollusca; class Gastropoda; family Patellidae; genus Patella; species Patella depressa. The sequence continues at coordinate 88,070,280 of OX419715.1, read as the reverse complement.
GACACAGTGACACCATCAATTATAAACCATCACTAAAAGATCTATAAATTTAAATTTTCTTAAGTCAGAGGGGGTGGATAGTCGAAAGGTTAGCACGTGTGGACTGTATCACAAGGTCTGTCGTTGAGTCAACTGTCGCGGTTTCGATTCCTCGGTTGTTGGTGACAAGGAGTAGTGTCGCCTGTTTATCCCACTACAATTCCCATTGGAAGCGACCATGTTAAAGAAAAGTGAAAACGTTAAAGGGACAATCCCGATTAGAGAGAGAGAGAAATGGGGTTTAACGTCTACTCAACACAAACTAGGTCATTTCGGGACTAACATATGGTTTAATTTTATTTCAATAATTCGCTTGCGCGTAGGGGTCTTTAGCAGTGGGAGGAAACCGGAGTGCCCGGAGGAAACCCACGAGGTTGAGAAGGCGCCCCTATCGTGAACGTGAACGTGACAAATGTTTATCCGGACACGTAACCCATTTAAGAATTCAGGTCGAATTTTTCTTTAGGTGACCCGATGATTGATTCTCGCTTCTTTGGAGGTCTATACAGTGAATTGCTTATATGCTGCACTTGATAATGAAGGGTAAATTGCACCTACACATTATTTTTTTATAAAATAAAAGTCTGGTTTTATCCAGACACTGCATAATACAGCTTGGGACAGCGGTCTCCATTTCTAGATGAATACTGATGGGTTTAAGTTGTTTGAAAACGTATCACAAATATTGGGTTAGTTGCTCGGTCCTTAGGTAGATGATTTTAACACAAATGTATGCAGTTTTATTCTCCAAAATATTATCGGGATTGGCCCTTTAAATCAACCGTGATAATGGGAACCTAAGATTATTTAGAATCAAGGTTGTCGTGTCCCAAAGGATCGACACCGTTCATTGCTTATCTCTGTTACACCTAACGGATAATTCAACTAGGCCAATCAATGTGCGATCTCAACTAACACTTACATCCCATATGAATAGTTTTGTGCGAAGGACGGAAAAGCAGACATTTGAACGAATAAATTTGAATAGACCAAAAACATTTCACAAGTTTTATTTCACACAATTCATAAAGAGTACGATTTGAGTGATTTGGAATGAAATAGAGTTTGGCATCCGAGTTGTCTGTACCAACCAGGATAATTATTTGCGGTGTGTAATGTACAACCCAATTACTTCCGGTTGATGTAGATACAGCTATCGGTACATAAATGTATTTTATTGCATAAATGAAATGGTGAGAGACGAGGAGGTGGGGGCATTGTTCTACTTTTCTACACCAACTGGGATGTATGCCCCCCCTCCCCAGAATAAATGAAATGAAATGGGATTTAACGTTCTGCGATTTTATGCCAGCCGGGGTAATATAGCTATTGGAAGCACTTCCAACAAAACTTTTGTGTTGCTACCTGACTCCGCGTAAGTAACCTTGAGGTTGAATTGGGGTTTAATGTCCTAATTTCGGCAATGCTGGACTGGTTGTCCGAGGGTCCACCTGTCAGGTCTTTAAACAAGGCCCACACAAGTACGCACCGAAGGAGGTCGGGGGGGGGATCTACCCCCCCCCCGTTTTCCCAATAAAATATTAAAAATTGACAACCGCAAACCCATATTCCAAGCATTTCAGACCAAAGCAAAATTTTTGATTTCCTGATATCTAACACCCCTCCCCCTTCCCAAGACAATTTTGAAAATTGACAACCGCAAACCCATTTTCCAAGCAATTTCAGACAAAAGCGGAATTTTTTATTTCTTGATAAAATTAAATTTCTTTTTTCTTTCTCTTTTTTCTTTTTTCATTCTCTTTTTTCTTTATAGGCTTAGGCCCACTTTTTTAATGAGCCTAGGCCCACCTGTCACGGATAGGTGGACAGGAGGGCCCAGTCCCGCACTGAATTTCGGTGAAATGGGTTTTTATGTCCTAATTTCGGTACCGTACTAACCAACGTAATTACTATCTACGTCTGATGTACATGACATAGCAATCGCTCACCATGATTAGAAACAAGACCCATTTAGGTCTGTTGGCACCATTACTAAATACCAAAACACGAGAATAGATCCACGACGCAGACGATAGATGCATCAACATCGAGACGAGCCCCCAGTCGCCCGCTTTACTTCGTCGCGAAATCTGGCCTCCAGACAGTTTACTTTGTTAATGAACAGCAGATTAGCCTAAGTAGCCATCGACATTAGCAGTCAGGGAAAAGATGTCTGGACGAGATGCCATAAACAATACCTTTATGTCACGCTAACGAGGACAAAACAAAGATATAAAACTAACTTCCTCATAAATAAGAAAATTATAACCCTCAACAACTCTCTGTTTTGTTGGGGGGGGGGTACACAGATACATACGGCATCGAAGACATTGCTCGCATGTCCTGTGACAAAGTAATTTATACATAGAACTTTGCTAGATTTGACATTATATTATATTGGACGTTTTCAACTATATACAACTTCTACTAATGTGTTCAATATGTTATTTACGGGCAACACACGAATGACCTCTGCTCGTTTTGACAAAACGCACGATCTCATTAAATATCTTATTTATTCATATGTTATTTATAATCTACACATGTTCTATGTGTTTAACACTCAGCAGAACTTCGCGACTTTAAAGGAAAGATGCGGTGCAGTTATAGAAACTATAATCTCAATTCCAAATAAGTTAATCTGTCATGTATCATTATTCTTAATGACTGTATGCTTTATAAAGCCAGAATTAACTGACAGTAATTTAGACTTGAATAGAGCTCCTTCCGATCTATGTCTATTCTATGTTCTCAATAAAGATCTACCAACTATGCTGATCGTCTGTTATCTGTAGTGTTACAGTCCTTCGCCTTGTGTCGCTCTCGCACTGAAATGAAATGAATTTGGGTTTAACGTCCTACCGTTCCAATCCGGGGATACGTCATGCAGTGGCCTACTTCCAAGGGATATTTTACGTGCACACCAATGTATACGCTGGGAGGGACAGAGAAATGGGGTTTAACGTCCACTCGACACAATGTCTACACTGATCTGGGTTTTTCATCTAATGCGAATGACAAATAGCTGTCCTTGTTAGGTCCTCCATTAGGCACCACTGACAAGGGCAAACCACGCCGGAACAGCCCGATGAACTCTCCCGGCCAATGCAGGGATCGAACATCATGTGACCCCCAATCTAACGAGCCAGCGACTTAGCCACCGTAGTTTTCTTCCGGTTTTTGCCATGCAGAACCAATCAGCGATCACATACGTGTTCGTTGTCTGCGGACAAGAAAAACCAACAAATTTGTTCGGGGTTTTTGTTCATCGAAATAAATGTTCTATCATCTGCGTTCGACTTTATGATATCGAGATATTAACTCTTCCACACAAATTGGTCGTCTTTGATCATACCGAGACAGACAAACTTTTCCGTCAATTCCAACTTTTAACTTCTATACAAAACCTGTGGTAAATGCAAGTTTCGGAACTCGTGTTGATTGAGGATGCTAGTGCAATAAGATGGACAGCAAGTGTCGTTGTTTTCGAACAAGATCTTTTGGACATTAAACCCCATTCACTTCGTTTCATTATTCACACCACTGATAGAATTGTCACATGACTGAATTCCGCGTGACACAATTGCAATTTCGTCATTTCATAATGTTCCGGACTGTCAATCAAACTTGCCCATGTGTGCTAATAACCTCATATTTTTTCTGAAACGAAATAGTACGAAAACGTATCGATGCAAAAAATGTGACATTTCCTGACAGTAGGCGCCCCAGGACGGTTTAATTAGAGTTACAAACCAAGGGCGATCAAATACAATTTCGAGACACACCAAGGGCAGTAAGTCATAATTTGAAAATCAATACATTGCTCTAGGCAATCTACATCCCAATATGATTATTTTAAATAAAAGATAAAAATATCAATGTCGCAGAAAACCGGACCCCTTATTGTTTGGGGTCTTCTTTGTTGGGTTTGGGGCACTTTTCTAATCACGATTACGTCATGTTTGGTGATTTGATGGATGGTTGACGCCAGGGGAGAGAGTAGGGGGAGAGAGTCCACCCCACCCCACCAACGGACACTCGCCTAAAGAGGAGTGCTCCGCATTGCCCTTTTCTCGCCTCTACTATCTAGCTCCTGAAACATAGATTTAACCGAAACGTAATATTATTATTAACACAAATATTTGCCCTCTTTTTAAAAGAATATATGTGTTATATATTTTATCTATAGAACATTCATTGTCCTTGTGTCATATTTTTTTTTTTAAATGAAGACGCAGATATGATTTGGCATAATCTGGTATAAATATGAAAAGTCATTATTGCATAGCACCGATTTCAACAATGCAAGTCATCTTATAAGAACCGTTGTCCTTAAAGGAGCTAAGTCTCTCACTCAATATTTTTCATAATATTCGAAATTAAAAACACGAATTAGCTAGGATTCATTATTGATCAATTTCAATAAATACGGATGTTGTTATTTTGTTATAAAACTATATGATCTTAATATCCAGTATTTAATAGACAATCAAAATTTTATAATCATGCGTGTACCCTAATTATTAACGACTGGTTCACAAATGACAAAATAATAATTTAAGAAACGTTTATAATGCACGACGTAAACGACTGCCTTCATTTTGAGCTGTTCACGTATGTCACCAACGTAATTGATTAGAAATATGATTTTTATTCAAAAATTAAATATATATCACTTTACATACATTCATTTAACATTAATATGTGCTTTTGGAACAGTTTTTGTCTATTTCAGGGTTCCTAAAATAGAGCCACGCGTCCTTTAAAGAGAGGTTGCAAAATGGGTTATAACACGTGTTATTATGATTTAAAGTGCGCGACGTAGACTATTCGCCCACTCGATTTTGAATATACATCTCGAATCTTTGAATGATTTTGACAATTCTGTGAAGCCTTACACATGCAGAGGATGATTTCGCAACGAGCGATGCTGTCAATTGTCACAATATATGATAACTTGCTCTATTTGGTCGAACAAACAAATGGATGAAGACTCCTACGCACAGGCAAGATATTGAAATAAAATTGTACGATATGGTTGTCCCAAAATGACCTTGTACCCCTTTCTCTCCAGCTCGATATCCCCTGATTGTCAGGTGCCGGACGAGGGGACAAAATCCGAGATCCCGTGCATTGGAATAGGAATATGTCGTGCGCAGAAAAGTAGGACGTTAAACCCAAATTAATTTCATCAGCTGTGTTTAGTGTTTACATAAATATATCTAGATCTGACCATTTAAGTGTTATTCAAATCTGTAACTCAACCTTTGCAGAAAACGTGTCCACACATATTTAGACTTCGTTATATCATAATATAAATTTATTATTGTGTGGTTGAGCGAGAGTAACTCACAATTGGTTGCTATGAGTCGTTAGTTATAGATATTAAAAATAGGAAATGGGATTTAACGTCCTACCTTTCGTCACCAATGGAAATGTTACCTATACTTCATCTTGTACATCTGAACCAGGGGCGTTTTAAGGTTTATCGTGGCGGAGGCTATACTATTTTGAAGACCCTCTTTCGCGGGGGAGTAGGGGTGTCTTGATTGATGATTTTCATGCCAATGCAATGACTGCATTCTCATACAGTAGTGGAATCGACTGACAGTGTATAAAAAAACTATTGACTCGGACTCGAGTGCCCTTTCCCTTGGCCGGATGGGCCCTTTTGGCTTAGGGGCCCTCCCTTACTAGGCTACATTTTCCTTTATTTCGTCGGTTTTAGCATTTGTCTCCAGTTTTATTTTTTCAACTTCTTTGATTTTTTTCGCGAGGAGGCTGGCGCCTCCAGCGCCTCATCTATAAAACACCTTTGTGATCTGAACTCGTTTCATGCGAACGACAGGAATTATATAGTTGCCAAACCGAGATATTCCTTCCTAAGCGCAAGCGACTGGTTGTGGGACGGTTCGAAATGTGTGTTGGTCCGGAAATGACCTAGTCTAAGTCTCCCTGTCTCTCTCTCTCTCTCTCCCAAACACACACACACACATACTACTCTTTCTCTCTCTCCCTTGGAAGCAAGTCAATTTTGCTTAGCACTGCTCAAATACTGACTAGGAATTCGATTGGAAATCCGATCAACATTCCACGTATATTATTACTGAGTAAAGCACGTTCCAAGAAGCCTGTTAACCAGTAATTCTATATAGATCGCAACAAAACGTCTATATATTAAATTAAAGGGCACCTGTATTGCAAACATTCTAATTTAAGAATTGTATCAATATTTACAGTAGGAGGCTTCTTTCGTGTGTATTATTCAAACCAAGTTGATAATCGTATTATCTTCAGAATAACTTTACTTTTAAATCTTGAATTAAACTTGAAATGTAATTAGTTGAGAAATGATGTGATAGAGAACACTCGTTTTGTCTTACAACTGTCAGTTTTATTCTGTTTTTTCCTGAAGATAAAATGTGATGTTCTGGATTTTAAAAAAAGTGAGTGTACAGTAATTGACAGATATGTTTCTCTGGGCATAATTTTGTCATTTATTCGACACACAAAATTTATCGAAATGTGGATACTTCTTATCACAAGGGAAATGATCACCGATATTGTTATGTAATTCTGACATGTATTCGACCAACAAATGTGTTTAATCTTAAAGCATGTTTCTTAAAACGTGGGAAATGATATAACAGACTCTAAATAAATTAAATAACGACTTTCCACTACAGTTTCTGCCACTAATATCTGGCACTCGTGTGTTGCCTGACAATACTTGACAATTATAAGGTCATTTTCACTTATAAAGTTTGTGGTAGTGAAACAAATATCATATCTTAAAACATTTCTTTTTATCGCACTGCAGATATGGAATATATTGCATGCGTAGTTTCCATCAACCATCGCTGATCATGTTGGTCTTTACATTTTTTTTTAGAAATAATGTGCACAGCACGCAAGAGCGAGCAATACCATTACATAATCCTTAAAGCGCCGAAACGTACAGGGTGGCATATTGAAACCAAACGGTATCGAATGATATTGTGTGCATATTATCGAATACACAGCAGGGCCGCTTTAAATTTGAAAAAGGATGTATGTTTTATTGAACGTTGTAACGGGCAAGATAGATCAAAACATAAAACAGAATACATCTACTGTATAAAGGTGAATGCCAATCGATAAGGCATCCATTGGTCGCGTCACAATTTATTGTACTTATTTCCAAGTCTCATTTATGATCTTTTACTTTGAACTTTTTACTTTTAAGATTTTGATATTTTTTGTAAGTATTCTTTTCGGGTTTTTTTCTGACATTTTGTTGTATTGCAAAGCTCCTTTGATTATACACTCTTTGTGAAATCGTACTACATAAAAAAAGTGAAATTTCACTACAAACACAAGCCTACTATTTACCTTTTTCTCCCTTTCAATTATTTTTTTATTCAAGGAACGACAATTAATTTTCACAAATTATTTTATCCACATAAGTGCTTTATAAATAAGAATTATCGAAATGGTCCCAACTTAGCAAACATCTACTACCTTTAGAATATATCAGAAATTAATATGTGTTATATAGGCTATATAACGTATACAATTACGACATTCTCCGTGGTTACTAATTCCTATACCACACGACCTCGCTAGGATATAAAACTGTTTAAAAAGACGTGGCTACTGTATTAAACTAATTCGCTGTAATAGGAATTAAAGGTGATTTTGGGGGGTGGGGGGACTCATGCGCTTCGAAAAGGGTTAACAGCTCCGCTAATTCAAGTATACGGTGGCATCAATGCGATGACGTCAATATTCGGTCCCTGGTCCATATAAAAATGAAATGGGGGTTTAACGTTCTACTGTTCTGCTCTTAAGCTGGGCTAATGAAGACTGGCTTACGCCATACAGTGTCCAAATTGGGAGATTTTGCCCGGGCACCGGCGTTACGTCCTACTTTTAAATCGAATTCCAACTGCCAAGGGATATTTTACGTGAGCGCCAAGGTGAACACATTGTCATGCCTGCATCATTGAAAAGGGAAAACTATGCCGGATTGAATACCCGACCTCCAGCGTCTTATTCACTTAGCCACCGTGCCCCCCCCCACCCCGGCGATAATCTTTAATTTATATTAAGTATAACCCCATGTACAGTACATGGGGTTATACTTAATATAAATTAAAGGTAAACATTGACAAATTAAACTATTGATTACAAAAACTCCACATTTCGTTTATTAAATTTTTAATATTCATAAAGTATGAAGCTCACCGGTTACTTTTTACAGACTAATGGATAATTGTCAGTGTACATCTTTGTGTGCACCTAATATCAATTAAAGTTTGCTTTCCAAGTTGGAAACATTGGGAGATGAATAGATCTATTTGATGTTGTCAATAGACAGCACGGGGATTCTCCGTGGTTGAAAACACATGCATCAGTGTTTTTATGGTCTTCGCCGGTGGCATCTATCCATCTCATCTACTTTAACATCAAATTAGATATGGAATTAGATTTTATGCTACGCATAATACGACAGATAGGCGATAGGGGGTGTAAGTGCATTTTAGTGGAATCTGGGAAGCTATCAAACAAGTTTTTAAAGTTACCGACGTTATGGTGATTTTCAGATGGGTTATGGATAATCAAGGGACGCTGGGCTGATTTTTATTATCTTAGTATTATTGATAATATCGAAATTTTATATCATTTCTGTAGCCTGAAATCAATTCTGCAATATCGACAGGTGACAGCCCCCCCCCCCCCCACTACTTTAATTCTGTCGTAAGTTGTTATCACCATTAAAGATACATTGTGGGAGATTAGATAACGAGTTGGCAGTTCTCACTATAATAGTTACATTCTAGATAATGTAAATGCAATTTACTAATAGTTTCAGTGAAATTGAATCACTGTGAACCGAAAATTAAGCACATAAAACTTCCGCCAAGCCTCGATCAACATAACTAAATCGAGAAAGAATGTTATGCAGTACAGCAGATCATAATCCACCAACGATCGCAGGTTAGCGATGCGATCGAGAGTTGATTATGGTCTGGGTATGTTAATTAATGTCTAATTAATGATTAAGATAACAATTCAGGCCTATACTAAAGTAAAGAAAGACCTGTAATACGTAGATGTAGCTCTGGCATGCTGTACATGTATGTTTAATAGTAACATCATAGTTTGGGAGCACCGTTCTCACTTTCATTCAAAAATAAGATTGTCAAGATATAACAAAACCGACCAAATGCGTATTAATACGAACTTGCAACAAATGTAAGCTTATGGTGTTGTCGTGTAGGTCATTTCAGGACTAATGGTTCAATTTTGTTTCAATAATTCGCTAGTGCATAGGGGAATTTAGTAGTGGGGGAAACCGGGGGATCTAGAGAAAAATCACTAGATTGGGCAGGCATTCCTATTATATACCACGTTCAAGCGCAGAAACGAGGCCACTTGACTCAGTGACAGACATTATGATCAAACACGCAGATAATGACAATTCGGCCATCCATCCTCCTCATAACGATAAGAAAGGTGAGCATAATTGCATACTACCTTTGCCTGTTTGAAAAAGGAAATGTCGTTTTGTATATGCGGTGATAGAATATGGTTTTCGTTCTATAATTAATTATGAATAAATCATAATCATGATCGGCTGGGCTGCATTCACATAGGGACGTTTTTATAAAGGTACGAACTCGACATGCGTGAAAGAGAGTATTGTGGTGGCTTTTCTGAGTGCTTATAGTTATGCCCTTGTACATTATTTGTGTTCCAAAGAACCACCCACCCGAGAGTTTAATTAGCGCGCAGAAAACTCCCAATCCAGATATTAGAAATTAACTTTCTGTTTCCTGGCTAATCAATTACTGGATTGACCAATTAAAGTCTTGCACCCGGGGGCTATGACGCTTTAATTTGGTGTTGGTGGATATAATGTGAAGATCTTGAATTGAAAAGCCTAAATGTCCCAATGGTAATGATCGAAAGAATCTTTTCTCGTGAATATGGACACGTGTTGGCAATATTTGATTTGTCTATTAGCAATATTTGAGATGCTATCATATAGATTATTATAGTCATTAGAGACAGATCTCTCAGGGATATTATTATACGACGTTTGTAAGGTTTCCACAGAAGACTTTGAAGAGCCAAGAGAAGTGTTATTACGCAAGCTAGCCTTGATATTTGTACAGTAACAAATACGCTGTGAGCAATGAGAACTGCAGTCGTTTCAAGCTGTCTACGGGTTCTAATGGCTAACGTATCTATAAATTTTATATGTTTAAGTTGTAGAAGCTTGGGATACAGACTCCCTAAAAAGCGGAGTGAAACCACACAAACGGGCGAGCTCTGACTGGTTACTGTGGTGATATGCTTGTGATCGTTATAGAAGAACTGAAGTCGATCTCAAGTTGTAGAAAATTAGATTACAGGCATTTTAAAGCGCCAGTGGGTGCGTGTGGGGGAAACCATACAAAAAGTTGTTCTTTACCAGAATCCGTGGGAGAGAGAGAGGGTGGCTTTGTTTGTTGGTATTCTATTATGTATTATGAGAATTTACATTAGATGTCATAAATGGGGTATAAAATTGGGAATGGGACGCGGCTACAATCATAGAGGATCAATGCCTACTCTAAATCGTGGAGGATTATACGCCCCCCACCTCCAATCCCACCACAACTTTACCCAACCACACCACTACCACTACAACAACCACCCCTGAAACCATATAGCGAATTATATCACCCGAAGCTCCAAAGACATGGATGTCACCAGCACTCCAGTCATTTTGTATTGTCACACAACCTATATAGCCATCGATTACTGGATTTTGATATTTTAGATGTCTCTGGATCATATAGCTAGCATTATCGTAGTTTTTAACTTCTCTTGGTATAAAAGGCATTTTTGTTATTATTTTACAGGACGATATGTAATCCTCAAAGAAGGTATAAAAGAAAGAAATTACTTTTTTAAGCGACGTCTTCTCTTGCAAAACATATACAAAGACAGGGGATTTGATGTTCGAGTACAAATCTTTTTGCCTGACAAGTGTTTAGCCTTTTTGTCTGACAAGTGTTTAGGAGCTAAATCGCCAATATTTGTGACCTAGAAATTGACACAAATGGGTCACAACACATATAATAATGTAATATGAATTTATATAAACTGATTTACATTCAAACATTTATGTCTTTACTGTAGTTTCAAATCAGTTATGTTCGGCGAAATAGGGCCTACGCCTGAAGTCTCAATCGAATGTCTAGCGTCTGGTTATTCGAGTCTACATAGTATTTATTGCGTATGCTCTCCACATAAGAATATGCGTCACCATCTAGCCTCGTTCTTCAAGTCTCTTGTAGGAAATGGACCCAAAACGCATTATGGTACACTATTCGTGTACCAATGGTAAATTTTGTATGTTGTCTTAAATATTTGATATCAAAAGCCCATCTTTTGCCGGTAAGATCACAACATCAATGTTGATTTAAACTGACAAATAATTCGTGTTTTCATTGTCGAAGATTTTGGACCAGATTGAGTTAGAGACTTAGCTACTTTAATTTGAAACGAATCATTTGGCGCCTATGTAAATACTGTGGTCGAAACGTACGTCAACCAGACCTTGGGGATATATGGCCTTTAAGTGAATGAATTGGAGAGAGGGAGAGAGAGAGAGTAGGGGTCTTTAGCAGTGGGAGCAAACCGGAGAACCCGGAGAGAATCCACGTGGTTGGACAGGCGACTCTTCTCCGGGAACTGGAAACCACGCCGATTGACTCAATGACGCGTTTTCTGATACAGCACGCACGTCAAGGTGAACACAGGACTTGTTCGAGTTTCTCATCCCATCTGAACGACTAGACTCTATTTCTTGCCCCCCCTACACCCGGACAAAAGGAAACGGCACCAATATTATTGATACCGTGGCGAAGTTCATTCATACTAAAAGCCTTAGAAACCAGTTTTATCGAAGACTTCCAAGAAGTAGAGATAACTTAATCGATAGCACTGCGTTTTCTTCAAAGTGGAGGCAGACCACCATTACCTTTCACCATCTCGGTACACACAAATTCTAGTTATAGCCATTTTCTCTCGGGCTCTTTTCACACCCTTTAGCATGCCTAGAATGGACAGAATGGGTTTAAATTAACATTTTCTACCAGGTTTTGGCCGAAGGATAACAGTTATCAGGTTGGCTACCATGATATGTATGGCGAATAGTTACATTTTTAGTATGATTCTTTAAGTTTGTGTATCTCAAAATTTTGGTTCAAAGGTATGACCATTTGCCTCTCTGTCTGTAGTGAAAAGCATCCAGTCGAACTTAAATTTGGATAAACGTTGGAACCGGGCAAAGAAGCTAGCATTAAAACTATAGTCAACAGGAAATTTAATGGTGGTCTGCATCCAAGTTTCTCAAAATATAATGGAGTTGCCTTCCTTACATCGGTTATGCAAAACGGCACGTACACATTATTGTTATTTCTAAGCAAATGAAATTAAACGCACTGTACCGAGACTATACACTGCATACTGATTCTGAAATAGCTCGTAAACAGTTTTAAAAATAATATGTAGGTGAAATTTACCTTTTGTTATCAAGTACAGTACATGGGTCATTCACTGTATAGACCTCTCAAGAAAGTAAATCGATTATCAGGTCACCCAATGAAAAAATTGACCCAAAATCTTAAAAGGGTTACGTGTCCGGATAAGCAGTGTTGACGTTCACGTCCAAACAACTCAATATTTTAAGCTGAAATTCCCAGACAATGTATATACACCATGCCCCTATATTTTGGTCCATAAATTTCACATATACTCGGACTTTAATTTTTGAGACTCTGTTTTTATCGGGATTGTCCCTTTAACACTGGTCCCTTGGTATATAATTTCATCGAGTCAGTCATCATCCTTTATGCTGTACTGAACTAAGCCATGATTTGAATTTTTTTCCCATTCTTTTTTTATATGACAAACTATTCGTAGTAAACAAATTTTATCTGCAACCAATAGTCAGTGTACATTTCGACGAGTCACCTGATCAACTTGATAAAAGTACGAGTGCATTCTTAAAAAGCTTGTAAATGTGTTAAAATCTTGCAGATCACGCCTGTCGACAAGTGGAGCTAATTCACTATTAAACAGGAGAGACATCGTTTTTGCACTCTCGTCTGTCAGGTAGGCATCATTGGCATATTCGGATGTTAACTTGGACGATATAGGGTTTATACTTACTGCTATACTTATTGTCTTGTCACTAAACGTTGTATAATAGGAACACGAGCCTGCTCTATGCAGATGAAATGGAGTGTGGTTTAGTTAGCGCCCTACTTAGATTAGTTCACCGAAGATGAAGACAGGCGGAGATAAACCATACAGTGTGCTATGAGGGAAAATCTCAAGGTTTCTTGTAATGTACAAGCACACCTACAACGTGTACACAAACCAGGGGGACGTCGCCCCATCCAAACGATTGTACCGCCTGTACAAATAACTAAGGGAGCTTCTTTAAGTGGCATTTAGTAATTGAACAGTAACACAATAACACTATTTATGGATTAACAATTACTGGTTTATTAACATGCACTTGCTTGATAAAGACGAGAGTATCATCGTCGAAACGTTGCATGTTAATAAACCAGTAATTGTTAATCCATAAATAGTGTTATTGTGGAACTAAGGGAGCGTCTTACTCACTGGGGAACGTTCATTACATGTGCGGGGCCTATTCGGTACCGGCGCCCAGTTCGACAAAACCAAATGAAATGGGGTTTAACGTCCTACTGCTCTGCTACAGTGTGCTATGAGGAAAATGTTGCCCGGGCAACTGTTCTATCGAATTCTAACTGCCAGGGGATCTTTAACGTGCATGACAATGTGTACACGGGACCTCCAGGCAAGCGAGCCAGCGTTGCACCCACTAAGTCACTGCCGCTCCCTCCGTCCGAAAAACGATTCTAGAAAATCTCGAAAACCGCATGGTAAATGAAATAGGGCCATATCCACGGAGCCAACAAGGCGCTCAGGGACAGTGGGAGTAGTCGATAAGACTTGACAAGCATGTAGAGGCCTCGTTAATGAAGAAACCGCGTTCACACAGACACCGCTTTCAATTCACGAAATAAAATATAAAAAATATAATGGGGTTTAACGTCCCACTGCTTCGTTCCTAAATGAAGACGAGCATATATCATAGTAATGTTTGTGCCCTATGATCTATCAGACTGAAGAATCAATACCCCATTAATTTAAATTGTATTTTACAGATCTTGTATATTAAAATGACGAAGAAAATAGCCGTGATTGGCTCAGGTGCCAGTGGATTAACGGCTATTAAATGTTGTTTGGACGAAAAGTTAGAACCCGTTTGTTTTGAAAGAACGGACTATATTGGTGGCTTGTGGCATTACAGCGACGAAGTCAGGGATGGTCAGTCATGCGTTATGAAAAGCACCTGCATCAACACCAGTAAGGAAATGATGTGTTATAGTGACTACCCTATACCCAAAGAATATCCAATCTTTATGCATAACACACAGGTTTGGGAATACTTCAATCAATATGCGACTGACTTCAATTTACGCAAATATATACGATTTGAGACAGAGGTACTCAGTGTAAAAAGATCTGCTGACTTTGATGAGACTGGTCGATGGGATATTCAGGTTAAAGACTTAAAAACAGGCAAGACAGAAGATTTAGTTTTTGATGGCGTTTTGGTTTGTACCGGACACCATGCTGACAAAAATGAACCCGTTTTTTCTGGTATGGACGAATTCGAAGGTAAAATTGTCCATTCTCATGACTATCGGCATTATGCTGGTTATGAAGGTAAAAGAGTTATTGTTGTTGGGATTGGTAATTCTGGTGGCGACGCTGCTGTAGAGCTGAGTCGTGTTGCTTCTCAGGTAACTAAATCACTAAATTATGAAATTTTTTCCAACCGTAAATAATACAAATCTAGTTTGCGTTTTTAAATGCTGCTCTTACATTAACGTTCAAATAGTAAGTGCATAGGGGGGGGGGGATCCTGCACCACAAGACATCATACTCATAAACCACAAAAGAGTGAATTGATCCGGGGGCTAGCCGTGGACCCCCGCCCCCCCTCCCCCCTGCTCAGCTACATAAGAAAAAATAATGCTTTGCATCAATGAAATTACATCACAAAGTGATCTTACGTCACTATAAAAATGATTTCTCTGTTTAAAAATCTCAATTTGTATGCATGCCTATGTAATTTAGAGACGATGATGGCAGATTTCCGTGACAGAAACCTGGCAAACCCCCTCCTGCAAAAATTCCTGGATCCGCCCCTGCTGCGCTGTACAGTCCCGGTCTGAAGTGATACAGACTTCACTCAAATTTGAAAACAATCACAAATACAACCCATAGAAATCATTGTGTACTGCCAAGATAAGTCATGATCTGCTATATGCCACAAGACATACGGATGTAAGACAACGCCCGTTCTATTGCTGGAGTGGGAACTGTTCCCCTCCGCTACTCATCTTGTGGTGGGGAGACGGCATGTTTATTCCTTGGACACTTGTGTATAGATTGACGTCACAAATACAAGATGTCTGCGATGACGTAATGCTTAGTTCGAGGTCTATGGTACGGTCATACTTGTTGCCGCAGTCTTTTCTAAATTAGAGGACATGTCATTTTAGCTGGAAACGTCTTAAGGGGAAACGCCCCGGGAATTTATGTTTTGTATACGTCAGTGTTTAAGACACTAAGAACCCGTTAATATTTGTGTTACAGGTTTTTCTCAGTACCAGAAGAGGCAGCTGGGTACTGAACAGGGTATCTGATAATGGCCTTCCTGTTGATATGATTAAATTCAACCGTGTAGCCGCATTAATGCAACGGATAGTACCGACATCGATTTTAAATGGATTCGTGAAAAGAGTATTAAACAGTAGATTTGATCATGCTGCTTATTCCATGAAACCCGACCACCCACCGCTCTCCCAGCACCCGACAGTTAACGACGAATTACCCAATCGAATCATCTGTGGATCTGTAAAAGTCAAAACTGACATCAAACGACTGACCAAAAATAGTGTGGAATTTGTCGATGGTACGAAGGAGGATAACATAGATGCCATAATAACTGCGACTGGTTATAAATTTGGTTTTCCGTTCGTGGATAAATCTGTGATTGATGTGCGAGACAACAGAGTACAGTTGTTTAAGTATATGTTTCCACCAGATTTAAAGAAACACACTATAGCTTTTATAGGTTGTTTCCAACCAGTTGGCGCCCTTATGCCGGTATCAGAACTACAATGCCGTATTGCTACAAGGGTTTTCAAGGTAAGAAAAATCTATTTTGGGGCATCTAATTCACATGTTGCTGAAAGGAGTCTTTAAGGTAAGAGTGGTTATATAACCTCAAATCAAATACATGTATAATAAAGACTTTCCAAATTGTAGCGAGAGATAAGGAGAAATCGGATTAACGTCCACTCGACACAAACGAGGTCATTTCGGTTCCAGTATATGGTTCAATGTTGTTTCAATTATTCACTTGGGCTTGGGCTTTAGAGTTAGAAGAAAATCAGAGGACCTGGCGAAAACTGACAAAGTTGGCCTGGTGACCCTACTGCTTGTCAAGTACAAGTTGGGAATCGAAATCACGTCAGTTGACTCAATGACAGACCGTAAGATACAACGCGTACACGCTACCCCCACCCAAATCATATGCATTTACTGGCTTGGATGTAACAACCTTGTGTTCTGCAGCGGGCCCACGCCATTCAGAGTGGCCGGGGATTTCCGCCTACTCCAATGGTCGACGGTTTACTTTGCCCGCACCAACATGTACACTGATTCTCGGTTTTTAGTTCCATACAAACGACTAGAACCTGTACATTGTCACTGTTGTGCACCACCCACTGGACGAAACCACCTTGGATCTCCACGGAAGATTTTATGTGCAACACCTTTTGAAAGACATATTTTTTTAGGGCAAATGTATTTTTATTTTCAAATTACATATAGTATACTTGGGTGTGTATCAAATTGTACCGAAAGCGCATCAATTGAATTTTTGTTTTGTTGATCAGGGCGATTTACAGCTACCCTCTAACGAAGATATGTGGAAGGATATTAGGGATAAAGAAGTTCGCTTGAGTAAACGATATGTCAAATCTACACGTCACACCATTCAAGTTGATTACTGTCCCTTCATGGATGAATTGGCTGAATTGAATGGATGTAAAATCGATTTCTGTAAGTCAATTCTTTTTAGCTTAGCCAGGTGTTAGAGTTGGTGGAGTGAAGGGCGCAGCAGTCACCCCGTTTACCCCAAAATCATTGTGTGTTCTTTGATTGGTTCAATGGATCAAGCTACGTTCGAGGGCAGATAGTATGAGTTCATGCAAACTCCTTGTGGGTGGACCTAGAGGTTAGTGGAGTAGAATGGAATTGGGGATACCGGTAATGCGGGTGACCCGCGTTGTTCGTCAAATCAAAACAATAGGACGCCTTCCCTGTCAGGTTCTCCGCCCTGAACTGATGACTAGTTGAAAAGCCATGCTGAAATATCCCCGTGGCACTTTCTATGTTTAAATTATGATCAAACCTGGGACCTCTAAATTTGTGAACCGGATTCTTCCGAACTCAAAGAAAAGAAATGAGGTTTAACTTCCCTCTATTCTATACCAACTCGGCTAGTGTGGAACCTTGTGCCAGGACAACGGTGCAACGGTTAATCCTTATCGAATTTCAACTGACCTGACTCATGGGTTTTGTTTTCAAATCAATGACATCATTTTTTTTATTATTTACAGTTAGGTTATTTAAGAGTGATCCTAAACTGGCATTAACATGTTTCTTTGGGCCTGTTACACCATACCAATACAGATTGTTCGGTCCAGGAAAATGGCCGAAGGCAAAAGAGGCAGTTTATACAGCCTGGGAGAGGACATTTTATCCCTTAAGGACACGACCAGTAAAAATGGAAGAGAAGTCTTACATGATGCTTTATTTTATGTTAGCTGTTGTTGTATTGTTACTAGCCTATATTTTTTTCTAAAGTCGCAACAACTTAAACCACGTCTAGGACTAAAATTGCCAAAAACATCATAAATTTCTTAATATATAGTGAAACTAACAAATGTATCTTTTTCCCGGATTTTCGCGCCCCTCTGTATCTACTGGCTCATGTGTTTGTCTAGTTTGATATTTTAAAGTAGGCGTCGTTTAGAATCTATATTGTTATGATATTGCATACTCGTCCATTGGAACAGAAATTATATTGAGAAGAGGTGGGAGGGGACAGTGTAGCTAGCCAAAATGGTGATCTGGAGACTCGTAAACAAATGAGCATACATTCACTATAATATAGTATAAATGTCACCATATCATTATCATCATAATCATCATCATCAGCAGCAGCAGCAGCATCATAATAAAATCATCATCATCATCATCATTGGACAAGAAAGACAATCAAAATGAAACAGTACATTTTGCTTTGGCACTGCTCCTTCCATATGTCACTTATCTAGGTCCCTACATTACTTTTAATTCGTAGAATTGAGATTATATCAAATCCACTAAATATCGCAGGCTAACGATGGTATCGAGAGTTGATTATAGCTTTCATTAATGTTCAATTTATAATATAGATAACATTTCAGGCATATAGACATGCAAGGTAGATTTAGCTCTTGCATAATGTATGTTTAAGCTTGTTTTATTAATAAGATTACGGTAATGGATTGTAAACTAACATTATATAATTATATGTTTAAGAATTGCAATAAATATCAAATTTGTCTTTTATTTTGTTATTCTGGGGGTCATAATGGCTCGGCCATTGGGGTGGTTGCTCAGGTACACGGTCCCGTTTCCGTCCCCGGCGTTGGAAAGTTTCTGACAACGATCATTCTCTTGTCGTTTTATTATCCGAGGAACCATGTGTGAACACGTTGTGGCACACGTGAGCAAAGCAGGTGCGGATCCAGGAATTTTTGCAGGAGGGGGTTTGCCAGTTTTCTATTACGGAAATCTGCCATCATCGTCTCTAAATTACATAGGTATACATACAAATTGAGCTTTTTAAACAGAGAAATCATTTTTATACTGATGTAGGATCACTTTGTGATGTAATTTCATTGATGCAAGGCATTATTTTTTCTATGTAGCTGAGCAGGGGGGGGGGGACCCCCCAAACCCCCCATCTGGATCCGCGCCTGCAAAGCGCAGACGGAAACATCGTCGTACACAGCACACCGCATTACGTCTTCGTTAGCAAGGTTGGTGCCGAAACAAAATTTCATTTCAAACCACTTTGTTGTGTACAATATCTACAACCTTTGGGCTATTGGCAGTTCATTGAATATTTTTTGAGCTCAATCTATTATATATACTGTAGATTGATTGCGACATGGTCTCTGGATGAGGTTCATTGAAAAGGTCTCTGCTATCGCTTGATATTCATCAAGATCAGAAAGAGAGAGATAAAAATGGGGTTTAACGTGCACTCGACACAAATTAGGTCATTTCGGGCAGGGCCGGACTAAGGGGTGGACCCAGGGACACGTGTCCCGGGCCTCCCACATTTTGGGGCCTCCCACAAAATCCGACCACGTTTCTCAAAACTGTCAAAAATCTTGCAGGACCACAAAAATAAGGCAATTTTGCGACGAATATGGAAGGTCATCCATTCCAAGTTTTTTTTCATGTACCTAGTACCAGCAAATGCTGTGTGGCTCTCGCTCTGCCTAAAAATTTTAGAATCTGCAACTGGTCTGTTGCGTCCATCGTATTGCGACCACCTACGCCACCATAATAATAATCCCTTGTGCTGCAGGGCCCCGAGCTGCAGTGCAGTATGCACAGGTCCCGATTTCGAGCTGCAAGGCCAATTAATTCACACAAAAAAACGTTTGTCAAACCGTAAAAATCATAATAGCACGCGCATTTACTTACTACCAAAGTCATAAGGCACACGGGCCACGCGGTCCAAAATAACATAACAAAAAACGTACAAACACGAGTACTTCCGCGGGAGGAGAACGGAACAGCCAGTTGTGAGGTCAAATGTCAGTTCCCCGGGCCCCGGGGGGTTACTGTAACAGCGTATTATAATACTGCAGAAGGACGAAATGTGATTCTGTGGTTAGTTCACTAGTCCGGATATCTCGGCAGATCTTGGGTGTAGAAGAACGTTCTTTTCACTGACTTTTCGCGATGAGTGGTGAGGATCGTCACGGATCTAGAGGTGCTAGGCATTTTCTCAGTAGATACGAAAAAAGAAAACGAGCGAAAGAGAAGGAAGAACGAGAAAAGGTTGTGGTGGCAAAAACGAGGAAAATCTCCGATTTCTTTGCACAGCGTGGTGAAACTGATGATGGAAAGGAAAAGGAAGTAGAAATAGAATCGAATGTGACGGTTCCCACAGAAAAAGATGCAAGTGTCTCTGGACCATCGGCGTTATCATGCGAGAGTGTTATTCGTTCTCCTCAGTCTAACGATCCTGACACTGATACTTCGGAAAATAGTGACGGCAAGGGGGATGATGGTCAGACGACTGGTACTTCGGAAAACAGTGACGGCAACGAGGATGATGGTCAGACGGAAAGAGAAGTTGAGGGTGATATCGGCAACTGGCCTTCTGTGATCTCGGAGGCAATGATCAATCACTGGGTATCGTCAGACAGAAGCGAACTACAGTGCTGTGATGGACCTTTCGATCATTCACTCCGGCCAGGTACCGAAGGGGATAGAAAGGAACGGTCTTGTTCGAAATCGATTTTCAGCCGAAAGCTTCAGAACGGTGAAATTGTCAAAAGGACATGGTTGAGCTATTCTAGGGCTACTGGAAAAGTGTACTGTCTGGTATGTAAACTGTTCGGAGGAATCGGTGCTTTATCAGCAGATGGGTTTGACGACTGGAAACATGCCATTCGCAAACTAGATGAACACGAGCGCTCACCTAAACATTGTACTAATATCGTTGCTTTTTCCGCAAGATCCATCACCGCTGGATGTATCGATGAAGAACTGGCAAAACAAGCCGATGAGATTAAACTTTACTGGCGTGAGGTCATCAAGCGATGTGTCAGTGTCATCAAGTTCCTATCTGAGCGAGGCCTTTCATTCCGCGGCTCTGATGAGAACATTGGTTCACCGAAGAATGGGAATTATCTCGGCTTGCTTGAGGTCCTTTCTCAATACGACAGCTTTTTAGCGCAACATATCCAGAAACACGCAAACAAAGGTACCGGGCACACTAGTTATCTATCATCTACAATCTGCGAAGAACTGATCGCTCTGTTAGGCCAAAAAGTCACAGAAGACATAGTATCTCGACTACAACGGGCAAAATACTACTCCTTCACTGTGGATTCAACTCCTGACGTCAGTCACTCGGATCAGCTGACCGTAGTGGTCCGGTACATCGAGAGCGGAGGGAAAACGGTTGAACGCTTTCTGACTTTTTTAGAAAATACTGGACATACCGGTCGCCAGCAAGCAACAGCTCTCCTGGAATATTTCACAAGTGTTGGAATCGACATTTCCAATTGCCGTGGACAGTCGTACGATAACGCTGCCAACATGAGCGGACGGTACCAGGGCATGCAGGCTTTGATTAAGACTGAAAATCCACTCGCCGTTTTTGTGCCCTGTTTTGCACACTCTCTCAACCTGGTGGGTCAATCTGCGTGTGGCTCGTGCAGGCTAGCCACAGCGTTCTTTGGATTTGTGGAGCAGATATACGTGTTTTTCACAGCATCTACGGCACGATACAAGGTGCTGAAAGCCGCCCTCACCGGGGAAAACATTCCGG
Source organism: Patella depressa (assembly GCA_948474765.1). NCBI lineage: Eukaryota > Metazoa > Mollusca > Gastropoda > Patellidae > Patella > Patella depressa. The sequence goes on along the minus strand of OX419715.1, from coordinate 88,048,460 downwards.
TACCCAAACATTTGAGTGATACCAGGTGGTCTGCACATCATGATGCGACAAAGGCTCTACACCTGGGATACAACAAAATCATGGAAGCTCTGGACGAAATATCCAACGACGCACAGCAGAAGGGCGATACCCGTCATATGGCCGATCAGTTGTATCAAACCATGTGCAAGCTGGAAACAGGTTTTTACGTCGGTTTCTGGGCAACAGTTCTGGAACGCTTTCATCGAACAAGCGTCTCTCTTCAGTCTCAGTCCACGGATCTCAACACAGCAGTCGAACTTCTCAAATCACTGCGAGTTTTTGTGGAGTCTCTTAGAGATCGATTTGACGATTTTCTGACTGACGGGATCGAGCGGTCTGGTACCAATGATTTCGATGCACCAAGGTCAAGAAAGCGAAACGTACGCCTTGATCCACTAGATTACGGACGAGCTGAAGAAGCCAGTCTGAGTCCTGAGGACGCTTTTCGTGTCAATGGATTTGTGTGTGTCATAGATGTGCTACGATCGGAGCTGGACAAGCGCACCAATGCCTACAGCGAACTAAATGACAGGTTCGGCTTTCTCCGTTTACTGAATGATATGACACCAGAAGACATCAGAAAATCTGCTTCAATGGTAGTGAAGATTTATCAGAATGATCTGTCTCCTGAGTTGTCGGAAGAAATGGTTCACTTTCAAGCGTTGATGAAACAGACGGAGAAAGAGCTCACGGAAGCCAGTATGTATGAGATGATCGTCGACAGGAACATATCTGACACATTTCCGAATGTAGCTGTGTTGCTGAGAATATACCTCTCTCTAATGGTTACTAACTGTAGTGGAGAAAGGTCGTTCTCTAAACTAAAGCTTATCAAAAACAATCTTCGCTCTGTAATGGGTCAGAGCAGACTCGTCAGTCTGACGATTCTCGCCACCGAATCGGACGTGCTGAGGGCGCTGGATACAGATCAGCTGATAACAGATTTTGCCGGGAAGAAAGCTCGCAAAAAGGTGATATAAAACATTACACATGAAAGTTATATTGTTTTCACACATATAAATGGTATTCTAATAAAAGTATATCGGTACTGTAATGTTCGTATTTTATTTTCATTTGATGGTTGTATCTACAAGGCGTTTTTACTCTCGTTCATTCGTTTCGCCTACGACGCCATCGTGTTTGCGCCTAACGCGCGAGGCCTGAGGCGTAAAAACAATCAAGATATTACGTTTATGATTGTTTAGTGGAAAAGGGCCTCCCACATGTCGCGGTGTCCCGGGCCTCCCACAACCTTAGTCCGGCCCTGATTTCGGGACTAACATATGGTTCAATTTCATTTCATTAATTCGCTTGCGCGTAGGGGTCTTTAGCAGTGGGAGGAAACCGGAGTGCCCGGAGGAAACCCACGGGGTTGAGAAGGCGCCACTATCTTCATGCAACATACGGCCACAGATTACAAATTATTTCCCCATTGACTTTAATGTTAATTCTCGTCTCTTAGACCGGCTGTAACTTTTTCCCAAATATTCGTTGGGTAGAACGCTTTCTGCCACAGATGGAGCAACATGTGGCAAACTCTGGCCCAAAAGCATGTATGAGGTTCACCATGAAAAACTTGAGATACACAGGCTGGAAGTAGAGACAACTAAACACGCAATTTTCGGCCCTCCCTTTCAACGTAACCAACCTCACAACCCTTGTATCCTTCCGCCTCAAAATCATGAATATTCACCAAAACCTGGCAGAAAAGGTATTTTTAAACCCTTTTCTTCAATTCTACACCAAAAAGTCAACAAAAATCGCCATGAAAAAGGGGGAAAAAGGGAAAGGGAGAGAAGGACTAAAAATAACTTTCGCCCTATTATCTGATTTAAAAAAAAATGTTTGATTATAAAAACCAAACAAATTCTTATGATTTTCTGATAATTCCTTAATATGTGACAACTCTTGTTGACTGCCCGGACGATTTGGCTGCTGTGTGGGCGTATGTTTCGTTGCCTGGAAACCTATTTTTTGTTTTCATTTTACCTGTCTGCCCGAAAAGTGAGATTGCTCGAAAGGTAGGGGCAGCTGAACCCCTCCTGCCTCGCTTCTCCCTAGCTCGTACACTATATGGTGTATGCCCCTATTTTTGTTAACCGATTTATTTTTTAAATTAATAGGTTACATCCACCCATCTCATTTCATTAAGGGGTCTAACAAACATTTTTATTCATGAAATGCTAGATATATAGCCTTGTGTACTATTTAAAGGTTTTGCTCCCTGTCTAAGCCTCTTATCGCTATGCTATATAAAGGTTTTCTCTCTGTCAAGAGATTACAAAAGTAAATATTGTTTTATCTGTGGTAAATCCAATGTCCAACAGACGGGTTACGTATTATCTACTATGGAAGCCTATTGCAGCCATTTCATAGTCTCGACTTCGATGATGTCAGAGAGCAAACGTACTTCTCACTGAGCCCATTTCATTTCGAATCCGGATGCTGGAATACTGATGAGAGATCCTCCTCATCAGCTTGGTAAGAAAGGTTCGACTGAAAAGAATACAATACTCTTCGCGAAATTCAGAATAGAGAGAGAGGGGAATTAGGTAAGTCGAGATTATGAAATGACCGCAATAGACTTCCATAATCTACTGATCACGTGTCGTTTTCTACGTGACTTGTGAAACATATCAAGACTTTTGACCAGGACAGGGACACTTTAATCAGGTATATTAATTTAAATGCAAAATGTTGCGCATAGAAGGGTCATGTAGCCAAAGTGGATGGGTGAGTGGAATGACATGCCGATATTGGAATGGGATATTGTCCGGAAAATGTGGTAGGCCTACCGTAGATCGTGAGAGATTCTGGGGGCTTAGCCTCTCATCCCACCACTCACCCCAAACAATAAACATGTTCGGGAATTTTGATGATTTTAATGCTTGCGTTGCTTGTTTAGTTTAGTTTAAACATATTCGTTGAATGACAATAGGACACAATTTTTGCATATTGTAACATACTAGACTTCTTAAAAGAGACAAGCTTTTATCATTTTAATTGTATATTTATCATTTCATTTTTGTATTTTAAATATTTATATACATAAAAGATTTATTTCATTTTTAATTTGATTTACTGTGATATTGTTTTTATTTATGCGTGTAATAATACCTTTTCTGTGATATTTATTTAACTTGTCTCGCATAAACCATCATATGTTTGACGCAATATAGCCCGGTGGACGCTGAAGTGCCATAAAACCACATTTCATTTCATTCCATTTCTTCTCCTTTACTGTTACATAATTTGTATGGTATATAAAGTTATTAAATATAAAGAGAGAGAGAAATTGGGTTTGACGTCCACTCAACACAACTTATGTAATTTCGGGACTAACATAATATAGTTTAATTTTATTTCAATACGGGGGGGTTGGGATAGCCTAGTGGTCTAGAGTGCCGCGCTTCGACCTCTAGCTGGCCGGTCACCTTTGGCTTACGGCTGTGGTTTCGAGCCCTGGTGTGAGCGTATGTGGCATGGAGATAGGGGCGCCTTCTCAACCTCGTGGGTTTCCTCCGGGCACTCCGGTTTCCTCCCACTGCTAAAGACCCCTACGCGCAAGCGAATTATTGAAATAAAATTGAAACCATATGTTAGTCCCGAAATGACCTAGTTTGTGTTGAGTGGACGTTAAACCCCATTTCTCTCTCTCTCTCTCTTTCAATACTTTGCTTGCGCGTAGGGGTCTTTAGCAGTGGGATGAAATCGGAGGACCCGGATAAAACCCACGAGGCTGGAAGTTATAACTACCAAATTTCAGTTTGATACTGCAAGTAATTTGGAAATTATTGACTTTTTTCTTTATTTTTCTAGGTTCATAGGTTTAGAAACAACCAACTTCGGAAAAATTTCTACAAAATCTTTAATGGTTGGATATTTTAGAAAATATTTTGGATCACGAGCTCTCATAAGGCAACACTTCCATGAAAAAATTATGTCGAGTGTACCTTAAACCTCACTTCTCTCTCTCTCTCCCTCTCCTAAAGTACTATCCAATACAATTGTTTATCTATTCTCGTCATCGAATTCTTGTGTAAATCTAACGTTAGTTTTATGTCAAGTTTCTAACCGTTAATTTACAAATATGGAAAAAAATATTAACATGATCTGCTTCAATACGGCACAGACCTTCACGGGACGTCAGGAATCTGACACTTTAAGATACTCAGTCAAGAACTATGGCACCCATCTTGCAGAAACTTTTGTCATTCCTAACTCGTTGGCGGCATGTCCAGTCCTAATGCGGCATGTCCAGCACTCTCATGTGACATTCCCAGCCCGCTCATGCGACATGCCGACACCACTGGCAACATGAGTGGCCAACTGTCGATCAGCCACCATCCCATGTCATGCACCCGTGGAATATTTTGTTGAAAGGTGCCTTTTGGTGGCCTTCCAGGACGCGGGCAATCGTCATTGCTCTCTCTCTCTCTTTGCCGCGCTTAAATACCGCAGCACAATTCTCTACTGTGAAAAGGGAAGGGGCAACATCCCCTATAGTGAAGACCATGTCCTTTCAATTGCAGTTACTTGATTACTGCTAGCCAGTTTTGTCTATGTTGGTGCTTTCAATGCCTAGGTTCACGAGATATCTGGCATGAAGATAATAATAACACCAGTTGCAATTAGTTTTTCTATGATCCATTCAATAGATGTACTTGTTGGTGGCAAAAGTTTGATTCAACCCCAATTCATTTTCCGGTTAAGAGCTTTTAAGTCAGTAATCGTACCAGATCGGTAAATTTAGATTTCTACCCTGAATAAATTTGAAGACATCTGAATGTTTGTATTTAAGTGCGTATCAATTTAAAAAAAAAATATCATAAGGTAACTATATTTTAAAAATCGGTTTCTTTAGTGCCTATAGTACCTACACTCGCCAGTTTAAAAGTTATGCATACCCCCGAAATCCACCGTGGCTTACGTTCCCCTCCGCGCCTCTCACCGTTGTATTATATCTTTGTTTTTAGTGCAGTCATTCTGCTAAATGATTACCCATATTTGTATTTTATAGATCTTTTAAATTAAAATGTCGAAGAAAATCGCCGTGATTGGCTCAGGCGCCAGTGGATTGGCGGCGATTAAATGCTGTTTGGACGAAAAGTTAGAACCAGTATGTTTTGAAAGAACGGACAATATTGGTGGCCTGTGGCGTTATACCGAGAAAGTCAGAGATGGCCAGTCATGTGTTATGAGAAGTACAGTTATCAACACCAGCAAGGAAATGATGTGTTATAGCGACTACCCTATACCCAAAGAATATCCGATCTATATGCATAACACACAGGTTTGGGAATACTTCAAACAGTATGCGAATGAGTTCAATTTACGAAAATATATACGATTTGAAACAGAGGTAGTCAGTGTAAAGAGATCCGCTGACTTTGATGAAACTGGTCGATGGGATCTGCAGGTGAAAGACTTAAATACTGGAGAAACACAAGATTTAGTTTTTGATGGTGTTTTGGTTTGTACGGGACACCATGCCGTCAAAAATGAACCCGTTTTTTCTGGTATGGACGAATTCGAAGGTAAAATTGTTCATTCGCATGATTATCGAGACTTCCATGGTTATGAAGATAAAAGAGTCGTGGTAGTCGGGATTGGTAATTCCGGAGGTGATGCTACTGTAGAACTGAGTCGTATTGCTTCTCAGGTAATTATATTGTAAACCTAAGCATTGTATAGGGTACCCAGAAATGGGAGTTGAGTTACCTCGTCTTGCTTGTCGGCTAATTATATTTTTAAGTAGTGTACAGAGTAATCAGTAATACGAGAATCTATCTCTTTCATTTAGACATACGTGTGGATTTGACCCTAAACGTCAGACATTTGACTAACCAACCAGCGTTGATGTTTCTAGCAGGATCGTATCCAAATACCTCGCCTCAACAGAACGTTTCACTGGCTAATCCCTCATATCAACCAGAACGAGGGGGTTATATAACAATTCCTTCAGATCCTAGTGTAGTAAAGACACATTAAACGAAATTTCAATCTATAAAGAAGAGACGAAATAGGATCTACGGCTAAATCAGATTGTGTCGAAGCGCATGAAACATTATTGTTAGACTGGTTGAATTTCATTTATGTTGCGGGGTTTTTTTTCTCAGTACCTGTCGTAGTTTTAATGACACGAATTGAATTCCACCTATGTTGCAGGTTTTCCTCAGTACCAGACGTTGTTTCAGTAAGAATAATTGAATTTCATTTATGTTGAAGGTATTCCTCAGTACCAGACGAGGAAGCTGGATTATGAATAGAGTATCTGATAATGGTCTTCCTGGTGATATGAACCTATTCAACCGATTAGCAGTTTTAATGCTTCAAAAATTGCCATTATCGATTATAAATGGATTAATAACTGGAATATTAAACAAACGATTTGATCATGCTGCTTATTCCATAAAACCAGAACACCCACCATTCGCCCAGCACCCAACTGTAAACGACGATTTACCCAACAGAATCATCTGCGGATCTGTGAAAGTCAAAACTGACATTAAACGACTGACCAAAAATGGCGTGGAATTTATCGATGGTACTAAAGAAGATAACATAGATGCCATAATAACTGCAACCGGTTATAAATTTGGTTTTCCATTTCTGGAGAAGTCTGTGATTGATGTGAAAGACAACAGAGTGGAATTATTTAAGTATATGTTTCCACCAGATTTAAAGAAGCAGACTATAGCTATTATTGGCTGTATACAACCTCTTGGTGCCATCATGCCAATTTCAGAACTACAATGTCGTCTTGCTACGAGGGTCTTCAAGGTAACATTTACATTCATGAAAAGTGGGTCACAATCATATGAAAAGTGGGTAAGACGCTTGCTCACTCGCATGGAGGTCGTGTGTTTGATCCTAGCATTGGCCGAGAAAATTCATCCAGATTTTCCGGCGTGATACCCCCTTGTCATTCATGCAAGACGCGGGGTCTGATAAGGACAACTGTCTAAGCGCTCGGATAGGACGAAAAACCGAGGTGGCGTGTACACAATGGCATGCACGTGAAAGATCCCTTGACATGCAAAAATTGCCTCATAACAAAAGTAATGGAGTGACTGGTTGGCTTTGTTTTACGAACGAACGAACGAATGAAATGAGGTTAAATGGAGTGACTGGTTGGCTTTGTTTTACGAACGAACAAGCGAATGAAATGAGGTTAAATGTGTAAACTTTTATGAGTCCCACCGTTCACGAAGACGGACATGACACGTCAAACAGTGTTCTCTGGGGAGAATTTGCAAGCCGATAATATTTCATATCCATCTAACAAGGGCTCGTTTACCTCACACCATTCCGCACATGTATCAGTAAGGACAAGAGCAGGACAATTATTCGTACACGTTTGATGACAATAAAATGACATCTTGAGTTTTGCGAGTAGAAAATAAGAGCGAATAATTTGTTACCTTACTGTTATTTATTTTGTAATCAGGGTGATGTACAGCTACCCTCTAAAGACGATATGTGGAAGGATGTCAGAGATAAAGAAATTCGTATGATGCAGAGATACGTGCAATCAACGCGGCACACCATTCAAGTTGATTATTGCGAGTTTATGGATGAACTAGCCGATTTAAATGGATGCAGAATTGATTTCAGTAAGACATTTTACACTTTATGACAGGGGTTCGTTTCATCTCTTCGCTTGTGTTCTAGGAGGCAGCAAATTTGAGAAAGGCATGATCCAATGATCAGTGAGGCTGATCGACTGAGATGTTAAGATGATCAACTCAAATATTAAGATGATCGACTGAGATATTAAGTTGATCGATTGAAATATTAAGTTGGTCGATCGAGACATTAAGTTGATCAATTGAAATATTAAGATGGTCGATCAAGATATCAAGTGAATCGATCGAGACACTTTAAACTCTTTTCTTTTGCAAATCCGACTGGTATTTTACAAATTAATAAATTATTTTTTTTATTTTTCATAATTCGCAGAAAGGTTACTGAAAAGTGATCCTAAATTGGCATTAACATGTTACCTCGGACCTGTTACACCATATCAATACAGATTGTTTGGTCCAGGAAAATGGCCGAAAGCAAAGGAAGCCATCAATACAGCCTGGGAGAGGACATTTTATCCGTTAAAGACTCGACCAGTAAAAGCGGAAAACAAATTTTCTCTGATGTTCTATGTTATGTTAGCTGTTGCTGTTTTGGTACTGGCTTATATCTTTTTATAAATTTCCCATTTAAGGAGACATTATGGGGGATTAGATAAATAGTTGACTATTTTCGCTATAATGGTTAAAAATAGATAATGTAAATAGATTGAAACTCTCAGTAAAATTGTTCCACTCTGACTCGAGATATTAGCTTTTGAATTTTAAGCATATCCTCGATCATCATTATTAAAATCGGTACGATAATAAACATAGTCTCGGTTGTCTATTTTTTGATTTAATCATCAATGAAATTGAGTAGCAGATCGGATTCAAATCCGACACATAGCATCAAGAATTGTTTATGGTTTGGATAAATAATGTCTAATTAATAGTTTATATAACTATATTTTGATCCATTGGGTTGTATGCAATTTGGGTGAGCTACGGTGGATATGAATGAGGTCGCGGTTTGGAACGCAGTTTTAGCCGAGAACGTTCCTCGGGGTTTACCAGCCTGATTTTGCTTTGTTAGTGACAAAGGTTGGGTCCTGCCAAGAAACATGGTGGTGGACTCATTACATAGTTAGCAGTATCAGGCGCGGATCCAGAGGGGGGGTTTGGGGGGTCCACCCCCCCCCCCCCCCCGCTGCTCAGCTACATAAAAAAAAATAATGCTTTGCATCAATGAAATTACATCACAAAGTGATCCTACATCAGTATAACAATGATTTTTCTGTTTAAAAAGCTCAATTTGTATGTATGCCTATGTAATTTAGAGACGATGATGGCAGATTTCCGTAACAGAAACCTGGCAAACCCCCTCCTGCAAAAATTCCTGGATCCGCACCTGAGTATAAATCGGTAAAATGCAAATCCATCATAACTTTGTAAATACAGAACAGAATCTTTGGATCGATCCCCCAATTACAACCTCAGCTGTTACAATATTCCCGCTAATAAATGACACAACGTCACTTTAACTAATTTTACACCTAGACATACCAGATAGGGAAGGGAAAGAGGTGCTATATCAGCACTTTCGTGTATACCTAAAAATGATTTCTGCTTTTGCTGCAGATTTTGAATTTGAATGGACAAATTATAATTAGTATATTATATTCACATTTACATATGCACCGGGAGAAACGTTAACCACCACCTGTCAAAAGGAACCAAATAATGTTTCAATTCTTTCAATTGTCCTATTAAAATGAATATAATAATGATCTTCCTTACATAAGTGGTTTATTCCCATAACGCCGACTATTTACAAAATGTTTATATTTACAAAATGTCTATATTTACAATATATCTATATTAACTATATATTTATATTAACTATTTACTAAATATAATGAATACTTACATCAGTCACGGGCAGTAATGGTATCCCAATAAAAACTGTTCTCCGCTATCTGTCTGTTGAAAAAGGTCGGGCACAACAATGTCACGTCGATGTTTAGGTAATTTGGGAAATTTCGTATTCCTGGCTCTATATAGGGTGCTCTTCTTGGAGTAAAAAGTTGGCATGTTGGCGATGGTGGTTCTATTGTCGTCTGTCCATTCACCATTCCGTTTACCGTTTATTTCTTCTTGGTAAAGTTGTGTAATCGGATTTGTCGTAGATTGGACATTTTCCTTTAAGCACTGCATCATTTCTGTGATCTATGAAAAATAAGATTTATTTTATAATAACAATGAATAAATAGTAGAATATAAAATTAAAAGCTTACGGCAGAAATTTTAAAAAATGAGAATTCAAGTGTAATTTTAAAGATGCTTTTTATAACACAGTAACTTACTTGTATATCGAAATACGCTGGTGGGTGGTTGTGGTCAACGTCTATTCTGTTAACTATATTATTATCGTTAATGGTTGATGCTCTAGCATCCCCTGCTCTTTTCGCAGCACTGCCATATCACTAAGTCGTTATTCTTTCTCTTATTCAGTCTATACTTAAAACCAGCAACACATAGGTAACTGTCACCTCTTGCTGTAGGAAGAAACTTAGATTGTAACTGTGCATTAGCCATCGTAGAAAGAAATGTATATGAAATGTCTTGGGATTATTTACGTATTTATACTTATTTTGAGAAATAATCACAATGAACTGAATTTCGATCACTTGTCAGCTTCATGTTGAACTGTTGTATATTATTTTATTAATTAATGAGTGAGTTGAATTTAAGTGAAGTATATTAATAATCTGAACAAAGTAAAGTAAACTATATTAATAATGACTGGTCCCTACCTCATTAACGCCTTTAATCCGTTCTGGTGAGTCGGCGTTATGGGAAGACACCATGGCATATTATAGGTTTCGGTAAAGCTCCAACACAAAACACCAGCCACATGCAGTATGGCATCCATAATGCAAAGGTTACATGCAGGAAACTGCACATACAGCTAAATATACAGTATGGCATCCATAATGCAAAGGTTACATGCAGGAAACTGCACATACACTAAATATACATGTAAGCTAAATATAAGTTCTCTATCACTTAGCGCGTGTTCTGTAGCGAGAATCATCCGGCATCAAAGCCGATCTCGAGGAGGCTGTTAGTATGATGTTCCCCTAGGAACTCCAAATGATGCCCGTTTTCCTCCAACAACCAGGGGTTGAGATATTGTGACTGGAACCTCTGCTACGCTTTCTCCACAACCCCCTTCAAAAGCTGCGACCAGCTAATCTATTTGAGATAAGGGATAGCATTCATCGTGACAGATGCCGAGGTGATTTATATTATGAACTAAAAGGGTAACATGTTCATCCGAATACAGACTGTGAATCCAACCCGTTGATTTAAACAGTATTTATTTAACATATAATTACACACTTTATACATAATACAATTATCAAAATTAGATAATATATTATTGAAATAATGGTAGATCAGATTTGGGTAAATCGTCAGAAGGGCATAATATTTGCATTGCCAAAAGAAACTGTGGTCTGATTCCGTAATTAAATTAGATTTGTCTCCCCTGCATTGTTTACATTAAAAATAGGTTCGGAAACATTCTTCTTGGCACGAAATAAGAACAAATATCAGTCTTACCAGTTCATAAAACGCTCCAAAACAATTTTGCATGAACTGTTTGCCTTGTTAACGTATGGACAGGACTGTTAATGTTGTCTTGCCGTGGACCTTGAAATTTGACCAAACAAAAGAGTAAACCTTTGGACCTAAAGCACAGGAGTCTGACCTTCTATCAGTATATATAGGCCTATATATATGCATACACCATGTCGTAATTGACAATATGTAATAAAAATAAAAAGGAACTGGAGTGCAATGCCTGTTGAAGAATCGATTTTACCTGCTCACAGGTAAATATTTTAAAATCCAAGTCACATTTGAAAAGGTTTACGTTAGACTTTTCAAATCAATTGGTTGAATTTTTCCAATTTTTTAAATTAGGTGTGTTAAGATGAAATTTATATCATCATTTAATTGGAATATTCTAAAATAATACGATTTGTTGACCAGAATGAAGATTGGGACATATTTTTTCAGTTACAACAAGAGTGTTATTGGGGCTTTAACGAGGGTTGTTAAAGGGACAATCCCGATAAGAACAGAGTCTCAAAAATTAAACTTCGAGCATTTATGAAATTTATGGACCAAAATATAGAGGCATGGTGTATTTACCTTGTCTCAAAATTTCAGCTCAAAATACTGAGTCGTTTTGACGTTAACGTCAACACTGCTTATCCGGACACGTAACCCTTTTAAGTTTCGGGTCATTTTTTTCATTGGGTGACCTGATAATCGATTCCCGTTTCTTGAGAGGTATATATACAGTGAATGACCCATGTACTGCACTTGATAACAAAAGGTAAATTTCACCTATATATTATTTTTAAAGAAAAAAGTCTGGTTTTATCCAGATACTGTATAATAAAACGTTCTCCATTTCCAGATGAAGACTGCCGGGTTTAAGTTATTTACAATCGTATCACAAATATCGGGTTAGTAGGTGGGCCTTAGGTTATGGATTTTAAAGGATTTTAACACAAAATTAAGCAGTTTTATTCCCCAAAAAGTTCTCGGGATTGACACTTTAACTCCACACAAAATAGGTCATTTCGGGAATAAGATATGCTTCAACTATTTTTCAATAATTCGCTCCCGCCTATATAGGGTTCTCATGGAAGGAAACCGGAGTAGGCTCCCCTGAGAAAAGCCATGGGACCCTATGGCAGGGCTCTCTCACGTTCGAAACCATGCCATAGTTGACCCAATGACAGACCTTATGATCTAACATGCATGCACACACAACCAACCATTGAGCCATCCAACCACCCAGTCTAGATAAATTAGTAGACCTAATCCTGTATAATGTAAAGCACCAGTAGTAGTATGTAGGCTATACATTCATTGGCATTAGGAAGGGGGTGAAATTCTTTGATTTATCGAGCTGGTCGAACGGACTGTTCGGATGGGACAAAAAACGAGACCTTGTGAAGCCTAGACATTCGCATGCACATAAAGGGACCCTTGACAGTTGGAATTGGATATGACAGTAGGCCATTTATACAGTGTCCGGGTTAAATTTCCCTCATAGCACACTGCATATGCACAACTTCATTAGCCCAGTCGCAGCAGAACAGTAGGATGTAAAACCCCATTTCATTTCACATGGTTTTCACTTTGCCATGGGGAATTCTCTCTGGCTCACTCGGCAGAGGTGTGTGGATTCTATTCCTAGGGTCGTGGGTTGATTCCCTACAGGACCATCCTGTCACACTTGAATCGCACACATGTCATTATGTTAGACCCATAATGACCTAATGTGCCGACAGACATTAAATTCCATACCATTGTATCATTTGTTATATCTATGTTTTATTGTGCAGTCTTCTTGCTAAATGATTATCATTACTTGTATTCTATAGATCTTGTAAATTAAAATGGTGAAGAAAATAGCTGTGATTGGCTCAGGTGCCAGTGGATTGACGGCTATTAAATGCTGTTTGGACGAAAAGTTAGAACCAGTATGTTTTGAAAGAACAGACAATATTGGTGGCTTGTGGCGTTATACTGAAGAAGTCAAGGATGGTCAGTCATGCGTTATGAGAAGTACTGTTATCAACACCAGCAAGGAAATGATGTGTTATAGCGACTACCCCATACCCAAAGAATATCCAATCTTTATGCATAACACACAGGTTTGGGAATACTTCAAAAAGTATGCGAACGAGTTCAATTTACGAAAATATATACGATTTGAAACAGAGGTAATCAGTGTAAAAAGATCTGCCGACTTTGATGAAACTGGTCGATGGGATATAAAGGTGAAAGACTTAAATACTGGAGAAACACAAGATTTAGTTTTTGATGGTGTATTGGTTTGCACAGGACACCATGCCGTCAAAAATGAACCCAAATTTTCTGGTTTGGATGAATTCGAAGGTAAAGTTCTACATTCACATGATTATCGAGACTTTCATGGTTTTGAAGATAAAAGAGTTGTTGTAGTTGGGGTTGGTAATTCTGGAGGTGATGCTGCTGTAGAATTGAGTCGTATTGCTTCTCAGGTAATTAACAGATTATGTTCATTAAAATTGTTGATCCCACTCGAGCATATTTTGGACAGCTTCATCACATAAATATTTGTTCAGCTTAATTATTAAGCATTTAATTAAAGATGCACTATGTAAGAGTTAGATTAAGAGCTTGTTTTTCATGCTTTTTTTGATAGATTAAGATTACGAAAAATGAGCATATTGACAATTCCAGTCCAATTATTTTATTCAGAGAGAAGGTATTATTAATGTTTGAAGATTTGACAAGAAAAATCGTATTCTTAAATCTCACGTATCATTGCTATAAACGTTGTATTGCTCAAAACCTTGGATATTTTCGAACTGATAAACGCAAAGTAGTGGAACAACATGGGATAGGTTCAGTGTGTAAGATACTGGCTCAATAGTCAGGAGATCTCAGGTTGAATCCTAGGGTTGGCTTAGAGTTTGAATGTTCCTCAGGATTTTCTCTGTGATTTCCCCATGTTATTTGAATGGTATAAAAAAGCAAGGTGCACATAAAAGAACGCTTGACAGCTGTAATTCGACGAAGACTAGTCAGAAATGCCAGGCAAAATTTCACCCATTTCACTATTTAAGATGGGGAGCCTCAGTATCTTAGTGGATAAGATGATGGCTTACTCCCAATGTGGGCCAAAGAATTTCTTCAGGATTTTCTGGCATGGTTTCCCCTTTTCAGTGGTGCAGGATGGAGGGCAGCTGTCTAGTCGTTTGCATGAGACAAATTGGCGTAAAAGGTCCCTTGATGGTTGGAATTTGATATAAGCGTAGGCCATTTAAGCACTGTTTTTCAGACAAAATTTCCCTCATAGCACACTGTGTGGCATATATATGTATATATATATATATATATATATATATATATATATATATATATATATACCTGTCTTCATTAGCCCAGTTGGAGCAGAACAATTGGAAATTTAATCCCGTTTCATTTCATTTATTATTTTGTTTTAATCACAGAGTGTGTAAATTTATTGATGTTGCAGGTTTTTCTTAGTACCAGGAGAGGATGCTGGGTTATTAACAGAGTTTCTGATAATGGCCTTCCAATTGATATGAGTAAAACAAGCCGCTTAACTGCATTAATCGTGAAATTGTTGCCCATGTCAGTAGTAAATGGCATCACAGCTGGAATATTAAACAAACGATTTGATCACGCTGCTTATTCCATAAAACCAGAACACCCCCCATTCGCCCAGCACCCAACTGTAAACGACGATTTACCTAACAGAATCATCTGTGGATCTGTGAAAATTAAAACCGATGTCAAAAGATTCACAAAAAATGGTGTAGAATTTATCGATGGTACGAAAGAAGATAACATAGACATTGTCATGTTGGCGACTGGTTATAAATTTGGTTTTCCATTTCTGGAGAAGTCTGTGATTGATGTGCGAGACAACAGAGTTGAATTATTTAAGTATATGTTTCCACCAGATTTAAAGAAGCAGACTATAGCTATTATTGGTTGTATACAACCTCTTGGTGCCATCATGCCAATTTCAGAACTACAATGTCGTCTTGCTACGAGGGTTTTCAAGGTAAGAAAAATCCATTTTTAGGCTTCTAATTCACATGTTGCTGAATGGGGCAAGAAAGTAATGCACTTGATCAAACTCCAATCTCCATCTACAAATAATTCACTGGCAAGGGACAATGTATAGTTGTTCAGATAGCACAAAAAAAAAGAGATCCAGTGTACACATTGTGGTGCACGTTAAAGATTCCCTCGTAGTTGGAATTGGGCAAAACTTCTCTGTATGGCATATACCAGTCTTCATTAGCCCAGTCAGAACAAAACAGTAGGACTTTAAACCCCATTTCATTTCATTTCGTTTGGAGGAAACCAGAGGACACAGACAAACCCTAGGAGGTTGGGCGGGTGACCCTACTTTTTGTCACGTACAAACTTGCTATCATCACTTGAATGTCAGACATTATAGCCCCGTTTACATTTGGCCGCGATAAGCGTGCCGTACTAGGTACGGTACCAGGCCGCGATAAATTTCAAGAAATGGACCCGTTTACATTACTCTAAAATAACCGGTCTCAGAACCGTGCCAAGCGTGCCAAATGAGGAACTCTTCACAGAAAAGTTAATTTCAGCCCCTGTACAAATTACCCAGATGAAAACAATTATGATGACTGATTTAGTTTGAGCAGCCATTTTGACAGAACTGATGACAGAACTGTCAAGGTTTGCAGGGAAAAAAGGTCAAGGTTCATTTGGCGCATGCGCAGTAATCCGTACTCAGACCGGTTAGCGTTTACACTACGAAAATTTGAAGTGAGCCGTTCTCAGTACGGTACCGAGACCACATCACTTCAGTGGGCCAGATTGGCACGGTACTCGGTACGGCACGCTTGTGTTTTACCCGTTTACACTACAAAAAAATTAACCGTGCCGTACCAGGAACGGTACCTGGCACGCTTAAAATTTGTAATGTAAACGGGGTTTATGTTTTGAGGGGTGTTATAATTTCAAGGGTCCTGGGTTCGATTCCATTTTCCAAATATTTTAGGATAGGTTATGTTGTAGTGTTGTTTGTTTTGTTGATCAGGGTGATGTACAGCTACCATCTAAAGACGATATGTGGAGGGATGTTAGAAATAAAGAAATTCGTATGATGCAAAGATACTTCCAATCACAACGCCACACGATTCAAGTTGATTATTGCGAGTTTATGGATGAACTAGCCGATTTAAATGGGTGCAGAATAGATTTTAGTAAGACCATTTAATTTTATACTTTATATTATTACATTATATAGAAGGTTCAAATCTCATGGTCTTTGGCACCACAGGCGCCTGTAACCTGGAAAATATTTCAAAAATAACATCAAGGTATGACTAAGTATATGTCTAAAGTATGTAAGTTACGTCCATGTTCATAAGGGAGATTATCAAATAACTGGTCTGATTCCAATTCCATGGATTATTGCCCCTGATTGCGCAAAAAATCAAAGTTTTAGCATGTGGCTCCTCTAGAGGTTACAGTTTTAATCCAGTCTTGATGAAACTTAGAAATATATGTCTATATCCCAATGATCTTGGAGGGGTTTGGATCGTAACTGCCTTGATTATTACCAGATTGTACGGATAAATGGTGTTTCAGCTTATAGCCTGTTTAATACTATAGTCGCAACTGTTGTCCGATTTTAAATACTGTATACATATATTATAAGTATTTCATTGTTTGGTAACCTATATGTTTTCTTATCATCTTCAGAAAAGTTATTCAAGAGTGATCCTAAACTGGCGTTAACATGTTTCTTTGGTCCTACTACACCATACCAATATAGATTGTTTGGTCCAGGAAAATGGCCGAAAGCAAAAGAAGCCATCAATACAGCCTGGGAGAGGACATTTTATCCGTTGAAGACTCGACCAGTAAAAGTGGAAAACAAATCCTCTCTGATGTTCTATGTTATGTTAGCTGTTGTTGTGTTGATACTGGCTTATATTATTTTATAAATTAGACAAATTTTCCTTGATCAAACCAGTAGACACTGGGGGTGGGGTTGAGGGGGTAGGGCACCCCTAGAAGCAAAATCGTCCAAAATAGCCAAATATGTTTTGGTTCTTATATGACTAGTAATTTTTTTAACCCAAGGCAGGGAAAGCCACATTTTTATACGTGTATACGTGTGTTCTACTCCAGAAACTTTTCTAATATTGTTATTTTTTGTAGGGGATTCAAAAAGCCATAATATACCATAATGTCCATGAAGATCAGCAGATTTAAATTAGATTTGGTCAAAGCACGTTTTAGCCAAAGGACTTAATCCTACGCAGCCCTAGCAGATATTGCTTTGTTTAGATCCGGACTTAAAACCTTTTTGTTAAAGAAAGCATCCACTACTGCCTGGCAGTTGTGATCGTTTTTGGACTATGCTTTGAGCATGCTCGTGCATGGATAATATTGCACAATATAAATAGACTATATTATTATTATTAGTAGTACACTCTGATTTTCAGGTATAATTGTGTAGTAATCTAATGTTGGAATATTCTGCTATCCCTTGTTGTTTTGTTTATGGTTATGAAAAGGAATTATATTTTTTTAATAGTTACCAAGCTAAATCTGCTTATTGCAGGTATTTGTTTTTGATTCAGATATTATTTAAATTTTTTGTTATACAAATATTCACATGACAAGGCCATAATCAAATCTCTATATCTTCAGAGGATTGTAATTTTTAAAGAATTGAAACAAGATCTTCATCAATATTTTGTTTATTATCGTTACAACGGTGGCAATGGAAATCATGACTAGACTATGCATAAAACCCTCATAACTTCGCTAAGAATTCATTCATTTTACTGAAATTTTTAATACCAATTTTTCACTATCTGTTTTTGAACTATTTTTATCTAAATTTTACAAAACATAATGCATCTTAAGGACAATAACCCTGTTTACATTACAAATTTTAAGCGTGCCAGGTACCGTTCCTGGTACGGCACGGTTAATTTTTTTGTAGTGTAAACGGGTAAAACACAAGCGTGCCGTACCGAGTACCGTGCCAATCTGGCCCACTGAAGTGATGTGGTCTCGGTACCGTACTAAGAACGGCACACTTCAAATTCTCGTAGTGTAAACGCTAACCGGTCTGAGTACGGATTACTGCGCATGCGCCAAATGAACCTTGACCTTTTTTCCCTGCAAACCTTGCCAGTTCTGTCATCAGTTCTGTCAAAATGGCTGCTCAAACTTAATCAGTCATCATAATTGTTTTCATCTGGGTAATTTGTACAGGGGCTGAAATTAACTTTTCAGTGAAGAGTTCCTCATTTGGCACGGTTCTGAGACCGGTTATTTTAGAGTAATGTAAACGGGTCCATTTCTTGAAATTTATCGCGGCCTGGTACCGTACCTAGTACGGCACGCTTATCGCGGCTAAATGTAAACGGGGCTCATGTTTGTATTTAATTTATCTTCATATTTTTAACTTTGTTATATTCTTCCACCACAAGTTTTTTACAATAATTTTTTTATCTATGTTTCATATATAACAATAATGTTATTCTTGTGGTATATGTATGTAAACTGTGGTTGTATTTATATTTTACTGGCAATCAATTCTTTTATGTATTGGACGGGTGGGTAGCCAAATGGTTAAGTACATGTGCAGGCTGTATCATAAGGTCGTCATTGAGTCAACTGGTGTAGTTTTGATTTCCCAGTTAAACATGGGTTTTCTACGGGTCATTTGTTTCCTCCCACTGCTAAAGACCCCTATGGACGAATTATTGAAATATAATTGAAACGTGTTAGTCCATATAGGTTGTATCGAGTGGATGTTAAACTCCATTTCTCTCTCTTTCATTTATATATAAAGTTGTCTGTGTGAAAGTCATTATTTTCACATTTCTTGTAAATGCTAGAAGCGGTAATGTATTCAGGCCCGGATCCAGGATTTTGTCGAGGGAGGGGCCAGACATTGGAGCCAAGGGTAATAATCAGGTTTGGTGTAGTCTCCAGCGGAGATAGTGCGAAAATCATGTTTATATCATCTAATAAAGAGCAGATACGTGAACTACAACCGTAACAAAGCAAACGAAAACAAAAATCAGTTATGTCACAACGGCCCCCTGGATCCGCGCCTGTGTATTTTATTGTAGTGTATTAGACTGGACCAAGCTGGGAGCCATTGTGGCTCAGTGGGTAGTATGTTAGCTCGCTAAACTGGAGGTCCCATGACCGACTCCGATCCCTGCGTGGGCCGAGGACATTCATCAAGATTTTCTGGCATGGTTCCCCCTTGTTAGTGGTGTAGGAAGGAAGGCCTGGAAAGGGACAATGCATAGTCGTTTGGATGGGACGAAAAGCCAAGAACTTGTGAAGTAATTTGACTAAAATTTTCAATATATTTATTTTTCATTATCTATTTTTATACATAATGGCAAAAACCAACAGGTCTTTTCTATATTTTAAATAATGCATCTATAATTATATATTAACTGTTCTTTTACAGAAATAGTATATATTGAATATATTATGATAAAGCAAAATATGTGCCAATTTCTCAAAATGTAACTAGAGTGATTCACAGCACAAATTGCTCAACATCTAGAGTTTCTTGAACAAGCTGTTGATTTTGATGTTTAATATTTTATTTGAAATATTATTTTGGATGCAATTATTTGGGCATTATTAAATTTTTAATAAATCTTTTTTGGGGGTATGAATGTTTTTGTAATATTGCAGATAAAGGCCTCATTGCAGAGTTCAGAGTTATGTGGCTTAGGATTGATCACAATATCTAGTCATAGTCGTTCAGATCAGTCTGTATATGAGCACAATCTCCTTAAAATTCTAAATTTGTGGCGCGTCACTGATTTAAGTTTCCCAGTATTATTTTAGCTCTAATAACACCATGAATTGTTTAAATTTGATTGGTAGCCATTTTGGTTCGAGATTTTCGATCCTAGCGTTGAATGAGAAAGTTTCATTATGATTTTCCGGCAGGTTTCCCCTTTGTCAGTGGTGCTGGACATGGTCCTGACAATGTATAGTTGTTCAGATGGGACAAAAAACCGAGGACTCATGTACAGATTGGCGTGCATGTCAAAGAAGAACCCTGACAGCTGGAATTCAATATAAAAGTTACCCGTAATGTGTATGCAGAACAGCAGGATGTTTTAACCCCTTTTTATTGCATGACCAGTGGAATAGAAAGGAGTCTGTGAGGTTCTTGCACGAATATGACCAGGCTAGTATCAGGCTATATGTTTGATCTGGTTGTGAAAATGTGAACCATTAAAAAAGGTTGTACAGTAATGTAATCAGAACTTGTTTAGAATTTGGGGGTGGGGGTGGGTGGATGGCTGAATAGTTATGGTTGTACATGACAAGGAGTATGGTTTCTGTACATTGACGTGGGTTTTCTCTGGGTCCTCCCGCTACCAAAGACCCCTATTCAAAAGTGAACAGTGTGTTACTCCCAAAGGACCTAGTTTGTGAGTGTGGACGTTGAACCCCATTTCTCTCTCTGTTTAAAATTTACTGACATTATGCAGGGGTGAGGTTTAATCTTTCACTGACAAAGATACGTTATTTCCCATTAATATGTTAGGCCCCTAAAGGGAATCACGGCAGGGGCTGTCAACATGTTCTCTTCAAAATACCAGGGGTTCTCTCTTATATAAGAGGGAGAGAGAGAAATAGGGTTTAACATCCACTCGACACAAACTAGGTCATTTCATGACTAACATATAGTTCATTTTTTATTTTAATAATTTGCTTATGCCCAGGGATCTTTAGCAGTGGAAGGACCCACAGAAAACCCACGAGGTTGGTGGTAACAATACTTCTGGACTTAAATAAAAGCCAAGGTTTACCCAGGCAAGAGCGAGGAGATAGAGGGGGGTCTCTTGTCTTCTTGGGCAAGCAAAAAAAAACAGACAAGAAAAACGTTTTTAATTCTGTTGTTTTTTATGTATGATGAAGATAAATATTTTACAAATATTATATGATATACTTAGTTATACACTTCTATATAACAACTGATTATACAAGATGTAAAAGATTTTGCACAAATATTTTATCAAAATGATATCCCCTCATAGATCACAGAATTGAAATGGGGTTTAACCTCCTACTATTCTGCCTCTAACCTGGGATAATGAAGACGAGCATACGCTAGTGTGATATGAAGGAAATTTTGCCTGGGCAGGAGCACTGCTGCCTACTCTATCGAATTCCAACAGCCAAATATGTACACAGGACCTCAGTTTTCTTGCCATCCCAATGACTAGACAGCTGTCCTTGTCAAGTCCTCCGTCCTGCATCACTGAAAAGAGAAACCACGCTGGAAAATCAGGATAAACTTTCTCGTCCAATGCAGGGATCGAAAACCTGACCTCCTGGTTAGCGAGCCAGCGTCTTACCCCCTTAGCCATGTGATCCCCCTCATGGATCACAGTCTCATAAAGCAACTCATCATCTTCACAAGAATTATCAGTGAGCTGAAAATCACTGTGCAGCCGCTTTCACTCTGTTCTTGAATCAATCACAATAACTCATAACTGATTTCTCTAGCATCTATGTTAAACCATTCAGACTATCCACCTTACATGGACAACAATGGTGTATTTTAAGAGAAATGAAATGGTGTTTAACATCCTACTCTTCTGCACCTAACCTGGGCTTATGGAAGACCGGCATACGCCAAACAGTGTGCTGTGAGAGAAATTTTGCCTGGGCAGTGGCACTACGGCTTACTCTTTTATCAAATTCCAACTGCCAGGGGATCTTTTATGTGCACCACTGACAAGGGGGAAACCACGCCAGAAAATCGAGATGAACTTCCTAGGTCAATGCAGTTTTTTTTAAGAGAATACATTTATACACAATATAACAATCAATGGTGCACTATACAATATGCTATATATAACCCATTTTTTTCATAAATTCATAACAAAACCACTGAGGACTTTACAATATATATAGTATCAAATTACTTCATTCTTTCATGTTTAAAACCTGATTCTCTTTAAATCCGTTTCAAACTACATTATGTGAAAATTGAATCTCATCAGATTAACTATAATTTTAACCTGCATGAAAATGAACCATATTTAGTATATTCTCAGGGATTATAATGTACAAACTTCGACCATGATTTATTAATTGAAATTTTTCCTAAATACTTTAAAACACCAAAAGAATTGATTAATACTTAATCAATTTACATACAATGTTTCACTTTGTTAAAAAAACACGTAAAAAAAGTTCAGTCTCACTATCTTCATCTGTCCTGTCAAATATAAAATCATGTGACCAAACTCATTCAATTAAAGGAGCAAAGTTCCACACTCATTATTTTTCATAATAATCGACATTAAAAACATGAATTAGAATTCACTACTGATCAATTTCAATCAATATTGATGTTGTTATTTTGTCATGAAACTATATGATCCTAATATCCACAATTTAATACACAATTAATATTTTTATAATCTGAAACTATATGATCCTAATATCCACAATTTAATACACAATTAATATTTTATAATCTGTATAACTCTATAGTTTCGGGTGCCATTTTGTAATGACCAAATAAAAACATTCTACAAAACATTGTGAAAGTAATTAATAAAAGCCATGTTCACAAATGACAAAATAATGATTTAAAAAAAAAACCCATGTAGAATGAACTAAACAGACGTACATGAACTGTTCCCACATTTCACCAAACATAATGGATTAGAAATTACAATATTTATTTAAGTTACTAAATCACTTTACATACATTCATATTAAATGTATTACTTTAATATGTATTACTTTAACTGTTTTTGTCTATTTCAAGGTTCCACAAAATAAGAGGCATACACCCTTTAATACACCTCACAATCTGGTTAGCTTATACATATATACACACACGACAGTAAACTTTTGTGCCACAATAAAACGGTAAAGACAGGCCCTCAATCCTATCTTAATGAGCCAATGTTCCTCCTTTCTATTTGATACTCATCTCAGTTTCTCCTGTGGTACCATTTCGTTCTACTCCACTAACATTTGAGGCCATTAACAGGATTTTAAAAAATTCAAATTATCTGCCCTTGATCACAGGTTGATTTTACAAACCAATCAAAATACAGTTTACATAACAGTCTTAGAGTCATTGTTTACCTTCAGCACAATTATCTAATTTGCAACAAATTGCACAAGATTGGTCAATAAAAATACCAGAAGTATCAAGGGTGGATAATTTGACTGTGTCTCTCCCGTAAATGGTAGCCTACCGATGATCCATACTAAGATTCAATTATTTCTATTGATTGCATTCTTTTTTTAGGGTATATCCCAAATCGCGTATTTCACTGGAAAGTACTTTTTAAATGAAGTATCAATTACATGTAACAATCTGGGGTATTTATTGATGATGTATTTCAGTATTTCTTAAATGTAACTATATCCATACTTGCTCTAATAAAGATATGGCAGACCTTTTCTTCAGACTGTTCACTAGAAACCCTTTCTTCACAGACTGCTCTCTAGATACCCTTTCTTCACAGACAGTTCTCCAGAAACCCGTTCTTCATAGACAGCTCTCCAGAAACCAACAGACAGCTCCCTAGAAACCCTTTCTTTACAAACTGCTGACTAGAAACCCTTTCTTCACAGATGGTTCGTCAGAAACTGTGTTTTCAGACGGCTCTCCAATAACCCTTTCTTTTAAACTGCTTTCCAGAAAACCTTTATTCACAGACTGGTTTCCAGAAACCTTTTCTTCAAAGACTGCTTTCCAGAAACCTTTTCTTCTAGACTCTTACAAGTAAGAAGAATGTCAATCCTGGGAACTTATTGTTACTTCCAAACATATTTGGCTTTTCTGAGACAAAATCTGATGTCACCTGTTCTAGTGTAAGTTTTCTACATGCACCAATTGGAAATGAACTGTTAAAGTTATCATTTGATTAACCTTCTTCAATGTCATTTTTTCCTAACACTTGTTAATATATGACATATTTCAGATTAATTCAACTGATATCTATCAGTCACAAAAACAATCTTCCAAATGGTACAATTTCTTTTCTTACAATGCAACATTTCTTCGGTTAAATACATCAGTAACAAAACAGATCAACAAGTAGATAATCAGTAAGGTCTGTAGTTGGCATTGAAACGTCTATCGGCATATCCAGGTATTGGTCTGTTTGATGATCTTGAATCTTGTGATCCCCGACTTTGATTATACCCAGATGATGAAGACTGCCGAGATTGTGTACTACTAAAATGATCACCTCTATAGTGATCTGATTTTTCCAGTTTGTTGCGATCAAAGTTGTTGAAACGGTTGGAACTTATGGGAGGGGGCGTCGTATAATGTTGTGGTAGAAAATTACTTCCAGGAGGTCGAAAAGATGTTTGCGAACCTTGCATGGCATTTGGCACCGGATTCAATGAACTGTTTGGGAAACCTGGCGTTGGTAAGAAATTTGTATTTGATGGATGTGGATCGCGTGTTATGGATCCATAGTCTGAGCCATACATGGGTGGTGGCATATTGGTGTGCGGGATCACTGTATTCATATGATGGGTAGGATAAACAATAACTGATCCACCAGCTCCTGCTGGTTGATTAGCTCCTGCAGGCAGATTAATGCCTCTTGGTTGGTTACCCCCCACAGGTGGATTAACCCTTTTAGTCTGGTTAACTCCTACAGACTGATTAACATTTCTCTGCTCTTTCTTAATAGACTTTGCCTTAGCGGTCATATTTCTATCTGTCTTTCTTTCTTCTGATTGACTGGGTTTGACCATATTATCTATTGCCCTTTTCAATCGGTCGGTTTCGGTCTTGAACTTATCCACAAGAGAACTGTCTGTAAGAGCTGCAGCATTTTTAGCCAATGCTAATTCCTCTTTTAATTTCTTATCATCACGAAGTGGCAGTTCAGAATTGGGTATTATTTGGAATCTACCACTGACCCCACCACATTTTTTCAGGATTTCATACATTTCTGTCGGAGAATGCTGTGGTATAACAACATGATACGTATTCCCATCCTTTTCTCGCAACATATTGTAGCGCACATTATATTTTTTCTTAAAATGCTTAACCAAGAAAAAATTCTTAAAATTGGGCCCAAATGTCAATTCTTCTAAAGTTTCTTCATTGTCAAAAATGGAAAACATACTTTCTAACACGGCATAAAACCATTTCAAATTAGAAGTGTCTTGTTCCTCTTCCAGTTCATCTAGGATGTCTTCTGGAAGTTCTTCGACCGTCATTCCAGACAGTTGCATCATCTTTGCCTGTTGTTCAATATCCTCACTGCTAAAAGCACCCTCTGTGTCATAATCTTTCATAACCTGTGGATAAGTGATACAATAAATATATTTAAGAGATTAAATGGCATTCTCCATTCATTCCAAAGAAATGGCTTAGTGATTATGAGTCCGGCGTTTTTTCTAATAAGGAACCTAGGAGGGTGGATGGTGCCTTGGCAAGGAACATTGTCTAGTCATTAGGATGATATGAAAAACAGAGGTCCAGTGTAAGTTTACGGATGGACATATTGTTTTTTTAATCATCCAAGACACCTTTTCAAAGCACCACCTAAAAGAGGATGGACATACCGTTTTTTTAATAATCCAAAAGACACCTTTTCCAAGCACCACCTAAAAAGGGAACCAGATTGGAAGATACTGAGGAATTCTCTTCGCAAACAGACAACCGTCTCACTGTTTAGTGAGTCAACAAGCCACCTTGACTCCCTTTTCATTACCATGTAATGATTTATGAATTGTTGATTATATTCAGACAACCAGAATCCAGTTTAGACACCTGGCAGTAAAACAAAAGAAATGTAATCCACTTATGAGGCCTGCTACTCACAATCCCCGACTCCAACGACTGAGCCTGCTAAGCTGAATTTAATTCATATTTTGCATAATATTACCTCAATAACTGGGCGAGATTCGTATAAGCTATACAAAGTATCAGCACAGGACAGTATTCTTGCTCGATGTTTAGTTGGAGCTGTTATATTACGTGACGACACTTCTTCGCCTTGAATATAGATAGGAAACCTAGAAGAAATAACCATCATAAATTTAAAACTTGAGCTAATATACAAAATGATTCTTTTTTCAAAATAAATGAATGTTTAGAGGAATACATATGTGTGCTTTCTCTAAGGGGTGATTTTTTTTTGTTTACAGTAAGGAATACTTGTTTTGCATTAAGGAATGAATAGCTTGTTTTGCTTTAAGGATTACTGGGTATGTTTTATTAGATGAATGAATACTTGTTTTGCTTTAATGAATGAATACTTGTCTTGCTTTAAGGAATGAACACTTGTTTTGCTTTAAAGAATGAATACTTTAAAGGAATAAATACTTATCATGATTAAAGACATGAATACTTTTTTATGTTTAAGAGAATAAATATTTGTTATAGCTGATGTTATACATGTAGCTGAATAGATGATGTGCTTAATGGAATCAATAGCTGATGTGCTTAAAGGTATGACTGTTTCTATGTTTAAAGTAATGAATAATGTTATGTTTGAAGTATGGAATACATTTTAGGTTGAACAGAATGAACACTTGTTCTGCTTTAAGGAATGACTAAGAAATACATGTAATATTTGTTATGTTTAAAGAAATGAATACTTTATATGTATAAGGAAATGAATTATCATGAATACTTGCCTGTTTAGGGAATGAATATTTGCATATAATACATGTTCCGTTGATAATAAGAACTATTAATGGTGGAATTTACCATGAAGTACCCAGAAATATAGCCATTATAAACATTACCTGGACTTTAATATGATTCAATTTGATGATGGGCATAACAGGTATGCTAAAACTGATGATATGTAACATTCATTTGTAGATTGTGGTAAAAAGAATAACTGATGATATGTAACATTCATTTGTAGATTGTGGTAAAAAGAATAATGAGCGTAAACATTGCAGGTAAAGATTAAAATAGTAAACCCCATGTATGGAGATTTCAGTTGTATTAGAAATCTCATGGTATATCCATGTTCTGTCCAATTTAAAATAAAAGAATAAATATTGTTGACTGTGGTAAAAACATAAATAACCATACAGTTTAAAACATAACAAATTGACTACACATAAAACAAAGATATCATAGCTATTTAAATAAACATCATACTATAGCAGTTTCCATAAACCCCATAGCTGTTATCAACATCCCCATAATATAGCCGTTTTCAATAAACTTATACTATGTTGTTCTTAAAAAGACCTCATGGTATAGTTGTTCTTGAAAACCCCATACTATGATTGTTGTTGATTATATGGTTGTTCTAGAAAACCCTATAGTATAAATATTTCTTTATGTTGTAGTATCAAAGCCTTCACTTGTAGCTATTTCCTGTCAATTTTGAAGATAGATCATTCTGCTATACTAACTGGTACCATTTTATATATCTAATCGATGCTTTACAAAATTTTGATTGAAAATAACGTTACAAACATCAATCTCCAGCCTTGAAAATTATCGAATCTAAAACTGGCCAACATTTTTTCACAGTCCTGAAGATCGCCTAACATTTTATCACAATTATCATCGATTTAGCCTCAAGATTATACGGCTTACTGAAAATTATCGCCAAATACTTTCAAAAAGATTTCGGGCAATCCTAGTAGAGAGCCAACTGAAGACCTAATACACTTACTTAAAATTAGAACCTTCTGTAACACATTCCCATTCCATCAACATCTGATTTTGTCTACAGCTGTACTCCAGGATTTTAAATGCATTCTGCCAACGATTTTTCTTCTGGGATGCTGTTTCCAAGATCACTATGTCGCTAACGGTGGTCGTCTGTTCTCCACTTTTATAATTCTTTAGATGTTTCTTGTTTGATTCACGACTGGTGACAGGCCGGCCTTTATCTGTAGAGAGGACGTCTGCAGCAGTAAGATCCGTTGGAGCCAATTTCTTCTGATTTAAAATGATGTGCTGGGCATTTGTAGCCATCATAAACTGATTACACCGAGTATACGCATCCACTTTCGCTGCATTTCTTGAACTTCCATTACCAACGGCAACCAGATAATCAGCTACATACAACTCACAGCGTATAATCATAACGTTATTTTTATCAACGGTGTTGGTTTTCCTGAAGACGCAAAGTGTGGGAACTTTCAGACGGGTACCCAGTTTATCCAATTTTTCAACGTAGTTTGTATCTTCAACAGTCCGCTTTAAATGGTCGATCAGTAAATCCATATTTTCCTTTACGATCTTTAAACTTGTATTTTGGGTTGTGTCTGCAGAAGACGAATTCAGTTTCTTCAACCCTTCCTCGATTTCCTTCGCGGAAAGACCCTGAACCAACTGCTCGGCTGGAAACAACATGAATCGTTTGTACACCATTTCCATACACTGTTGCTTGGCAACCTTCTTTGAATTTTCTGCAGACACACCAATAAGTATTTCTGCTAGAGAACACTGACCCTGGCACATCCTTTCCCCTTTCTTACTAAACGTCCAATCATCTTTGTAGACGAAAGACGCGGATGTTTTAGAGATGTTAACAGCATTACCAATTTTCGCAGAGACATTCAGCGGAACATTTTTCGCATTCTTCAAACTTTTAATAAGACGTTTAAAAATATTCAAAGGCGAGTTCCACTCTTTCTTTTCAGACTCTTTAATTTGATTTATTAAAAATTCTCTCAACTCTTCCATCGAACGTGGTTTTCGCGCTCGAATCTCCTCCATCGTACAATTACGACAAACTTTTACAGCTTCTTCATGGCATAAGGACTTGCATTCGTACTTAAACTGATGAACCATGTCGGCAAAGAACTGTCCACCGATGTACAGAGCTCCTGTGTAGAACACCTTCTCTCTAATTCTATGTAATTCTCTTATTCTGAACTCTTTTTTCAATTTGTCTTCACCTTGGTAATCTTCGATGGCTGCATCTATCAACTGCAAAAAAAATGGAATTATGATAAATAATTTTAATTAGTCTCAATAAGCTGAACATCAGACATACACAAACTTGACACTTTATACACAAACTTCTGATAATCTGAAACTGAGAAATCAGAGTCAACAAATAAACTTTCACCAGGCTTGATGTCTTCTACAAATGGTTTAATTAATTTGATGAAGGTTTGAAATCATTTTGTATTAAGGAAAATACAATGGATGGAAATATGAGTTTTAATTCATGATAATCCCAGCCAACATCATGATAACCTAAGTCAACATCACTTTTCAACAGAAAATAATTCAGAACATTTGCTCTTCATCAAATATAAATGTTAACGTGATACTTAAAGTAAATAGTGTTATTTGAGACGGTAACTGAACTGGGTTTTTTGGAGATGTCAGGTTTTTTTTTACCTTCATCCGTGCATAAGTCGAAGCAGAGTAATACAAAGACTGGATTTCAGAGGAAAAAAGTATCGACTTATACCCCCCAAAATACTGTAATTCTGATGTTTTGTCGATTAGATCAATGAATATTTCTGCAGGCATTGTCAGACAGGGCTCTTGAATCAATCATATTTGTCCTACTTTCTAATGTCCATTTCAGACTCATACAAATGATCGATGCAAAGGGCTGATGTTTTCGACTTTCAGCTACTTACTGCAACATCACCACCACTTTCCTTGCAGTATCTGATATAGAACCGAAGGGCATTCAACTTCTCTTCTAAGCCCGGATCTAGAACCCCGCTTACTTCACTACATTCTGATTCATCTGGTTCTGGTTCAACTTTATTATCATCTTCACCAGGCTTATCTAGAAAGCAATGCAAAACAAATATGTCACTCAACGTAATCACACTTGTCAACCTACAACTAGATTCATTCATATGACATGACTGTATGCCAATGGAAAGCCATGATAAAATACATTATATAATAATGAGAAATTAAATGAAATGGGTTTAAATGAAAAATGAGAATTTGAATTTTGATTCGCAACTGAAAAAATAAAAGATATTAAACACATTTTAACTAAATGTAACGTCATAACACAATATCTATATGGCAACACAAATGCAGAAATAACAAACAACTAACAAAGTTTGATTGTGAAATTCACATCTGATATAATGGTGAAAAGAGTACATCTGTTTGAAATAAGTGAGACACTTATACACAAGGTCTACATTATAACTCAAACGATAGTCATTGCTTACACTGAAACATGTTTTATAGTTCCAATATTAAGTACTCGAAAACAAGGTATGCATTATTAACCCGACATGAAACTGTTGACACTTACTAGCATTCATATCAGTTGTCATATCAAAGTTGTCATTTTCTTTTTCAGCTTCAATGTCTTTCAAATTGGATAAAGTCATCTTTAAGGAAGTGAAATAAGAATCATCCAATTGAAAGACTGGTGCTGTTGGCGGAACTGATGCTGGAGCATCAGCAGCGATTACATCTTTCTGTTCTTCTTTCATCTCTACTGACTCTTTATTATTACTATAGACAGTTGGAACCTTATTCCACAGGTTGAATATATCTGAGGACTCTGACTTAGGAGCCTTCCAGTAGCCGGAGTTACTTTCTTTTTTAATTGGCGATTCTTTGATATTCATGGAGCTTGGTTCAGCAGACTTTGATCCCTTTTTATCCTGTAGATCTGACCTTGAATATGGGTATTCAGTTTCAAAATCTGGTAGTTGCATATTGTCCATAAGATTCAACTTGGGGCTAATTTTTTCAGGAGGATGGTTAGACTGGATTTCTAATTCACAGGTGTCTTTGGTAGGGTTCATGGGGTCATACACTTCATAGTTTATGCAATGTGCCGTAAAATCTTTCAGGGACTTAAATTTGTCCCGTGTTTGCTTAACTGGTACAGCAGATGGGGGCTTTTTCATAATTGATAAATTTTCGGATTTCTCAAACTCACACCTTATGGGAAAATCAGGGAATTTGCTCTGGAAGTTTGTGAATCTATCTTTGGGCTCTTCGACATTATCCGTATTCTTCTGAGCAGGTTTCCTTGACTTCATTATACTCTTGAAATCTGCTTTAGATATTGGCACACCATCAATGTCTTCCATGGGGATGGTATCACTTGTTTCAGTCCTTTGAATAACTTCTCTTTCATCATATGCTAAACCATGGCTCGACATGCCAAAGGAACCAGCATCAGTTCTGAGAGCAAATTGTTTTATTTTATCATCAAATGATTGTTTGGGGATATTTTTTGAAGCATCTGGTGTCATCTGTGGAGATTCTATTGTTTTGATTAGCTCTGACACTGGTTTATTCTTCTTTATCATATCTTGAATAACTTTTACTGACTGTTCAGATGACATTCTGCATGCTGCTATGTTTCTGCTGATAACATCATCATCAAAGAAGTCAAATTCTTGTTTTCCAAAATCTTGTCTGTCTGCAGGTGCTGAGGGTGACCTAGAACGTTTCAGTCCTCTTTCAAGAAAATCTGCCGACATCTCTGCTGTTTTTCCCTCATTGGACTTTCTTTTCATCTGCTCTTTTAATACAGCTTTTTCAAGAAACTCCAATGGTGGTGTTTTTGCCTTTCTAGGTCTTTGTTTTGAGACAGAATTTCTGCCTTTTACTTTACCTGATTCTGGTGTACGTCTTGACTCATCCTTCTTTGATACTCGTCGAGTTGATTCAGATAGATGTTTTGTTGATATTTCATTGGCACGAGCACTTCTTGAATGACTTCTATCCCTCCTAGATCCCAAGTCAGGCTTATCCCTATGTGTATTAGATCTATCATTGGCAGGACCTCTTCTTAGAGGACTTGTTTCCCTCCTAGATTCTGGCTCATCTCTTATTGCTCTAGGCTTATCATTGGCAGGAGCGCTCTTTCGAGGACTTCTTTCTCTTCTAGATCCAGCATCCAACCTATTCCTGTGTGTGCTTGGTTTGTCTTTCCATGACTCTGACTCATCTCTGTGTTTTCTAAGCCTGTCATCTGCAGCAGCTATTCTAGGACTTCTGTCTTTGTTAGATCCTGACTCGCCTCTACGCTCTGGGGATCTTCTGAAGTTATTTCCTAATTTTCTAAATTCTGAATCAAAGTTGTGATTATGTTTCTGATCTTCATACATCCATTCATGTCTCAATAGATCTTGCCTAATATTTGGTTCAATCATTTTACTATCGTTCTCCTTCGGGGACCTAATCCTATCACTTGAGCTTCTTGGCAGTACTGAGGATCTTGCTTTTTCTTCAAATCTTCTCTGATGTGGAGAACGACTCCTGTTCCCATCTCTTTTTTCATTCCTAGATTGTGATGATGTTCCATGTCTCCCAACAGAAC
This sequence comes from Patella depressa, assembly GCA_948474765.1. NCBI lineage: Eukaryota > Metazoa > Mollusca > Gastropoda > Patellidae > Patella > Patella depressa. The sequence goes on along the minus strand of OX419715.1, from coordinate 88,015,960 downwards.
GTGATCTGCCGGAGTGTCTAGAACTACTTCTGTCACCACGCCTTCGGTGACTTGACAAACTTCTTTCTTGTGACCTGTTTCTCTTACTGGACCGTGATGGGTCAGAGATTCTTGATTGTGGTGAATTTCTTCTCATATAATTCTCTAAAGAAGATTCCCTTCTTTGTCTTTCAAGTGGTTCTTGATCTCTGCAGATCTCTATTCCTGATCTTTCAAATGGTTCTCGACCTCTGGCATTGTCTCTTCCTGATCTTTCAAATGGTTCTCGATCTCTCGTGTTGTCTCTTCCTGATCTTTCAAATGGTTCTAGATCCATGTGGTTCTCTATTCCAGGTCTTTCAAATGGATCTCTAGTGCTATCTCTTCCTGGTCTTTCAAATGGATCTCTGGTGCTATCTCTTCCTGATATTTCAAATGGATCTCTGGTGCTATCTATTCCTGATCTTTCAAATGGACCTCTGGTGTTATCTCTTCCTGATCTTTCAAATTGATCTCTGATGCTATCTCTTCCTGATCTTTCAAATGGTTCTCGATCTCTAGGGTTATCAATTCCTGATCTTTCAAATAGGTCTTGATCCCTGGTGCCATCTATTCTCGACCTTTCAAATTGTTCGCGATCTCTGGTGTAATCTATTTCTGATCTTTCAAATCGTTCACGATTTCTGGTGCCATCATGTCTATCATGATATTTATCACCCATTTCTGGTGATCTTAAACTCAAATGTCTCTCATGCTCCATGAATCTTTCTCTGGAATCTTCTCTAAAGTATTCCCGTTCAGGGGAATGGAGGTGGAATACAGAGGGCACACCTTCTTCAGCTGGAAAATAGTTCCTTTCTGATTTCCGCTGTTGTAAATAAACACGTAGGTCCGGTTCACGGTTTCGTGAGTTCTGGGAGTGTGGGGAAACACTTCTTCTGTTTCTCATGGTAGCTCTCAAGTCTACTTCAGGTGAGTGTTCCAGCCTTTGTTCAATCCTTAAATATGGAGATGGAGGTCTGTTATCAAGTCTGTCATGGAATTTAAAATCGTCGATATGCTTTCTATTTAGGTCATGATAGGGGTCTCTGTCCATTCTATGATTCATGGCCATTTCTCTATGATAATTATCGTTGTCAGGATAGCGGCCACCATAATTTCTATCAAAATTTACATCTTCCAAATGTCGCTTGTTATGATCCTGCCGATCATGGTTACCTGGACCACCGAAGTCTTGTTCATCAACATTCACTTGTCTTCTTGTTCCATCTGTCCTTACAATCATACTCTTAGTGTTCCACATGCTGTCTTCTATCTACAATATAAGAGAGTAAAGTTCCACATTTAGAGAAGCATGGAACCTGAATTCAATAAAATACAATAATTCTTTTCATAGACATCCACGCAGGATTATAAGAAAAAAAAAGTAAGTCAAATACATTTATCGGACTGGATATTTACATCAAGACAACTTATAATGGCTAATGCATCAAAATACAGTAACTCACTACAAAGATGTCTAAGCACGATTTCAACCAAATACATTTATCCTACTTAATAATATCGGCTAATAAATCAAGACGTCTTTTACAATTACAATTTTTAAATTCATGGTTTTAAATTTCAGTCAGTAAACGAGTGGAACCAACTTCCAGTATGAGACCCCTTAATATCTGACTTGATATTGGCTAATAAATCAAGACTTCTTTAACTATAACATTTTCAAGAAATGTGATTAAATTTCATGTATTTGACTCCCGATCATTCAAGGCAGTAACTCCAAACTCCAACCAAGTGAAACCATCTTCCGAGAGCTTTAACTCCTTTTTAGACATTATTTCATTGTTGATTAATAATACAGTATCATCTTTTTTGCAATTGAGACATTTCAATAATTTGATCTGGCTGAAAATGCAACATATTTTAACAAATTGCTATGTGTGGGTTAAAACTTAAATAACACCATCGTCCATGGAATATTTATTTTCATCTGTATCAGGTAACCTCCATTTAAGGACTGAGAGAGAAAGAGAGAAGTGTTGTTAATCATCCACTCAACATAGAATAAGTCATTTTGGGAGTAACATACATGCAATACCATGTGGTACATTTTCGGACTAACATAACCCCATGTGGTTTTATATCAATAATCTGCTTAAATGTAGGAGTCTTTAACAGTGGGAGAAAATCACAGGCCGGCCAGGCGATCAACTCATTGTCACATACAAGTTTGGGTTCAAAACCATCCGACTTGACTCAGAGACAGACCATATGATCTAAAGCATACACTTGAGATCACTCTGCCACCCCATTCCCCCCCCCCACCACAATCCCGCTTTCCCAGGAAAGACATATAAGTAACTTTTGTATGGATTTTCATCAAGCCAACTTGGCGAATACCAACAGAACCAGAATCTACTATTCAACGTTCTTTTATATTTTGATTCTAATTGCTCAATTTTTCAGGACAGCAGAATTTCCAACCAATCTTTTTTCAATTTCCAGGTATCTTTTACTTGTTGTAGATTACAAATTTATACATACTTGTACCCACTATTTTAGCCCATCTGAAAGACTGGTCCCATTTTCAGCCTTGCAGGCATCAATCCATGCAAAGTAAAATGAGGACGGAAACAAACATGATGATTGTTCTTCCTGTTGTGCGTATCTCTGACATACTGTAGTATGTTTTTTAAATAATCAGATTTTTTTCCCTCTGCGTTTGCTATGTCAAAGATATTTATTTTAGCCTATTAACAAGGCTTCATATTGACCATAAGCTAGTACATAGTAGGTAGCTACATCCATATCTGATGGGCTCTCTCAAACTGGATGAATTTGTCTGGCAATGGATTTAGATTTTATATCCGCCATTCGTTATCAATCAGCTACGCTGATAAAAACCAGCGTACCAGTATCGTTTTATTTTATATAATAGGAAGTCTAATTTTAGCCATGGAAATAGGAACAATTTTATATCCGCCATTCGTTATCAATCAGCTACGCTGATAAAAACCAGCGTACCGGTATCGTTTTATTTTGGCAGTGGCTATTGTTACGACGAGTCGTAACAATAGTCCTCAGGCTATTGTTACGACAATGCCTTTCAAGGCACTCCATTGGCTAAATAGAAGGAATTCCAAAATGGCTGCCAATCTCCCCAACACCAGCTTCAGGAAGCGAATCTCCCCAACACCAGCTTTAGGAATCAAGTGGCAATGCAAATTTGTACACACGGAACTCTCAATCTATACCTTACCCTAACCCTAACCCAAATATAGCCGATGGATGGCCCGGAAAGCATCGTTTTAACAATCGGCCAAGGACTACTCGTCGTAACAATAGCCACTATGTTTTATTTTATATAACGGTAATAGGAAGTCTAATTTTAGCCATGGAAATAGGAACAATTTTGCCAAACCCAAACTTTACAAGCAATGGTTTTAGGCACTATCACTAGGCCCATACATGAACAGTAAGTAATACGCTTATTATCTTATGTAAATGTACTAAATGTTTACCACAAGGCAAGCATTATAATATTATTATATATTATGAATATCAGTATGTATGTGAATATGAGATATCAGTATGTCACTCTCCACTAAACTATCGACAAACGTGCAAGTTCTCGTTGAACTAGGGCTAATGTACAGTGCAACCGAAGGAACAGACTTATTTTTACCTGCTCGATTGCTCTGGCAGATAGTAGGCCTACAATTATTTAATTAGAATATCAATCAATTTTGTTTTTCTTTTTATTCTCTGCATGTCTTCTCGATCACTTCCGATTTTAATAATGGACAGATAACTCTATGAGAAGTTGTTATCTTGAGACTTGATTTTCCAGTGCTGGCAGTGATAATAAATTTAATCTTGCAATCATATTAATCATTATTTTGCCCCGACAACAACTGAATTAAAACTGCAGTGGGCACTTTTACGTGCCTGCAGGATGTTTTTTTTCTTTCTCATCCAAAGGACTTGTCACTGCTGCATGATCTGTGTCTACCTAGTCTTTAGTATGCGATGAATGTACGACATTCAACAACCAATTTATAATTAGCAGCAGACACACTAGTTCAGCTCTGAACGTCGGTCTCATTACACCATAGTCTAGTACAGTTCTATGATTACACTCACCCTGACCGTTCAGGGACTGGCCTATTCAATCAATGTCGAAAATAATTTGAACCCCAGTCAATTTTACTGGGCAACTTTTCACTGCGAAACATCGGAGTGTCAATCCGTGTGGACGTCTGTACAATGTAAAGGAACATCTTCTTAGTGACAAAATAAGACCTTGCTTACCTCGCTAGTATGAGCGAAACAACACGCTGTTTAAAATACGTCCTTTCCTATCAATCTACCCTTTCGCCACCATGACACAGCGTGTTGTGATGCTCATACTGACAGTAGCGAAATGAGCAAGGTCTTATTTTCTCACCGAGATGTTCCTTTACACTGTACACGCGTCCACACGGAGTGACACCCATCGTTTAGCAGTGAAAAGTTGCCCAGTAAAATTGGGGGTCAAATTATTTTCGACATTGAATGGGCCAGTCCCTGAACGTTCAGGGTGAGTGTAATGAGACCGACGTTCAGAGCTGAACTACAGACACACGTACAATAATGTGAATCCAAATAAGTTTCATGAAAATAAAATCAAAATGAAATGGGGTTTAACGTCCTACTCTTCTGCACCTAACGTGGGTTAATTAAAGACGGGCATACGCCATACAGTGTGCTATGAGGGTAATTTTGCTCGGACAGTGTCGCTACCGCCTACTCTATATACTGAATTCCAACTGCCAAGGGATCTTTCGTGTGCATGCCAATGTCTACACAGGACCTCGGTTTTTCGTCCTCCGTCCTGCATCACTGACAAGGGTAAACCGCGGCGGAAAATCAAGATGAATTTTTATCGGCCAATGCAGGGATCGAACACACGATCTCCAGGCTAGCAAGCCAGCATCTTACCCACTTAGCAATGTGATCTTCCTTCATAAAAACATCTTTAAGCTAAAGGTGCACAGGATATACTTTGAAAACACAACCGAGTCGGAGACAGAATATTTATATCCATCTCTTAACACAGAGTAAATTTCGGCATGGAATAACATCTAATAAAGTCATACATGGATTTATGGGATGGAAGGATGGAATCCATTTCAACACAGGATAAAATAACATGGAATTTAATGTCCTACTGGTCTGCTTCGACTCGGCTAATGAAGAATAGCATAGGCCCCTACCTAATACTGTGTACTACGAGGGAAATTTGTGCCTGGACACCAGCTCTTTGGCCTACTCTTATTATATCAAATTCGAACTGCCAAGGGATCTTTTATGTGAACCTCAATGTGTGCATGGGACCTCAGTTTTTTTCCCATCCAAATGACTCGACAGCTGTCCTTGTCAGGCCCTCAAATCCTGCACCATTGACAAGGAGAAACCACCCAAAAAATCCTGATGAACAATATCTTGGCCAAAACCAGCAGCGAACCTGTGACCTCCAGGCTAGCGAGCCAGCGTCTTACGAACTATGCCATTGTGGCTTCCACCCTCCCAGTGAGGAAAATGCACAATAAAGTCACATGATATAGTTTTATAAACTTTTATTAGTAGCACATTTGTATAACACATGCAGTATCATTTGTATAACATTTCTTATTTAAAATATTTACTTAGTAAAAACCAAACACATAAAATTCCTGTTTTATCAACATCACAAGAATCAAAACTCATTATTTTTAAAAAACTAAGAAGCTTTGAAACACTACAAGAAAACCGATTCAAAGGTTTCTTCAAATTGAAACTGACATGTTCCAGTTCCAAACCATTTATAATATTTTAAAGACATAGGATAAACACGATTGACAGATGTACATCTGTTGTACATAAATTTTATACCATAGAACACAATTACTGTTTATTAAAGATACATTTTGTAATAGTTCAAATATAGATAATGCAAAGTGAGAATATTGAAAATTTCATTCAAATTACTTTCTTTTGAGCCAAGTTATCATTGTTTGTAATTTTCACAAGATGTGTGCATTATCGCAACACAGTACTGGTAAATTAGACTTGCTCCTCCATTTTTAAATCAGATTTGTAAATAAAAGCCGATAATCATAAGAATTTTTATACCAAAGTTTCAACATTTGACGATAAAGTAAAATGACATTTGTTAGGACAAATATGACACAAAAGAAATTAGTAACATGTGTCAATCGATACAAAATCATCTACAGGTACATGTACATTTAATAGGACGCAGGACTGAAACAACTATCTTCACCCACTGGATAAAAAATAGTAAATTACACTTGCACGCCAAAACTAATAGATAGATCAAATATTAAATTACATTTACATCCCAGATTCTCACATAAGACACTGGAATCACAGAACAGATTACCTTTCAGATATTTTGCTCTGTATCCTAAAATTGAATCGCTTATATCTCAGTTCAGAGTGAAGCAATCGGACTGAAATTTCATCGTTTTTATTTATTGTTTAATTATTATAGCGATAACTGTCAGCTCTTTAATCTTATCTAATGCCTCTTTATATTTTTTAAATAGACTGACAGATCAATTCTCCAGTTAGACAATTTCAATGGATGTCAGTCAAAACAGCAAACATGACTGGCAAAAATAAGAGAAATAGGGTTTAAAGTCCCTTCGACACAAACAAGGCTATTTCGGGACAACACAAATAATTTTTTGTTTGTAGGGGTCTTTAACAGTGGGAGGAAACATGGAATCGATAGCCTAGCACTTAACTCATCGACAGATCTTATGACCTAAAACATACTTAAAATCACTCAACCACACCACTGGATAAAGAGTTTAGACAAATAGTTGAATTTTAAACTAGAAATAAAACCATACTGTTGAAGATGTAATTCAAACAAGACATTAAACTAGCACTTTATTTGTTAGCAAAAGAAAAAAAAATTCTATGTAATAAAAATAAAAAAATGCATTTTAAAATGCTATCCCTGCTCAATTATTGTAAAAATGGCCAAACCTCAAAAATGAAATGGACAGTGCTCAAGAAATAGTTTGCCCCCTTCCCTCCCAATCAATGCTCAAAATAAGCATCAGACCCAAGGTCACAAAGCATTCACTCAAAATTGATTGCCTTATTTTACAGTCCTTATAAAACTTTCATAGTATTAATTTATCAAATTTTTAAGGGGAATTCTTTAATAAATGCCTTGGTGAATACTGCATTTTTCTAGTTTTGGAACCAATTTGAACAACAGTACTATACTATACCATGGACTGAAATATTCACATATGATGAAAAATAAATTGACATAAGGGACTAAGTCCAAAATAATAAGATGAAAAACTGTATAAAACGCTCATTTAGCTTTGATCAAAATGGAAAAACTAACAGTCTTGTATTTTAATTAAAAGTTATTTCTTTTTAGCATTTTTCTTGGCTGAACCACCCTGAATTGGGGTGCTGGTATTACCCTTAAGAGAAGTATTTGGCTGGCCGCTATTTGACTGGAAATTCTCTTTTTTCGGTGTCACTATCGACTCATCAGACTCTAGAGTAGTCTCAGCATAGTTAGCAGCATAAGCACTGTTGTCCCCTAGTGACATAGCTGTATGGAAATCTTCCGTTCGTTCAAGAGAGACATCTTCAAAAAAGTTGTCCACGCCGCTCTTGTCTTTCTTGGGTTTTATTTCCCCACTTTTAAGTTCTGGTAAAATGTCATTATGTGTCGGAAGTTCTGATTTGTCGACTAAACGGAAGCGACCAGACTGTCCACCGTTGGCTTTGAGAAATGAAACAATTTCAATCGGAGACATACTTTGCGTTACAATGGTGTACATCTGATTTCTAATGGAACGAATCATAAAGCGAACTGGAACAGGGAGGTTACGCAGTAAACCGTTAATCTGGCGTGTGATATGATGAGGGAAAGCAGGTCCAAACAGTAGATCTTTTAACGTTTTAACTTTAATGAATTCGTCTAGTCGTGCCTGGGCTGCTTTTAAAATAAATCTATCAGCATGACGGTAGTGTGGTTTTCTAGGAGATTTCTTCTTAGCCTGTGTATCAGTTGATTCTTCCTTCATCTCAACATCTGAGTCACCTGTCTTAGTTTCTGTAGCGGGTTCTTCAGTAGGTTTATCAGTTCCCTCAGCTGTAGTAGCTGTAACGTTTTCTCCTGCATCCTCGGCAGCTTTCTTTAACACCTCCGCTTCTTTAAGCAGTGTATCAAAACTGACAGATTCGGTCACTTGATCAGGTTTAGTGTAAGCAGAAACCTGGAATGGAAAACGATTTACTAAAACATGATATCTAGATTCTTTATATATTAGCATTCATCAATAAACCATCATGTCCGTGCCTAGCCGGGAAAGCATTGCTATGTGCACTACAAGAGCAGAGCGAAAGCCAAGGTGGCTCAGTGGATAAGGTGCTAGCACTGTGGGTAAGAAATCAGCTCAGTGGATAAGGTGCTAGCACTGTGGGTAAGCCATTAGCTCAGTGGATAAGGTGCTAGCACTGTGGGTAAGCCATCAGCTCAGTGGATAAGGTGCTAGCACTGTGGGTAAGCCATTAGCTCAGTAGATAAGGTGCTAGCACTGTGGGTAAGCCATCAGCTCAGTGGATAAGGTGCTAGCACTGTGGGTAAGCCATTAGCTCAGTGAGTAAGCTATAGGCTCAGTGGGTAAGTTCCCTCTTCTGTGGGTAACCCACCACCTCAGTTAGTAAGACGCTGGCTTTGTGAGTAAGGCACTGGCTCCGTGGGTAAGGCACCAACTCAATGATAAGCATCTGGGTCTGATGTAGGTGTTGGTCAATTAAGTTCCTCAGGTTTTTTCAAGCCTTTTTTCGTCTTGTTGTGAGGGGCATGATGGACTGACAAGAAAAAGTGGATAAGGTGATATGATGTTGGACATGCGATTGTACTCTTTGTCACGTATAAGCATGGGCTCAAATTGACTTGAGGACATATCTTATGATCTTAAGGGCATCCATAAGACCACTATACCAGCCCACCCACATCTCAATCTTCTGGTGTTATCACAGGATAAGACTGCCTAGGGGACGTGATTGTTGCTTTGCTGAATTGATTTTTATATAATGTAGGCCTATTTATAGCTCCGCAATCTAAAGCCCTAAAGCTAATTCAAGTCTTAAATATAATATGTTACCTCTATGACTGGTTGTGTTTCGTAGAGCTTAAACAAGATATCAGCTGCTGCTAAATTTCTGGAGCCTATCTTACTAACAGATGCTGCAGGTTCAGTTCCAACATCTTCCTTCTGGATCTTCATCTGACATCTTCAAATAAAAGAGAGAAATGAGGATTAATGCTGTTCCTTATCCTGCTTCACAGACAAGGGAAACCATGTGGATCAATCTTGAAAACCCATGAGGTTGGACAGACGACCCTACTCCAGGAAACACAATACAAGGCTGTACAGTAGACACAAGACTACAGTAGGTGTTAAGAGACACAAGACTAGGCCTTACGTTTAAGGCCAGAGGAGATGAGACTTGGCCTTAAGGCAACTTACCTGAATACAAGATCATCATTGTCAAAAAACTCCCATTCCAATAACATATTGTTGACAAAACATGAATGTTGTAAAATACAGAAACCTTGAACTTTACGATCTGCTTTCCAACTGATGTGCTCAAAGACGACGATATCCTTGGCTGGAAGTGTTGATATAGGTTGACGGGTCCGTTGTAAGCGATGAAGATTTGTACAATTATCTTTCAAAATACAGTTGCCCTTGACTCGAAAGTCAATAACATCTGGCGCTGCTTGGTCGTGTGGTTGAAGTTTACTGTGTTGAGTGAGGATGAACTCGGGGTCAGAGTTTGTCAAAACCTCTCGGGCTTTGGAGTAAGCGTCTGCTTGGGCATCTGTTCGGTTCTCGGCTTCACCAATGATGATAAGACGACCAGCTAGATAGAGGTTACAGAAAATTTTCTCTTTTTCTATTTCTGTGTTCATGCTACGACGGTACAGACAAATGGGTGTCAATTTTACATCGTTGAAAATTCCATCTAGGACAGTAACAATGTTAGATGCAGGATCCGCAGCACTGATAAGTTCATTCATTTTGACAAACTTTTCACGGAGGTCAAATGCCCTAGGTTTTGGTGCTGCCTTTACCAAAGTGCTCTGAACCTGTGCTTCTGCTTCTGTTATGAGAGACTGTTTGACACCATCTAAGATATCTCCATGTTCAACATTCATGGTTGTCAGTCGTTCAACCACCATATTATAACACAATGACTTGGCGTTTTTTTTGGAAACTGAAACACCAGCACCTTGTAGTATGTTGTCAATGAAGTACATGCCCTTATGATAAACTTTCCCTGATTCAGCTTTACAACTCTCTACATCATATCGACAACGGACTCGACATTTAGCCACGGATGCCGCTAATTCCATTTTGCTGATTGAATTGGTTGAAGCATATTTAGGATTGGTTAGAATATCTTGGATCTGTTTCAAAATGGCTGGTGTGGGTAACTCTGCAATGGTTTCTTTCTCCACCTTAGCAACAGTTGAGTTAAGATTCTCCAGTTTCTCCTTGATAACTTCTGGGGTCATATCTTTCTGGGACATAATATCAGTGACAGGAAGGGTACGACAAAGTTCCACAGCCTTCTTGAAACATGACAGTTTGATTCCTTTCTTGTTGCTGCCGATAGCTCTTGCTAGGAACACACCATCCAGAATAAGTCTGCCAGTGAAAAAGGATCCGTTCTTCCCTTGTACCATGTCATCGATCATAAAATCTGGTCTAATTCCAACTTTACAACTCATCAGAGAATTCTCAAATAACTGAAAAGAAATAAAATGGGATTCAACAGGAGAGAGAGAAAAATGGGGTTTATCATCCACAAGTCATCACATCAGTTCAATTTATTTAATTTCATTAATTCGCTTGCGCGTAAGGGTCTTTAGCAGGAAACCCCAAAAGACACAGAGAAAAAAATGTGAGGTTGGACAATCAACATTACTCCTTGTCATGTACATGTACAAGCAGGTATCAAAATCACATCACTTGACTCAATGACAGACCGTAGGATGCAATGTACATGCATTAACCATTCAACCACATCCCCCCCCCCCCCGGGTCTTAGGAAGATAGGCTAATAATAACTACAGCAGCAAATGTAAGTACAATAAACTTATTCTGATACAAATTAACAGGAGTAGTGTATAAAAATAAAACAGAATCTGTGTTTTAATCAGATTACTGTCAAAAAAATTAATTAATAAAGTCTCACCATGATTTCATTGATTTCTCTCTTTTCACCTCGTAAAAACATTGAAAGTCGCCGAATTTTTTCTTGTAGCGGTAATTTTGTGGCATCAATCGGTTCTGGTTTGGGTGTTTTGTGTACAGCGGCAGCAGACTGACCTTTGTTATCCACGGGGCGTGTCTGACCACCTGGTAATGTCTCCCATTTCTTCTCTGTAAATAAAACATTAAACATGTAAGATGTAGTTTGTTTAAAGCTCCAATAGCATTTTTTTAAGTTATATTTTTAAAATGTATTAAAATAAAGCCCAAAAATAGATTGAACCTATAAACAGTCCTACCTTGTTAAAGAATAATCCTATTAATCCTATAATTCAGTACTGCCAGTTGAGAAATTGGCAAAAATATCATTTTCAACTTCAAATTCAAACGTTTGAAGATGGCCGTCCATGGAGAGGAATGGGAAAACAAGGGAGGTAATTGAGTAACTATTTCCTCAATCACCCTGTGTCACGTCCTTTATAATGCCCAAAAAATTTTGCCCAGGACCGTATAATAGTGAGTTGACAACCTTTTGAGCAAAAGACATAGAAATAATTATGTTTTGACTTTCTTAGAAAATGTGAAATTGGAACTTTAAGCTGCATTTTGTAAATGGATTGAAACAAAAACTGGTGTATTAAATACAAGTTACTTCACAGTTCATTTCTGGTGATGTTCTCTTGTCTTTATCAAGCCATCAACAAAATAAACCTCTTAGTAACTTGTATTCTGAATGATTGTGGCATGTGTTGAAGAATGTAATGTCTTAGCTAAGGTTAAAATGAAACCATAATGTAACATCCAGGTTCACTTTGCTCATTTGGATTGGATCAGTTGCTGGGGGGGGGGGGGAGGGAAATAGGTTTTACATTTAGATTCAGAACGAACATGATTCTTCTACAGCCCTCATTTTTACACGAGGTTTAAAGTTTAATGATTTACATTTCATTTCGTACCTGGCTGTCAAAGGGTTCAGACAATTTATAAACAAGTTGGTAAAAATTATATTTGTCAAAAAGATAAGCACCACCGATTAAATAAGGTCTGTTTGATATTTAACCATCAACAATAAAATCAGATGGATTTTATTTGGATAATGCAATTTTCATCAAAAAATACTTCCAACATAAATCTTGCCACTCCAAGAAGAACAGTGTCGGGTATCTTTGGTACAAGAGGTGTTGAGAACGTGATCCAAGTGAGAGAGGGATACACATGACAATGATGGTTATCACTACTCTTGTCTTTAATCCTCATCCTTTTCCTGAACAGATCATCTAATGGACTCACTCCTACATCTTTCTAGATCCTCGATTCAAAAATATCTATTACTGGGGCTACTAATGACCAAATATTCCTCTTGTCTTGTTTTACTTTAAGGTGGTGCTTAACCTTTTGTCAGTTGTATTTATTTTTATAACTTACTTGCACCACCAGCAATGTTTGCAGGATTTCCAACACCTCCTCCTCTACTGCCTCCTCTTCCAACACCACCACCACGTGATCCCCCTCTCATGGATGATCCAGACCCTCTTGTTGCATTCCCTCCAGTACCAGGTCCTCCTCGTCCACGAGACCCAACTCCAGCACCTCTACTTGTCATCCCAGCAAATCTACCAATTTCTCCACCTCTTCCTCTATTACTGGGGCTACTGTTGTTATAACCCCTGCTTCCATTACCAGTTCCTCGGTAACCTGAACTACTGTTAGAATTGTTTGAACCTCGGTTTCCGCGCATGCCTTGTCCACCCCTAGACATGCCACCTCTGCTCTGAACCTGACCTCCTCTACTGAACCCTTTTCCAGATCCTTGCCGCATGCCTCCACTAGGTTTCAAGGACTGCATGCTTTGTGGCTGTGTCTGCTGCTGTTGGTTACCGTTACCATACCAGCTACTGGTATTAGATTTATCGTACAATGGACATTCGTAAGCAGCTTGGTGTGATGGTTGTTGAGCAGGCTGTGTTTCTGACTTGTAGTAACTAGTATAGGCTCCATAGTTATAATTACTACTGTTATCGTAACTGGTGGTGTCGTAGTTACTGTTGTCATAGTTACTGGTGCCATAGTTACTGCTACTATAGTTACTGGTACCATAGCTACTGGCACCATAGCTACCTGTATTATCATAGCTACTGGTATCATAACCTGACTGACCATAGTTAGTGGTTGGAGTTTGTCGACTGAGCGGCTGCTGATGTTGCTGTTGTATCGTATCAGCACCATATACACCAGTATCATAATAGGAATTATAATTACCGAAACCTTCAGGTTGCTGCCATACTCCACCATCTCCACTATACTCTACTTTCATTTTCTTAGCTGAAGGCTGATAAAACTGTTGATGTTGACCATTATCCTCCATTTTGGTTTTGCCCAGATTTCCATATCCACCATAAGCATCCATGGCAACCGTGATAGATATACTACAAAACAGCAAAATTAAAATCCAGTTCAAATTTTTTTATAAAGGACAGACATTTAAGGCTGATTTCACAAATTTATGAAATATGTAAGTCTGAGTTAAAACAATGAATTGATCTCTCAAATCTCCAAAACATATTCTGGAAGCAATTTTCTTTCAAATAGTTTCATGCATTATTAATTTTCTTTGAGATAGGACTTGTTTGTTGAATACTACAAACATATAATACTAATCGACACATTTCCATGCTCAAAAATTTTATCTTCTCCTAGCATATAGGTTGGGTGGAAATTTGATCACATTATCGTAATTTGTATAAAATGAAAAGGGGTTGAACATGCTAATGTTTTATTCCAGCTGGGTTAATGAAAACAGGGGTATACCATGCAGTGTGCTACATTTGGGGGAAAGTTTGCCTGGACAGTGGCGCTATGACCGACTCTTATTCCGAATTCCAACTTTCAAGGTTCTTTTGCGTGCACAACAGTGTGTACACAGGACCATGATTTTTTGTCCAATCCGAACACTATACATCGTCTCTTGCTTCGCTAGGTTCCCCAACCAACACCACTGTGAAGTGTGAACCATGTTGATAAAACCCAATCAAATACTCTTAGCTAAAGCAGGTGTTAAACAAAGGATCTGCAGGTTAGCAAGACAATCTACCACTCACTAAACCACCATGGATACCTAATTTGTATAGCCTATGACTATGATATAGAGGGGGAGCGAAATGTTTTTTAATGTCCACACAGAGAAAACCCACTTATGTACACCCTACTCCTTGTCACGTTCAAGCAGGGAATCAAATAGGGTTTTCTTTGGGTCCACCCTCTGCTTAAAAACCCCATTGTTAGTCCTGAAATGACCCAGCTTGTGACAAGTGAACATCAAACCTCATTTCTCTCCCTATTCGACTCCATATTTACAACAATGAAAATAAATTCTGCTATCTATTAAGAACAAATGGCTTGTAACACAATGAACTGTTCCAGATAAGATTTAAATGTAGATTCTTGTTTTAAACAATTGATAGTGGGATTTTAAATTGTTGATATAACTCGTTTACTAAAGTCTAACTATTTAACTTATTTATAATTGGTCACTCCATTTTTAATCACAGATTTATCCACAGTGTCAATGATAATTTAATAAACGTCACTGGAAAAGCTTGTGGTGCAAGTAATTAAGTCAACATATCCTTTCCATACATGTGAGCATAGCACAAACCTGAATGCCAATATTACCTGCAAAAGGTAAATTCAATGTTAGTAATTTTTTGCGAGCAGTTGGGACATTCCGTCAATAAACCAGATAGTGTTAGTACTTCTGTTCGTATTCTGACCTATATTTCTATGAGCACAGTTGCATTAACCTGCTGCAGGTACTACTGACATTCGGGTTTGTGTTATGGAAAGGATATGTTGACATAATTACTTGAATTATTTAAGAAATTTTCCGCCGACCTTTAACAAAGAAAATAAAATGATCTCCAAACTGGGATTCAAATTACAAAATGTCTAATCAAATAGACGATGCAGAGTAAGCAGAATTTTAATTTTGGGACAATTTCAATTTATCATAACTTTATCATTACTATTACTGAACAGAAATAAACAATTTTTGGACTGATATTTCTTTTTTGGAGAATCAACTTTTACAAGATTCAAATTCCACATACCAATAACATGCAAGCCCTAAATACACTTTGTATCGAATACAAATCTTTTACTGCAACAGGGCAAAGTGTTTCGACCATTTGTTTGTAATAGTAAGCGAAAAAATAAAAGATTTCTGAATTGATTGACTTGCAATAACTACAGTATCTCAAAGAACCACTGTTTCATGACAATGAATTTAAATTGAAAGTCTTGAAACACACATTGAGAGTTCTTCTAGATACAGTTAGGACAAATCAAACAGTTCAGTTTTTACCTTTCTTGGATATTTAATTTATCTAGCTCTAGCTCAGCTTTATTGTTCTTGGTTTTTAGAGCTGAATATGTTTTATCTTGAAGTACAATTGAATCTAAGGAGAATGATTCAAGTAATCTACAAGTTATCTACCCTTGTTTACCGTGAATAATTCAATCCTTAGATTTAACTGGTTAAATCTGTTAAATGGAAAAATAAAAGACATAGAAAATACTGAGTCATTTAAAGACATATGATGCATAAGGGCATAGTTAGTACCCATGTGCTTTTCCTATTCTTTCATAATGTCACATTTAACATAAGTTTTGGTTACTTGTAAAGATACATCCAGCTGTATTACAAAATAGCAATTTCTAAACTTTGTTCCATTGTTTGAAATTGTGAATATCAAACTTAGTCTTAAAACAATAACAGACTAATACTTTCAAAAATTATAATTTTTCCCCCCTGGTTACATATATTTTTTATGTATGGCTGACATTCTTCATTTTGTGTGCTGGTCACGATTTTTGGACAGCAATGTTGTGTTGCTAATACTGGTTCTAGTAAAGTACTACTGTACATGTACATTTCCTCAGTGAAATTTTCTTTTCTATTGCAGACTAACATCATTCACACAGAATGACAGACAACTGTTTGACCATAGAATATCACCCAGTAAATTTACAAAAAGTAAACTAAACTTTCAACAAAAAGTGATTTCTGAACTTACAGCATATCAAGTAGCCTATATTAAGGTAACTTACATTCGGAGCTGAACTAATGAAGTCTTTGATTTTGTTTCAGTGCAAAAGTAAAATTGTTATTTGTATTCCATCTAGTGCAAACTAACAACCACAATGATCGTCTTATTACTGAATGGGAATTCCAACAAGTGGCATTACAGACTGGGGACTGTACAGGTACAGTGGACACTTACAGTCTCTCCCTGTCGATATTGTAACAGGCCCTGCAATGAACAGATTCAGATAACGCACTGATTCGTTCATTTGATCCGATTTACATTTGCAAAGTTTGTTTATGCCAAATATGGTGTCTGTGTAATTTATATTGTGTCCTGTCCGTAGATTTGTCTAGTGTACCACCAGTAATCGTTTGTTGGCTTCCCTGAACTCTCTCTATTGAGACAACGTCAAAACGACACCTATATGTAGATCTATTCATTGTAAAATTACTATATAAAAAACCCAAAACAATTGGTGAGCCTGTATTACAACATAGTGACTATTGTTAATGGTCCTCAGGCTATTCTTACGACGATGCTTTCAGAGCCCTCCATCGGATAGGGGGTTAGGTATAGTTCTAGAGTTCCGTGTGTACAAATTTACATTGGCACTTGCTTCCCATCTCTTAATTTCTGCCTTCAGTTGAAAATACTGCTCCTTTTTCAAAGTTGGTGTTGGGGAGATTGGCAGCCATTTTGGAATTCTATCTAAACTTTGCCGATGTAGGACTCTGACAGCATCGTTGTAACAATAGCCAGAGGACTATTGTAAATTGGCATAAACAAAGTCCATCTCCGCGGCTACTTATTAAGCCGTAGATATAAGAAACCTCATCTCTCCTTTAAACATCTAATCTTAATGTTTTTACTACAATTTTAGCAACGTTTCCGTGCCGTACCTTTGTCATATTCCCGGCGCAATGATCGAACAAATCCTCCTCTGGCCATTGAACTTTTGCGGGAGTGTGTCTATTCTTCCCGTTCAATCAAAGCTATCACTTGAGTATAGCAACATGACAGTCCTCGACATAACTTCGGGGGAGTCATTAAATACGCCCGCTAATTAGCTAAATCGCTCTCCTTATTGAGATTCATAAACTATCGTATTTTCAGTTTTTGTTTATTTTTAAAACTGCATGTGTTTGACCTCCTCCAAGCAATGAGCATTCCCTATATATGGTCCATGGTAAAACTAGAGCTGCCATTATTATTTACCAAACATATTGAATGCTAATTTTAATTGGGTAGAACTTAGAAGTTTAAAATCAGCCAATACGTTGTTACTTGACAGCCTAATATGTCGCCGGATGTTGATGTAGAATAACTGCGGGAATGACAGAATGACTCGTCTAGTAATAACATTACGTTGTTTAAAATGTTTTCATGTACATGTACCGCTTGTCCCATTGGCATCGCTATAAATATATCTGGAGATGGTTAGAACTGTCAAGTACGCGACATTTTTAAATTGGAATAACTGGAGGACAAATAGCCAATAATTTTATTGTGCGCTAATAATCACGCTGAAAAAGTGATCAAACTGACAATTGAAGGAAAATATAAAATAAATGACATAAAATTATAAAAAGAATTTGAGACAAAACTAATAAAGCATAAATACAAAGTATAATTACTCTTGCAATATAAATAAGAAGAGTTGTTATACGGGAGTTTTTTCCACAATTTCTAAATTTGCGGGAATGTTTTACGGCTCCCGCACTATTTCGTAAACGTGAAGGACTGGTTCTAATCAAACGAAAAACTGCGCTGAGTATGTAGGCCTACCGGTGGTAGCTAATTTATGCCCCCATCCTCACATTATTTATAACTCAACTGAATGCCCATTTGAGCCTTGTCACTGTCTCTACTCTTGGACTAAATTACTGAAAATCAAAATTACCATTAATTTTTGTTTGAACTGCATAATTTGTAATGTTAGGCTAAATATAAAACCCCCAAAATTTGTCTTCAAAAGACGCCGGAATCTTTCTTTTTCTTTCTTCACCCACGTTTGGGTTTACTTCCGTTTCCGATTGGTGTTAACCGGAAGTAGCTACAAGGTAAAATCGAACCGGTAAAATTGTAAATATTAGTGTTTTGTGTTAGAGTTCGTCGTGCACGTACTCTTTTTTTTGTAAGTCGGATATGATCACTGCGCCCGTGCTTTCCATTTTTTGATATGGTATATAATTAGCGTTCGATGCGCTTTACTTTTGGGCTTCATTAAAAAAAAAAAAAAAAAAGTACTGAATAAAGGGAAACAACCCCAGAAATAGGTGCGAATAGGCAATATTCCAAACTTTGTACGGTATCTACGCAAGAGTAAAAATAACTGTGGTATATCTACTTCTTATCTATATAGTTCACGTGAATCTTTCTACACGAAGCTCTGTAAACTCGATCTAAAGTTTAGTGGAGTAGTACTTTTAAGTAGCATTAGTAGAACCAAGATGGTGTAAAGTGTAAAGCATTATTTTCATATTATTTACATACAAGTTACAACATAAAGGTCAAGTGGATAGAGCTTCGTGTAATGAGATTCACATGAACTATAAGGATTCCCAAATGAAAATAGCCTTACTACTGTCTATTTTTAACTTTTGCTCGACAAAAGGAATCATTTCCCGACATCTGGCACAAATTTATAATAATTCAACTCAAGACTATTCTAATTCACAAACAAATTTAATGAATTGGTTTGCGATCATTAAGCGTTTGCTTGCGCAGACCACAGGTTCACAACTTTGTAGCTATGCTTATCCAATTCATTATAAAATTCAGGAATGGAGTGTTACTGTGGTATAAATAAAAAACTCTTGCTGTCAATATTGAAACCACTAAAGTTTGGGTATTAAAAACAATTATTGCATAAAATCGATTGATAAATGATTGAAGTATAGCAAGAATTTTTGTTTACAGTCCAGTAACATTCCATTCCACCTTCCTGTTAAATAGCCTGTCCAGTGTCCACGGATCCTCGCCATTGCTGTCTAATAATAGACCAACTCAAAAAATAACTGAAGATTCTAATTTTATCAAAGATTATGATTTCTTTTAGGCCTATTTGACATTATTTTTATTTCTCATGCATGTTTAATTTTATTACTTAATTTCAGTGTGTTTCCCCATTGTACGTGGTACAGGTTGGGACAACATGTGTAGTCGTTTGGATGGAATGTAAAACCAAGGTCCTGTAAACACATTGGCATGCATATTAAATGTTAAAGAACAATGGCATAAACATGTAGAATTTAATATGACTATACATGTAACTTTGTAAGAGTAGGGCTGCTGTACAAGCACAATGTATGCCTGTCTTCATTTTACTTCAGTTCCAATGGTAATAAACAGTAGGGCCTATATGCATTTGGCTTCAAACTTTAAGCAAACGGTGCATGAGTGTAAATAGTTACTACCTCATGGCAAGCTCTAAAAATCACCTACTTAAACTATATTAGCTGTCATGCTTTGTTATATAATAATGTTAAGCTTTAGGCTTACCTTTATAAAAATAATTTGATTTTTTTTTTCAGATACAATAGAGAACAATGAAAATAGGCCTGTAATTACAACTTACATTGACAGTCATAGTAGTCTGCCAGTACCAGAAAGGGATTTTAATAAAACGCTAACTAACTTAAAACTTTTCATATTCGTTTCAAACATTAGAAGATAATCCATTATGGATTCTAATTATTATGATGATTCATCTTTTGAAATGCAAGTTGCTGCAGAACTAGTTCAGCAAGCAAAGGGAAGGGGGAGAGGCAGAGGAGTAGTTCAGAACATGAGGGGTAGTCAGGGAATGAGAGGAGGAATTGGTGGAAATCGAGGTGGTGCAAGAGGAAATAGGGGTGGAAGCCGGGGTGGCATGGGTGGAAACCAAGGTGGAAATCCGGTCGTTGGAGCTAGAGGTGGAGGAACCAATAGCAGTAACTTTGTACAAAGAGGAAGAGGACGGGGTGGTAACCAGAGAGGTGGAATGTTGCAATCAGGAGGGTTTAATAAAGCTAAAGACCAGGGTGGCTTGCAAGGTACCTCTATTAAAAAACAAAATAAAAAAAATGTATGGAACAGGAACAAGAGCATAATGTCATCTTGGAATTGTGACATCATATCAAAATTTGAATTCTGGCAGTTGTCAAGAGCCTGATGTCTGGCAGTTGTCTTGGGCTTTATTTTCGAAGAGCGTTGTTCCCTAAGAAGAACGACAAGATGAGGGGTTTGCGTGGGGCAATGTTCCTGGTCCAAAAATTATGAATTCACAGGAACAGAAAATCATTATTATGGCAAATTGTGATATTTGAGTGCCAGCACTGAATGCATCTTACGGTCTGCTGACTAGTTAAAAGTACTACATTTTGTGTATCCTGTAGACAAAGCTTAAAATAAGGCCACTTGGCACAAATTCAGGCCATGTCAGACACAATGTTCATGTACATGTAGTGGTTAGTAAGCCAGCACCTTAGGCACCAAGCCACTGTGTCTCCTGTCATTAGAACAAATCACGCATGTTAGTGCACCTGCTTCCAAGAATATGATCACAAAGTTAGTCTTACATGTTTCCTTTAAGCCTTCTCATAAATTGATTTTCATTTAAGAACCTGTTGGGTCTCATTTTCAAAACAAAGGGCATACATCATTTGTCAGAATTTCTTTAATTTATTTTTCAGATACGGGAAATATCAAAACAAACTTGGCCCAGTTTTGTAAATTTATTAAGTACAACACCACAGAAACTAATGATATAGCTGTAAGTATAGAAAATGAAATGAAATGGGGTTTAACATCCTACTGTTCTGCTCCTAACCTGGTCAAATGCAGACAGGCATATGCCATGAGGGAAATTTTGCCCAGGCAGCGTTGCTATGGCCTACTCTTATATCAAATGTCAACACGAGACCTCGTTTTTTTACCCATCCAAATGACTAGATAGTGTCCTTGTCAGGCCCTGCTTGTCAGGGGAAACCACGCCGGAATAGTGAGCCAGCGTCTTACCCATCGGATCTCCAGTTACTGTAGAACTTCGTTAGTGCAACGGTATACACTGTATTGTGAGGCTGAATACCACGGTATGCATTCCATATTTTGGTTCACAATACGGTACTTTAAATTTGGTACCGTGGTTTTTCTAAACTATCATGAGAAGTATGTCCCCCTGTATTCCTCATGACAAGGAGGAACGATGACTTCCGGCAATGAAACATTCACCTCCCGCAAATCACAAACTGTGGAAGTGGGAACATTGGGGATTAAAAACGCCAGATGGAAAACCTAATAATACCACATGTCGCCACTTAAATCATATACTTAATTTTATTATTTAAGAGTTTTGGAAAGAAAAAAAATACAGCGATATGCTGTGATATATGTCTTGTATCGTGAGGTTAGCATATCATGCAGCCCTAGCCCTATAATCATGACTTCCCCAATTGTACGTGACAAAGAGTATGATTGACTGTTTAACCAAGTGTGTTTTCTCTGACAATGAAACATTCGCCTCCAAGCAAACCACGCATTGCGGAGATATGGGAACATTAGGGGTTAAAAATGCCAGATGGAAAAGCTAATTATATGACATGTCGCCATTAAAATATCGACTTTCTTGAAGAAAATTAGAGAAAGTGATATAGTTTATACTGGTTATAACCCCTGGGTCCCTGTGTGGTACATGTACATCTAGGACTGCATACTATTCTTGAAGTCGCCACAGCTATCCACTTGTCTCAGGGTCCTAGTTAGGTGTGTTTTTTTCTGTCCAATTGGAAATTTGTTT
The DNA here is from genome assembly GCA_948474765.1 of Patella depressa. Taxonomy (NCBI): domain Eukaryota; kingdom Metazoa; phylum Mollusca; class Gastropoda; family Patellidae; genus Patella; species Patella depressa. The sequence goes on along the minus strand of OX419715.1, from coordinate 87,993,812 downwards.
ACTTTGTGATTGTTTTAAATGCTCTCTTCTATCTTTCAGCTGATCGCGAATGCTTTATATAACGGTAAATTGGGAATGAAGGATAGTTATATATGTGAAGATCTGGGAATGGTGAAAAATAAACTTCTCTTCACTGGGGCTTTATTTATCGACGATTTCTTCATATGTCGAAGTACTGACAATAACAAAAAACGACTGAAGAGTACTTGCTATACCAAGGCAGTGGGTATTTTAACGACCTTCACCGTAGATCAGATAATGCGCCTTAAAGATATTGGAAAAGAAGCATTACGCACTGAGCTCACAAAAGCAAGCCAAGAAGGCAGAGCTCCTGTAACAGAGATCGATCCGAATATTGGTGAATCTATTAAACGTATAGAAGAGTTGCAAGAATTGTTAAAGAAGCAATTGTCTTTCACTTTGAACATAATTAGTCGAGTTGAACAGGCTGTGGTGGGTGTTAAGAGTACTGCTAATTATATCGAGGGAGAAGGCAAGAATGCTGCCGACAGAAATGTCTACGAAGGTTCGCTGTACATCAACGGCATCCATTTTGGAATAGCACGCAATATAAACAAAAAGTTGACAAAGTCCTCATGTTATGAGATGGCCTTTAATCGTTTAATGTCTTTATCAGCAGATGTACTATCGAAAGGATTGACCACCGAGGAAGTGTCAGGAGTTGTGACTGAAGACGTTGGTCTCTTGACAGGGCTACAAGAAGAACATTTGTCCCTGCCTAGTCTTCAGTGTATAATATCCACGATGGCGCTACCCGAGAATCAACCGTTTTCCATCAATTTTGACATCGTCGCGATGGACGAACTGAAATTAAACCCTGCTTTATTGTATCGCAGATGCCTAGATCAGAACAACATCATCTGTGAGCTCTACCTTGGAAGGTTACTTTTGAGCTGTGGACAGGGTGAAACAAAGGTAGCAGCCAAGAGACTTGCTTACGAAAATGCTGAAGAACTTTTTAACACAACAAAAGCAGAAAAGATTCTAGCTGAACATAAGGTACTCCAGCAAGCAGATCAGAATGCCTCAGATGTCTTACAATATGTAGTGGTCACAAACAATAACAGGTCACAGTCGAATATTCAGAAACTTAAAGTTCACATCTGGCCAACTTTTGGAGAAGACTGTAAAGATATCAATGTTGACGATATAATTATACAGGTATTGTATTTACTTAGGGCAAACCACGATCTGATTGAAACACAAATCTATATTTCTTTTCATCTTTTTATACTTTTGATGGCCTCCACTACATGAATTCTGTCTAGCTGTGGTGGAAGGTTGTGTCAGGGACAATACAAGTAATTTTGACCCAATGATGTCAGAAATTTGATTAACCAATTTGATCAGCGTTGATGTTTCTTCTAGTAGGATACCACCCACAGTTCCATGCACCACTTGCCAAGAACTCACGTTACAGGCTGTTTCATTGGCTAATCCCTCATATCAACCAGAACATGGATTATATACATTGTAATAACTCTTCCAGATCCTAGTGTAGTAAAGACAATTTTGAACTATTAAAAACAAAACTAAATAGGATTTGTGTTTTAATCAAATTGGGCAAACTAGTTATTGGAATGAATTTTTCAATAGATTATAATGCATCTTTAATTGGTAGTCTGAATTGGTGTGGCCTTATTCAGTATTGGCCTTATTCAGGGTTGTATGGTTGAATGGTTAGTGCATGTGTGCTGTGTCATGTCTGTCATTGAGTCAACTGGCATGGTTTCGATTCCCCGGTTGTACGTGACAAGGAGTAGGGTCGACTGTTCACCTTCTGGGTAGTTCAGTTTCCTCCAACTACTAAATCCCTACATGCAACCGAATTTTGAAATAGAATTAAACCAAAGTTAGTCCCGAAATGACCTAGTTTGTGTCGAGTAGATGTTAAACCCCATCTCTCTCGATCTCTCAATTGTTCATTTTTATTTCGAAATTATCAATTACAAAATGTATTCAAATGTAGTAAATATCACAGGCTAACGATGGCAGTGAGAGTTCATTATGGTCTGGACAAGTTAATTAATGTCTAATCGAGATAACCTTTCAGGCCCAAAGATAAACCTGCAATAGGCAAAAAGTGCATGCTTAATTTTTTTTTTCAGGAACATACGAAGTGGATAGATGATCGATACAATCAAGCTTTTGGAATCCTCTTGTATTCCTGTTCTCAGAATGGTCTGATTATGGAATGGGATTTTGAGAAAATCTCCAATAGTGTTTTTGAGTAAGATAGTTTTAAAAATTCATTTATTCATATGGTTTAACATGATTTGGTATCTCATGATTGCATCCTAACTACACAAACAATAGACAGGTTGATTTACAACCGAACAACCTATAGTTGTTCAGGTGTGACGGAAAACCAAGATTCTGTGTACGCATTGGCATGCAGTTGGAATTCAAAATAAGAGTAGGTCATAGCACTGATGTCCAGGCAAGCCCAATCAGTGTGAACAGTGAGACACTATTAAACCCTATTTCATTTCACATGATTAGGGCTTTCACTTCAAAAGTTTACCCGTAGGTCAGTTTTTGAGGTATTTGGCTCACCTATGGTCAGCATGGCAAATTTTTGATTCCATGTGACAAATATTCCCATTATCCTTCCTATATTGTTCAGTGCTTTTACATACAAAACCAAAAAAACATATCGGTATTTGTATTTTTTATATTTAAACATTAAATTGACTGATGAGTATGTTTTTCAGTCAGTCAATTTGACTACCAGTCAGTTTAGAATCTTGCATCAAGAATGGTGCATAAGATTAAAACTCCTGCAAATGGTGTATAAAACATAACACTTTTCGTTGCGATTATATCATCTTTTGAATGTCAGTATTATTTGTTTCTAGACATTCAGCTTTATTACAATGTAGGGCTTGCCACAACACGTGAACGATTACTCGCACGCGTGCGGAACTCAACACAAACTTTCTTTTTCCTCCTGTCAACCCTCCCTGACATTGGTGCCATGAATCTGTTGTTTACTGTATTCTGGTGAAGATATCAAAAGAATCATGTCTTACAGAATACAGTATTTAACAGAGCTCACACAAACTTTTTTTTTCTTCATGAGATGCCCTGGCATGGAAGAATCCTTAACAAAACTCACGAAAAATTTCTTTTTCTTCGTGAGATGTCCTGTCATGCAATGTGTGCCATGACATGTTGTTTACCGTATTCTAATGAAGATATCGATATAATCTTCACATATAGAATACAGTAAACAGTAGTGAGCTGTGTTATTTGTAGTTAGTATGTAGTCATTTAATTTAAAGATACCAAATAATTGGATACTAGACCATATGGGGTGAACTATAATTTTGGAGAACTATTTATGGTTTGGTATACATTCCATAGAGATTTCTCTGCTTAAAATTGAAATGTTTCTTGAGGTGAATATCTACTAAGCTTATCTACCACAAATACATCACTTAGAGATGAACATTATCTTCTTATCTCTATGGAACAAAAACAACAGACATTGGCTTTTGATTTTGTCAAAGTGTAGCTGCAATTGCAACAGTAAAGGCCAACACTTGCTCATAATACACTGCATTCCATATTGCCATTTTCATTAGTTTGGTTGGTTTAGAGAAGTAGGATGTTAAACCCCATTTCATTTCTTTTATGTAGTGATGTATTTATTGTTAGCCTTGATAGACATTCACTTTCAGATTAAGTCTTTTGAATTCAGACAAAAACAAATTGATTTATGATGCCATAGTTTCTGGTTTATTGTTTAATAGTCAGCTTTTTTACACATGGAACGGCTGTATCGGACTATAAACGTTCCATTAACATCCCTGGTTTACTCTGGGGAAAAAATTGAAATGACTGAATCAATATGTCAAATAAACCAGTGCCAGAACCGGTAAATAATCGGCAGTGAAATCATAAAGGTACATTGTAAATCATAACCGCTTTTAGGCCAATGATTAAATGTCAGCCCTGTAGTACATGACTTAAAATCTTGTGAAGTGAACAGGAAAGTATCTAGCTTTGGTTAGATATTTTCTTACACACCCCTCCCCCCAAAAAATCCAAGTACTGATATTGTTAACATATATAATTTGGCAATAGAAATTCATTCAATTTGATCTAAAAATTGAATTGGACAAAATGGCTATGTCACACAAAAATAATGCTTATATATGTTTAGCATATGTAGTTCAGTGACTTAATGTATCCATTCAATTTAATATTAAAATTGGATAGGTTATGGTTGTGGTTCACGACTTCAAAAATCCATTCAATTTAATATTGAAATTGGATAAGACAAAAAGGTTATGGTTGTGGTTCACGACTTCAAAAATCCATTCAATTTAATATTGAAATTGGATAAGACAAAATGGTTATGGTTCGGCGACTTTAAAAATCCATTCAATTTGATGTTAAAATTGAATTGGGAAAGACGGCTTTGTATTGTAATAATCTATATACTATTTAAACCTTTATTCATGTTTCAAATTAACTGTGATGTTACTTTTTTCATATAAAATGTAGTATTACAAGAAAATATTCGTTTGATTGTCTTTTTCAATTGTAGTTCCAGTTTACAATTGAGAAAACAAACTTTGAATATTATTGATGGTCAAACAATTGTTTCGGAATAATATTCTATGATCATTTTAAATTATCACTCAATTGATAATGTGAATAAAGATTAAATTTGTATATAAAATATATGTCGATCTTGTTGACCTTCCCATGGTCACTATATTGATGGTTACCATAGTAACAGTGGGGCTGTTAAATGATTGTATTATGGAAATGTTGCAAAGTTTAAATATATCTTGTAATGATTAGAGCCTTGACAGATAGAAATACTTGTGGGAGTGCCACAGTGGCTCAGTGATTAAGGTGCTAGCTCAATGGTTCAAATCTGGTGTTGGTTGGGAGAGTTTTTCTGTGTGGTTTCCATAGTAACATCCAAACAAGCTTTATAGTAAATTTATTTTCGATCATGAGCCATTCAAAGTTTGTCAACAATTTCAATACAACTATTATACCGTACCTCATTTTTAAGATCGGTACCTAATAATTACATAGTTGCCATGGGAAAGGCCAAGATGTTGAATGACTATTATTATTTCAGTACATACCATTGACTTTTGAAGAATTTTTTTCTGTGATGCATGCATAAATAACACTGATTACCTCGATTTTAAATGTTTTTCACTGCACATGTTGGTATGAAGGCCTACATTTCAAACATGTGCAGAAGTCTAAAAACTAGACATAATGTTATGTGGAAGAAATTCCCTTTAAACAAAACATAACGTTGGTAAACCAATCCACAGCAAAATCATATTCCATAAAACAAGAGCAATTTTTTACTTCTAGTTCTTGTTTGCGATATTGCTACCCTTGACGCCGACATTAAACATAAACCAGTCAGACATAATATCAAGATTTACTGCATATATTATCAGCAAAATAAGCAGTTCATCATGAGCCCTTTCATTCGAACTTTGATCTAAATTACAGAGCTTAATTTTGTTGGCTGGTTTTCTGTGGGGTCACGTTTGGTGAACTTTGACTGGATATGATTTTATCAGCTTATTTTATTCCAAAAGCATTCCATTTCTGTTTCAGAAATGATAGGCTCTATATATTTTCAAACTGCATGAAAATAAAACCCACTAATGGTGGTATTGTCTTGTGGTTACTACAGTTACTTTCCCATGTAATATTGACCAGTAAAAACAACTTTATTTGAACTATTAGTTATTTACATTATCAGAAGATAATCAAAAGTCAATGGTTAAACTTTATATTATTGCTTAAAAAGGTCTCGATCTCTCTGAATTGATTTGAAAAAAGAAAGGATTCATTTGACTGAATCTTTTGAGTACTAGGTTGTAAAAATAATTGATACACATCAGCAATATGTTTTCTAATACAAATTTTGATTCATCACTAGTTTGGTTGCGTGAAATTTCGTTCAATCAGAATACTTGGTTTAATATTTTACGAACACCAGTCAGTCTTGACTGCAAAATTTTCATTTTAGAAATCCATGAATACTGTTATGCACCATATTGCTGGAGCCCAGGGATCTTAATCCATTTTGAAACGAATCAGTCAGAATTGGGACAAATGGAGTTCGGATTGGACAAAAAAACAGGTCATGTCTATACATTGGTGTGCACATAAAAGATCGCTTGACAGTTGGAATTCGATATAAGAGTAGGCCATGGTGTTGCTCCCCAAGGAACATTTCCTTCATAGCACACTGTATTGTGTATCTCTGTCTTCATTAGCCTAGTTGGAGCAGAATAGTAGGACGTTAAACTCAATTCATTTTATTTTCTAATGCGAAGCCTAAGTGAATCTTGAAAATTGAACTCACTGCAGTCTTTGTCCATCTTGCTTGAAAATTGAGATTTTACAATATATTTTCATTGCACTATCATTTTAAAAGGTTCTGCCCCAATGAAAAATTTATTAATAAGTTCAAACTACATAAGATTCGCAGAATGAATCACTTTGTTTTCAATTAAATCAAAGAGATCTAGCTCATTGAATGTTATTATTAATGTATTTATTATCTATTTGATAATTGTGCAATTAATATCAGTTTGAGCTCTTTACAGATCTACAAACTTCATTCAAGGAGTAAGGTACAAAACATGTTTGTCTTCATTTTGCCAATATTCCATCAATGCCTGAAACAGCATGGATTGAATTGTGATTTGAAGGCATACATGGTTCTAATTATTTTGTGCTTATTGGCAATGTCTTTTAGGTGTCTCATTACAATCCAAGGCCAGAATTTAGCTACAGCCCGAACAGCAGCCAATAGTAAGGCTTCTGCCAAGCATCTGGCAGCAGCACATGTACTATATCAACTGTACGAGACCAAGCCAGTTATAGTTGTAAATATGACATGTTTATTACTTTTAATACAGTCTTACCACATTTTTATCTGCAAACATGGATATAGGGCAAATGTCACAAACAATGTCGGACACAATCCATTCAGACGTCTCTCTTTTTCATTTATTCCCTAAAGACATGTCCTGCATACAGTTCAAACTGTCTGTGTTACTAGTTCATTAATTACTGACATTTTGTCAGGTGCACAACTAAAATAATTATATCTTGTCGTGTTCATCTGGCAGCGAGTTCACACAGGATTCTCAGACATAAGTTAAGATTTGTTCACCTTATTTTGACTGATTGAAAGCTGGGTAAATTCTGAACTTAAGTCTGGGGACCTGATTCAAATATGTAGTTCTATGGCCAAAAGCCAGTGTCATCTGTAATCTACTCTAAAATCTTTTCAATCCAACTGAATCCAAAAGAGATTTTCTACTCTTGATATTTTTTTTGGGGGGGGGGGGGGAAGGGGTTACACTACAGTTCGATTAAAAAGAGGTGGTGCTAAGATGCTAAATGTTGCGAAATTTCAATTGATATCTTTGTAAATGCAAATAATTAACAGAAGCTAAACCAGTGGCAGTGCCCTTGTCTATTCTCCCCCCCCCCCCCAATCAAAATAATGCTCTTTGAGGGAATTTAACTGGAAAATGAAAGTGTGATACGAGTAGTAACAATGATTACATGTCACATTTCTTTAAAATTTTCAGGCTGATACTCATGATCCGTCACCAAGAACCGTGACTTTAGCTGAGCTACAGAAGAAGGCTGATGAACTAAGAATATCCGGTGTGGCGGTTCCAGAGATCGAAGAGAGAGAAATGAGTAGTAGTAAAACTGAAAAAGAGGGTGAAGAGATCAATACAGAAAATAATCTGAAAGGCAAAGTTGATAAATATATTGTCCATGCCCTTCAAAAAACTGTTGAAGAGTTCTTTGTGGAAGATACCTTGAAAGATCTGTTTATAGGTCCAGATGTGAATAATCTTTATGTTTCTGCGTGTGGTACTTTTGGAACGAAATATTTACATGTTCGAAGATCTGCAACACCAGAAGGCGGAAACTGCTACTATAAAAGTTACCATCCTAAGAAAATCTTAGAGTTGTTAAGGAAAAATAATGGACAGATGGGAAAATATCATACACTAAAATCTTCGGAAGTGCCCAAATCCAGTGATTTAGCTCTGGAGCTTGCATCCAGTCAAAGAACATATAATGCCGCCGTACAGCAGCAACAGCAGACAGAGAAAAATAAACAGATGGCCCTCATGCATATTCAGCAAGGTGCGAGCAAAGCAGCTTCCACTAACAAAAGAAAATTCCCTCCACAAGTCCCCAATCAGTTTGAAAATAATACTTTTGGTCCAAGCTTTGCGAAAAAGGTTAAAAGTCAAGGTTTCCAGGGTCCAAACCAAGGTTACCAAAAACAAAATCAAGGTTTCCAGCACCAGAATCAAGGTTTCCAAAAGCAAAATCAAGGATTCCAGCAACATAATCCAGGATTCCAAAAACAAAATAAAGGGTTTCAGCAACAGAATCAGGGTTTCCAAAAGCAGAACAAAGGATTCCAAAAAACTCAAGGATTTCAACAGCAGACTCAAGGATTTCAGCAGCAGACTCAAGGATATAAGAAACAGGCACAAGGATTTCAGAAGAAAAGCCAAGGTTTTCAGATGCAGAATCCAGGTTTCAAGGGGCAGAATCAAGGCTTCCAAGGGCAGAATCAAGGTTTCCAGACGCAGAATCAGGGGGCCAAAAAACAAAAGAGAGGGGGTTTTAATCAGTATTCCAACCAGCAATTTCAACAAAGTTATGATCAAGGTTATGACGATGGACACTTTAGCATAGACTATGGTGCCAGTCAAGAAGAATACTATGAAATACCATCTACTATGTCACAAATGAACCAAGGTTTTACCAATCCTCAGCATGGTGCAATGAAAAATAAGCGTATTGGCAATGCTAATAGAGGAGCAAAGAGGATGCTTCCACTCAGACCTAGTGAAGAATTTGAAAGAGCTTATGAAGATTTTAATATGGATCAAGGTGCAGGTTATGGCTTTTCACAAGGAGAATATCAGGATACAAGCATGGCCATGATGGAAGGTGATTATACCAATTATGATTCCAACGAACCAGCAGTTGGGTGGGATACTGGTTATTCTGATCAAGGTTTCATGCAGGACAGTGGATATCAACAATTTCGTGTTCCAGACACTGAATATTATAATATGGTTTAAACAAAGCATGATATGATTGTTTTATTTTTCTTATGCAGATGTACCGGTACTTTTATTTTAAATATTAGGACATTTTACTCAGTCATTGTATCTCCTTATATTGTTTTCCGAAAAGAAAGCTTGTGCAGCTTGGACAAGCTGAGGGATATCATAAATAAGTGTAATCGTTCAGAGATACTTCATATTGTACTATCATACCTGTGTTTAGAAATGACTGAGGTAATATTTGCTTTAGGTTGTTTGTTATGTTAATATTGTTACAGGTTTTACTGCTATCTCATCATTTACACTAATCGTCTTTGTATTACTAGTTTACTGTCATTAATTAAAGTTGCTATATTATTATTATTAAACATGCATTGTGCAAGAGCTAAATCTGCCTATTGCAGGTCTTTCTTTAACTTATTAAGACCATACTCAACTCTCAATGCCGTCAGCAGCCTACGATCTCATCATTTACAGTAATCGCCTATGTATCGCTACTACTGTTATTATTTGAAGTTGCAATTTTATTATGTCTAATTAATAATTTAGATAACATTTCAGGCCTAAAGAAAGACCTGCAATAGGCAGAGTTAGCTCTGTTTATTTGTTATGTTCATTTGTTAATAAATTGATATGATTAATAAGAGATTCAAAGATGTTTAATGCAGGAGTGTGTTCAGGAATTCAAACAGCAGGGGGTCAAAGGTGGAGACAATGGTAGGGGATTAGCCAAGAATTTTGTAAAACCAGAAGCTCTTTTAATTAAGACAAACTTCATTCTCATTTAGGTGCATTCATGCACATGCATGCTTCGCATGTTCATTTGGTTGACGTTATTACAAAGACTGTAGGAGACAATCGCAAAGCCCTTCTCTAGACATGCACATGTAATGATACAATGGATTTTGTTTTATTTTCGTTAAACTGTATATCATTTTGTATAAATTCATTTCTATAATCATTAAATTTTTCTTAAATCATTGTATGGGTGCCATTTCTTTACAATCAACAAATTATATATTGTTTGGAGGGTTTGATGGCTGAATGGTTAGCAGTTTGGTACCTGTGTGTGGTATCATAAGGTCTGTCATTGTGTCAACTGGCATGGTTCCGATTCCCCGGTTGTATGTGACAAGGAGTAGGGTCACCTGTCCTCCTGTACTTACTATTAGGTATTCCAATGTCCTCCAGATTCCTCTCACTGCTAAAGACCCTTATGTGCAAGTGAATTATTGAAATAAAATTGACCTGAAATGATCATTCCTCTCTATAAATAATGTATCAGTAGTGCATTACGCAAGGCCTGGCAAGAAATACTGTCTAGTCATGTACACATCCATGCACAAAAGTTAGTCATTAAACCCCATTTTTTTAACTTTAAAAAGGGTACGGATCAGGTGCAAGGATTTCCAAAGCCAATTGGATTCAAATACATTACCAGCAGCAGCATTTTGGGCACTTTTTGCAAGTGGTTTAGGTCTGTTTCACTGATACTATACTAGTGCTTATAGAATTTAGTCACACTGTTGGCCGATCAGACAATTAGATTAGAACGGTTTGCCATTTAAAAATTGAATTTAAAAATGGGTAATCAACGGTAAGTCTCGAATATACCAGTGTCCTGGTTACAACTGCACACATTTGTCAAAGCTACAAACAGTGATACCTTAGCTCAGAATGAAGTAATTTGAATGAAATTTTCATTTTACATTGTCTATTTTTGAACTATTCAGGGGCGGATCCAGAGAGGGGGCGGAGGGACCCCCTGCTCAGCTATAAAAAAAAAATAATGCCTTGCATCAATGAAATTGCATCAGAAAGTGATCCTACATCAGTATAAAAACGATTTCTCTGTTTAAAAAGCTCAATTTGTATGTATGCCTATATGTAATTTAGAGACAATGATGGCAGATTTCCGTAACCGACACCTGACTAACCCCCTCCAGCAAAAATTCATGGATCTGCCCCTGCTATTATAGCTAGAATGATCAGCTCTTTATCTAAATCTTATATAATTTATCTTTTACAATATATCATATTACATATATTCTGAATAAGGGATGTCTGCAAAACAGAGGGTGAATTAATGAGGGCAATGGGGTGGTCAAACACCTGTCCATCTAATTTTCTGTTGTGTGAGATGAGCAGATTTATTAATTTTTTGAAGGTTCTTTGGGAATTTTATACGTAGAGTTATTATTTCTTATTTGATAAATTGGTTAAGTTGAATACATTCCATTTTGAAAATTATCAAATGGTAGATCCAAGTCTTGATATTGAATCATTGAAATTAGCGAGTAGTTGTCTCCCCTAACAGGAAATGACCCAAATTTGATGCGCCGCGCTTGAGTAGAAGCCAAAGAACTCGTGAAGAAGAAGCACGCCAGCAAGATAATCAAAAAGTACGGTCAAGTTAATTGAAGAAATCAGATGATTTGTCCGTATGCTGTTAGTAAACGGCGTCGAGTATTGCAAAAAATGTAGCAGTCGTATTATATTGGGCTAAAATGTCTTAATTTTAAATTTTCTTATCAGAAATCAGGCCGGTGAAAAATAAATAAATTCAAAATGGCCGACTCGCTATTTGCAGACAAAGGTCTTCAGGTACAACTTGAAAAAAAAAAGGGTATGGCTTAGCTGGCCACATATTAGAAGATCTAATCTAATTTGATAACCCATTTCGTCAATATGTATTTTTGCTCAAGTAATTTAATATTTGAAGTAGGCATTAGTCATACATGAATAAATTAAATTTGTTGGGAATATTTTTGTCCATGTTTGTATGTGTATCTACTTTACTGAACCCCCTTTACTCTAGATTGTGTTAAATATTTGATACAGCTCTCTTACTAGGTCCAAGAGACTTCCTTAGATTATTGGCGTATTCAAGAAATTACGTCTTTAAATGTAGGAATACAATTTTAATCCTGAGGGTCTTGGAAACCACCCTTTAATTTTCAAACCTCATATAATACTGCCAATAATTTTAACAGATATTCTACACCCTTATTTTTAACCCCTGTTTGCTGCAAGTGCAATATGGTAATTGTCGTTGGTATGTAGGCGAAATTTGGGATATTTGGCTAATGTATGTTATATTTTGAAATCTGCATATGATTTTTTGATGTGGACTAGTACGAATGCTGCTGTTTGATAAGCTTAGATTACATGTACTGTACTGGAAAATGGTGGAATGAAATGCAGAGAATGTCTGTTTTGTGTAAATAGTATAGTATGTGGTAAACCAGACCTGTTTAGGTTGGTTAAATAGCCAAATAAACCACATTGTTTACCATTTAATTTTATCATCTGATTACTTTCTATAGGTTGCAGTTTTTGATTTGAAGAGAATCGAAGAAAGTAGATCAACAGCTTTCTGTTGGATTTGACAATTATAAAAAATTCAGCAGCAAACGGCAAACACATTATTGTGTTAATTACCGTATTAACGCTACACAAAGAAGGTAAAAATGTGGAATTTTGTACAGAAGAATCTGGTATTGAGATCTTCGGAGTTGCTCTTGTTGGATAAATGTTTCCAACAACAAAGAGCTTCCATGTACATCATTCTGCTAATTATCTATATTTTATTTGTAAAGTGTCATGCCTGTCAAGTAATTTTCAGCATGTGCACTTTATTTACGGCAATAATATATGACATTGATTGAGATTCATGAGGCCATATTATGATCATTTCATAATGTATTATTTCTGTTTATTTACGTCGTGTTACAGAGGAGATGAATATCGAATTCTGTTAACATATAAACATAACTTCGATACTAGCAATATCATTTGGAAAATTGATTATTGCGCGTATATATATATATATGTAAAAATAAGAAGCATGGTATTGAAAGTATTTCTGTTGGTGTAAAATGATAGGAAATACTGGCTTCAAATTGCAGACATCCAAATGTTTGGACTGAATAATTGGTCAAGCGGTATCTTTTCCATGTTTGGGTTTTTTCCAGTTGACCAAACTAGTACTTGAGAAAGAAAGTACACCTCAGTACTGTACTGACTGGATAATTTTAATTACGTGTCATGTACATATCTTATTGTACGTTGTACACTCTTATCTTTTCTAGAAACACAAAAAAAAGTAGCTTGAAGATTATATTTCTTTTAGAATAATCAATATACAGAAATTGTGATACATAAATGATGGTTTATTTTTGTTCAATTAAATTGTTGTCTGTTGTTGTGTTAAAAATCTCATTATTAGCCAAACAATTATACAGAGTACTTACAGGAAGTTGTTAGCATTTAATTTTTGAATTGACTTTCTCGCAATAACTTAAAGTTCTTAGTATTAAAACATATTTGAATTAAAGATTTTGTAATTTTCTGAATGAAAATAATGATTTTAACACTCTAGATTGCATGTGTACATGTGTGTCTTCCAGTGAAGGTAAGTAAATTAGAATAAGTTTTAAGATACAATTGTTGTAGCATTTATTTTGTTTTCTGTTTTAGTGTGTGAACGGACACAATGTCGAAGTATGGACAGTGGTTCCAAGATTCTGATTATGAATCTGGTTATGGTAATAAATCCTCAGGTATAACTATTTTATTGTTATAAACTGCCAGGGGATTGGCCTTGCCGAGAGGGTTTAACATCTACGCTATAGATCATAAGGTTGAGTGGATGTTATTTTATCCCAATTTCCCTACCCTTCTCATAAACAGGCAGCCTGGAAAAAACCTTATGATCTTGATTTGTCATTAAGAGAGAATAATGCAAACTAAAATAGTCTGAAAGGTTAATCTTTAAAAGGAATATCACTCAAAAGATTGTTCAGTATCTATAAAGATAAAAAAACGGGTGGATCTCGTTTTAATCGGATTGAAATCCAATCTGGGAGATTAAATGTCTTTAATATTCAAGTGTCTCGGTCAGTACATTTCTGCAGAGATTGACCCCTGAAAGATATGATAAATACAAATAATGATCTACAAATTTATATTGTTTTGAATAGTATAAAACAGATTTCCTGAGAAATCATTAATTTCATTTTGCTTGTCAGTGCAGAAGAGTAGAACCTGAAATCCCATATCACTTCAGGGTGGGCGGGTGTTGTGTGATTTAACAAGTGCACTATATATATAGGCTATATATATCATAAGGTCAGTCATTGGGTCAAGTTGCGTGATTAGTCAACTGTGTAAGGTTATGATTTCCCACCATAACGCAATAGCAAATTATCAGAATAATATTGTACCACGTTAGTCCTGAAATCACCCATTTTGCTGTTTCTCTTTGTATTTCATTTCAATTATGCGATCCTATTATTGCAGGGAAAAGAAAGCGAGATGATTTCATGATAGGTGGTGGCTCATTTGGATATGGTAACAGTTCATCCGGGTATGGAAGCACAACTGGATCGGGATATGGGTCTACCTCTGGGTCAGGATATGGCAGCACATCAGGATCTGGCTATGGTGCCACGTCGGGCTCAGGATATGGTTCCAACACCGGCTCTGGGTATGGCAGTGGTACTGGTTCCAGATATGGAAGTAATTTTGGAGGTAGTTCTGGTGGGGGGGGATACAGTACCACAGGATCCAGCTTTGGAACAGGATCTGGATATGGTGGAACAGGATCAATGGATAGATATGGAACTTCAGATAAATTTGATAATTTCCTGTCAACACAGAATCTGCAGATGAACGAAATGTCCAAAAAGCTCCGCAAAATGGAAATGATGCAGCAGATAGCTGAGCTAGAAGCTGAAGGAGATGAAGAAGAAGCACTCTTGAGACAACGATTGGAGAATTTGCGAAATCAGAAACGCATGAGAGGAATGTCAGATTATGGTGATGGTGGGTATGGTGGTGGCTATGGAGGCGGTGGGATGGGAGGTGGCTATGGCGGCGCTGGTTATGGAAGAAGATCCTTGTTAGATTTACCAACAGGAGGTAGGATGGGCAGAATGGGTTCTGGACAGCGATGGGGAGCAGCAAGAATGGAATATGAAGGTCGTAGGGGTGGTGGTGGACGTGATGGTCGGGGCAGACGTGAAGGTCGCCAGAGAACAAGGCGTGGACTAAACAATCGAAAGAAGAGCTCGGAAGACAATCCCACTCTTAGAACAAAACATAATGCTCCAAGAACAGCCATTAAACCAATTAATACCAAAGGCAGAGACCAGAGAATAAAAAAACTGATGGAAAAAATGAAGACATTCAAAGATAAAGCTGATGAAACTGCTACCCTTCATGCTTGTATCAAGATTATTGGACTTAATATTGATGTCTTTTACTATCAAAAGTTTGGCTGTATTTATTTGGATGGTATATTATTTGGACGAGGACTTGCCAAGCCTTACAAACAGCTTGCATACAAGGATACCATTTATAAGCTACGAAATCTAACCCTTGAAGAAGTTTATGAGAAAGCCAAGGAAATGGGAAAACTAGCTCACATGCCTACTGAAAAAGAAACTGCAAGGAAGCCATCAGAGGATCCAAGTCTTCTTGTGTGTCCTCTGGAATTCTCCGAGCTACCATTTTTGAAGAGATTAGAACTTTTAGCTGAGCAGATCAAGAAGTCAGAGCATATAATGGTATGCTTGAAGGTTTACTGTACCAAGTATTTCATCAACATGATGTGTGTTTACCATTTCCATGCTGAGGAACCAGTTGATAAGCACGAGTACAGAATGTATGCCAATGATGTTTTCCTGACATCAACACGGGGTCGTCTTAGAAAGAGAGTGGAACACCAGGCCATGAAGAGTGTCCAGGAACTGTTCCAAAACAAGACTCTTGAAGAAATCATGGAGAATGATGGACAGTTAGTAAAATTTCTCACTAAGTTGTAATTTACATCAAAATGTGACCCATGAATGATAAAAGTCGTATACATGATATAAATAAAAATATATCTTTTCAAAGATGTGGGAACGGTAGATGTTTAGATATTATAAGTAAAGCAAACTGATTTTTTTAATAGCCCATTTCGAAATCTTGGTTCATATGTCATGGATTGTGCAACCCTTGCTTGTTTTGCTGTAACAGATCACCATGAAAACCAGTTTATTATACACGGGCACAGTATTTTGATAAATATGATCTTTTCGTTATGTAGAGAGAGGGGTGGAGGTGAGCATTAAGTTGTACAGTTTGTCATTGAGTCAAGTGATCTGGTTCCAGTTGATGAATTTCATCAAAGGATTAGATAATGCGATCTTTCTTTAAATTAAAAACTTGTTTGTTTTTAACAGATTCACTAAAGATTATAATGGTGGTTTCCCTGATTATGTGAGTTATCGGGGATGTGGTAGCCAAGTGGAGAGCAACGCCTTCCAGTTACGGTTCCATCAGAATATTGAAGACTTGGACAGCATTGTAGACAGAAAACCAGAAGAGATCATTTTGATGGAGAAGAATTTATGGCGTGGATCCAAGTTCCGAATTCTGGAAGAAAGCGCATCTTATTGTCATTTGTTAATCAAATGGATTTGGGATGTAGAGAGCAATCCTGAAGTGGTTGAAAGCATGGGTAAGTCAATTATGGATTTGATAGCTAGAGAGAATGAGTAATTCCTGTGATGTGTGCGTTTATGATCATAAGGCCAGTAATTGTGTGTCAGGTGGCTCGATTTGCCGCTTGTACATGGCTAGGGGTAGGTTTGTCTGTCGTGGGTTTCCTCCCACTGCTCAAGACCCCTACGCAGTAGTGAATTATTGAAATAAAATTGAACATTATGTTGGTGCTGAAATGACCGGGGTTTTTTTTCAAGTGGGTGTTATATCCCATTCTCTCTCCTGCTAATCAGAGGGCCTGGTCAAGATTGATACGAATGACAGGTGCGATATAATGAGTAGTCTGGGCATTTAGAAATTAAGAGAGGAAACATTTGTTGTGAAAAACTATTTTATCTCCCCATTAAAATTGAAATTATCTTAAACTACGCCATTTTGTTTCACAGAAACTGAAGAAGAGAAGAAAGAACCTAATGGAAATGACACTGAGAAAAAGACTGATGACAAGACTGATGACAAGACTGAAAAGGTTAGTTATATAAGATGTCAATAAAAAGGACATTATTAATCTGAGAACAATTTAGCTGTATACATTTTTGAACAGTTCTCAAAACAATCAACATGTGTTTGCTGCAATATAGCCCAGTTGGTGTTGACGTGTCATTAAACCACATTTCTTCTATCAATTTTTTACAGTGTAAACGAGGATAAATTGTCCAGCCAGCCAATTTCACTGCCCTTAGTCAAGATACAGACAATTATGACCAAAACAAGCACCCAATTCGCGCCCCAATTCCATTTATGTTGCTGCACTTGATGGACATTTTGAGTGCAAATTTTGACTCTTAAGCCAAAGAAAAGACTGGATTCTCAAAAATAAAATGGAATTAGATATGAGTTAATAATTGTGTTTTATTTACAGGGAGGGAATTATGAACCTTTTGATCCTGTTAAGAAACGCAAAGAAGTAATTGAGCAAGCCAAAACAAAGAAATGTAACGTAATTAAGTAAGTTGTACAGACAATTTTATTTATTTGTGTAAATGTTGGGCTTTGTTATTGCTGATCTGTAAACATAATTATATTCTCTACCAATGATTGCAGTGTTTACAAGTACCTAGATGATTTTAGGCAATTTAAAATGAGTTTCAAGAATTTTTAAAGATAATGAATAAATGTGAAGGATTAATGCTATTTTTACACATTGATACCTGGGTTACAGTGAAAGTAGAACACATACTTCTTGACAAACGATTTCTAATTTATTTACACAAGTTTTTCAAGCAATATCAATGTTTCGGGTCATGATGGAAGATTACGAATTTGAAGAAATGTCATATGTATATAATCTGGTGATTTTTTTTCTGTAGCGCTTTGTTTTATATTATGTTCAATCACCAAATGCCATTTAAAGATGAAAAGTCCAAAGGCTTGAGATATTGATGACAAAGTTTCCTTGTTAAATAATCAATATATTGGTTTTTGTTTTTCCTTCATAGCTGTAAAGTATTGTTACAAGGTAGAGAAATTGGTTATGGATCTGGTACAACTAGAAATCAAGCCACCAGAATGGCATCTGCTGCGGCTATAAAAGAATTGAGTTTGACACAAACTATGCTTCATGTAAGTACACAGTTGATTTAGAATCTAGTGGCATGATTTCGGTTCTCCGTTCGTGTGTGACAAGGAGTCTTGTCACTTGTCCAACTTCTTGGGTTTTCTCTGTGTCCTCCATTTTACCTCCATACATTAGTCCCAATATGGCCTAATTAATAGATTTTATCACAATGGCAATAGTGAACAAGAAACCAATTAAATCTTAATTATTAATTTGTCTTATTTGTAGCATACTGATCAAGATAGCTCATCCTTCAACAAAGTCTACAAGTTTGTTGAATTGAAGGCTCGAGCTGAGGCTCTTAAAGTTAAACAACCAGAGGCTCCAGTATTTGAAGATATTACCAATGCCCAGCTATATGATGGAGATGAAGTGATGGACCAGAATGCTGAAGAAGATTTTAATACTGATATCAAGGACGATATCAAGAAAGAAGAAGGTAATTGATTAATATTATTTAAGCGGCATTTAGAAATCGACACATAATAAAAACATAATATGGAACACTATTACTATTTTGAATAAAACATTTCGTTTAGTGCTCTCTCAACATTACCAAAAGAGCCATGAGATAATCCTGTTGTGACAGTGGACTTTTCCACCCTAGTTTTTGTTGAATTCCAACTGGCTTTGGTTCTTACATCTGCATGCCATACAAGAAAAATCCTGAGTAATTTTGTCAGTCGAAACTGGAATGAAACCTCCTGGTTAGTGAGCTTGTTCCTTTCTCACTTTGACTCTGAATATTGTCTTAAAATTATATTTATTATTTTCATTTATTTTTATGCACAGGTGAAACAGAAGATGAATTGGCACCATGGTTAAAGGAAGTTGTTCGTCAAGATATGGAAGAGCTCTCACAAGTCGACGAAATGATCGAAGGAGCCTTGACATATTTGGAGACACCCAAATATATACGAGATTTAGCTGGTCACTTCTGTCAGAAATATAATCTGGAGCACAAGAGTAAATTCCAGAATCAAAAGCTCATCTCTCTTAATATCCACAAAATCACTCCAAATATTGAAAAATTGGTCGAGCGATTGACAGCCAGCACCGACCACAAAGCCTATGGTTATACATTACAGCAGATCAAGAAGGAAGACGGTACCGTTGAAGTTGTAAATAAACTGAACAACCTTCGTAAATCTAGACGTCGTTAAGAAATTGTTGTCTGTATAGTGCTAAGAGAGGTCTCCCATTTAGAGGGATAACTGCGGACACATCATTCTCTTTTAAAGACCTGAAAATTGACAATATATACATTTTGTTTGTATTTGTAAATTAGTGTTTTAATTTTGTTTTTCGCTAACAGAAAATAAAATCCAAAGATGGTACATTGTAAAGATTTATCTCGAGAATGTTCTGTAAACCTGAGACAACTGGAATTAAAACATTAGTTTTGAAATCTTTTTTAGAAATTTAGTTGCCAGTAGGTAATAATGATGATTATAATGTTTTTGTTTTGTGCTATTGTTGTTATGTAAACTTGAACATGTCATGTGTTTTTACGTTATCGTGTATATAGCTAATTTCATCAAAATCTTCTCAGTGATTGTGAAGGGGTATTCGCTTGTCAAATTAAAATGGACTTTTGTTAGAAAATTAATTCTCCTTGACATTGAAACTTAATTTCATAGCCACAGTTTAGAAATAAGCCGATACTCAGATAAATGGAAAGTTCATTGCCAGAAATATAGTCAAATACATGACCAAGCTAACAATAGTGTGATTCAAGTTCAAACATAGGCCCTCTACGATATGAAGTGTTCTAGAGCTTGTGAACACTCTTGTTTGCTCTTTCACCCTAGGTTGAATGTGAACTTCAGGCCCCCCTTTAGTCGACATTGTCATAATGGCAAAGATTTTGACTAGAATTTATTAGGAATTATTAAGGACTTGGATCATTTTTGGTTTCTCAAAAAGTATTTGAATAAAAATAATACCCCCACCATCACTGAGGTTAATGACATTGTATATAATTTATCATTGTAACATTTTTATTCAAAATTCTATTAATCATAGCAGGTGTCATGTTTTAGTTTATAGAATAACAATGAATAAGTTCAGAAAACTGATTCGAGCTTTAAAAGCATTGCCAGGACTTTCATAAAGATCAATGAGGAGATCCTCATTCAATTTACATCGCAAAGTACAACAGTCAAACAGTATCTATCAATAATAGCAATACACAACATGAAAAATCTGTGCCAGACAATATGAAAGGCACCAGTGAGACTGTACATGTACCGGACAAGCCTGACTCTGTGTCTGACAATTTCTCTGAGAATTGCTTGATTTCCCTGTTTCAGTCTTGAGTCTCTATAAGTGATGGGCCTGATGCTCTAGAATTGATGTTAGCAAAAGTCAAACTTTATTCAAGTAGTAATTTTACATTTAATAATTTTAAATTTCTAAAGAATGACTTTAGCTAAAATGAAAGTAGTGCACCTGTTGCTTCATTTTAAGTTTTGTATGATGAAAGATTTTAATGTGAACAATTATCAGCTCTTTTTGTATTGAAATAGCTTAAAATTTGATCTTGTCATTGTATTTTTTTTTTTTTTTAATGCCTTGTTTATTTCATCAGAAATAAATTTAACAAATTTTATTTGAATATTATTATTTCTCAGTCTCGTCCTTAAATGTAATGAAAATAAAGTTTCAACGGAACAAAATCATAAAAAGTGTTTGTCAAATTATTGTTTTGGAAATTAAACATTTTTAGAAACCTAGCCATTTAGCTCTGTCATTGACGTGGATCTTCTGAAATCTGCACAGACAATTTGTTTATCCTGAAAGAATGATTTTTGGGTTGAATCCTGATTTAAAGGCCCAAGAGAAACTTCAGGATTTTTCGAAGACCTGGCCAAGAGTTCACAAAGCATTCTCAGACTTGAGTAAACAATTGACTCAACTTTCTATTACTATTTATGACAAATATCGTTGATCCAGAAACATAAAAATTTGCTCATAGTTTCTTATTGTTTTATTTTATACATTAAAAAAACAGTATTTTTATAAAGAGCTATTACTGATGTCACTTGTAGGGATATCTCCGGCAGGTTGATATAACTGCTGTCAGTCCCAACTTGCTGCATCGGCAAGGTCCTTTATGCCAGCCATATCAATTCCTAAATGACTTGATATTTTTTTGATTGTATGCCTTTTCCACAATATACCCAAAATCAAGTAATTTGCACCCCTTTGAACTAACCCATCATGAAAAATCCTGGCACAGTCGCTGCTGCATATCCTGAAGAGTTAATGTCAAAATTGTGTGTCATGGTGTGGTTGACGGTAATAAAGTAGTTTGGTTTAACAGTGAGAAGAATAAGATAATATAGTCGTAAATATATTTGACTTCTTATACAATAGTTGCAACAGTAGCAGAGAGTGTGGAAATCAAATTAGATTGTATGCATTAGTCATTAGAAACCCCATGCTCACCATTTTTAGTTGCATATTGCAACACCAAGTTTCATGGGATTCGGTTATATTTTGTATTCGGTCTGTAAACGTGTAGAAAATAATTCATGCACAAATTAAGGGCTTTTTGGGGGGCAATATTTTTAGCCTGAATAAAAAAAACACAAAATGTATAAACTGCGAGTAATTTGAAATGAGCACTGACTGGTCGATTCTTGTCGAATTTTGGGATCAACCGTGGTCATATTAGAGTTATCTTCCCTTGGTTCGTGAACAGACGAACTGCTGTTTACCTTTTGGCCTTCAACACAGCCTTCTGAATCTCTCTACCATACGGTACTATTTTGGGCCATATTTTTTAGTTAAATTGTAAAAGGAATGGCTAATAACAGATACTGGCCAAGGGAAACATATCACACTTCGCAAAACATCTTTCCCCGACAAGGTAAATCTTACAAATATTCTATTTTCTATCAAATTTTAAGCTGGACGTCGTCGTGTCGTGAGACAAATCATATTGGTTCAGTCACTGAACTTCAGTGAGTATATATTGTCAAATTTTCATACGGTACAATTACCAACCGATAAAGCTTCATATATTTTTATCTCGACTTTTCTGCACCAACTGCGCTTTAGGGTAGATAATGAATAATAAGACTATAGACAGTAAAGTTAGCACTCAATATTTGTGTTGTTTATGAAGTAGGATGTTGCATAGACCCCACTTCCATTTGATTTCTTCGGTCAATTAAAATATGAAAGAGGTCAGAGAAATGGGGTTTAATGTCCACTTGAAGCAACAAAAATAGGTCATTTTGGGACTAACATATGGTTCAATTTTATTTCAATGATTTGCATGCAGGTTCTTTCAGTAGTAAGAGAGAGAGAAATGGGGTTTAATTAAGGTCCACTCGACACACACTACTAGGTCATTTTGGGACTAATATATGGTTTAATTTTATTTCAATAATTTGCTTGCGCGTAGGGATCTTGAGCAGTGGGAGGACCTGGAGAAAACCCACGAGGTTGGACAGGCGACCCTACTCCTGTCACTGTCACTCAGTACAACTGCGGATTCGAAACGCCAGTTGACTCGATGACAGGCTTTATGATAAAGTACACGACGGGCTAACTATTTGGCCATCCGACCTCCCTCAGTAGGAGGAAACCAGAGAAAACCTGAGATTGAACAGGTGACCCTTACTCGATCCTTGTCCCTCAAATTAAGTGGGGAATCGAAACCATACATCCACTTTACTCAATGACAGATGATGTTTAGCCATTTGTAAGTATGGGTTTTCCATCATAACATCCATAAAAAAAATAGTGTGTAAGAGTCATGGAGTTTGTATAAAAATTGAAAAAAAAAATGTGTAACCGAACAGTGACCGGTCAACCCAATAACCGTTTACATCCTTATAAAAGAGGTCAAATCATTCTTCTTATTAATCTTACTTACTCTTTTGTTGCGGCCAATTACGGTACATAAATGACGGTCAAACAGTGTTAAAATGCATCTCAGTCAAATGTTTCGGCTATAGCTTATAATATATTTCAGGGACTGAGAGCCCACAAAGGTCTGATTTAATTATATGATATCAGTTATAAAAGTTGATTCATTTCTGGAGCTTAACATTCGCTTCCACATCAAGAGTGGTTCGACTGCAATATATATGAAGGACGATCCACATTAAGTTTGGACCTCTCTAATGTTAAATTGTTTCAATGCCATAATTAATGGCATAAGTAATTGAACTGGAATACATGTTGCAATTCTTTATGGATATGAATTACTACTTATTACTGAGAGACATTTTCACGAGGCTTCTCTAGTTATTATCAAAATCAAACAATGACTAGAGAAGCTCAGTAGTAAGCAGTAATTGTATTATAGAATTGTGACTTCTATAGTCTATTAAATGTTACTTGCCTTTTGATTTATATACATGTACTGTTGATTAATCATATTATTAATGTTTTACCATGGACCGTATAATACATTATTATAAAGTCCATGGTTTTATAAACACACAGGAAGTATGTAATGTTAAATGTGTGATTGAAGAGGTAATTAATAACCCTTTACAATAAATGTCACTTACTAGTTCTTCAGGCATAATTAGATTTATCTGATATAGGCAACCAGTATACTTAATTAATCTTTATGATCACTTTAATCTTAGATAAATACTATTTGAATGTATTCAAATTGCTGGATACTTAATAAAAGATTATTTAATAAAGGTCTATTGTTGATCTCTCATAGTATCAGTGACATGCAGAGGTGTTGTGATATTCGGGGCCAACTCCTTGATTGTATACCCCAAGAATCGTAAATATAGAGTCAGCTCCTTGATTGTTTGCCCCTAAGACTCAAATAATAAGTACAGGGCAAGCTCCATGATTGTGTGCCCCCAAGACTCAAGTATAGGGCCTATTTTATACTTTTGATAGCCTCCACTACATAAAGATATGACCGGTTGTAGTGGAAGTTAGCATCAGGGGTCATATGAGCGACTTTTGGTCCTATGACAACAGACATTTAACTAATGGGCATTGGTGTCTCTCGTGGCACACCCGACCCACAGTTCTACACCAGACTGTTTCATTGGCTAATCACTCACATCAACTAGAATGCGGGTTACATAACAACTCATCCAGTAGTTAATTAAAATTTAAACCACAAACAATACCAACATAGTATTAAGTAGATAATCTCACAGCTTGGATTCAATTGGATTAAAAAGCAGTTCATCAAAAGATTCTACGTTTACAATATTGTAGTTTGTTGTTGCTTCCTCATTTCTTCTATCCCTTGCACATATAATTTGATGCGTAAAAGATCATTATATAGCCTTGATGCTATGAATGAAGTATATATGTTTGCAAATTTAAATATGAAAATTTGTAGCAAAATAATAAAGAGAAATGGGGTTTAATGGCCACTCAACACAAACTAGGTCATTTCAACCAATGTGAATGAGGTTGGAAAGGCGACTCTACTCCTTGTCACATACAATTGGGGAATTGCAACCATGCCAGTTGTCTCAATGACAGACCTTATACGCCACTGTTTGACACCAGCATAAGGATAATAAAATTTTAAAGTTTCTTTTATTTTTCAGAGGAATATACCACATCACCAACATCGAATTCCAAGGTTTTATTAGATAGTTATCAGACAAGTACGAAACTAGATTCATATAGCACCAATTCAGGGAGTTCAAATCAAGATCTTTCTCCAACGAAACACCCAATAAATGTTGCTGACTTAGATCGTTATCAAACCCAGAATAGTACCGATGGCAGAAACATGACTTATAACTATAACAGGGCTGGATATGATGATGAATTTTATAACAGGAGAATGAGCCAGCAAAATTATCCTCCTCATAGTCATAGATATCCAATGGCATCTGATGACTATGAAACAAGATATCACGATAGACAAACAAGGGGAGATCACTCAAAACAAAATCAATATCCTAATCAAAATCATTGGTATCCAGAGTCAGGACGAAACCACCAGCATCATAACTCATTTCCAAACCCAGCACACTGTGATAGATATGAAACTTCAGCGAGCTTCAACCAAAGTAGTCGTAACCACCATTCCAATGATCCAATTCCTCATTCTGGACTGGACTATTATGTGACCAGTTCTGAGTGGAATTAGTGCCTTCAACAAGTCTATGTGATAAATAAATATGGTTGTTACTATTTTAATTTTAATTCTTGTACATGAAATGAGTGATTTGTTTCAATGGCATTAAGTAATTGAATGGTAATACACAGGTCGCAGTTCTGTGGAATACAATTACTGCTTATTAAACATGCATTCTAATTCTGCCTATTGCAGTTCTGTCTTTAGGTCTGAAATGTTATCTAGATTATTAATTAGACATTTTTATCCATACTTATCTTATCAACACTCAATGCTAATCGTTAGACTGCGATATTTAGTGGATTTGAATACATTTTTGTGATGTATAATTTAAGGTAAAAATGGATAATCGAGACTTGATTTATTATCGCACCAAAGTTAGTAATTACTACCGATACTAGCCTAAACTTCAATCGGCTTCAATGGCTAATATCTCGGTTCAGAGAGAAGCAAGTTGACTGAAATGTTCAGCATATTCTGTTTTCACTATGTATGCATGTTTAACTATTATAGCGAGAACGATCATCTTTTTATCTACTTTTACCTAATGCCCCATTAATGAGTGATGATTCAAATAGGCTTCTCTAGTCTTTCTCAATCAGTAAGCTAGTCGAAACATCACTCATTAGTCATTAATAAGCAGTAATTGTATTCCAAATAATTGTGACCTGTGTTTGAAATAAGTGGTGCCTGTGTGGATGGACGTTTTGTACACACAGGCCTGTTTTTTATGATTTTTTTCATTGTATTAGGCACACTTCTGTCCAGATATTTTTATTTATTAAAGGGGTGCGCTTACTACACAAAGTTACGCAAATCTAGGATTTTCCCCGTCATTATCGAAGTCTGAAGTTGATGATGTTGGAATATTTTGTCCAATAAAGATGGCAGCCATTTCACCTACTGCTGTTCCTGACTAAGACTGAAAAAAGAGAAATCTTTACCTGACAAAGCCTCTATGATATCTGACGTTGTCTGCGACAGGTGCTCTATTTTCAAGCTTAGTCAGGCACTAGTACCCAATCTGACTTTGTGCCAGACATGTATATAATATTTCAACGAAAAAAAAGAAAGTATCTATGCTGGATAAAATGACATGTACCAGTGGGATTGTACATAACAAAATGTGAAGTTGTACCTGACATTGTCCGTGACAGGTTCTCTGTTTCCAGACTTGTTAACACATGTATTTTGTGGTTGTTGGGTTGTTAAAATATTTACATGTTGTTTGTTTTAAAGCATTTAGTGACGTCTGATTTCAATGTCAACAAAGATATTACAACAAAGATCTGTTATATTACTGCATTCATTTTCAAATATTTGATTTAACTTCAAAATTTGTTGGAATTAAAAAAACTAGTATCCAAATTAATTGAGACAATGCTAAGATTGCCATACTGACCATGGATGGGAAATTGTGAAGCTGAATCAACCCTGCTTGACTCTATATTCTATTCAGCCAAATGCTTAAAGATTGAACTTGCCATCCATTGTACTTTTATTTTTTAAATTCTCTCTGCATGAAAACGACTGTATTTCCTCCATGGTCATGCTACACATGTTTTGTTATGGTTAAGGTACCAGATGTTTGTCATAATAATAGCATAACATTAAGTGTAGGTTAAAGCGAGAAATTTATTAAGTTCTTAATATATCAATACTCCTCAATACCTATTCACAACTGAAAATACAGCATAATATATTGTAGGATTGGGTAGATGGTGATTATGTGATCGTGTCAGCTGTATTTTCAGTTGTTCTAAAAGGTCATCCTCTATATATATATTGTAGGATTGGTACATTGAAATAATGGTATGCCAACATCGAAGGATGACGTCACATCTCTGTTTAAGAATAATTATCATAATATTATTATTATTATTAATTATATAATGACTACATAATAACAGTATTGCCATTTTGCCTGTTGAAATTGTTTTTATTTCCTATTAACAAGCAACTGTGATGATGTAGATAAAAAAAAATGTTTGTTATTGTTAAAAAAATGTAGATATTGTTACATTGCATTTGTTTATTGTCATGGGAACCACAGCGGCTCAGATAATAAAGGCATTTGCTTGTTTAACCAGGGATCAAGGAGATGGTCAGGATAGGTAAAAGAACTCTTAGGAATTGGAATTTCACATAGCAGGTCAGCTACTTCCTCACTCAACCACTGTGGTTCCCCCTGACCTATGAGGACGTGGCTTTTATCGCCATAATAAAAAAGAACCATTGTATTTTAATCAAAAGTATGTTTGATTTACTTTTAAAATATGTTCATAAAAATACCATTTAGATGTGCTAAGCTTATTCGATTTATGTTGAAATGAAGTACAGTGGACTCTGTCACATCTGGCTTCTGAATATTAGGGCACTCTGTGGAATCTGTATTCTTTTCCTCCAAAATACCACATTGATATATATACAACCACAGAAGATTACGAGGGTATTTGAAGGTACAATAATACTTTCGGTATTGAGTAGTCCACCACGTGTATTCCAAGTGACAGATTCCACAGTACTTGTATGGAATTGGGTTGTGTTATTTTTCTCTTAGTAATGGAGCAAGCTCCATGTGATTAATTCTTTGTGTTGATACCAAATAGGTATTGTTAACACAATTTGACCCAAATAGAAGAGGGTGTTAGCCATTTTATGTTTTAATTTTGTTTTAAATCTTGTTTTAATTCATTGAAAACCAGGTTGTATTTTATTTTTAGTTGATTGTATTGCAGGATCCCGGTGGCCTCCCCTGGAAAATGTTGAAAACTAGAAGCCTGGAATGACATTCCAGTGGTCTGTGACAAGAATCCGGTTCTAAAACAATGAATTGTTAATTAGCGGTAGACCCGGTGTAGCATGGGTAGAGCCATGAACCGAAAGTACCTTAACTGCGAAACCGGAAAAGGTAGTCCATCGCCACCATAACAAACGAATGCTGGGTCCCCCCAAGCTAGATCTGCTTTTGTTAATGTATGTACTATAATTAGTACTGGTTATTTTTAAGTAACGCAATTTAGTTGCTTGATGATTTACAAAACAAAGATAAATGTGCAATTAGATTTTGAATTTAGTCAGGCGACATCAGCCTATTACTGTTTATTGATAGACCAAATTTAAGTCTATGTTCTTATTTGATATTGTTGTTGAATTTAATGTTGATGTTGAATCGTTCATTGAACTTGGACCTTCTGTTATGTTTATGAAGAATTGATATTACAATTAATGCTCAACATATATATATTTAATGTAATATATATTTAAACAAAAAAAGATATCGTTATATATTTTAAATGAATATGCACCTAGCCTGGGCTAATGGAAGACGGGCATACCCCATACAGTGTACTATGAGGGAAATTTTGCCTGGGCAGCGGCGCTATGGCCTACTCTTATATCGAATTCCAACTGCCAAGGGATCTTTTACGTGCACGTCAATGTGTACAAGGCATGGTTTCCATTCCCAGGTTATTTATTAGGGTACATTTCATAAAATATTTTAATCAAAAAATTTGTTTTTGTAATAATAATTCTCATATGCATTTTCTATTTTTTGGTTTTGTTTGTATGAAAATAGAATTACTAACTCAATAACTGAAAATTAAAATACAATCAGCATTTATATGGAATTATTAATCACAATGTGTTTCCTCTTTGTCAATGATGCAGGACAGACAGCCTATCAAGGGATTATGTATAGTTGTTCTGATGAAACACTTAAGTCCAATGTACACATTGGCGTGCATGTTAAACAACAGTAGGAATTTGAAATAAGAGTTGGTCGTGGTGCTGCTGTTAGAGCATTACAATAGAATGTAAACCCCATTTCATTTCATTTCAACAAGTGTTCTCGCAATGTTTTCAAGCACATTGATTGCAGTATGGACAGCCATATAGATGGTCATTGTGTTTTTAATGTACAGTACTCAGTAGCTAAATGATACTGAAAATTATTGTCTGTCTGTGTATGCTACTGCTAATATCAGCCTTTCTATAGGCACTGATGTATAATTCTGTGGGTTGTTTTTTCTGTTTTCAATAATAGCTAGAGACTCTGTTTATTTTTAATCAAAATTAATGTGATATGAGATTTCATTTTTTCTTCAGATGAAAGTGATATTGACTGTGTAGTTCTACAATATTTTTTTATTATTAGATTATTTATGAAAGCTAAAATATTGTATTGAACTCACTTTTACAACTAAATAAATATATTGGCTTTCATTCTATACATTCCAGATATTATTTATTTTAAGGGGAAGCCTACCTTTTACATACTAATTACTGTGTGTCAATTTGTTGGGGAAATATAGATTTTATGGGATACTTGTTGGTTTCAATATGTAAAAGTATGTAATACGAAGGTTGTGGGTGGATCCTCTAGAAGTCACAATTTTTGTCCGATTTTGATGAAACTTAAAATTTAAGTTTAAATCTCAAAGATCACTTTTCTTTTGGATATTCATGCATTTTTATTTTAGCTTGTTCTCTATGCATCTTTTGCAAAGTTTGTGTGTATCGTGCATTGCGACCGCTGGTTTTAAGTCTGTGGGATGTGAATTCTAGATATTGAAGTGGGAGTAACCCCAATATAATTATAATGTCCACTGTATTTTCAGTTTGTTTATTTGCTTTATATACAGTTATGCTTGGTGTAAGGGCACATCACCACCAGACATTTTTTTAACACATTTTACTCACACAAGATACATGTATATTAGCTATATTTTCATGAAATATAATTATTGCTGTCTTTATTGAATGAATGTGTAAGCCAAAGTAATAGAGTTAATGCTGTTTTAAGAAATAATCCTGAAAAATACCATATTTTGTTGATCATTGGTTTCAGGTTCTAATCAGTCTTGTCTGAGCAGTATAGTCAAACTGACAGCCCCGCCAAATTGTATTACCACATTTATTAAAGGTACATTATATATTTAGATAAAGAGCAGGACGTTCTGGCGGACGTTCTGGCTATAAAAGTTCAAAAATAGTTAATGAGTTTTGAATATACTGAAAATATATCATTCAAAGTACCTTTTTTGAGTGAAGTTATCAGTGTATGAAGTTTTTATCATAGATTGTGTATTACCATAAGTGAGATACATGTAGTTCAATTGGTAATTCAGATATATATTTCATGAAATATATTCAGTTGACAATTTAGACATATTTCAATTGGTGAAGAAGATATTTCAGTTGTTGTATGACATATATTTCAGTTGATAAATGAGCGAGAATCATTCCTGTTTTACAAATTATTTATGTAATCTTCTATTTGTATTAAAGAAATATTTATTCCCTATATAAGTTACTTCTTTTATGGTTAGAAACAAAAGTGAACGGAAGAACATTCAATAACAGGAGAGAGAGAGAAATGGTGTTTAACATCCACTCAACACAAACTACGTCATTTCGAGACTAACATAATATGGTTTAATTTTATTTTGATTATACGCTTGCACGTAGGGGTGGGAGGAAACCATTCGACCATCCAACCCCCATTCCATAACAGGAAGACACAAAGTTAGTTTGTAAGTGCATATTGGCGTTGTCAGAATATAAATGCTTAATATAGAGGTTAATAATATAGTGACTTCAAATTTTTATTTCCGGATAAATGGAATATTTAACTCTTGACTCAAGGTTACAGATCATTGGGACTTATTGTGCAGAACCCACCAATTGACAATCTCATTTTCAACAGAGACAATAAGGGGCGCAATTTTCAGGCAATCTGGGTGCAGGCTAATTCCTTCTTGAAATCCAGCATCAAAGGATTTGCCGATGACGTTACCCCTTTTAAAAGAAATTACAACCCCAGCTGGTTCCTTGTGATCAGAAACAAACTGTTTTCTAGATGAGAAGAGATCCCACTCTCTGATTGAAGCTAGGGTGCGAGTTTCGAAGTGGGTGGGCTGACAATTGAGGGACAAAGTCCCGAAAGCGAAACGTCGGGTAGCGACGTGAACGCGTTTCGCTAGAGGTGCCGTAAGCGTGGGGTGTGTGATTTTTTTGCATTTTGAGTAACTCAAAATTTAACCCTGCTTCTGCAATTACAAAAAACCGATCACTCACCACTCGTTGTATCCATGATGAAAACAATGCCAGTTACAATTATTATAAATATATATTGGGACGTAGATTAGCGGGACGAAATTATATCAAAATAATATATCAGGACTGGACACGTGCTTGGCATGAAAATGACCAAAATTGCGTTTTCTGTTGTCGTTGCGGGTGGCAAATTCATTTGCAACACCCGTAGAGTTAATTTTTGAAGTTTTATCACAATGTTGTGTTATAGCATTGCGATAACTAAATCAATAGCTTCAAATTAGATACTACGACAATGAGCGCCGGTGGATTCTGGTTTGTGAGGTTCTCCTGTGCCAGACTCAAAGCGGAGAGGAGCACGTGATTTTAATCTAACTATACGTATAGCGTCATCTTGCAACTAATAATGTCCCGTAAATATCACTTAAATGGTACTACAATTAGCAACAATGTTTAAATGTGACGTTGAAATAGTGGATATAACGGTAACATAATATATATCTGAGGCTGTGACTTAAAGGGGTTGTTCATTGCTATGTTGACAGAGTATGCTACGGGCCCGTATCTACAGGGGGGGGGGGCATGCCCCCTCCCCCCCGCGCGTGAAATGCTCGCCCCCCTCCCTCGCTCAGAAATTGCTAACAGTCATTAAAGTATACACAGTTCCTTATATTAACCTAACAAAGCTATTTTTTGTTTGTTTGAATACTTATTTTAAAATGCTTATTAGACGCCTGTAATTACATAGCATGATGATTACAACAGTCTGTTAGAATGACCTTTCCGAAAATTTCCTCAAAATGTTCGCCCCTCTACCGAAAGGTAATGCTCCCCCCCCCCCCGCTTAATGGTGTCTAGATACGGGCCTGGTATGCTAGCCGTTAACTGTGTTTTGGGCGGGAGAATCACTGATAAAAATTAGAAATTAAACGAAATTCTGTCTAGCGATTTGAAGAATTGAACGAAAAACCGTGGTCCCGTGTATTAAAACTGGCAGCACGTTACAAATCTTATGACAGTTGGAAATTTAAATAAAGCCGTAAGTCTGCTGTTCAGTACCTTGCGGATCAGTTCATTTTGAAAGTTTGGACAATATTTGAACATTTCCCTGTATATAATGTAACTTCTATAGCATCGCTACAATGAATTTATAGTAACGTAGATATCATACAGACAATTAAGTGGCTTCGGTGAGCATAAGGAAATGTGATGCCGAATATTTGTACTCGGTGGATAAAGAGAAAGACCGTAGCCTACATATATTTTCGAAAACCTGAATGTTTGCACAAGATGACGGCGTAAATGTTAAAGCTGTAACGATTATTTAAAATTTTAGTATTGCTGTTTTGCAAAAGTGCTTAAATGTTCACTTTTTGAGAGAATGGGCCAATACATGTTCCTAAGCAACGTCCGCGAGTTTTACAAACATCTAACCGTTGCTTCAATACTCAGAAAGTCCCGAACTTTTACGCCCGTACGTGACTAATTAGCATTGTCCAATCAGAGGCCGTGGCACATAACACACTGTAGACAAACATGGCGACCCCCATAGAAAAAGAAACAGACAAGTTTACAGTCGTTGAAAGTTGTTTTTTTTTCAATTGAGAAACTCACGGTAAACAAAAAAAAGCAATTGAAGAAGTTTTAGGAACTTAAAGATGTGTTTATTTGCATGAAAACCGGCAGTGACAAGACTCTTTGCTATGAATTAATGTGTTCCGATAATTCTCCGTTATTTTGAACGAAGGAATCCGATAGGCTCCCATACTGGGCTAAGGCTATTACACAATCAAACATAATGCCGAAATATGCGGGGTATTACGTGAAAGGCTTGATAAGATGTATGTAAGGCGAAATCCAGCCTTCTATTGAAGATGGGAACAACAATGCTCGCTGGTCCAACAAATGGCGGACGGGGGCATGAATTTGAGTAAAGCTAAGGACGGGGTGGAGAAAACGTCAAAATTCGTTTATCCCACCAGTAAATGAATGGAATTAATCGTCTTGATAAAAGCGTCAAAACTTGCGAAAACAAATGTGAATCTAGCGAACATTATTTCTTTCATTGCAGCCTTTTATAGACCAACGGGAACGGAGACTAACTATCGATACATTGGACGACTATTTCAAGAATATAAATTCACTCTTGTTAAATAGGGAATGACAATACATTATTTCAAAAAATAGAAATATCCCTGTACTCTCAGTCGTTCACCAATATATAGCTCTAACAAACCGCTTCAAATCTCCTAAATGAAGGAGCTTTTCATTCTCTACGAACCACTATTACAAGATTTCTTGAACTTTTACATTATATGCGAATAATGTTTACAATTAGTTTGGTCAATTTCTACACCCTCTTTCCAAAATCCATAGGTAACCCAGCTTCACGTGACAAATGTGTACTTAATCAAATTTTAAAATATTAAAAAAAAAAATGTTGGCTAGTTTTTGATGCGTGTTAAGGGGTTTTTCTGGCGTCGCGTCCCAAATCTCTATCACCCCCACCCCATCCGCTCCTCCAAATATTTATGTCACCGTCTTACGCTTTATTTTTCTTTCTTTTTTTAAATTCAGTTTTCGATATTTTATTTAAAACCACTTCTTCATACCACCATTAACTTTTAAACCTTAATATATTTTATTACCTTACCAGCTGATCATTAAAATTTAAAGAACAGTTTTACATCACATAAAATTTTCGTTTATTTTTTTCAATATGCAAAATCACGTTGCGCTGGATTCTGATGGAAGGTGCTCGGATACCCTGACGTCAAAGAAGAGATCCTTAAACAAACCAAAGACGGGTCGGGGCAATCTGTTTCACAGAGAATTACTTAGGAATTAACTCTGTAACAGATGAATGTCCATAGCACGTGCGTTGACTGCAGTCATTGGCTCAACGGCTCGTGCAATGTTTACTTAACACCTAACTGCTTCGGGCAAAATGACGCATTTTACTCATTTTAATACCCATTTACACTTAATAGGAAATATTTTTTAACTTCAATTACTTCAAACGTCTTTATTTATTTTTCTGTTACCTCAAAAAAATGTTTGAGAATTTAATTTGTCGGAGTAAAAAAGTTAATATACGGTACTAATTAAGCCTCGCCGATGTCATGCTTATCAGTGATTGTAGCGGCCAAGCGAATATTCACTGCGGGATCAGTTTGGGGTCGGGGCCCCAAGGAGCAAAGGTCCGTGTATAGGTTGCGTCATGCTTATACTTTTTAATTCATCAATTACCACCACCCCCACCTCCTAAGTGGACTGACAATCCAATTTGAATCCTACCTACGCCACTAGGTACCCACATTCAGAAAATTCACCGTTTTTTTTCTCAACTTTACAATCAAATAACAACGTATTTTTGTTATTAATTTATACTACATGTATATATAGCATTTCTTCCGGCACCTCTCTCACCCGGACCCCTGTGCTCTAACTAAGGATGTCTGGATTTTGATCATCGTGGATTATTTTAGTGGGGTTCCCCTTTTCACCGGTGCAGGACCGTGGGCCTGGCAAGGAACAGTAGGGCCTAATATACTGTCTAGACGGTCGGATGGGACAAAAAATCCGGATTCTGGTGTAGAACTATGCATGTTGACGTGCCCACGCCCTCACAAAAAAAGGTTAGGTTTATATTGAAATTAATTGTACATAAAATATTATTATTGTTTCATTTATGGTTTTGAAAAGAAAACATACAATATGCACCGATCGCCTGTTCGGTGCATTCTTAAAGATGGCAAACTTTAGGCCTATATGGAAAGGTAATAGTTGGTACAAATGTAAGCCTACATGTATATAACCGTCATTTTTAGGCCTAACAGTAAACTGGTTTATGTTATGATTATTTAGGAATTTATTATAATTTTGTTTTCTTTATTTTCGGACGGCGATTTTTGATATAAAATAATAATTTGTTCGATCCAAGCCAAAAGTAAGACGAAACTGAATTATCTACCCTTGTATCGAAATTTACCTTCAGCGATTGGAGATCTTTATTGTCATTGAGTAAAATTTGCTGTTTAACAAAATATTTTATGTTTTAGAAATACGGCGAGATTTGCAAGAAACCACAAGAATTTTGGTATTGAACTCTTGTTCCATATTTAAAAAGAGTCAATTCATCATTAATTAGTCAAATTTAGCAACTTTTATTACTGCATTGTGGTTATTTAACTTACGTGTCAATAGCAAAAGAAAAGCACGCCATCTCGAAAATAATGGAGTAGCCATCGCTATCGATGCATGCTCGTTCACCCCATTCAAAGTCTATTAATAAATCCATTTGTATAAAATTACACAAACTGCCATGAGTGCATACATTCAAGATTACGTATGCATATTAAAATTAGTTAGTTAGTCTGTTAGTGTAAACAGACAAAAGAAATGTGGCATTACCATTACATAACGTCTATAGACAGTTGTAGTACTAGGCCTACTATACTGTTTCTATGAGTCTGGTGGATGAATAGGCGCTTTTTAGGGGCACATCTATCTGCGCTTTTGGGATATTAAGGTTGACTGGAGTTGGCCTAGTTCCTTGAGGAACTGTCTTTGAGTGGACAATGTCCACTGACAGTTCCTATCCGGCCTTATATAGCTGCATTATGAAAATACCGTTCTTCCCTACCTCTGTTCTAGGCTATTTTGGTATCCTAACCTACTATTTTTCACCCAGATTCTACTTTATTCACCAAAGGAATCATTTCTTGTCGCAGCTGACACACATTTATAAAGATTCAACGCTATTTTTAAGTAGAATTCAGCAATTAAAAACATACACCAAATACGTTTAAACTGAAGAGCCATTACAAGATCCGGACATATAACTAATATAAGGACGGATAGGAACTGTCAGCGAATATCGTCACTCAAAGACAGTTCCAAAAGGAACTAGAGTTGACCACACACCAAATTTCAGACGTTATATGAATTATGAATTTTTCCCAGATCTGCATATACCGTATATATAGAATGTGAGTTGTGGACATATTCTCTTCTTTAGCCGTGGAGATAACATGTAATTTCTTTTTTACTTGCAGGTCGATGTTATTACTAGAATTCTCTGAAGATGTCAGGCTTTAGAAGGGGACCGTCGGGTTTCGGCAATTTTGGTAAGTGTAGTTATGGTGTTCGAAATTAATTAGATAGTCCGAAATATGACTCATTTTCTGATCTTTATTGTGTTGAAGACCATTCCGCTGGGAAGAGTCATATAGAAAAAAACTTGTTTTGTGTAGTGGCTAAGTGAGTAAGACGCTGGCTTGCTCGGTAGCCTGGAGGTTGTAGGTTCGCTCCATTGTTGGCAGAAAAGTTCATATAGATTTTCTGATCATGTTTTCTCCTTATTGGTGGTACAGGACAAAGGCTTGCAAGGACAACTGTCTCATCATTTGGATAAGACGGAAAACTGAGGTCCTGTGTACACATTGAGATGCATGTCAAAGATTCCTCGGCACTTGGAATTCAATATTAGACTAGGTTTTATGGTCACTGTCTGGGCAAAATGGCCACCAGAGCAAATTGAATCGTGAGAGGTTGAATCAATTTTCCTCGATTATTTTTCATGTTTTTTTTTTTTTTGTTGCTTCAGTAAAAAAATGTGTCACTCCTTATTATCCATGTCACACATTATCCATAGGTACACGAACATCCATAAATAATTTTGGTCGTTATTTATGTCAATATCATGATATAAAACAGTTTTATTCCACCGATATTGACAGGACTAAAATTATCCATTACGGCACTCATTTTGTTTCTTGACCTGGTTATGAATCATTATGCAATTGGATCATAGCACCTTGATCACAATAGGTATCGTCAAGCGCTGAAATAAGCGACCGGACACGGACAATGTCCAGGCGAATTGACCCCTTTTGACAGGCCAAATTGCCTTTCGTCCGGACATAATTGTCCGACCGAATTTTGGAAAAACATTAAACCAAAAATATTAATTTCAATTTGCAAATTTGGGTCGATCATTAGACTCGAAAATCCAGACTCAGAAATATCAATGACCCGAGTCATAGTGATAATGTTACTATTTACATCTTGGCCGCGTGCAGATAAGATAATCAATAATTTTTAGAATCGGCTCCTTTACGCTAGTTATATCAACAACCCGAGTCATAGTAAAAATATTACTACCGGTTATTTATATGTTAATCTGCCTGGTGAAAATAAGATGATGAAGAATATTGAGAATCGACTCTTTTACACTGGTAGTTCGAGTCTAGTAACTAGCTTTGCATTATTTTCGTATTTGATTAGCTCTAAATCACACCTAACAATACTAACATGACATGTAATTATATAAATTATTAGTAATAAAAGTAATAATATTTTAAATTAGTTTACAAGAAAATGTTCAAGTTGACTATGGATGAAATTACAGACAGACTTTTCATACGAAAATATCCCACATTGGTGGATACTTCCGATGTGAATGTAAATAGAAGAGCCTTGAAAACATGTTAAATAAAATAATTTCTTATTTTTCCCAACCCTCGGACCCTCCAGAAAATTCAAAGACTGGTACTGTGCCTAATGTCTCTCATGCAGACTTTAGTCTAAACGAGGGCTATCGTCGTCACCAGTTCGAAAATTACCATTTCAAGAACAGCAGAAAAGTGGATCAAAAATGACTTACTTGGCAAGATCCAATGCTGACGTGTGGTTAATATATGAAGAAGACAATGGTTTTGTGACTGCACTAAAATGTGAACTCTGTATAAAGTATTAAAATGATATCCAAAATATGAAGAATTTTCCACTGCGTGGATTAATGTACGGAAAAGTTCATCATTTTTAAAAGGATTATAATAATACTTCCGGTTTACGAAGTTAACAATATTTCTTGTTTTGATAAAACTGGATATTTCGACACTCTTCGAATTCCGACATATTCTAATGATCCCGTAAGATGTTGGATTTATACTTTATACTTTATAAAGTATTTGTTAGTCTCAAAATCTGAAATGTCCGGCTGAAAATCAGTTATTTCATGGCTTGGGATATTGTATCGTGACAGCATTGGCAATACCCAGCATTAATTTCCACCTTTGCTTTTAAACGACCCTTTTGTGTATCAGACATGAGTTACCCTTGTGTATCAATATTTATAAATATTTTGCTGATATATGGTTATAATAGGGA
The DNA here is from genome assembly GCA_948474765.1 of Patella depressa. Lineage (NCBI taxonomy): Eukaryota > Metazoa > Mollusca > Gastropoda > Patellidae > Patella > Patella depressa. The sequence goes on along the minus strand of OX419715.1, from coordinate 87,955,240 downwards.
GTAATGTTTTTAACCAAAAATTTTGATATTTCTGAATTTTGTAGGTAAACGTAAAGCTTTTGATAATTATGGAGGCCCTGATAAATATCCCAGAGGAGATTGGGGAAGTGGTGCGGGATATTACGATGGTTATGGTGACGGTTATGGTGGACCTCGTCCTGGGTATGGTGGAGGACCATCAAGTTATCCAGCCTATGGTGGTGGTGGCGGCTACAATCCCCACAAAGAAATGCAGAAAATGGAAATGATGAAACAGATAGCTCAGTTGGAATCGGAACTAGATGCGGATTACTATAGTGATGTATGGGAAGGAGATAGAGGATGGAGGGGTGGGAGAAGGGATCGGATGAATGAAGACTGGAGGGGATCTGATAGAAGATCCTCGGGGGGTCGGTCTGATGGGGGAAGAAGATCTGGTAGAGGTAGTGGAAAGGGCTCACGGTCACTGGATGATGAGCAAGATCCCTATTATGATTCTTATGGTCGTGGCGTTAGAATTCAGAGTAAAACAACACCAGATTCCAAACAGGCAAAACCAGGACCGAAAGAGAACAGATATCGTGGCCGAAATCGAGGAAAGGATAAACAGGATCGAATGGAAACGTGTGGTATTCCCAGTAAAGAAACTGTTCAGAAGTTAATGCATTTTATGAAAAGTTTTCCAGATAAAGATGATCCTATTTCTACTGTTCTCGAGGGTGTGGAAGCTAGTGGTGTCAATGTAGAACCTACTTTTAGATCTGCTTATGTGTATCTCGATGGTCTCATCATTGGTCACTCCCTGCAAAAGCCCATTCGCTTTTCAGCATTTAGAGATGCTCTTACATGCTTGCGGCGAAACACAGTTGATGAATTATTCGCAAGAAGTGAAAAACTTCTCAAAAACGAAGAAAGGATTTTTTTGCACGCTACTTTGGTTTCACCAATATCATTTTCTGAAAAACCATTCGAGGAGCGTCTGAGTCTGTTGATGGATGAAATTAAAGATTGCGATCGAATTGGAACAACTTTTAATGTTTTTTGTGCCAAGTATTTTATTAAACTTGCTCATCTGATCGTCAAATTGCCCACAACCGGTGCCCCGAAAGAGGACTTGTTTGACAGTCGACTGTACGCAAATGAGTTGTTTCTAGCCAACGCTAGAGGGCGCACGACGAACAATGTCACATTCAACATGTATAACAACGTGAAGACACTATTTGCAGAGAAAACTGTTGAAGACATCCTACAACATGAGAAAAGGTTTGTAGATAGATATTCTTCGTTCTTAAAGTTAAAATTTCATATTTTTAAGTTATATTTTTAAAATGTATTAAAATAAAGCCTTAAAATAGATGATATCTATAAACAGTCCTACCTTGTTAAAGCATAATCCTAAAATTCACTATTGCCAGTTGAGAAATTGGCAAAAATATCATTTTCAACTTCAACTTAGTATTATTTTGTTTTGACTTTCTTAGAAAATACGAGTCTGGAGGTCACATTTAACCAGTGTTATGTATAATTTGATTTGCTGCAAAGTTTTCCTTCATGATTTAACAATTAAATGGATAATCGAGAATACTATTTTTCACTCACCAACTTTGGTAATGATGATTGAGGCTAAGCAGAACTTTCATTCGCACTCTACATTCATAGTGGATCAATTTGACTGAAATTTTCAGCAAATTGCCTTACATAATTTAGTTTTTAACTATTATAGTGAGAACTGCCAACTCATTATCTAATCTCCCATAATGTATCTTTAATATTTTGTAGAAGATTTATATCTAAGGCAGACTGAGAGATTAGATAATGCCTGTTTCATTATCTGTCCCAGCTGTCTAATGTATAATGTATACCAGTCCTCCATGTTTAAGGCGTGCTTTCACTTTTGTGCCTCCCGATGCACCTCGACTTAAATTCGGCAGAGTCGTTAAATACGCCTGCTAAGTAGCTAAATCGCTCTCCTTATTGAGATTCATCAACTACTGTACTTTCAGTTTTTGTTTATTTTTAAAACTGCATGTGTTTGAGTATAGTGACCTCCTCCAAGCAATGAGCGTTCCCATGGTAAAACTAGGGCTGCCATAATTACTCACCAAACATTGAATAATGTAAGGCTCGTTTTCATTGGATAGAAGTCTAAAATCAGCCAATAGAATACAATGTTACCTGAATGTCTAATGTGTCGTAGGATGTTGACGGAGAATATCTGTGGGAATGATAGAATGACACGTCTAGAAATGTCTAGTAATAATATTACATTGTTCAAAATGTTTTTAATGTACTACTTGGCCCATCGACATTGCGTAGATTATCGCTATCAATACATCTGGAGATGTTCAGAACTGTCGAGTATGCAACATTTTTAAATTGGAATAACTCGAGGACAAATAGCAGCGGTTGTGGAACAAAAATAGGTTTGCAATTTGTACGCTAATCACGCTAACAAAGTGACCAAATTGACGACAAGTCGAAGAAAAGAATTTGAGAGCAAGGAGAAGGGGTCGTCTGTCCAACCTTGTGGGTTTTCTCTGGGTACTCTGGTTTCCTACCACTGCTAAAGACCCCTACGCACAATCAAATTATTGAAATAAAATTAAACCATATGTTAGTCCCAAAATGACTGAGTGGATGTTAAACCCCATTTTTTTCTTTCTCTTTTAGTTTCGAGGATGATTTGAAGAATATGACAGTAGAGAGTATAATGTACAGAGGATGCGGTGCTGCAGAGGAAGACAACACACTTCAGTTACGGGCATTCAGACAGTTACATCAGTGGTTACCACCACCCAAGCTAGAAGAACTTGTCCTCATCGATAAAGATGCATGGAGTAATTCACCATTTGAAGCAATAGAGGAAGGGTGTAGAAGATGTGGTCTTACGATGAAATGGAGTATAGACACGGTCCCACCGTCCACTGTTAAATTATCAGGTAACAGAAAATCGAAAGTTTTCATTAAGCCAAGTCTGATGATTTAACAAGTGTATGTGTAATGGTGTTAAGTGGTGTTGTTTCAATTCCTCGCTTGTGTGGCAAAAGAAGATAGGTCACCTTTCCAACCTCATGTATTTTCTCCAGGGCATCCAGTTTATTCCCACTGCTAAAGAAAGACCCCTATGCACAAGTGAATTGGTGTTTTCTCCGAGGCCTCCCACTGCTAAAGAAAGACCCCTATGAGCAAGTGGATTATTGAAAAAAAAAGAACTATATGTTAGTCCCAAAATGACCTAGTTTGTGTCGACTGGACCAGTCCTTCACGTTTAAGGTGAGCTTTCGCTCTTGCTTCTCTCGAGGCATGTCAGCTTTCCTTCGCGGGATTCATTAAAGACTCCTGCAAATTAGCTAAATCGCTCTCCTAAATATTGAGATTAATAAACTACTTTCAGTTTTGTTTACTTTTAAACTGCATACATTCGAGGTATCAGGAGCTTTTTATGGCTTCCGCATAGTTTTATAAACGTGAAGGACTGTTGCACATTAAACTTCATTTCTTTCCCTCTTTGCAAAGCAAACATCCTTCTTTTCTACTCTAAAGAAGTTGGATATATGCCATGCAGTGCTGGAAGGAAACTTTCTTAACCAACACTGGTATAGAATCTTCGTCATAAGGAGTAATTTCGCCTGTCCATCAACGTGGGTTTTCTCTGGGTCCACCTGTTTCCCTCACCACTAAAGAAATAACATCGAAAAATATGTTAGTCCCGAAATGACGTAGTTTGTGCCGAGCGGACATCAAATCTCTCTGCCTCTCCCTCTCCCATATGTCTCCCATTTGGGTGGACGCCTTATTGCGCTGCTGCAACTGTACGGCGACCAGAAAATTTACAAGGTCGTCGGCAAACGTGACGCCTGAAAATGTCCAAAAAAAATTACAAACATGAAAAAAAGTTGTATTCTCATAGGTATTCAGTATAGATTGCAGAACCTTGGCGTTTGTTTTGAACATGCTCAACATGAACTCCGTGATTTGGCGATCATTGGCGACCATGGTATTTCCACCTCACTTATGCCACCCCGGTCTGATGGGGATTTTAGTGATCATACACAACATTTTACATTTTATTTCAGACTACAGAGTATTAAAAGAGAAGGAACCTAAGAGTGAGATGGTGAGTTGAAAATTACATTTTTATCTTGTCATCTTCTGGTCGTCCTTCCAGCATTATGTTCTTCCAATAGTTTGTCTTTTTTCTGTAGTCATGGTTACAGTTTTCAAGATGTTTGCACATCATGGATCAGTTAAATAAAGATACAGTTAAAGTCTGATTACCTACCTTTGTTTGAGGTTCTAACAGCTGACGTCAACTGGCAGACTATCGTCATTGAATAGATGATCACTGTCAAGATTTGTCGCATTATTTCTGTTATGTCTTTTTTTGTATCTCATTTGTAGTGAAGCCTGTATCATAACAGGCTCGGGATTGTACAGTGCAGTGGACGTTTATGGCTGGCCCTCAGATCCAATTCACTTGATTTGATATTTGTTAATTTTTTGCAATGTCTATTTTCTGTCTTCTTGTGGAGTTTGTCTTGTAGATTTGTGTTTTGCGTGTATTGTGGTTCTCCTGCACTTACTATTAGGGAATGCTCAATTGTTAGTCTGGATCGAAAAATTGTGATCTAATTAACCATCTAGTATAAGTTTGATGAACTAACAAGAGCATGTCAGCTTTTCCTAATATGACAGACCCTAATTTTAGGAAATGATTTTAGGCATGGTTACATTTGGGTCTAAAAGGGTTTAGCACAATGAATATTATCAGCTACATGTATCATTGTTGGTTGACAAGATACCTTTTACCTTCCAGGTGTGCCAATGGTTTTCTTCAATATCTAAAGCCATTAGCACAGCTAAAGTAGACAAGCTCAACTTGTTCACGTAAGTAGACAAAATCATCCAGTTCAATTTAATACACAATATTATCCGGTTCACTTTAATAGACTGAATTATCCAGTTCACTTTAATAGACAAAATCATCCAGTTCACGTTAAGCTACAGATTCATCCAGTTTATGTAAATAGACAAAATCATCCAGTTCATGTAAGTAGATAAATAATTCAGTAATACTCAAAATCATAACATCATTGAGAAGGAATGTGAAAAAAAGACAGTTTATTCTTGACTCTGTGAAGAGTATATGGAAGGAACACTGCATTGATGTATAAAAGTAGAATGTCAAACTCTATTTTATGATATTTCTATTTACAGGTGTAAATTAGAAATAGAAGGAACAAAGATAGGGGAGGGTGTTGGTACAACTAGAAAGGAAGCCATTAGATCATCAGCTTATAAAGCATTGAGTAGTCTCGTTAAAACACAGACTATTGTCAGGGTAACTCTAACATTTTTACATGTCCATAGTGTTCTTTTATGAATTTTAGGGTGTGGTGGAATGGCTGAATGGTTAACACAGTGGTTCTCAAACATTTTTTTGCCAAAGGCACACCTTTGGACACATAGAAAAATATTTGAAATTTGCAAAATAAAAACATAGCAATTTATAGATGGCATACAATCATAGACACAGACTAGTCATAGAGACTTCGACTGACTCAAACTAAATAAAGAAAAACACAGCTATGAACTCAACTTACCAGTAGACACCAGTGAATTTGAGTGAATACTCAATTAGGATCATCTGGTTTTTCGCATTTTCTTAGTGTGCCGTTCAAAATTTCGCAGCACACTTGGGAATTTTTTTGTGGCACACTGGTTGAGAACCACTGGGTTAACACATGCCCATTGGATCATAAGGTCTGTGATTGAGTAGTCTCTTTAAATACAGACTATTGTTAGGGTAACACTAATATTTTTACATGTTCATAATGACTTTTAGGGGGGATGTCCAATGGATCATTAGGTCTGTCATTGAGTCAACTGGCGTGGTTTCGACTCCTCATTCTCTTGTGTTTTCTCTGGGTCTTCCGGTTTCCTCCCACTGCTAAAGTGAATTATTAAAGTATAATTAAGTCATACATGTATGTTTGTCCCAAAATGATCTAGTTTGTGTCGAGTGGATGTTAAACCCAACTTCCGCTCTCTCTCTTTTATGATTTAATATCGACTTAAAGTGGCTTATCGTCATTTGCATTATTTCGAATGATATCAAACAATATTAACTTAGACTTTGTTTAATATCGTAAAAACGCTACGATTGAAAGTAAAGACTGCGCTACACTTGATTAACACATTCACAACTCCACTCAGAATCAAGTAATTTGACTGAGATTTTCACTATTTTCTCTTTCCATTATCTTTTTGTCAGCTCCATATCATAATCTTAAATAATCGAATTTCAGTTTTCCAATAAGAAAATGTATGCAATCTTGAAGGAAATCCAGTTCAATGACATGAAGCAGGAAGCCATAAAGCTACGAGAGGAAATGCCTGAACCTCCAAACTTCGATGATTTCTTTATGGATATAGATGAATATCATGATAAAGACGAGGATGATGAAAATCAAGATGGGTTAGAGCCTAAAGGAATGTTGGGAGGTAAAAATGATAATGATGGTGATAAAAAAGAGGAAGAATCTGTAAAGACTGAAGACACTGGGGTTAAAATCGAAGAAACTTCAACCAAAGAAGAACAAAAGGAAGAAGAAAATAGCCAATCTGTTAAAAATGAAGATGGTTCAACCAAAGAAGAAGGAGAAAAAGATGATGAAAACAGTACATCAGATAAAAATAGTTCGATAGATGCTAAAAAGAAAGCAAGATATTCGTTAACTGATCCTTTTTTAGCAGACATGAAAGGTATGGTCTTTATACCATAATTACATGGTTAATAAGATGGGATTTAATGTCCTGCTCCTCTCCTTCTTCCTAGATATAAAGGAGTGCATATAACATGTAGAGGGAAATGTTGCCTGGACAGCGTCTTTACAACCTACTCTTATTTCAAATTCTAATGTGGACATCGATTTTCTGTCTCATCTGAATGACTGGACTCAGAGGAAGGGGGGGTCAAGTGGTCAAGAGGGAGGGGTGGTCGAGTAGGCTTTAAAGGTGTCGTCTTTATACCATGGGGTTGGGGTGTTTGAGAAAGGTATGGTCTTTATACCATTGGGGCGGGGTGGTCGAGAAAGGTATGCACGTCTTCATTCCATTTTCTATCCACACCAGATTGTATTAAACCATTGACAAACTTCATTTTATTCACTGAACCACTGCCAATCAAATTGCTTATCCCTTTGCTTACCCTGAGCAGAAAATGTTCATTGCCGAACTTAGTCAAGGTACTGATGTAATAAAACTATACACTCCATCACTCTGACTTAATTAGAACTAAACTTATAGTATCCAAAATCTTCAACCAATCAAATTGCTTATCTCTGCTTAACCTCGATTCGATCTAATAAAGAGTGATGAAACTTAAGAATAGTTTGATTGCTCGATACTTTTGAAAAAATAAATGTGCGATTAATTAATATCTGGGAACCTGTATATTTTATTTTTAGAATTAGAAGAATTGATGCCGTGGATAAAAGAAGTCATCAAGAGAAAGATGGAGGCATTTATCAATTCCGAGTCTTTTTTCAGTGTCATGGTGTTTAATGTTCGACAGCCCGATTTTGTTCGTTTGTTTATAAGAGTCTGCTGCTATAAATATCGCTTGTTCACGCTGCGGAATAGAAACGAAAAAACAACTAAAATCGTTATTCAGAGAAACAATCCTAATTTTACGCTGAAGCAAATCGCGGAGAAGTTGGTAAATTGTGAGTCAAACTCTAAAGATGGTTACACCTTGATCCAGATGAGGCAAGACAATGGAACTGTTAAACAATATCAATCTAAACCTCCTAGACGAAGGCGGTAAATCAACATTGAAAATCATGTTCAAATTGTTTCATTTTTTAGTGTAAATGTTCCTATTAGGTAGATTGGTTCTTGTTGAATTATCTCCCCTGAACCTCTAATGGAATTAGAAATTGAAAATCATTTTACATGAAGGGGAAATAAACATTGAAAATCATTTTAATATATCGTTCTCTTCAGATTATTTCATTTTAAAGTGTAAATGTTCCAAATATGCAAACTGATTAAAACACAGATCTTTATTTAGTTTCATTATTTGTAGTGGTAGGTCTCCTCTTCCGAGGTCATATAGTCTCTGTCACCCAGACCCCCCTAGTCTTCAACGCACGGAGGGTCTGGGTCGGTTCTCAATTTTTGACGAAAATTACTGGATAATCTACCACATAAAAAAGCAAACATTTGGTTACGCATGGGCAATGGAAGCTTTTGGCTAAAGTATCCAATGAAAGTATCGGTAAGTGCTAGATCTTATGAAGCCGGGCCGATTTTGCTAGATTCTATAAAGCGTGGTTGAAATATATCCCACAATTCACTTGGCACATCTATTATTAGAAACAAAATAGAGACGAGGAATAAGCATGCATCGCGATGAAGAATTAAGAAGATTATGAGAAGCCATACGTCTGATTGATGACGAGAGAAAATTACCATTTCAATTGAAACCTTTACACAACAAAATTTTAAAGAGTGTCATCGTTGACAAGCGAGCTGTTTTGATAGATTCAGTACGTGGTAACTTAAAAGACTGGATAATCCAGAGAATGACTTATTTTCCGTCAAATTTTGAGGACCCATCCAGACTAATATTCGTAGAATATTTGTATGGATGATAGAGACTAGAGGTCATATGATCGTCTTTAGACCCTATGATGTCAGACATTGATTAATATATCAGCGTTGACTTTCTAGTGGTTTACCCACAGTTCTGTGCAGCAAATGGCCTAGAACTTGTAACAGACGGTTTCATTGGCTATTCCTTCACCTCATCCAGAACACGACAATGATAACAACTCTTCCAAACGTAAAACGTAATTTTGAACAATAAAAACGAAACGAAATAGGATCTTTGTTTTAATCAGATTGCCTAATATATATGTAGATTGTTTCTTGTTGAATTGTCTCCCCTGGATGGTTTTTGTGACTCCATTCCTTAACCCTTAACCAGTCAACGTCATAACCTTAACTGGTCACACTTAATAAGGTGAAATGTTTATATGCCTATTTCAATCGTCTAGTGCCGGATAATTGTAAGTGATAGACTCTTGACACCAATAAAAAAATTGATCTATAATTTGCACTATTTGTTTCACTTCATTTCAAAATGCAAAGTAAATACGAAACTAAATGCGGCTTATAAAAAAGGTTCTTGCTGTGGTTGCAAATGTGTTACCATGACCACATAGTAGTATAACGTTGTGCAAATATGCGAGTATGATCGGTTAAGGGTTAAGCTTGTTTTCATTAAGTGTTTTGTGTACCATTTGGTGTATTTTTAGTGTTCCACCCAGTTTTCTGGAATTAAAAATATTGAGCTCTGAAGTTATATCTTCTGACGAATGTTTACTTCTCTGTGACTATTTGTTATGAGAACTTGAGCAATGATGTCAGATTCCAAGTGAATCGTCCTCCAATTATCTATCAGACCAGCTAGGTTTCTGAGAACAAGGTCTTGTTGGGTACAATAGATTCAATCACAAGAGATTATTTATTGAAACCATGTGCTAACAAGTGATTGTATTCCATATTTGATTCCCCAGTTGTACGTGTCAAGGAGTAGGGTTGCCTGACCAACCATGTGGGTTTTCTTCGGGTCCTGTGGTTTTGTCCCACTGTTGAAGACCCCTACATGCAAGCAAATTATTGAAAAAAAATTGAACCATGTGTTAGTCCCGAAATGACCTAGTTTTTGTCAAGTGGACATTTAACCCCATTTCCCCCTCGCTCGCCTCCACTTTGGTTAACTTGTATTAAATAATTTTAGGATTTGTAAAACTTTTGACTATTTTAACTTTTACTATGAATGTAAATTGTCGGCTTCATCAGACGGTCTTGAATTTTTTCAAGATTTTATCCAAATTAACTGAGATTTTAGATTGGTTCATAAGAGGGAATCCTTTCTAAATTATAACATTTTTGACGGTTATTTCCCCTTTTTATGACCCAATCTATGAAATCTTGTGAAGTTAGTACCGGACAGATATCGCAGGAGAATATTAAAAAACTTTTTTATTGAGGCATGAGGTAATTACTTTCTGGTCACATTTAACCTTTTAAATTAGACTAGAAAGTTGTGACAGTTTTCATATTGTATTTTTTTAAAACGGTATTTTGGCATTTGATGGGGTGACTTTTCTAAATTTCAAATGTTAAATATCATAAAGCATGTCTGGATTGCAAAATTTGATATTGAGTATCCTGATCTGCATTATCTAATTATGTTTATTGTCATGCTAAACCCCATTTTATTTTATTTCATTTAAAATACAGATTATAAAGTCTGTCATTGAATAAAATGGTGTGCTTTGACTCTTTATTGAAATAAAATTGAATCATGTTAGTCCCAATGTGACCTAGTTTGTATGAAGTGGAAGGTAAACCGCATCACTCTCTCTTTTGAAATACAGTTAATAATATCTGCCTACTAATTTTAAAAAAATGACTAAGGCAGTTTTAACTTTTGCTTGACAATATGAAATATTTGTCGACTGGAATCCAGTTCAATAAATAAAAATGTCCATGCATCAAATATAGATTAAATATAATGTCACATATTTATCATTAATTTCACCTTTATGCAGATTTAGGTTCATCCCATATTTTTTCTCTGTATTTTTGTTTTGTAAATGTAATGTAAATTTGAACAAGATTCAATTAAATCTACAGAACAATACCATTGTTTAGACTTTTTCATGATTGATCATGATTGATGGATACACACTCAGATTAAATAGAACTCTGATAAATTGGACTGTAATTATTTATCTAGAAAAGAATTTACATTAGAATACACTCATCTGTATCATTTTTGACTTAAGGGGTTGGCTAGTGGATTAAAGTGTGGGCTTTAGGCCATAAGGTATGTGGTAAGTGTATAGGATGCTGGCTCGCTAGCTTGGAGGTAGCTGGTTCGCTCCCGGTGTTGGTAGAAAAAGGTCATTGAGAACTACCGGCATTGTTCCACCTTGTCAGTGGTGCTGGACGGGGTACATGACAAGGAAAACTGTATAGTTGTTTGGATGGGACAAAAAAACAAGGGTGCCTGAATGCATTGCAATGCAATAAAATATTCCTTGGTATTTGATAGACTGAAACACAGGCCCGTATCTTAGACACCATTCCATTAAGTGGGGGGGGGCATTTTGAGGAAATTTTCAGAAAGGTCATTCTAACAGACTGTTTTAATCATCATGCTATGTAGTTACCTAGGCGTCTAATAAGCATTTTAAAATAAGTATTCAAACCAAAAAAATTATCTTTTTTAGGTTAATATTATGGAACTGTGTATACTTTAATGATTGTTAGCAATTTCTGAGCGGGTGCCCATGCCCCCCGCACCCTCCTGTAGATACGGGCCCGCTGAAACACCACAGTCAGGGCAATATTTCCCTCATAAAACACTGTTCAGTAACTCAGTCGGATGATGAATAAATTTGATCACGGATCCTTGAAGAAACCTAGTCTCTAGGGCTTATCCTCTTATGACCCGACTGCTTCCATCCAAAGTTTTCGGCAAAGAAACGGAAGGTTGTGAATTGTGAATATCGATAGGAATCGATCACCCCAAGGATTCAAGCCAGAAATGGAAAAAGGCCCATTAAAAACTATAGCTTTTATACAGCGTTCACAACATTTTTTGGAAATGGTGCCATAACTCTGGAAAAAGTTCGTTCCCCTGTGACAACAATGCGTCACATCAAATTTTGAGAAAAGTCCATCCAAAAGTATAACCTCTATCGCGTTCACAAGGTTTTTCGGAAAAGTGGACATAACTCCGGAACTAAACTCCGCGGTCGTTTCATGACCACGATGCTTGTCACCAAATTTGGAAAGAATCCACGAAACCACTGTTGCGCTTTTCACGTTGAAATGTGGTCGTATAAAAATGAAGCCATACTTTTAATTGGTCAGTCCCCTATTGATATTATACAAAAAAGAATATGCTTAGGTCACCCAGGTGAGTATGTATTTTTTGTTTGATAAAAATGATAAAATACGTCTAATATTTTAATCCTTTCATTAATTTGTTGTTGATATATTTAACAAAATATTTTCAAGGTTAGCCCCCCACCCCACCCTCCGACAGGTGTATCCCCCCAACCCTCCGACAGGTGTATCCCCCAAACCCTCCGACAGGTGTATCCCCCCAACCTCCCGACAGGTGTACACCGAACGACTATGTCTCACTGACACGGAGAAACCACGCTAGAAAATCCCGGCGAGCTCTCTTGCGCAACGCAGCTTCGAACAAGGGAACCTCCAGGTTAGCGAGCTAACATCTCCCCCACTGAGTCACGGTGTATTAGTGCAAGATAAAATGGCCTGGGAAAGTTAAACATTATAAAAATGATTGATTAATATATAATAAGAATGATGTTTAAACTAAGAGATGAGTGGAAATCATTCAGAGAGTATTATCAACAATCTAATGGACAAGATGAAGAAAATGAAACAAAGATCCAGTTACAATATTTATCATATAATAAAGAGAGAGAGGGAGAGAATGGGGTTGAACGTGATATGAAATGGAACGCTACTGTTCTCCACCAACTGGGCTAATGAAGACGGGTCTCTAGCCATAGTGGGGGGCCCAGAGAAATCCTTCAAGGTTGGGCAGCAAACTGATCCCGCAGTGAATATTCGCTTGGCCGCTACAATCACTGATAAGCATGACATCGACGAGGCTTAATGAGTACGGCATATTAACTTTTTTACTCCGACAAATTAAATTCTCAAACATTTTTTTGAGGTAAGAGAAAAATAAATAAAGACGTTTGAAGTATTTCCTGTTTAGTGTAAATGGGGATTAAAATGAGTAAAATGTATCATTTTGCCCGAAGCAGTTAGGTGTTAAGTAAACATTGCACGAGCCGCTGAGCAAACGACTTACGCCGCGTGCAGTCAACGCACTTGTTGTGGACAGTCATCTGTTACAGAGATAATTCGTAAGTAATTCTCTGTGAAACAGATTGGTTGGGCAGGTGACTCTACTTTTTGCCACGTACGGCTGTGGGATCGAAACCATGCCACTCGACATTATCCCAGATCTTATGATCTAAAGCGAATGCGTTAGACCATCTACAGAATTAGGACCTCGTTTGGGAATGATGTGTTGAAGTCCATGGGCGTACGGGCTCGATGACTGTTGGGGGAGGGGGACTGAACTACACTTGCTCGACAAAATTTCGGATTACAGACTGCGTAAGGACCCCCCTCCCATCCCGTAAAGTCCAAGGATACGGGGTCGTCCGAGAAAACATTTCAATTCCGTGAATACAGCAACTTAAATGTGGTCCAATATAGCCTAGGTAGGTTCTAAACAACCAGTCAGTCGTCGTCGAGTATGGGGGGGCCTCACCATCCCGGAGAAAATTTTGAAATGTAACCGCCACAAATGCGTATTTCTGCTATTCTAGTCCGCGTGTTGAACAACTTCAAAGGTTGTCGAGTGGTTTGTAACTGAAATCCCAATCTATGCTGACCTGAATTCCAACCACCCAATCCGATATAACTGAAAAATGTCGCAGAGAATAGGGTGGCCCCAGACAAAATAGTTAATCAATAGCCAATCCAGTAAAAAGTCGTGGTATTCAATTAAAAGAAAAACAAAATTTGGGTTTAAGTAGATTTCGGGCATTTCATTTTGTCAACTAAATGAAATAATAATTGGTGCATTGAATTTATCCACCTGCCAGAAAAAATCAGATTTCCCGAAATTTATAAGGCAGCAGCACCCACAACACCCTGTTTTTGTAGAAGACAAGAGATGTCCACTGATTTTAATAAAGCTATCAACTGGAACCATTCATCTTTACCAGTGTCCTCATCTCCTAGATGGTTGCAATTTAAGTCAACTGCTTTCTTGTGCATAAAGTATACATATAATATATGATAATAATCATATGAATACAGGGGGGTTGGGATGGCCTAGTGGTCTAGAGTGCCGCGCTTCGACCTCTAGCTGGTCGGTCAGCTCTGGCTTGCGGCTGTGGTTTCGAGCCCTGGTGTGAGCGTATGTGGCATGGAAATAGGGGCGCCTTCTCAACCTCCTAGGTTTTCCCCGGACACTCCGATTTCCTCCCACTGCTAAGGACCCCTACGCGCAAGCGAATTATTGAAATAAAATTAAAACATATGTTAGTCCCGAAATGACCTAGTTTGTGTTGAGTGGACGTTAAACCCCATTTCTTTCTCTCCCTCTCATATGAATACAATGTATAATATAGTAAACAGTAGTATAACACATGAATACAATATAGAACCAAGCCTAACAAAACAATTTAATCGAATCCAATATTTATCATGTCCAAGAATCATCCAAGTTCAGGGCCGCCATTAGTGTTAACTCCACACATTCATGCTTTCAGTATCTGTGTCATCCAGAAAATAATGGGCGGAATTAAATCCTTGCGTAAGACCTTATTAAAATGTAAATACTAATGGTGGCCTGCTTATACTTTTAATAACTGTGCCATCCAGAAAACAATTGAGAAATTAATGCATTAAAAGATCGTATTCAAAAACGAATGGTTGTCTGCCTCCATCAGTGTCAACACCACAGATCCATGCTTTGAATAACTGTGCCATCCAAACCCAGAGAGCAAAGCCATGAACTACAACCGTTACAAGCTGTATTATACCAAAAACCTTTCTGATTAACCTCGGCACAGTTAATGTTGTCGTTTTCGTCGTTATCCGCATCCCTGGCCGAGAACATGGTGCCGTTGATCTGTTCCAGTTGGTCGTTCGGATTGAGGTATGTTTGCACAGAGTCGAAGGTTATCCTATAATTAAAGGTACTATTGGCCACTTGAACATTTTTATAAAGCATAAAGGTAGTTGAAGTTAAAGTTATGCTTAGATCGTAAGGATATGATGACGTCAGGACATGTATATTATCTAAACTCTGCATGTGGTCACCGTTGATATTTCCAAATCCTTCCTTGAAATTTTGTAAGTCTTTATTTAAGAAGAGACTGTTGTGCTGTGTATTTCGGAGAATGGCAGTCTTTTGAACAACATCATATTCACATCTAACCAGGAACTCTGGAAATGATGCCACAGGTTGGATTATGATTACTGTGTTGCCATTGCAGTGACATTCTGTTGAAATTAGAAAAAGGTTTTATTTTATTTTAAATACTTGTATTAAATGAACTTAAAAGGAAGTTTATCATGTTACGTTTCTACTCCTACCGGAATAATGACGACGGGCATAAATCATTCCGTTTGCTGGGGGGGGGGGCAATGTACTCGGATTTTTGACCTATCCAAACGACTACACGCGGTCCCTGCACCACTAACAAGGAAAACCCACGCTGAAACCCCCCAAGGAACTGTGCATTTTCTGATCGCCGCACGGTCGCAGCAGAGCAATAACGGCTCCATCTCGGTTTGACGGGGGCATAAGAGGGTATCAAGGTATTCGTTATGTATGAAAAAGACTTAAGATAGATTAACTCACAGAATAAGATAAAACTTACCTGGATTGGTTGTGCTGGGATCCACCTGTAAAATATTCAAATTTTATAAGTACATGTAAATACATTTTTAATAACACTTGTAGGCTATTTGTATTTTATGTGTATTCGAAAATTATATGTAATAAGTGAGATACAAATTGGAATTGGCGAACCTTCGCCAAGATGTGATAACGCAAATTGTTTAGTTTTCCTACTTCAGGGGATTTAGGTGACTGAGATGTCAAGGACGTGCGATTTAGATTGTATGATATTCGGTATGTCATTGAGCCAAGTGACGTGATTTAGATTGCCCGCCTGTACATGACAAGGAGAAGGGCTGCCCGCCTAATCTCGTGGATTTCCCCTGGGTGCCTCGGTGGCCTCCCACTGCTGACATTATATAATTATTTCCTTGGGTTTTTATTCCCAACTTGTTTTCAAATATGAGTGAAGTCTGTGTCACCACAGGCCCGGGACTGTACAGCGCAGTGGACGCTTACGGCTAGCCCCCGGATCCATTCACTCTTTTTGATTTGTTTATGTTTGTTGTCTCTTAGTATGATGTCTTGCCTGTATATTTGTTTTTTGTGTATAATTGTGTGTGGTGCAGTCCCCCTGCTCTTACTAATAGGCACACGTGAATTAATTATAGAAATGAAAAATTGAACTATCTGTTAGTTCCGAAATGAATTACTTTGTACCGGGTTAACGTTACATCACCCCCCTCTCTCTCTCTCTCTCTCTCTCTCTCTCTGTGGTGCAGTCCCCCTGCACTTACTATTAGGCACACGTGAATTAATTATAGAAATGAAAAATTAAACTATCTGTTCGTTCCGAAATGAATTACTTTGTACCGGGTTGACGTTACATCACCCCCCTCTCTCTCTCTCTCTCTCTCTCTCTCTCTCTCTGTGTGTGGTGCAGCCCCCCTGCACTTACTATTAGGCACACGTGAATTAATTATAGAAATGAAAAAATTGAACTATCTGTTAGTTCCGAAATGAATTACTTTGTACCGGGTTGACGTTACATCACCTCTCTCTCTCTCTCTCTCTCTTCTCTCTCTCTCTCTCTCTCTCTCTCTCTCTCTCTCATAGTATTTGGTCATAGTGTATGGTGCACATGCAGTAATCACGAAGAAATCAAGCTAATGGGAACGTTGCTTCTCTCTCTGCCTGCCACTATTTCACGCACTGGGCCCTGTTTAACGAAATTTTAACTTAAGATAAAATCCAATTTTAGTAGATACTTCAATTTTGATTGGCTAAGCACTAAAATCAATCTAATATTATCCAATCAAATTACTAAAATTGGGATCTTATCTTAGTTAAAATTTCGTGAAATAGGCCCCTGATTAATAAACGACAGAAATTATAACGCGTAGAATAGACTGAGCCGGGCCCATGACTCAATCAGGAGTGTTCACATATTTCAGTGAACATGACTGAAAATATATGATACAATTATGTAAGTGATTTGAAATTGCTATATGTAAAGTTATGAAGAATGGCGATATACGCCCTTTATATCCTACTTACGGTTGAAGATAATGACATAGTTTCAGTTGTCACCAATTCAGGAACTGACGTCTACAAACATAAAATATAGAAGCTGAGACATAAGTTCTCTTGGAAGTTATGATTCGATATAAGAGTAGGCCATACCGCCGCTGTCCGGGCAAAATTTCCCTCATAGCACACTATATGGCGTATGCCTGTCTGCTAGCCCGGTCGGAGCAGAACAGTAGGACGTAAATAACAACGTAATTTCATTCCATTACAAAAAAACTTTCGAAATTAATTTAGTCTGGTAAAAATACTACACTCAAAGTAATCGGAAACTAATTTAATCTGATATAGATTGATTTAATACATTCTACGCTCACAAAATAAGCGTGTCAGTTAATCATGGGTTATTCAAGAGAGCTAAATCTGCCAATTGCAGGCCTTTCTCTAGGCCTCAACTGTTATTGTTAGTCTTCGAGTTGATTTGATTACGTCTTATGATTGGTGATTTGACGTAAACTGGACAATGGAGACTTTGTTTATTATTGCATGAATGGTAGTAATGACGATCGAGTCTAGTCTAAAACAGAATCGCTAATATTTCGGTTCAGCGAAAAGCACTTTCTCTAGGCCTCAACTGTTATTGTTAGTCTTCAAGTTGATTTGATTACGTCTTATGATTGGTGATTTGACGTAAACTGGATAATGGAGACTTTGTTTATTTTTGCATGAATGGTAGTAATGACGATCGAGTCTAGTCTAAGACAGAATCGCTAATATTTCGGTTCAGCGAAAAGCATTTTGACCGAAGCTTTCAGCATATTTTATTTATTTTATCTATTTTTAACTATTATAACGCAAACTGTCAATTCTTTATCTATTCTTATCAAATGCCCGTTTGGTTTAATATAATTTACATTCAGGGCTCATTGATAAAATAAAATCATTTCAAATCGATGTGGTTAATTAAAACTTTGCTTATTGAGTACAATTTTAAAATTTATTAATCTACTTACTGTTTCTAGTGGAAGTTGGGTTGTTTCGTTGCTGCCCGAATTTAATGCAGGCTTCTCGGTAATGACATACACAATATTTGGTATATCGCTACCAACAACACACGCTGTCGTACTTTTCAGCAATAAACAGGTCTTGTTTGGTTTCTGATATATCACAGATTTGCAGGAATCGGTCTGAGAACATGTTGTTAAACAATGAATTCTGCTCCTGACTGGAACAGTTTGGTAATCTTCAGTTATATTATCTGTACAATCACCAAGAACAGCTTTAAAATGTACTGTAACAATATTTCTAGTTATATCAGCTTTAATCAAGGTCATGGAGAACAGAATAACAGGAATAATTCCACCAAGAGCCATGCTTCTTCCTCGTCTGCTACTTCCCCGTATAACGGCCACAATCAAAATGTACATAATATATTTAGTCATATCAGTTTTAATTAAAATAATGAAACATATAATTCCACTAAAAGCCATGTTACCGCCTCCATCTAATTTATTATATATAACCTATTTTATAATCTCGAGTACGGGTAGAACCGCCTTCTATTATTTTTTTCAGAAGTTATATTCTTCTGTCTATCATTAAACGCAAAACAGGGATTCCATTTTATTCTCTAAGTAATTAAATATTAGATCCCAAGTGATATGACCAATTCTGATTGTTTTTGTTACGAATTTTCAGCACATGCGCGAAAGATGTGGTAATCAGTGTTATTTATCCGCGAGAGGATCAGTAATCAATTTGTAATTGATAATCGATCTGGTTCTCTGCAACAGAACCAGGAAATATTTTGTTATAATTACTGTTTATTAATTCTTTTAATGGGGACTTTGGATCAAAGTGGAATTGGGTTTAATTCAAAAAATGAAATGAAATGAAATGCAGTTTAATGTACGCCATGCAGGGAGCATACTCCGCGCAGCGTTTCGTGATTAGAGGTAATCCCACTACATCTGCTTTTATGAGTGGATATTGTTGTTTTAAATTTTGATTGGTCAGAAGTCCGACTACCAACCAATCACTAGCTGCCCTACAAGAGCTTTACATTTAAAACGAGTGCCAATATTGGACCAAATATGTTTACATAACTTTACGTCATGGCTCACGATTTTATTATGCCCAATTAACCCGTGCATAGCAGAATACTGCAGTAAAACTAATTGCGTGACAAACGAGGCTATCAAGTCGAATGAAATGTAAACAATACTGTTTGGAAACGAACATATACTTTCACCGTTTTAATACCTTTAATCACTGTCCAAAGTTTTAGGGAAGACCCAGATTAAACGAAGGACTGTCATGTTGCTGTACTTAAGTGATAGCTTTCATTGAACGGAAAGAATAGACACACTCCCGCATAAGTTCAAGAAACAGACGCTATTCCAGCAATTGCCAGAGGGGGATTTCTCGGGCCATTGCTTCAGAAATATGTGCAGGGAGGGGATATTGGGTGTCCAAATGGTTAACACTTGCGCGTGAAACCATGAGGCCAGTAATTAAGCCGAGTGGCGTGGTTTAGATTCCCCACTTGTACGTGACAATGACAAGCAGTAGGGTCGGTTGTCCACCTTCGTGCCCCCCACCCCCACACACAGAGAGAACGCTAGATCGGCGACGGTCCTACGCATTTTAGCACATATGACGTCATATATAGATTGTGGGTTAGGGTTAGGGTAAGGGCTAGGACCTGTAGATTTGGTCAAAGTCCCGAGATATAAACAGGGCTAGCCCTAACCCAAACCCATGATCAAGCCTAACCCTTACCCTAACCCACAATTGAGATATGACGTCACAATTTGCGTAGGACCGTCTCCGATCTAGCGTTCTCCCCCCCCCCCCCGCACACACCACTGCTAGAAACTCCACGCGCAGCCAATTACTTAACTAAAAAAATAGAACCAGGTGTTTGTACCCGAAATGACCAAGCCCACCCTTAAACTTATTGGAAATATTCTACTTGAACGTTACAATAATTATATGGTAGCCCTTTATTTAAAATCTACATGGTTAAACTTCCCCGGATAATTTGGTTTAATTCCTTTCACTGGTAAATATCCCTACGCCCATAAAAGGGTACCACGTTCATATGTTAGTCCCAAGATGGCCTAGCGTGTGTGGAGTGGACATTAAGACTCATTTCTCCCTTCTCATTGACGGGACTATCCCGATTTGAGCAGAGTCTCAAAAATAAATCCGAGTACGTATGAAATTTAAGCGCCAAAATATAGAGTGGTGTATTTTACTACTAGTTTTGTCTTACCAACTTTAGTAATGATGATCGAGGCTAATTATTCGTTTAGTTCTCGTTTCATAGTGGATCAACTTGACTGAATTTTTCAGCAAATTGCCTTTACATCATCTAGTTTTTAACTATTATAGTGAGAACTGACAACTCGTTATCTTATCTCCCATAATGCATCTTTGTGTCGTTTTATCCAGACACCGCATTATACAGTTTGACCCACCGGTTTCAATTTCCATACTAAGCAGTTTATTTTCCAAAATGTTATCGGGATTGGCCCTTTAATGTTTCCTCGAAACAACATGATTATTAATATAACAAAAATATTGACTGATCAGATACGTTTAATTTATGTATAGTAACAATGGAATCTGATAAATATGTTCTTGTTATCCCTTTGACAATATGCGGTCGCAAGAATATTATCAGAGATCAATTCAGTAATCAAATCATATATCCGCATTCAGGACAACAATAAAAGTATAGTGAATATAGTTTGTAAAGTCATTAACGATTACAGATTCCCATTTACATTTATTTTTATTGATTTCAAACCCAGTTTTACTATCAACTAAAGTAAATGTAAACACAGCCCACAGCCAAACAAATGTTTGTAAAATTAGTAAAAGAGTAGTTTCAATCTGTTCCACAGCGGGAATGCGAAAGCCTTCTTTTAACTGTATGGAAGACGACTTACCTTTAAGTTCACGTCACATTATATGGCCCCAATAGTATGTGCATTGTTTATTATCGGACGTAGTAACACAGGCTGGTCCGGGGGTTGGATGGCCGAATCCCCGGTTGTATTTGACAAAGAGTTGGGTCGCCTGTCCAATATCGTGGGTTTTCCTCGGGTCCTCCCACTGCTAAAATTTAACTATATGTTAGTCGAGAAATGACCTAGTTTGTGTCGAGTGTACGTTAAAACTAATTTTTCTCTCTCACACACAAACCCATTTTACGCCTTCGCGTACTATTTCTTGTTGCCATTTACACTAAGTAATAGTAAGTGCAGAAGGACCGCACTACACGCAAAACAAAAACCTATAAGATTAACCAGCGGAAAATATCAAATCAAGTGAATGGACTCGGTGGCCAGCCGTAAGCGTCCACTGCGCTGTACAGTCTTGGGCCTGTTATGGTAAGGCTTCACTAAAAAATGATTTGCAAAAAAAAAAAGGTAACAGAAATAAAGCGACCGATCTTGACAGTGGTCGTCTCTTCAATGGCGATAGTCTGCCAGTTGACGTCAAATGTTTTATATCCAGATTTATTTACAGATTTATTTAATATCCAGACAAGATTTTTAATAATTTAAAAATTGGTTTTAGAATTTAATTTTCAGAAGCAAAAAAAAAAAAACAAAAAAAAAAACATAAATAAATAAATAAAAAATAATGATATTGAGAGCTAATTACCTCACGTTGATGTCAATCCTTTCAATGGTGTAAATCCACGCATCCTAAGGTCAAATGGTGTGGTTCGATCCCCGCTTGTACATGACAAGGCACAGGCTCGCCTGTCAAACCTTATCGTTTTCTCTAGGTCCTCCGGTTTCCCGTATTTACTGCCACAGACCCCACTGAGCGCTTTTTATTTCGGACACTTTCAAACCACTGGTGCGTCATTCGGTTGGTGTATTCAAGTCAAAAATGAATTACTAAAAATATTTCAAATAAAACAGTACAAAATTAACTCCTAAAGTTATCTCAAATATTATAGTTATTTTAAGTAAAATGCAGTTGAAGTACGGTATAATACTGTTTTGATCTAATTACTATTTGTCTTGAAGCAAGTTATAATGTCCCTCTTATATTTTCCAAAAATGATAGGACTAAAAAAATGGGGAAAATATTAAAAATGTAACTCGATGAACCTATTGTCTGCATTTTAAACATAGTGGTAAATTAAAAGAAGTAAAGTCAACAAAGTTTACATTAGACTATTTTATTACCATTAACATCTATTTAAATAAGCCTTATTATCAACATATAACAACGGATAGATAAGCATCATAATTTAATTAACCATTGGTATTCCAATTAACTATGACAGATAAAAGTCGATTCACCATTAGTAAATGTTTTTGTTGTCTAAATTTAGAGTGTACCAGTCCGTATATATTGGCGAAAAAATCACCACACATCAAAAGATTTAAATTTCTGGATCATTATGAATTAAAGCAGTGATAGTATGATGCATTATAAGTAAGATAAAAACCACACCTCGCTACAGAAATTGCAAAAACATATCTGACAGAAAACATATTCCTCTCTATCTAGGACTTAAAGACCGAGGGAATTTGTATTCGAGAAAAGTAAGCTTCGAAAAAGCCATTTTTCAAGATGTTGTTGGAGGAGAGGAAGTATGTTAAGTGGAGGAACGCGAGCCGATTGAACAGTTATATAATAATAAATAATAATAATATAAAAATATTATTAATGAGCACAAATACAATAATTTTGAAATGAAATGAAATGGGGTCGTCCTACTGGTCTGCTCATTAACTGGGCTAATGAAGACGGGCATACACCATACAGTGTGCTATGAGTGAAATTTTGCCCGGGCAGCGGCGCTACGGCCTACTCTTATATCGAATTCCAACTACCAAGGGATCTTTAATGTACACAAGGAAAAAGGTGCAATAATAGCCAGAGTAATGCCTAGATATGGATATGTATGTGTGTGTGAGTGTGCGGAGTAAGGGTCGAATCCAGAAATTGTAAAATGGATACGAATTCAAGTAATTGAGAAGAATTAGCGCCTAAAATTTATCCACCAATTACTATTTACTAAGTTTTGATTGTTGTCATATCCGTTTGTAGTATCTTCCCTAAATGTGTTTGACCACGAGCTGGGAGAGAGTGCCATCAGTACAATAGGCATGTCTCTGAGAAAACAAAACGACCAGCTGCCTACATCGCACCCATTACAGACTGAATTGTACCAAAACCCGTTATTATTTAATACAGCACAATTGACTTCGTGGTTTTCATCATGATCCGAATTTCTGGCAGTAAACATCGTGTTGTTGATTAGTATAAGTTGGTTGCCAGTATTGAAGTATGATTGAACAGAGTCGAATGTTATCTTGTAGTGAAAGGTACTATCAGCAATTTGAACATTTTTATATCTTATGCCCCTGTCATATGATCCAGAAATTGAACGCAAGACCAACACTAGGTCGTAAGAATCAGATGACGTCAGGATATGTATATTATCTAAACTCTGCATGTGGTCACCATTGATATTTCCAAATCCTTCCTTGAATTCTTGTAAGTCTTTATCTAAGAAGGAACTATCTTGTTGTGTATTTCGGAGAATGATCGTTCCATACCATGAGTCACACCAAACTTCAAAAGGTGGCTTCGATAATATGGGTTGTATTGTCTTCACGTCAAAAGAGTAACCGTTTCCATAGTATGGATATTCTGCTGTAAAAGAGATAATGCAGTTAATCACTCACTCCTTATCATCATGGCTATGGCCATCTGCTTTTTATGTGTTACATTGACGTATACATTCTGGGGACATGAAATGTAATGGGGGTTGACGTCCTACTGCTCTGCTCTGCTCCGATTGTGCTAACGGAGACGGACATACATCAGCAGGGTGCTTTGATGGAAATTTTGTCTGGACGGCGACGCTATGGCCTACAATTGTCAGGGGATCTTTTACGAGCACGCCAATGTGTACACGGGACCTCAGCAGGACTAGAGTGCTGAGGTCACGCACGCCGGAAAATGCCAATCAATTTTCTCAGCAACACCAGGAGCGAATCCAGCGTCTTACTCACTCAGCCATCGTGGCTACTAATTTACTCTAATATTATCCTATGCTTGATGCTGAGATAAAACGGTAATTGTCATTCCATATATTTATAGCTTTAGTGTGTTATTTTTCTCGTATTGAAAGCCACCGAAGGAAATGATTTTTTCAAGCCGTTCCTGCTGTTGATTCAGTGAAACATTAAGTACACCAAGTCTCAACACATTGACGCCATCAGTCAAGGAACTTTTTGTAAAAAAACCAGTTCATCTAACACGCCGATGCCTACCGCTCTCTCTAGACTATGGACCCATGAAATAAGTTTTAGTACAGCGATACGATTATTAAGTTCATATATGGTATGGACGACGCGTGAACTATGCCCAGTTTTTCATCACCGGTGTTCGAGGCATCAGTCATTCATCCAAATATCAACCAGGCGTCACGTTGTGTAGCGAACAACAAACACAATGCCCAATTGTTCTTGTTAGCACCTATCATCGCAAAGGTTCTTATGGTAAGTCAACCACGGATTGGCGAGCTAACCATAAGATCCATGTCCTCGGAGTTTCCGTCCCCGTCCCCCACCCCTTGTAAGTGAACAGTACCAGTGAGATCCCCGGCTATTAAATTGGGTGTAGATAAATATGAACTGGTAGCTTTAAAAATCTCAAAAACAAATGAGACAAACCTGAATTTATGGTATCGTGACTCACCTGAAAAATAGTCATATTATTATGCATACTAAAATTATCCAACATTGATTTGATTACGTTTCAATATTTGATTTTATTGTTCTAAAATCCCTAACTTGTAATTCAATGTTATGCATTAAATTGTTAACAGGAATAAGAATTCAATCAATATGGGATTCTAAAATCAGTACACCGCGTCGTATACTCCGTGGTTTTGAGCGCAATTTCTAATGTTTAACACAAAACAGAGATAACATATAATATGTACAAATAATAATAAAACATGCTATATGTATATATCAGTAATCTTGGGGGGGGGGGGGGGGTGATACGTGGACCAAAGGCAACAAGGGCGTAACACGGGAGAATATACACATACATACGCCATGCAATATTTCGTAAGTGAAACTGTCCCCTTACACTTCATCGGAAAAAGGAAATGAAATGGGGTTAACGTCCTACTGTTATTTTACTTTATAATTATGTAGTTTGTTGCCCCACCCACACAGCACCACTGATAAGGAAGAATCAGCCACGCTTACAAATCCGAACTCTGGGATCGAAGCCGGAACCTCTTCGTTCGTGAACCAGCGCCATACTCAATAAAGGAAACTAGTTTCAATAAACAATACTTACAGATGAAGATACTGGAGTAGTTTCAGTAATCATCATTTCCGGAACAGGTGTCTAAAATAAAAAAAAATAAATATCCGACCCATTACCGTATATGTTAAGGTTACATATAAATGGGGCCATGCGTCCTTTAATTCTAGAAATAAAGGCTTTGGTGTACTTTATATACATTCACAAGACATGCTATTAGTCCCATGTTCGTGTAAAATAAGGTTACAAAGATCAGAGCTATACGCCCTATAATAGACTTCTACTTACAGTTGAGGATACTAATGTAGTTTCAGCAATCATCACTTCAGTAACAGAAGCCTACAAAGGCAAGAAAAATATTATAAAGTCACTGTTTTGAAGTTTCATAAAGTTTCTTACGCAAACTGCCTCAAATATACAATATCCATATTGCAATATTGGTCCCCCCCCACCCAAAACAAACCCCTGCGAACTTCCGTCAAACGAATATATTGATTTTTTTCAATAACTACGCAAATGTGTATTCTGGTTCGGAGCGGCTAGGCGTCACATCCACACAGGCTACATCGCTTACAAGTTACATTCGCTCTTTAAAACCAAAAGGTTCTTCTGGACCACCCACTTGGAGTGAATCGTAAGGCACGAGACGGCACATGTGGTTTAATAAATCGCATAAATAGGATGGCGCTAAAGGATCCTTTTTGAAAATTGTGCGTTGATTAACCGGTAGCCAACTAACTGTTTTAGAACAGTTGTAATATGGTCAGATAGTTTGGTGAGAGATACAATTCGAACTGCTTTATTCTGGACTTTCTGTAGCTGACTTACAAAACTTGTAGGAAGAAAATACAGTAATAAATTACATATAATCTAAAAATGCCGTAACAAAAGCATTTATTAACAATTTAGTGACTTCAAGGCCAAATTTTGGGTCGAATTTTGCCAATGTTATACAGGTGAAAGTTCGCCTTTTTCCACATCTTGGATACGTGGGTCAAAGAACACACAACGATTCCTGGCACAGTTGGGTGAGGTTATGGCTCTGCTTCGAATAGTCAACATATAACTGGGTATCATTCGCATAGAGCAGGGGCGTGGTGAGAATGAGTTCATGAGTAGCCATACTCATGCGCCAAAAAGTTTTTGCGCCAAAATCACAATCAAATTACTCAAAAAATGAAAAACATTTGTAAGTGGAAAAATTGTTTCATCTGACCCAATTAAAAAAATTTTGAAAGAGTCAAGTTGGAAAATTTAATCATATTTTATTACCGTATTTCTTGTCTCGGATTGCTGGAGATTGCGTTTCTGGGCTTCTAATTTTCGAAATTTTCACGGGGGAGGGCCCCCCGGACCCCCCGCCGCGGGCTCGCGCCTTCGTCGCTCGCGGTGGCCGGCTTTGCCGGCCACAGCTCCGCGGTCAGTAAAAGGGTTTTTGTGCCAAAATCTTTTTTGTTACTCATAATTTCTTCTCAATAATTGCCCTCACCACGCCCCTGGCATAGAGGTGATAATTAAGACACATCTCACGGATGATATCCCCAATTGGTACAGTGTATGCTGTAAACAAAACTGGTCCCAATACGGATACCTGGGGAACGCCAAAATTAAGAAGTAGATTTCCTCCGACCTAAATACGATATCATTGTGCACACGAAGTAAGGCGGATTACGTACTGTGCCATTTTATGTATGCTTATTAAAATTGTTCTTGGAGATAGTTTTCACACAAATGATATTTAAAACGACCAAGGACAATCTTTTCTATGATTTTCGAAATTAAAGGTAAATTCGATACAAGTCTGTAATTTTTGTAACACATTAGGATCACTACTTTATGGTTACATGTCCAAATCGAATTCCCATTTGGGAACATGAGTACACATTTAAAGTCTTGTGAATTCTCTAGTAAGAAAGGTGATCGTTAATATGATAAAATAAATTAATTAAATTCTTTGGGTTATTAGTAAAATTTTAAATTCGAAAAACTGTAGTTTTATAGAATTTACTGGGGCAAAAAATTCTAAAAAATAAGAATAAATTGAAACTTCTTGAAAATAGAATAAATTAAAAATTCTAAAAAAATTAATTAAATTGAAAATTCGGAAAAATAAATTAAATCAGAAATTCTATGGCTGAAAACTTGAAAAACGAAAATTAATTATTTTGTATTTCTCTTTAATTATCAAAAATAATCAACAATCAAATCAAACATACTAAAAACCAATTACCCGAACACATTTTACTTACCGTTGCTAGTGGTGTTTGGGTTGTCAGCTCAATAATCGCATCTCTTTCTATTTTATCAGTAATAGCAAAAATACTTTTTGGCAAACCACTACTGGCAACACATACTGTTTTATTTTTCAGCAATAAACAGGTCTTGTTTTGTCTTTGAAATATCACAGACTTGCAGGAAACGGCCTGAGAACACTTTGTTAAACAATGAATTTGGCTCCTGACTTGAAAAGTTTTGTAATCTGTATATTTTATATTATCTGTACAATCACCAAGAACGGCTTTAAAATGTGCAGTAACAATATGTCTAGTTATATCAGCTTTAATCATCGCCATTGAGAACAGAATAACAGGAATGATTCCATCAAGAGCCATGCTTCTTCCTTGTCTGATACTCCGTCGACTGTTGCGTTTCCTATAAATGTGTCCCCTATTTTATAATCTCTCAAGAGCTTGATTGATTTTACTGCATAAACACCGTTTGTTGGTTTTTCACTTGATAAGTTTTAATATACAAGCCGGTTAACAGGTTTGAATAAAGTTTTAAATAATGATATCTTAATGTGTCTTTTTAGTCTTCGGTTTCTTTGAAACAATATGCCGTTAAAAGGTTTGGATTTTGAGATATAATACTTCACTGATATCTAAAAAATGATGTATTTAGGAAATGAAATGGAATGACACGGGTCATAATGTCCTACTGTTCTGCTTATAAAGATGCACCCCTGACAAGGGGACACCACGCCGGAAACGCCCGATGAACTTTTGCGGCCAATGCAGGGATCGAACAGCGACCCCGGGCTATACACCATGACTACTCCGGTTTCCTCCCACTGCTAAAGACCCCTACGCGAAAGCGAATTATTGAAATAAAATTAAACCATATGTTAGTCCCGAAATGACCTAGTTTGTGTTGAGTGGACGTTAAACCCCATTTCTCTCTCTTTCTCTCTCCCGATATATTTAGGATTTCCAAAGTGGGCGTATATGTTTTTTTGGCTACGAGAAAGTTCGTGTGTTTGTGACTGAATAGTGTGTGTTTTTGTGGTTGTAACGGGAAAGTGAGAGAGAGGGAGAGAGATGGGTTAGAGATGGGTTTTAACGTCCCCTCAACACAAACTAGGTCATTTCGGGACTAACATATAGTTTAATTTTATTTCAATAATTCGCTTGCGCGTAGGGGTGGGAGGAAACCGGAGTGCCCGGAGGAAACACACGAGGTTGAGAAGGCGCCCCTAACTCCATGCCACATACGCTCACACCAGGGCTCGAAACCACAGCCGCAAGCCAGAGGTGACCGGCCAGTTAGAGTTCGAAGCGCGGCACTCTAGTCCACTAGGCCATCCCAACCCCCCGTAACGGGAAAGTGGGCGAACTTGTAGTTGTAACGGAAAAATAGGCTTATTGGTGATTATAACGGAAAAGTGGGTGTATATGTGGTTGTAATGGGAAAGTAGGCGTATTTGTGTTTGTGACGAGAAAGTGTGCGTATATATGTTTTGGGAATGGAAGAGTGGTTTATGTGTGTTGGGGATGTGAAAGTGGGAGTATATTGGTTAGAGACGGGGAAATGTATGTGGGGAAATATACCACCCCTTCCATAAGGGAAGAATTTTTACATTAGAACCCGCGACATGATCTTAGGACATGTCTATTGGACAATAACACCCCTCTAAATGCGAAACAGGAAGTGTTTATCTCCTAAGTATAGTACGGTTTAAAATGAATTGCTAAAACTATTTCATGTATGAAACAGTTCACAATTAATTACTAAAATTGCGTTAATCATAAAGCAGTTATTTCAATATATTGCAGTCCAACATTAATTGTTATAAGTTATTTCTAAATTAATTACCAAAGCTATTTCAAGTTTAATACAGTTCTAAGTGTAAGTAGGCCTACTAAAGTTATTTCAAATATAATACTAAGTACTAAAAATATTTCCAGCATATACCAGTTCAAAATGGATTACTAAAATCATTATTTAATTACTATTTGTCTAGGGGAATGTGATAAAGCCTCTTTAATATTTTGCGAAAGTGCTTTTTTTAAAATCTGTAAAAAATATGGAATCCGTAATATAACCCGATGTACTAAAACATGAATCTGCAGTTTATAACAATAAAACATTATAAAATCCAAGGAGTAAAGTCAACAAAGTTTACATTAGACGTATTTTAATACCATTAACATCTATTTGAATAAACCTTATTACTATGGAGTAAAACAATGATACATTTTTCGTAACTCTATGCTGATTGACAAACAGAAAATGACAATTAATTAGGCAAAATACCACCAAAAAAAAAAAAAAAAAAAAAAAAAAAATAATCAAAAGTAAAAATTCTCGCACTTTTAAGAAGTAAAAAATGATACATTATTCATAAGTCTATGCTCGATGATAAACAAAAACAAAACCTCCATAGATTACAAAAACATATCTAATAACCAATATGGCATTCATTAAAATCAGGTAATCGCATTACTATTCTATATCTGTAAGCGCAAATGGTTTATTGCATGCACAGATACACCAGCCTTTAAAGTGCACATATAATGGACATGAAATTTCTTTTATCGATATGGGTAGTCCATGGTTACTTTATTCACTTTAGCACAAGTTCACACTAATTTGACTGAAATTAATTCAGCTATCTTCACTCAAAATCGTAAAAATAGACCTCCCGTAAAAACGACTTTGCCAATTATCAAAATCATTCCTAATCCCCTCAGACGCCAGTGACGTCACAGTGACCAAATGCTTATTCGGAATCTTGATTCCTTAAAGACCACATCAAATGGCTCGAAAGTTTTTTCGGTGGGTGTACTCAATAGTTACTAAATCCATTTTACGGCAAGTTCAAACTAATCTGATTAAAATTAATTCAGTTATTCAGGTTTAAGTATCTTAGAGCCAAAAACGGTTTTCAAATTTTCAAATATTGATAGTGTTATATTGTACAGGCAGTGATATACTGAGCGCCATAGAAAACGCATCACTTAGTTTTTCGTATAACAAAATGATCCTGTAAACATATCTTATTTATTTTGCTTCTTACTGTGAACAATATTCAAACGGGAACACATCAATAACAACACATTTGTACACTTATGGATGTTAAATCTGTTATCAACGGTACAAAGTCAGAGGGGTCAAAACCAAAAGTACGACAAAGATGGTTACTTGTCAGTAGCGCGTGTGTCCACCACTGGCTCTTACGCACGCTGTGCAGCAAGAAATTTTGGAAAAAAATATAATGATTATTATTATAAGTCGAAAATCTTGTGGAATGTCCAATATTTTGTGGTAAAAAACAACACAGACCAAAAACACTTGATGAATATTATTCTAAGTCGAAAATCTTGTGGAATGTGGTACCACACCACAATTATCATATAAATTAACAGTTGGTATATTGGTTGAGTATTTTACTGCTACAAAATGTGTCCGTGTAATCGAAAATTGCAATAAACAATTTAATTTCAGTTCGATGGCAATGTGCTACCGATGGTAGACAACATTTAAGTGTTGTTTAGATGCGTATTTTCATAAATCTATTGTGTTGATAGATTATTATATGGGAGGCCCGTCTAGAAGATTTTGTATGAAATAGATGTTCGAATACAAACGGGTTTACTGGCATCAAATACCAGCTTCTTCAAATTTGGGCATAGTGTTACTTGTGCCCACCGAGAGAGAATAACCCCTTCTCAGATAATTTATATGCAAAACAAACATTTCCGTTTCATGGGAAATTCCTTTAAACAATTTACTTTTAGTTCGAGGTCGTTGGCGATATTTAAATAAAGTCA
This sequence comes from Patella depressa, assembly GCA_948474765.1. Taxonomy (NCBI): domain Eukaryota; kingdom Metazoa; phylum Mollusca; class Gastropoda; family Patellidae; genus Patella; species Patella depressa. The sequence continues at coordinate 87,923,872 of OX419715.1, read as the reverse complement.
TGGATACTATCCCAGGGGGTCAGTGAATATTCCCAGGCTATGGTAACCGGGATCGAATGCCGCCTTTACACAATGCTTTCAAGAGTATATCCTGGTCTTTCCAGCTTATGCACACATTTAATTAATCAAAAACAATGCAAATTCATGACTAAAAGAGGACCACAAACTACGCATACTTATTTTCATTCCGTCCCAGGCATCGATACCACAAAGGTTTAAATTACAGTTTTCATAAACATTTTTCTGACCTGATATTAGGGCCAAAATTCTTAACATTGAAAACTTTATGCTTTAAAACCAATAGCCACATGGAAAGAATCCCATAATTGGTTCTATTTAGATGGCCGTTTTCAATTTACACCATCGGGCTAGGTAGGATTGATCTTGGTAACCTCAAAAGTCTTATTAAAGACATATTAATAGCCATTATGGATTTTGGAATTAATTTTTAGAGGTCAGCATTCAACCAAATGACATCGATAACCATGTGATTGAGAGAGAGGGAGAGAGAGAGAGAGATTAACGTCCACTCGACACAAATTAGGCCATTTCGGGACTAACGCATGGTTCATTTTTTTTCAATAATTCAATTACGCGAAGGGGTCTTTAGCAGTGGGGGGGGGGAAATATCGATAACGTGAAATATTCATTCTGTTACAAAATTGAAATGAAGACGGACATACGCAATAAATTGTGCTTTGCTCGGACAAAATATAAGAAAGAGTGGAATCGTTTACTGTATGATATAAGAATGGAATCTTGGCGCATCCTGTTAAAGCCGAGATGATGACTTTCAGATTGTATATCACGATTTATTATAAAATATCGTTAATAAATTATTTTAACTGAACAAGTTGAAAATTCAATAAAAAATGAAAATATTAATTTCGTGTTTATCCACATAACGCTATTTACTTCAGCTAAAACAAACCAATTTTCTCATGTGAAAGCTGTTGCCATGTATTTTGGTTTTAAAATAATCGACAACCACAAATCTATTGACTCTAGGTTGGAAATTCATCACGATGTGTTCTTTGTGGTTGATTACCGTTGCTGTTGTACTTGCTTCCAAGTTGCCAAATTTTGCTGCGTGTAAGTACTACTGTTTCATAGTTCCTTTGATTTCATTTACATCATATTGCCATAAAACAAAATTGTGGCATTTGGATATAAAAATTAATATACATCGTTTGCTTTTATTGTATTTTAAAAACTGTTAATTGCGCTGTCCACCATGCTGAATAAAGCAGAAGATAATTTTACATGTACAATGTATCTTGTAAGTCTGAAGTTCCTTCATGGATTTTTTCTTACGTTCTTCTGTTTAGACCTTTTTCCTACCATACAAGTTAAACTATTCATCGAAATAGTTTATTTGAACGAGTACTCTGATTAAAGTAGAATAATTAAAAATAGTAAGGTACAAATAATAGATGGTGTCCCAGAAAAAAAAACCCGAGTACATTATTAAACGTGGAATAATTAAAAAGTGCTGTACATACACAATACAACTTCACATGCAGTACCATATGGATTTTTGACCTCACGCCAAATTACAGATGCAATTGATATGGTATATGAAATGTTAATGATATAGGTACAGTGCCTTTTGAATTATTTCACATGTAATAATGTGCTCGTTTTATCGGAGACACCCTATATTTGGCGTAACGTTTTCAATTATTTCGAACCGCTTCATGCTATATTCATATAAGACAACGCTGTAACGCCTAAATTTACAGAACAAGACACAAAATAGATCATTAGAATACACTCATCTGTATCATTTTTTTGACGTAAGGGGTTGAGGGGGAGGGCTAGTGGATTAAAGTGTGGGCTTTAGGTCGTAAGGTTTGTGGTACGTGTGTAGGATGCTGGCTTGCTAGCTTGGAGGTAGCTGGTTCACTACCGGTGTTGGTCGAGACAGGTCGCTGAGAACTACCAGCGTTGTTCCCCCTTGTTAGTGGTGCTGGACGGAGTACATGACAAGGAAAGCTGTATAGTTGTTTGAATGGGACGAAAAAACGAGATTTCCCGAACGCATTGCAATGCACGTAAAATATTCTTTGGTATTTTATACTCTGTAGCAATATTTTCCTCATGAAACAATGAATGATATGTGCCCGTCTTCAGTCAAGGATCCTTAAAGAAATCTAATCTCTAGGGTTCATCCTCTTATGACCCCATTGCTTCCATCAAAACCTTTCGGCAAAGAAAAGGCTGTGAATTATGAATTATGAATATCGATAGGAACCGATCACTCCAAGGCTGCAAGCCAAAAAGGAAAAGGGGCCCATTAAAAACTAGAGCTTTTATATAGCGTTTACAAAGTTTTTCGGAAATGGTGCCATAAAAATGCGTCACGTCAAATTTGAAAAAAATCCGTCCAAAAGTATACCCTCTATCGCGTTCACAAGGTTTTCGGTAAAGTGGACATAACTCCGGAACTAAACGGATCGTTTCATGACCACGATGCTTGTCACCAAATTTGGAAAGAATCCACCAAACCACTGTTGCGCTTTTCACGTTGAAATATGGTCGTATAAAAATGAAGCCATATTTTTAATTAGCCAGTCCCATATTGATCATTAAAGGGACAGTCCCGATAAGAACAGAGTCTCAAAAATTAAAGTCCGAGAGTTTATGAAATTTATGGACCAAAATATAGAGGCATGGTGTATTTATCTTGTCTCAAAATTTCAGCTCAAAATATTGAGTCGTTTGGACGTGAACGTCAACACTGCTTATCCGGACACGTAACCCTTTTAAGATTTCGGGTCGATTTTTTCATTGGGTGACCGGATAATCGATTCACATTTCTTGAGAGGTCTATACAGTGAATGACCTATGTACTGTACTTGATAACAAAAGGTAAATTTCACCTACATATTATTTTTATAGAAAAAAGTCTGGTTTTACCCAGATACTGTATCCACAACGGTCTCCATTTCCAGATGAAGACTGTCAGATTTAAGTTATTTACAAGCGTATCACAAATATCGTGTTAGTTGGTTGGCCTTAGGTAATGGCTTTTAAGGGATTTTAACACAAAATTAAGCAGTTTTATTCCTCAGAAAGTTACCGGGATTGGCCCTTTAAACAAAGAATGATATGCTTAGGTCACCCAGGTGATCATGTATTTTTTGTTTGATAAAAATGGTAAAATACGTTTTATATTTCAATTCTCTCATTAATTTGTTGTTGATGAATATGTTAACAAAATATTTTTGAGTTTTGCTCCCCCCACAAACCCTCCGACAGGTGTTCACGGGACATCTGTTTTTCATCCCACCGAACGACTATGTCTCACTGACAAGTCGAAACCACGCTTGAAAACTCCGGTGAGGTGTATTGGGCAACGCAGGGTTCGAATACGGAAATATCTCACCCACCGAGCCGTGGTGTATTAATGCAAGATAAAACGACATAGGAAAGTTAAACATTATAACAATGATTGATTAATATATAATACGAATGATGTTTAAACTAAGAGATGGATGGAAATCATTCAGAGAGTATTATCAACAATCTAATGGACAAGACGAAGAAAATGAAACAAAACTCCGGTTACAATATTTATCATATAATCAGATATAATAAAGAGAGACGGGGAGAGAAATATGGGGTTGACAGGTGACCCTACTCCTTGCCACGTACGATTGTGGGATCGAAACCATGTCATTTGATTTTATCTCAGATCTTATGATCTAAAGCGAATGCGTTAGACCATATACAGATTTAAGACCTCGTTTGGGAATGATGTGTTGAAGTCCAGGGGCGTACGTGCTCGATGACTGTTGGGGGAGGGGGGCTGAACTACACTTGCTCGACAAAATTTCGGATTACAGACTGCGTAAGGACCCCCCTCCCATCCCGTAAAGTCCAGGGATACGGGGTCGTCCGAGAAAACATTTCAATTCCGTGAATACTGCAACTTAAATGTTGTCCAATATAGCCTAGGTAGGTTCTAAACAACCAATCAGTCGTCGTCGAGTATGGGAAGGGGGGGGGGGCCTCACCATCCCGGAGAAAATTTTGAAATGTAACCGCCACAAATGCGTATTTCTGCTATTCTAGCCCGCGAGTTAAACAACTTCAAACTTTGTCCAGTGGTTTGTAACTGAAATCCCAATCTATGCTGACCTGAATTCCAACCACCCAATCAGATATAACTGAAAAATGTCGCAGAGAATAGGGTGGCCCCAGACAAAATATTTAATCAATAGCGAATCCAGTAAAAAGTCGTGGTATTCAATTAAAAGAAAAACAAAATTTGGGTTTAAGTAGATTTCGGGCATTTCATTTTGCCAACTAAATGAAATAATAATTGGTGCATTGAATTTATCCACCTGCCAGAAAAAATCAGATTTCCCGAAATTTATAAGGCAGCAGCACCCACCACACCCTGGTCTAGAGTGCCGCGCTTCGACCTCTAGCTGGTCGGTCGGCTCTGGCTTGCGGCTGTGGTTTCGAGCCCTGGTGTGAGCGTATGTGGCATGGAGATAGGGGCGCCTTCTCAACCTCGTGGGTTTCCCCCGGGCACCCCGGTTTCCTCCCACTGCTAAAGACCCCTACGCGCAAGCGAATTATTGAAATAAAATAAAACATATGTTAGTCCCGAAATGACCTAGTTTGTGATGAGTGGACGTTAAACCCCATTTCTCTCTCTCCCTCTCATATGAATACAATGTATAATATAGTAAACAGTAGTATAACACATGAATACAATATAGGACCAAGCCCAACAAAACAATTTAATCGAATCCAATATTTATCATGTCCAAGAATCATCCAAGTTCAGGGCCGCCATTAGTGTTAACTCCACACATTCATGCTTTCAGTATCTGTGTCATCCAGAAAATAATAGGCGGAATTAAATCCTTACGTAAGACCTTATTAAAATGTAAATACTAATGGTGGCCTGCTTATACTTTTAATAACTGTGCCATCCAGAAAACAATTGAGAAATTAATGCATTAAATGATCTTATTCAAAAACGAATGGTTGTCTGCCTCCATCAGTGTCAACACCACAGATCCATGCTTTGAATAACTGTGCCACCCACACCCAGAGAGCACAGCAACGAACTACAACCGTTACAATCTGAATTATACCAAAAACCTTTCTGATTAACTTCAGCACAATTACTGTTGTCGTTCTTGTCGTTATCCGCATCCCTGGCTGAGAACATGGTGCCGTTGATCTGTTCCAGTTGGTCGTTCGGATTGAGGTATGTTTGCACAGAGTCGAAGGTTATCCTATAATTAAAGGTACTATTGGCCACTTGAACATTTTTATAAAGCATATAGGTAGTTGAAGTTAAAGCTATGCTTAGATCGTAAGGATATGACGACGTCAGGACATGTATATTATCTAAACTCTGCATGTGGTCACCGTCGATCTTTCCAAATCCTTCCTTGAAATTTTGTAAGTCTTTATTTAAGAAGAATCTGTCGAGCTGTGTATTTCGGAGAATGGCAGTCTTTTGAACAGCATTATAGTCACATTTAACCGGAAACTTCGGAAATGATGCCACAGGCTGGATTGTGATTACTGTGTTGCCATTGCAATGACATTCTGTTGAAATTAGAAAAAGGTTTTATTTTATCTTAAATACTAGTATTAAATGAACTCAAAGGAAGTTTATCATGTTACGTTTCTACTCCTACCGGAATAATGACGACGGGCATAAGTCATTCCGTTTGCTGGGGGGGGGGCAATGTATACGGATTTTGGACCTATCCACGCGGTCCCCGCACCACTGATAAGGAAAAAAAGCACTGAAAAACCCCAAGGAACTGTGCATTTTCTGATCACCGCACGGTCGCAGCGGAGCAGTGAGGACACCATCTCGGTTTGACGGGGACATAAGCGCGTATCAAGGTATTCGTTATGTATGAAAAAGACTTAATATAGATTAACTCACAGAATCAGTAAAAACCTACCTGGATTGGTGGTGCTGGGATCCACCTGTAAAATATTCAAATTATATAAGTAAATACATCTTTAATAACATTTGTGTCACGCGACTGGCAAATTGTTCATTGCAATAATAATTTTTCGTATTTTATGTGAATTCGAATTATTGTTAAGTAATAAGAGACATACAATTTTGAATTGGCGAACGTTCGCCAAGATGCGATTACGCAAATTGTTTAGATGTCCTACTTAAGGGGATTTAGGTGACTGAGATGTCAAGGACGTGCGATTTGCATTATAAGGTATGTCATTGAGTCAAGTGACGTGGTTTAGATTCCCCATCTGTACATGACAAGGATCTTGTCCTCCCACTGCTAAAGACACAGGCGAATTATAGAATGAAAAATAAATTGAAACATCTGTTAGTCCAGAAATAACTTGCTTGTATGATGTTGACGTTAGCACCCCCCCTCTCTCTCCAACTCTCGCCCCTCCCTCTCTTCCTATCTTTCTCACACTGGTTAATAAACGATAAAATTAAAACTCGTAGATTAAAATAAACTGGGCCAACGATTAAATCAGGACTCTTCAAATAGTTAACCGAACATAACTGAAAATATATTACAGTAATGTGAGTGATTTGAAATTGCTCTATGTAAAGAATGGCGATAAAGAATGGCAATATACGCCCTTTATATTTTACTTATGGTTGAAGATAATGACATAGTTTCAGTTGTCACCAATTCAGGAACTGACTTCTACAAACACAAAATATAGAAGATGAGACAAAAATTCCCTTGGAAGTTATAATTCGATGTAAGAGTAGGTCATACCGCCGCTGTCCGGGTAAAATTTCCCTCATAGCACACTACATGGCGTATGCCCATCTGCTAGCCCAGTCGGAGCAGAACAGCAGGACGTAAATAACAACGTCATTTCCATTACAAAAAAAAAACCAAAAAGAAAACGTCGAAATTAATTTAGTCTGGTAAAAATATAAGACACTAAAAGTAATCGGTTAAACTAATATAAGACACTCAAAGTAATCGGTTAAACTAATTTGTCAGTGTGTCAGTTAATCATGTTATGCAAGAGCTAAATCGTAAGACGGATTCACATCAACTCGAAGGATGGCATCGAGTTGATGTGAATCCGTCTTACGATAGATGATTTAACGTAAAGTGAATAATCAAACGGTAGTAATGACGATCGAGTCTAGCCTAAAACATAATCGCTAATATGTCGGTTCAGAGAAAAGCAATTTGACCGAAGCTTTCAGAATATTTTATTTATTTTATCTATTTTTTAACTATTATAACGCAAACTGTCAGTTCTTTATTTAATCTTATCTACTGCCCGTTTGGTCTAATCTAATTTACATTCAGGGCTCACAAAATGATTGTGTACATTGATTAAATTTAATAGATGTGGTTAATTAAAAAATTGCCACTTGTGTAAAATTCTAAAATTCATTAATCTACTTACTGTTTCTGGTGGAAGTTGGGTTGTTTCGTTGCTGCCCGGTTTTAATGCAGGCTTCTCGGTAATAACATACACAATATTTGGTAAAACGCTACCAACAACACACGCTGTCGTACTTTTCAGCAATAAACAGGTCTTGTTTTGTTTCTGATATATCACAGACTTGCAGGAATCGCTCTGAGAACATGTTGTTAAACAATGAATTTTGCTCCTGGCTGGAACAGTTCGGTAATCAGCAGTTATATTATCTGTACAATCGTCAAGAACAGCTTTAAAATGTACAGTAACAATATTTTTAGCTATATCAGCTTTAAACAACGCCATGAAGAACAGAAAAATAGGTATTATTCCACCAAGAGCCATGCCTCTTCTTGTCTGCTACTTCTCCGTATCACGACCACAATCAAAATGTACATGATATGTTAAGTCATATTAGTTTTAATTAAAATAATGAAAGATATAATTCCACTAAAAGCCATATCACCGCATCCATCACAATTCAATCTAATTTATCATATATAACCTATTTTATAATCTCTCTCGTATTGAGTCGAGTACGAGTAGAACCGCCTTCTAATATTTTTTTCAGAAGTTGTATTCTTCTACCATTAAAAGCAAAACAGGGATTCCATTTTATTCTCTAAGTAATTAAATATTAGATCCCAAGTGATATGACCAATCCTGATTGTTTTTGTTACGAATTTTCAGCACATGCGCGAAAGATGTGGTAATCAGTGTTATTAATCGGCGAGAGGATCAGGAATCAATCTATATTTGATAATCGATCTTGTTCTTTACAAAAGAACAAGGAAGTATTTTGTTATAATTACTGTATATTAATTCTTTTAATGGGAACTTTGGATCATAGTGGAACTGGGTTTAATTCAAAAAATGAAATGAAATGGAATGGAGTTCAATGTACGCCATGCAGGGAGGGGATGTTGGCCGAATGTTTAACACGTGCGCGTGAAACCATAAGGCCTGTCATTGAGCCGAGTGGCGTAGTTTAGATTCCCCACTTGTACGTGACAAGCAGTAGGGTCGGCTGTCCATCGTCGTGGATTTTCTCCTACCCCCTCCCTCTCCCGCCGCTGCTAAAGACCCCCACAGAACTAAAACAAAAATCAAACCAGGCGTTAGTGCCGAAATGGCCAATCCCAACCTTTGCTAATCGAACGTTTTCTAAGTTATATTAGTTGAAAGCTTGAATTATTATATGTTGTACGCCTTTGGTTAAAGTTTACATGGTTAAATTTTCTGGATCCTCGATTTCCTTCTACTGGAAAATATCCCTACGCCCATAAAATGGTACCATGTTCATATGTTAGTCCCATGATGACCTAGCTTGTGTGGAGTGAACGTTAAGGCCCATTTCCCCCTTCTCTTAAAAGTGACAATCTCGATTTTAACAGAGTTTCAAAAATAAAAGTACGTATGAAATTTACGCACTAAAATATAGAGAATTAGTGTATTTATCCTCTCTCAAAATTTCAGCTCAAAATATTGAGTCGTCTGGACATGAACATCAAAACTGCTTATCCTGACACGTAACCCTTTTAAGATTTCTGGTCAATTTGTTCGTTGGGTGACTAGATAATCGATTCACGTTCCTTTAAAGGTCTATACAGTGAATGGCCCATATATCGTACTTGATAACGAAATGTACATTTCACCGGCGACTACACATAATGTTTATATTTAAACATGCATGTACATTATACAAGAGCAAAATCTGCCTATTGTAGGTCTCGCTTTAGGCCTGAAATGTTATAAAAACTATTAATTAGGCATTAATTAACTTATCCAGAGCATAATCAACACTCGGTGTCAATGCTAGCCTGCGATATTTGTTGGATTGTAGTTCGATTTGCTGCAAAATTTTCCTTCGTGATTTAACGATTTTGGATAATGGATACTACTAATTTTGTCTTATCGACTTAAGTAATGATGATCGAGGGTAAGAGGAACTTCCATTTGTTTAGTTCTCGGTTCATCGTGGATCAATTTGACTGAAATTGTCAGCAAATTGCCTTTACATTATATAGTTTTTAACTATTATAGTGAGAACTGCCAACTCGTTATCTTATCTCCCATAATGCATCTTTGTGTCGTTTTATCCAGACACCACATTATACAGTTTGACCCACCGGTCTGAATATCCAGACTAAGCAGTTTATTTTCCAAAATGTTATCGGGATTGTCCCTTTAATGTTTCCGCGAAACAACATGATTATTAATATAACAAAAATATTGACTGATCAGATACGTTTAATTTATGTATAATAACAATGGAATCTGATAAATATGTTCATGTTATCCCTTTGACAATATGCGGTTGTAAGAATATTATCAGAGATCAATTCAGTAATCAAATCATACATCCGCATTCAGGACAACAATAAAAGTATAGTGAATATAGTTTGTAAAGTCATTAACGATTACAGATTCCCATTTATAACCATTTTTATTGATTTCAAAACCAGTTTTACTATCAACTTAAGTAAATGTAAACACAGGCCACAGCCAAACAAATGTTTGTAAAGTTAGTAAAATGGTAGTTTCAATCTGCTTCACAGCGGGAATGCGAAAGCCTTCTTTTAACTGTGTGGAAGATGACTGGCCTTTAAGTTCACGTCACATCATACGGCCCCAATAGCACAACTAGACTGATACGGGTGGATTTGGTGTTTTTGTCTCATTTTACGCTTTCGCGTGCTATTTCATGTTGTCATTTACACGAAGTAAGTAATATTTTATATCCAGATTTATTTTCAGATTTATTTTATATCCAGATTTTTTTTAATAATTTAAAAATTGATTTTAGAATATAATTTTCAGAAGCAAGAAATATATATATATATATATTGAGAGCTAATTACTTTACATTGATGTCAACCCGTTCAATGATAGTAAATGGTGTGGTTCGATTCCCCGCTTGTACGTGACTTCGGACGCTTTCAAAACACTCGTGCGTCATTGTGTTGATGTCTTCAAGTCAAAAATGAATTACTAAAGTTATTTCAAATATAAAACAGTGCAAAGTTATTTCAATATTGTACAGTCCAAAACGAATTTCTAAAGTTATCTCAAATAGAATAGTTATTTTAAGTAAGATGCAGTTCAAAATTAGTTATTAAAGTTTTCTCAAGTACAGTATAATAAGTTTTAATTTAATTATTATTTGTCTTGAAGCGGGTTATAATGTCCCTCTAATATTTTCCAAAAATGAAAGGACTAAAAAAAAGATGGGGAAAATATTAAAAATGTAACTCGATGCACCTATTACCTGCAATTAATAATAAGTTACAAATTCCAAGGAGCAAAGTCAACAAAATTTACATTAGACGTATTTTATTACCATTAACATCTATTTAAATAAACCTTATTACAAACGTATAACAACGGATATATAAGCATCATCAGCAACATGAACATTTTTATATTCCAAGGCCGTGTAATATGATCCCGAAACCAAGACCAACAGTAAGTCGTAAGAATCGGATGACGTCAGGATATGTATATTATCTAAACTCTGCATGTGGTCACCATTGATATTTCCGAATCCAGCCGTGAAACCTTGTAAGTCTTTATTTAAGAAGGAACTGTCTCGCTGTGTATTTTGGAGAATGATCGTTCCATACCATGAGTCACACCAAACTTCAAAAGGGCGCTTCGATAATATGGGTTGTATTGTCTTCACGCCAAGGGCGTTACTGTTGCCATAGTATTGACATGCTGCTAAAAAAGAAATAATACGGTTAATCACTCACTCATTATCACCATGGCGTGTTACATTGACGTATAAATTCTGGGGACTTGAAATAAAATGGGGCTTAACGTCCAACTACTCTACTCCGAATGCGCTAGTGAAGACAGACATACGCCAGCAGTGTGCTTTGAGGGAAATTTTGCCTGGAGAGAGAGAGAGAGGGAAATGGGGTTTAACGTCCACTCAACACCAACTAGGTCATTTCGAGACTAACATATGGATTAATTTTATTTCAATAATTCGCGTAGGGGTCTTTAGCAGTGGGAGGAAACCGGAATGCCCGGAGGAAACCCACGAGGTTGAGAAGGCGCCCCTATCTCCATGCCACATACGCTCACACCAGGGCTCGAAACCACAGCCGCAAGCCAGAGGTGACCGGCCAGCTAGAGGTCGAAGCGCGGCACTCTAGACCACTAGGCCATCCCAACCCCCAATTTTGCCTGGACAGCGGCGCTATGGCCTACTCTGATATCGAATTACAACTGTCAGGGGATCTTTTACGAGCACGCTAATGTGTACACGACACCTCAGCAAGAGGTCACGCACGCCGGAAAATGCCGATCAATTTTCGTAGCAACACCGGGATCGAACCCAACGTCTTACTCTCTCAGCCACCGTGACTCCTTAATTACCCCTATATTATCATATGTTTGATGCTGAGAAACAATGGTAATTGTTATTCCATATATTTATAGCTTCAGTGAAAAATTAAGTACACCAAGTCTCAACACAATGACGCCAATTATACAAACAATATTTTCAAAAAAAAATAGTTGATTTAACACGCCTATGCCTAGACTACGGACCAAGTTTTAGTACACCGATACGATTATTAAGTTCATATATGGTATGGACGACGCGTGAACTATGGCCAGTTTTTCATCACCGGTGTTCGAGGCATCAGTGATTCACCCAAACATGAACCAGTAGTTATCGTATGTCGAATTGTTATCGTTAGATCTGCATCAAACCACTATTTACATATAATAGCATCTATCATCGTAAAGGTTCTTATGCTAAGTCAACCACGGATTGGTGAACAAACCATAAGATCCTGGTTCAGAACGAGAGAGTCCTCGTGAGGGTTTTCGGACCGGTCACTCACCCCTTGTGAGTGACCAGTACCAGTGAGATCCCCGGCTATTAAATTGGGTGTATTTGAATATGAATTGATAGCTTTAAAAATCTCAAAAAAATGAGACAAACCTGAATCAATGGTATAGTGACTCACCTGAAAAATAGTCATATGCATACTAAAATTATTCAGCACTAATTTGATTACGTTTCAATATTTGATTCCATTTTTTAAAACCCCTAACTTGTAATTTAATGTTATACATTAAATTGTTAACAGGAATAAGAATTCAATCAATACGGGATACTAATATTTAATTTTTAAGATACAGTAAAAAAAATTTAAATCAGTACACGACAGAGTGAAGATTCTACTCCGTGGTTTTGAGCACCATTCTGATGTTTAACACACAACAGAGATACCGTATTATATGTACAAATGGTACGTGGAACAAAGGGAACAAGGGCGTAACACGCATATTGAGTTGGCTCTGAAAAGACATGTAGCTATTATCGACGTCCTTTTTTCTACCCCAAAAGGAAGAATGTACACAGAATATACGCCATGCAATATTTCGTATGTGAAACTACCCCTTGCACTTCATCGGAAAGAAATGAAATGAAATCGGGTTTAACGTCCTACTGTTATTTAACTTTCATATGTCATATAGTTTGTTGGCTCACCCACACAGCACGACTGATAAGGAAGAGTCAGACACGCTTACAAATCCGGAACCTCTTCGTTCGTGAACCAGCGCCATGCTCAATAAAGGAAACTAGTATCAATAAACTTTACTTACAGATGAAGATACTGATGCAGTTTCAGTAATCATTTCCGGAATAGATGTCTGAAATAAAAATAGATATCTGACCCATTACCGTATATGTTAAGGTTACATATAAATGGAACCATGTACCCTTTAATTTTTAGACATAAAGGCGTTGGTGTACTTTACATATGGTGTACTTTACGTATGTTTTTATTTCCATGTTTGAGTAAAATAAGGTTACAAAGATCAAGGTCCGAATTCAATGGTTTTCCCAAAGTTAAGTAAAAATACTTAATTTTTCCACTTAACCAAGTGACGTGCCATAAATCGTTATTCAAGGGCTCTATTTTACTCATACTTGGGTATGTGAAAAACTTAAACGCACACTTAAAATATGGAATACCCACATTAGCCAAAAATCATAATTTTGTAACTATGGAATACCCTTTACTGACAAGAATCATGAATTACTCAAGTTGCACGCAAGTCATGTCCTCTTACGAGCAACAATATACTTTCTATTAAAATCTTAGTTGTCATTACTGGGAAAATGTCGAAATATCATATTGTAAAGCATGAGCATAATATGACAAAAATGTATGATAAATTACGATGAATTGTGATAGTACGCTTTCGCTGTCGGAACAGTTGCTTTCGTAGATATTTTTAAAAACGATAGAAAAGAACATATTAATAATACGCAAGGATCGTTTTTAGTGGAATTGTACAAATCATTTCAGTGTTGATCGATCTATCATTGGGGAAAATCATAGAAATTGTGTCAGTGCTTACACTTTATCCGAAGGGCCTGGCGTTGACGGTAATTGCCCGTATTTCTGCCTGAATAAATATTACAGATTAAAATTAAATATAGGTAAAATATTCGTGGCACGCTTGGGTCAGCAATCATCATCATATTTGTAAATTTAAATGGGAACAAAAACAATAACATGTTGCAATCATTGTCAATCTGCAACTAACTTCAAATATGTATAAGTGAATGAATTCTAAAAAATAAAATCGTGATTTGCTAACAAATATTTTCTTAAATCTACAATGGAATGTCATCACAATTCAAAATCTTACAATGAACTTAACGCATCAAACTTTGTTATGATTAAGCACTACAAACATGATACTTTACCAGAAAAAAATCCTTGACCATCTCGGTGTTAGCAACCTTATACACTATTATGGTACTGCAACGTAAATAGTGCGATTGGTCCAGAAAAGTATAGGGAAATGAAATGAAATGGGGTTTAACGTCCCACTGTTCTGCTCCGACTGGACTGATGAGTTATGATTGGAACTTTGCCCGGATAACGGCGCTACAGCCTACTCTTCTATTGAACTCCAATTGTTCATGGGGAGTATGGTTATACGTTATCCTACACCCCTGTCAAAGAGGAATCACGAAAGGCAACCTCTAGACATCACGACATGATACCAATCAGCCACCCTATCAAAGCTGATGATAAAAAAATGTTTGAGGCTAACTACGCTCAGCGACATTGTCTGTGTTTCGATCACAATCCGGTAACTTTTAAAATCGCCATAAACGGCCTGCTACTACATTGTGTACTGCGGTTAAAAGAAGTCATTATAATCTCGCTTAACTTTAAGGTACCTCTCATAGGTCACTTAAAGTTAAGTGGATTTTTCTCACATAAATTAGCCTTCGTATATCGCTAAAAGACTAAACACTTGAAAGTTAAGGCAGCTTATAAAGGAGCAAAATAGCTAATATTTGGGACCTAGAAATGAGTCACAACGCATATAATAATGTAATATGAATGCATATAAACTGATTTGCATTCATTCATTTTTGTCTTTACTCTAATTTCAAATCAGTTATGAAATGGATTATGGTACACGATTCGTGTACCAATAATAATTTTTTTTTTATTTTGTCTTAAATATTGGATATCAGAAGCCCATATTTTCCGGGTAAGATCATAACATCAATGTTGAATTAACTTGACAAATAATTTGTATTTTCATTGTCGAAGATTTAGGATGATATTGAGTTAGAGACTTGGCTACTTTAACTATAAGGTAAAATTTGATTCTTAACATTGCCTTTGAATAACACCTACCCTTAACTTACAGGAAGTTACGTATATTTAAGTGAAATCCCGTGGTTAAGTGGCTATCTTAGACTTAGGATACCCTTTGAATAGAGACCCCGAGCTATACACCCTTCAATAGACTTTTACGTACAGTTGAAGATACTGATGAAGTTTCAACAACCATCACTTCAGTAACAGCAGCCTTAAAAGGAAAGAAAAAAAATATTACATAGATGCTGTTTTGAAGTTTCATTAAGTTTCTTAGACAAATTGCCTGAAACATACAATAACCCATATTGCAATATTGACCCCGCCCCCGCCCCCAAAAACAAAATCCCCGCCAACTTCTTGCGGCAAACGAATATATTATTTTTTTTTTCAATAATTACACGGACAATGTGCCTCCTCTTCTTTGAATTCCAATCGCCAAGAGGTTCCATTAAGTTCACGCAAATGTGTGTTCTGGTGAGGTGCGGTTTGGTGTCACATCCACACAGGCTATAAAGCTCAGATCCGGTCTTTAAAAACCAGAAGTTTCTTCTGGACCACACACCGGGATTGAATCCCGAGATAGTCTAGTTTAGACACCCGTGTCCCTACTGCTCGATAACTTACCTTCACTCAGATACACTCTGGTGGTTTCTTTTTTTAGGAAATAACTTGTAGGAAATTAGTTTGTGGAAATTTAACAAAATGAAATGAAATAGTTTTTAGCGTCCCACATACGCCTGCACCGAAGGGTTAATGAAGAGTGGCTTACGCAATAAAGTTTACTATGAGGGAGAATCACAGCGTCGCTACGACCTACTCATTTATCGAATTCCAGGTGTCAAGTGGTCTTTTACGTGAACGCCAACGTATTCACTGGACCTCCTTTTCCATAGAGCTGACCATACAAATTATTTTTATGAGATAAACCTAAGACAGTTGAAAGATATTGTGTTAATTCTGAAAACGATGAGTTGATTAACCGATAGCCAATGTAACTGTTTTAGAACAGGTGTAATATTATGGTCCGATGGTTTGATGAGAGATACAATTCGGCTTGTTTTATTCTGGATTTTCTGTGACTGACTTACAAGAGTTTTAGGGGGAGAATACAATAAAGAATAACGAAAAATCTACAGATGACATAATAATAAGCATTTATTTACATTTTAGTGGCATCAAGGTCAGTATATGATCGAATAATGCTGTGAACAAAACCGGTCCAAATACGGATCCCTGGGGAACACCGAAATCAATAAATTTAGGCACTGATTGAGATGCGTCAATAACAATACTCTGCTGTCTTCCACTCCGATAGGACTCAAACCACTTAAGTGCGTCTCCGGATATAACGTATCGAGTTTCAAGTCTCCCGCGTAGGATTGATTGATCTGTCGTATCAAATGCCGCACTTAGTCCAAAAAAACTATCGACACAGGTTTCCTCCGATCCAAGATGCATACGATATCATTGTGAACACGAAGTTAAGGAGGGTTCCGTTTTTTGTATGCTAAGGACATGTTTTTTCTATAATTTTCGAAATGAAAGATAAATTCGAAAGCGGTGGGTTAGTTTTTTAGCATATAAGGATCACTAATTTATGGTTACGTGTCCAACTCGAAGAGTAATGACTTCCAATTTAAAATCTTGTGAATTCTCTAGTAGGAAAGGGCGAAAATTCGAAAAAATAAATTAAATTGAAAATTCGGAAAAATAAATTAAATTGAAAATTCGGAAAAATGAATTAAATTGAAAATTCGGAAAAATAAATTAAATAAGAAATTCTATGGCTGAAAAATAAAAATAACCCGTGTGAAAATTGAAAAACGAAATTGATTACTTTGTATTTCTCTTTAATTATCAGCGACTGTACTGAAATTATCAACAAAATAAAATATACTAAAAAACAAATTACCAGAACATAATGTATCACGCTACTTACTGTCGTTAGTGGAGTTTGGGTGGTCTCCTCGACATCCTCATCCATTTGTAACACTTGGTGGTATGGTGCTACTTGCAACACACTCCGTCTTATTTTTCAGCAATAAACAGGTCTTGCTTTGTCTTTGAAATATCAAAGACTTGCAGGAATCGGTCTTAGAACATGTTGTTAAACAATGAATTCTGCTTCTGACTGGAACAGTTTGGTTATCCACAGTTATATTATCTGTACAATCACCAAGGACAGCTTTAAAATGTACAGTAACAATATTTCTAGCTATATCAGCTTTAATCAACGCCATGGAGAACTGAAAAATAGGTATTATTCCACCAAGAGCCATCATGCTGCCCCCTCGTCTGTTTCTTTGAATATACAGTTTTAAATAATGATATCACAAAGTGTTTTAGTCTTTGGTTTCTTTTAAACAACATGTCGTTAAAAGGTTTATATATTGATTTTGATATAAGTTATAATACTTTACTGATATTTAAAAAATGATCTATTTAGGAAATGAAATGAAATGATATGGGGTTTAATGTCCTTTACTGTTCTGTTTACAGAAATTGGCGTTTTGGTCATTACATGAAATGGAATAGGGTTAAAGGTCCTACTCTTCTGCTCCGACTCGACTAATGAAGACGGGAATACGCCCCACAGTGTGCTAGAAGGGAAATTAATTTTGCCCGGGCAGAGACGCTATGGTCAATTCTTATCGAATTCCAACTACCGTGGGATCTTTTACGTGCACCCCAACGTTTACACGGATCCTCGTTTTTTTTTGTCCAATTCGCACGACTAGACAGCTGTCCTTGTCAGACCCTCCGCCCTGCACCACTGACAAGGTGACGCCACGCTGGAAACTCCCGATGAACTTCCTCGGTCAATGTAGGGATTGAACACGCGGCCCCCTGGTTAGCCAGAATGAATCTGATATATTTAGGATTTCCCAAAGTGGTCGTATATGTTTTTTTGCAACTAGAAAGTTCGTGTGTTTGTGACCGGATAGTGGGCGTATTAATGGTTGTAACGGGAAAGTGGGCGTATTTGTGGTTGTAACGGAAAGTGGTCGTATTTGTCGTTGTAATGGAAAAGTAGGCGTATTTGTGTTTCGTGACGAGATAGTGTGCGTTTATGTTTTGGGAATGGAAAAGTGGGAGTATATGTGTTGGGATGGGAAGGTGGGAGTATAGGGGTAGGAGAATGGGAAATGTGTGTGGAAAGTATACCAGCCTCCCAAAAGGATGAGCTTCAGCAACCTGGGCCAGAATTGGTCAATTGTTAGAGGGTATTACCATATATGTATGAAACATTTCACAATTAATTAAAGTAGGCTTCTGATATCCAATATTTAAGGCAAAATTAACATTTTACCATTGGTACACGAATCGTGTACCATAGTGCGCTTCGTTGTCATTTGTAACAAGTGAGGAGAACGAATGGGGCAAGACATATCCCACAACTCATGTCAAACGGTGACGACTTTAAATTTCTTTTCGGTTGAGACTCGTGACGTATTTCGCTGGCCATAACTGATTTGGAAACACTTGAATGTAAATCAGTTCATATACAATCAGATTACATTATTATATGCATTGCGACCCATTTGGGTCAATTTCTAGCTCCCAATTATTAGCGATTTAGCTCCTTTAAGCTATTTCAGGTACGAGTATAATACAGTTACAAATATAATTACTAAAGATATTTCAAGTATAATGCAGTTCCAAGTGTAAGCACTAAAGATATTTGCTGCATAATACAGTTCAAAATGGATTACTAAAATTATTATTTAATTATTATTTGTCTAGGCGAATGTGATAAAGCCTCTTTAATATTTTCCAAAAGTGTTTTGTATAAAACTGTACCACATATTGAATCTGTAACATTACCCGATGCACTGATTTCCTGCAACTAGAACATAGATCTGCTGTTTCTAACAATATAAGTTATAAAACAAAGTTAGTAAAGTCAACAAAGTTTACATCACACGTATTTTATTACCATTAACATATATTTAAATAAACATTATTACTAACATATAACAAAAGGACAGATACGCATTTAATTTAATTAGCTATTGGTGTTCCAGATAACTTTGACAGATTAAAGTCGATTCACCGTTAGTAAATGTTTTTGTTTTCTATATTTAGAGAAAATTACCAATTTGTATGTCGTCAAAAAGAAATTAAAAAAACCACAAAAGATCAAAAGATTAAATTCTAATTTCAAGCATTATTATGGAGTAATACAATGATACTCTGTGCTCGACGACAAATAGAAAAAAAACCTTCACAAATGACTAAAACATATCTAACAACCGTTATGGCATTCATATATAAATACATAAAAGGTAATCGTATTACTATTCTATACCTGAATGCGCCAATGGTTTATGGTATGCCTTCACTTTTAAACGACAATATTGGTGCCAGTCATTATTACATATGTGATAGAACTGGTAAAATACATTCCAAATATAATTTTAACACAGGGATCATTGCGACGGGAGATGTTTAACAAACTCTTAAGTATACGGGAAGTGACGTCAAACATGACAAACACGAGCTGTCTTTCTATATAGCTGACTGAACTAACGAGCGATAACAGACACGCAGGCGAATTTCATTTCACTTAGAATTCCGTTGAAGATGGAAAGTTGTTTTAAAAGACGATGAGAGGATATCTTACAATTCAAAAATAGAATTAGCTGTCACTAGATATGACAAAACGAAAAAAAATTGGAAAATCCCGTGCATTCCCTCGTTTGTATTCATCCTGCCGAATAAACGCATGTGACACCCAAATGATAACAAGCTCAAACAGGTATTTAATGCCAAATTTAGTAATAAATTGGCATTTCCCATATAAGCCGCGTGACTTGTTGCTATATCTTTTACATGGTTTTCGATATCTCTGAATTTAGAGATAAATTTAGAATATCCCACATATCAGCAATTCAACATGGCAGCCAAAATTGAGTCCAAAAAAGCGGATTTTAAGTTAATATGACTTGTAGCGTGTCATTTACATTGTTTTCTATGCTGTTGGATTCAAGAATGAATTTCAAGGATCCATGATGGCAAGATGGCAGAATGGCGCAATTTTAATTACTCGTCAATTTCTGCCGTTAAAATTGCTCGATTAATGGTTTTACCCCTAAAAACTAATTATGAAAAGCCCGTATTGTATTAATTTAAAACGCCAAACAAAATAACCCCATTCAACATGCATACTAGAATGGAACGGCGCACAGTATAAATGTACATAACATTAAAATTGAATTAAATATGGCGATTTGGGTTCTTGTGTATATTGCTTCTAAATTCAGGTTTTTAGAGGACAGAAGGCCACCAGACACTCGTGATTGTCACATTAAAGGAGCTAAATCGCTAACATTTCCTCGAGTCTCTTGCTCGAACTGGGACTGATGGTAAAATGCTTATTTTGTCTTTAATACTGGATATCAGAAGCCCATCCTTTACCTGCAAGATCACAACATCAACGTTGATTTAAATTGACAAATAATCCGTGTTTTCAATGTTGAAGATTTTGGATGATATTGACTTAGAGATTTAGCTCCTTTATTACTGTTTTTACATCAGCAATATACACATTAGACAATACGCAAATCAAAAATTAGCCTAAGGTTACTATCGGCCCTAATTAAACTAGGGGCGGACTGATACTTGCTCGATGGTCAATTCTATGATGGCGGGGTCTCCAAATAGCCGCGCAAATTCCGGTGTTTCTAGCTTATGTACATATTTAACATGTGGCAATGGTAATAGGAAGATAGAATTTTAAAACGTGTTGAAAATTTCTGCATTTAATTGATTATAAATAAGAAATAAGCTATATAAAATGATAATTAATATATTATATTTTACAGCTACAACAAAAATGTTTCCGTTTTATCAAATAAACAATTTTAACAATTTATTGTTAATTCGCCAAGAAAGATACGGTGTTAAAAAGCGTTAGAAATTTCCGTATTACACGGTAGATCGTAAATTATCATATAAATTAACAGTTGGTATATTGGTCGAGTATTTTACTGCTACAAAAAGTGTCCGTCTAATCGAAATTTTCTTTAAACAATTTAATTCTAGTTCGATGGTAGTGTGGTAGTGCGCTACAAATGGCAGACAAGATTTAAATGTTTTTATGCGTATTTTCATAAATTTATTGTGTTGATAATTCATTTACTTAGCAGTGGGCGGGGGGGGGGGGGTCTATGAACATAAAATATTTCGTTACAAAATTGAAATGAAGACGGGCATACGCCATACAGTATGCTATGATGGAAATTTCACCTGAACAGCGGCACTACGACTTACTCTTACACTGAATTCCAACTGTCAAAGGATCTTTTACGTGCACGTCAATGTGTACACGGGACTTTTTTTCGTCCCTCCGTCCTGCATCACTGACAAGGAGAAATCACACCGGAAAATCTTGATGAACTTTCTCGGCCAATACAAGGATTGAGAGAGAGAGAGAAATGGGGTTTCACGTATGCACATTGACGTGCATGTAAAACTAGGTCATTTTGGGACTAACATATGGTTTCATTTTATTTCAATAATTCGCTTTAGCAGTGGGAGGAAACCGGAGTGCAAGGAGGAAACCCACGAGGTTGAGAAGGCGCCCCTATCGCCATGCCACATACGCTCACACCAGTGCTCGAAACCACAGAGGTGACCGGCCAGCTAGAGGTCAAAGCGCGGCACTCTAGACCACTAGGCCATCCCAACCCCCCTACACAAGGATCCCACTCCCGACGTCCAGGCTAGTTAGCCAGCATCTTATACACTTAACCAGCGTGATCCCGCAACTATTTCGTCAAAATATATGTATATAAAGAGTGGAATCGTGGAACAACGTTTTAAGGCCGAGATGATGACTTCCAGCCTGTATATCACGACTTATTATAAAATATCACTAATAAATTATTTAAGTTGAAATATTCAATAAAAAATGGAAATATTAATTTCGTGTTTATCCACATAACGCTATTTACTTCAGCTAAAATAAATCAATTTTGTCGCAGAAAAGCTGTCGCCGTGTATTTTGGTTTTAAAATAGACGACAACCGCAAATCTATCTATTTGCTGTTGACACAAGGTTGAAGATTCATCAAGATGTGTACTTTGTCGTTGATTGCTGTTGTGCTTGCTTCCATGTTGCCAATCTCTGCTGCGTGTAAGTACTACTGTTTCAAAGTTCCTTTGATTTCTTTAAGATCATATTGTCATAAAACAAAATTGTGGCATTTGGATATAGAAAATTTAATTTATATGCATAGTTTGTTTCTTTTGCATTTCATAAACTGTTAATTTCAATGGCCGCCATACAAGTTAAACTATACATCGAAATAGTTTATTTGAACGAGTACCCTGATTAAAGTAGAATAATTAAAAATAATAAGGTACAAAATAAATAATATAGGGTGTCCCAGAAAAAAACCGAGTACATTATTAAACGTGGAATGATTAAAAAGTGCTGTACATATAACAATAACACTTCACATGCAGTACAATATGGATGTTTGACAACTTCACACCAAATTACAGATACTGAAATGAAATGAAATGGGGTTTAACGTCCTACTCTTTTGCCAAGGGATCTTTTACGTGCACTCCAATGTGTACACGGGACATCGGTTTTTCGTCCCATCCGAACGACTAAGCAGCTGTCCTTGTCAGGCACTCCTTCTGCATCACTGACAAGGGAAAATCACACCTCAAAATCGAGATGAACTTTCTCGGCCAATGCAGGGATCCAACAACCGACCTCCAGGCTAGCGAACCAGCGCCTTATCCACTTAGCCACCGTGACCCCCAAATTACAGATACATATATATGGTATAGGAAATGTTTATGGTATAGGTACAGTACCTTTTGAAATATTTCACATATAATAGTCTGCTCGATTTATCTGAAACACCCTATATTTTCAATTAACTGATTCGTGCTATATACATATAAGACCATCTCAGTAAAGTTACAGAACATTGCATAAACTAGATCAAAATGATTTATAATAATATGTCCATGTATCCAATTTTCCGAATTTATTATCAAATTCAACTGTATTAAGGATTTTCCTGCCCCAGATATTTAGTACAGTGGACTCTGTCACATCCGAACTCTTATCACCCCGGCACTCTGTGACATCCGAGATTTGAGAGTCATACGGCGGAATAAATTATTACACATTGCATTATTATGCATTATGATGGCTGAAATAAGATTCATGGATGTCTGGAACAATTTATATTTGTTTTTATTACACGTGTAGGTCTGTAGTCGTGAAAATTCTTAATATTTGACTGCTGTCTCCTTTCATTTTAGTTCTATCAGCTTGGAAATGACATAACCCCTAAAACGATATATCACATATGTATATTGCTATTGTTATTGAAAGA
Organism: Patella depressa; assembly: GCA_948474765.1. Lineage (NCBI taxonomy): Eukaryota > Metazoa > Mollusca > Gastropoda > Patellidae > Patella > Patella depressa. Next base: position 87,900,435 of record OX419715.1, on the reverse strand, counting down.
ATACTTTTCAAACCAAATTCGGTCACTATTTTGGATTTTGGCGTCCATGTTGGATCAACAATTTGTGAAAGGAATCTGAAGCTGTCCAATATGAAATGGGCGACAAACAAAAGCTATAAAATGATATATTACATGGGTCATTTCACCAACAATGTTTGTCAAGGTCAATTTTAGACCATTTTTGGCCGGCATCTTGGATTTTCGGCTCTCCTGGAGTTAGCTCGTAGATTTCATAGGTAGCAAACTACAAATATCTTCAATAGGGTCAATTCTAACAGAAACCACAACAAAACCTGGTTTCCTGTGAAAATGGTCACGGATCAGGGGGTTGTGACCCGACTATATATGACAACCTGATAACCAAATATACCCTGCTAACGAGGTTTGAGACCAAGTAATCAGCTTTACCATCGTCAAAACGTTAAAATTTTTAAAAAGAAGACAAAGCTGATTGGGGAATGAAAACATGTCAAATTTTGTGTATGAGCGCCGCCCATTTTGACCTTTGTTTTTATAAATATATCGTTCAGACGCCTATTTTAAAACCAGTTCAAAATGGTTGGGGTTTTAAAGACAGCATCGTGTTGCGTTCACACATACTATAAGCCAAAACAGTTTAACTCTTCTGATTTCTTCGGTCGTAGGTAAGAGTTAACTACGCATGGGCAGATTCATATTGCGTTCACACATACTAGGCGACCTTTAGATGCAGACTATGGTCGCGACTACAGTCTGAAAAAAAAGTCAAACCTAAGATCTATACTCAAATGCCCATTCACTAACTGTCAGGTGTTAACAGGGACCCTATAATACCGACCAAGGTATAAATAACTCAACGGCAATCGGCAATTATATTATATTTTTCAGAAAATCTTCTCAAGTGTCAGTTTTGTCAGCCATCTTTGAACTATCTCCACCGTGCTTTATCGCATGGTACGGCTGGTCACGACCACTGGTTGAACTAAATGTCATTCGGATGCAGATGGTTCAACTTAGTCCAAAAATACATGCAACCGAAGGTCGCCCTTTAAGCCAAATCAGTTTAACTGTTCTGACTTCTTCGGTCAGAGGTTAGAGTTAACTACGCACGGGCAGCTTCATATTCTTTCTTCGGTCTGGCACGCTTTCGATAACTCTGATACTGCCTGACCCCGATATTTAAACAGAAATGTAACTTTCAGCTTACCCGTTCAGACCGGCAATACTATCTGCCGGAAAACACCGAAGAAACCGGAAAACAGCCGGAAAACACCATGTTATACTGAATACCGGAAACACCCTAAATATCAGAAAACACACTAAATACCGGAAAACACCCAAACAGGTAACCCGGAGCCTGGTCCCCTGTGTCGGGGGATGAGGGTTAGTGTTACGTTTTTCCGGTGTTTTCCAGAGGACTGGACTCAGGGTTGCATATTTAGGGCGTTTTCCCGTATATTGATGTGTTTTCGGGCATTTAGTGTTTTTTTTTCTCGGTGTTTTCCTGTATTCAGTGTAACATCTTGTTTACCGGTAGCTTACCGGCGTTTTTTTGTGTTTTCCGGTATAGAGTCTGCCCCGTTCAGACGGCTTGAACTAGTTTAAAATAAAAAAAAACTTTCTTGAAGCGAGCTGGGGTTTTAAAACGGGTTTATTTGCCCAACATTTGCGTTCAGACGATAAAGTAGGTTTAACGATCTCCGAGTTTTTTAAAACCAGTCGAACTTAAGCGTATTTACGAACTATAAGTGTTTACTTCGGCCGCTGCATGTTGATATAAATGTAATCCGTCACCATGTAGGCTAGTAAACACCACGCAACACTGCATGATCAGATGTTGCGATGAACACGACTGGGAGACCTCACATATTGCCCATGGCGTAATAATTTCTTTAATCGAGAATATATCACATATCTAAATAAGTGTTCATTTACGATATTACCAATACCATGATTATTTTACAGTGAGTGTATGTAACATGACCGAGTGTAGTGGTAGAGGGGGAGAGTGTACCCTATACACATGTAAGATCGATTGGAAGGATACTGGTAAGGTACCCAGTCTTCTATCAGCTATATTTATTACCAATCCAGTTATTACCCACTCAAATAACTATGGTCTTGAAATTTACTGATAAAATTAAAACTCCATCGTATAATCTGTGGATTAATCTACAAGAAAACCAGACATATTCAGCCGATTGCTTTGTTAGATTTCACATAATTATTTTTTAAAATGGTCTAATAGTTAAAGAGCTATATCGTTAATAATTTCTCTTTCACTTAAAGGGACAATAACATTCTTGCTGGCTTGGTAGCTCCAGAAAATAAATAATACCCTTATTCTAAGTACTAAATGTTTAAATGTCCTACCTGTTGTGTAAATTATCCATTACATCCTATATTATTTGTCCAGAGGGTTCGAAAATATTTTAAAATCCAAGTCACATTTGAAAAGGTTTACGTTAGACTTTTCAAATCAATTGGTTGAATTTTTCCATTTTTTTAAATATAGGTGTTAAGATGAAATTTATATCATCATTCGATTGGAATATTATAAAATAATACGATTTGTTGACCAGAATGAAGATTGGGACATATTTTTCAGTTACAACAAGAGTGTAATTGGGGCTTTAAATATGTCATTTGTCAATCTTCTAACCCTTAAGACGCCGTCAGCTCCCACAAATGGTCACAATATGTTAAAGGAGATAAATCGGTGATATTTGGGAGCTAGAAATTGACCCCAATGGGTCGCAACGCATATAATAATGCAATCGGATTGTTTATAAACTAATTTGCATTCAATTGTTTCCGTTTCGACTCTAATTTAAAATCAGTTATGTCCAGCGAAATGCAGCATGGGTCTCAACCGAATGTCAATTTCTAGCGTCTGGTTATTCCAGTATATTTTGCATGCACTCCAGATAAGATATGGCGTCACCATTTAACAGGAGTTGTAGGAATATGTCTAGCCTCGTCCTGTCTAGCCTTTTTGTTACAAATGACACTGAAACGCACCATGGTACACGATTCGTGTACCAACGGTAGAGTGTTTATTTTGTCTTTTAAAAATATTGGATATCAGAAGCCTACCATTTCCCGGTAAGATCGCAACATCAATGTTGACTTGAATTGACAAATAATTCGTGTTTTCAACATGTAAGACTTTGGATGATATTGGGTTAGAGACTTTAATATGACCTTCTTTATTTTAGATATTTTTTATGTTTCAGGTAAATATTGTGATAAGACTATTAATGGCATACGTAACGTCTGTCCCCTTAGCGGTATGTTATGTATTTGACTAGCATATATAATATTATTTCATTTAACAATATTCGGTTGAGCTACAGTCGTAAAACCTGTTCAAGTTAGGAATTATATGACCAAATGAACAATATGCCGGACTATTTAACATCTTATCTATGTAAAAAGCCATAGCTATGTTAACGTTTTTGTCTTTTTGAGAGAAACTATAAGTAAATCTGACACCTATTGTAATAGCGTCCAATAATCTAAAAGTTGAAATGTTTCAGGTGAACAGTGTGGGGACGGATTGTGTACTTATGAGTTTCCTTTCTATAGTGAGTGTGTAAACAACGTGTGTAGGCGTAAGTATAATACTGATATATGTTATTCAAAACGTATATTTCTAATATTAATGATGTTAATTATACTTGATCATTTGTCTGCGCTTAGCAGGTATACTTAATGCCTTAACAATAGGAACACCTGGTAACACATTTCTATGTTAAATGATTTGTCAGGTTTTTGTACTTTGTCAACCTGACCATATTACTCTTTTATCTTATAAAAGTAATCTTAAACACAATTCTGTTTATTATAGTTGATGAGGATCGACAATGTGAGTTGGCGGATCAAGATGGCGGCCCTTGCAGTCTATTTGGTTTTGATGGTACTTGTTCACGTGGTTTTTGTTTCGGTAAATAAGATTTATATTATAGACTGTCATTTATACAAACCCTATGCATTTATTAATAGAAACTATTTGTAGAAATCGAACGCATTTCTATTAGTTTTTATGAATACAACTGTCAGGGATATGATCATCACGCACCTTATAGCCAGGACAGTCTCCACCTAAGTATTGACCAAAATTTCACCTGAATTATTTTCACATGATCTATATTCAGAGAGATGAGATGGGGTTGGTGTGGCCGAGTGGTCTAAGGCCAGGTATCCATATTGCGTCCATCATCTCCAACTTTTAATAATCACCTAGTAGGAATAAGGGGTCTAATCATTATTGTTGGGGGATGGTTATAACCCCTACTTCCACATCTGTTGGTAGATAGTTAGACATTGTTGTGTGTAATGATATATTACTTATTTTTATAGCATCGTGTGGTAAAGACCAAAAGTGTGGGGGTTTTCCATGTATAGGTGGATATTGTGCAGGTAAATAATCACAATTCTATGTATAATCACCCATCAATATGACCTGATATTTAAATACAAAGATAAAAGATTGAAGTACCCCTTGTCATGACATCAAACAACAAGTTATGACTTTGAGTATATTCACCTAATAATCTACCATGGTGTACTATAGCTTTACACTGTCGCTTTACAAATTTCATTATGGTAATGTTCTTTGTACATACTCCCATTTTGTATATAAATGTACATCTCATCTCTACTCTTTATGGGGGAATGATCTACATCACAGAGGGAATATGGGTGGCTGAATGGTTAGCATGTGCGCGCGGTATCATAAAACCTTTCATTGAGTCAAATGACGTGGTTTAGAATTCCCGCCAGTCCAACCTCGTGGGTTTTCACTGGGTTCTCCATGTTTTCTCCCACTGCTGAAGACCCCTACGCGCCAGGTTATTATTGAAATGAAATTTAACCATATGTTAATCCCGAAATGACCTAGTTTGTGTTGTTAAACCCCATTTCTCCCCCCCCTCTCCCTACATCACAGATATTTGGATAGGATTCGGAATGGTGTAACTCGTTTATTGATATCATATGAACCATGTTTTGTATTTTGTATATTTCAGCACCTAAATGTGAAGAATCCTTTTGCTCAAAGTAGTTGATATTAGGTCATATGTACTGTACAGAGAACATGTATATTATTAGATTCAATAAAATAAATTGTGATATAACCACGTTTTTAAAAAAATAAATGAATGCCATTTAATTCTTTATTTATAAATCAGAATTCTAATAAGCCAACAATTTATTATCTAAAGCAGAAACTCCATATATTCATCTATATTCCACCATAAAAAACCCCGATAAACCAAGATATTAAAATGTAACCCAGATTGAAAAATAAATAATTTGTTCTTTGTTGTTATTTTGTGTCTGTCCGTCATCCATGTACTTCGTTAACCCTTTTTCGGCAACTGCCCGGGCAAAATTTCATCCACTGTACACCGCTTTATAGCGATGCATGTAGGACAGTCTATAACCCCACTTAGTCCCGAAATGACCTAGTTTGTGTTGAGTGGACGTTAAACACCATTTCTCTCTCTCTCTCTATAACCCCACTTCATTCTAAAGTGACACGATTTGCCACAATAAACCCAACATTATTCTTTTAAATACATAATGATGTCGTTTATCAGTCTTGAGCCGCGGAACTATAAAGATGGGGATGTAATGATTTAAACAACCAATACGAGAGCTGGCTGAAAAGTGGTAAACCTGTCTGTGAAAGGTCTGTACAAAGTCGACGCTTTCCATTTATTTTCTGCATGGCCCCCTTCGAGGTGTACACAATTTTGCCAACGATGTTGCAAGATCAGGCCACCACAGTCTCTGCAGACTAAATGAATTAATGAGGTAAACAAACAATAACAAAACAGGCGAACTTGACAAATTAGCCTCAAGAAAGCACAGTCCCAAAAATTTAAAAGCTCTGATACATATCAAACATAACATCATTCTTCTACTCGGTTACATTATACATGTAACATCATTCTTCTACTCCTCTAAAACTGTCCCTGCACTATCATATTCACGCTTATAGTGAACTACCCATTTTGTTGTACCACTACTGGTGTGTGGGTTGTGGGGCGTCAGATTGTACAGATGTCATGTAAAATTTCAAAAAAGTTCTCGAGATTCTGTTCCATTGACTTACATTTCTGGTCCTGTCGTCCACAAGAATTTCTCCCAGCAATGACCCCAAATTAGTCAAATGCCAAGATATTGAATCAATTTTTCAAACTTTTCACAAATTACTTTGTGTTATAGGCACAATCATCACATGACAAGAACTTAAATAAAACTGCTTTCCGGCGAGACAACGATGGGCGAACAACTAAATAGTTATACAATACTATCTATGTTCTACAGGGAAGCTTAATGTTATAAAGAGAGAGAGAGAAATGGGGGTTAACGTCCACTCGACACAAACTAAGTCATTTTGGGACAAACATATGGTTTCATTTTATTTCAATAATTCGCTTGCGCATAGGGGTCTTTAGCATTTGGAGGAAACCGGAGTGCCCGGAGGAAACCCACGAGGTTGAGAAGGCGCCCCTATCTCCATGCCTTAATGTTATAGCCAGTAGCCTATTTTGTTGACATTCATTGTGGGGTGGGATTGTGAATGACGGCCTAGATTTGCAACCGCCCCTTCCCCACCCCATATTCCCTAGAAAACTCGCACCTGTGGTGATCGGCTCCTGATTGCGTCACTCGTACTGGGGGTGGGGTGGGGTATGCATAAGTGATCAGGCGTCGGGCGTTGTCTGGTCAGCTCTATTTATCTCGACAATCGGTGACTGACTGATCTCAGACAGCATTTCCGGCAGTCTGTTTTTCGAAATTTTCTGTGAGAGGTCCCTAATAACCTTCATAAGGACTCCCTACTTTGGCGCTGATGAGTGGGTTTCGCCGAGGTTCGGCAGCCTGTTGTTTTTCATAAATTTCCGGGGGAGCCGTTGCCTCCTTAACCGTAGACTTTTTCCCAGCGTTGTCCCCCCCCCACTACCGGCGGAATGCCTAATGAAACAACGCCCACGCGCTAGCCCCTCGGCCACCCAATCGCCCTGTGTGGATGGGAAGTTTTATTTCATTGGCTGGGGTAGGGTTGGTACACCACGAGAGTGTAGATACCACGCTACATTAGCCATTAAGGCAAATGGGTTGTTCCACATGTACGCTATTTTTTTTTATTAAATATGTCTGATGTGGTACTTTTGGACGGGAAATAAAATTTTCAATTCAATTCTAGTTGTTTATTGAATCTGGTTTCTTTCTTCATTCTTTCAACCGGTGTGATTTCTCCTTATCAGCTTTTTAGTCCTACGGATCGTACGAATAACCGAGGTCCCGTGTACGCATTTGCGTGCGCGTAAAAGATCCCTTGGCAGTAGGAATTCGATATAAGAGTAGGTTGTAGCGCCGCTGCCCCGGGCAAAATTTCCCTCATAGCAAACTGTATGGCGTATGCCCGTCTTCATTAGCCCAGGTTAGGAGGATGTTAAACCCCATTTCATTTCATTTCATTTTTTCAAGTCAATTACAACATCACATGATTGAAAATATTAACTACATTATATAAATAAACAATCATAAGAAATTTGGAAATATTTAAACTATCAATTAATAAAATTCTATGTATGATAATTGAGACTATCCGACTACAGATTGCCACTCCATTAAGATTTTGTAACTGATTAGAAATTACATACAGAAACGATTGAATCTAAATCATTTTATTTATATTCATATTACATTATTATATGCGTTGCGACCCATTTGTCCCAAATATTAGCGATTAAGCTCCTTTTAGTTTCTCAAGTTATAGATTTTTTTTCCGATTTGATGGATGATTAATTTCCTGTAAAAAAGAGAAAAATAAAACAAGTGTGAAAATTAGACCCGTCATAACAACAATTCCATGCATTGACATAGATAGGGGAGGGGGGATGGCCGAACGGTTATCGTGCGCGCGCGCTGTATCATACGGCCTGCCATTGAGTCAACTGGCGTAGTTTCGAATCCTCGGCTGTACGTGGCAAGGAGTAGGGTCGCCTGTCCAGCCTCGTGGGTTTACTCCGAGTACTCCGTTTTCCTCCCACTGCTAAAGACCCCTACGCGCAAGCGAATTATTGAAATAAAATTAAACCATATGTTAGTCCCGAAATGACCTAGTTTGTGTCGAGTGGACATTAAACCCCATTTCTCTCTATATATATATATATATAGATAGGCCGCTCACGCCTTATGCTTGGACACGCAATGGAGACTTCCCTGCGAAAACCATTGAAACAATCGGCATGATGGTAAGCGTGTATCAATTTCAGGAGGAAATTAGGCCTTGTAAAAGAGCCGAGCTGATTGATTTAGTTGATTGACACTATTGACTTTATTTTTCTGTAGTTTTATTTGGATTTGAAGCGTTAAAGAAAAATACATTGATTATAGCCCTGTACATGGTATCTTGACAATAGAATGAACTAAATCAATTATTTAAAATTGAAAAAAGGAAAAGAATTTCAATGCTTTGCTTTGAAACTTGAGCTCTAACAGACTATTTTCTTCGATTTACATAAATGTTTAGTTTGAATTTTTAGAGCCAGTAGCTTTCGTTTAAATATAATTCAAAGTGTGGGCGCATATTGTCGTCATTCCTGTCTGTCTGTCTGTATGGGTCTGTGCCTGGGTGTGTGTGTGCGGTGGGGGCAGGGCGGGGTCCATTTGGAGAACCCCGATGTCCCTGTATCGATCCGGTACCGCAATTATCTTCCTGGTCCTCGCTTAATAAGGACAGACTGTGTTGAGAAAGCACTATATCATCTAGACTTACCAAAACATTACTCTATATTTTATAAACACCATATTTGTTTACACCACCACGTTCTACATATGGCACAGAAAATTCTCCCAGTAAACAAACTCCCAAACCCTTGAGCTAAAATACATCACATATAAACATGTTTTAATTCCTAGCATGGCTTAACTCAATACGAAGTACGATGTTTTGCAAGGGTGCATGCCCAAAGCAAATATATAGTCTAAGAAGGTTTGTCACAAAACTATGATATTTCGATTCATAATGCGAATCGGAAAGTGAAGCAAACAAGGATTATCAATTTCTAAATTGGGACACTTTTTGTCCGGGCGAATTCATTTTTGAAATGTTAAAGTAACGAACTACCTCCCAAAGTATTGATTAAAGATACATTAGTTAAGAGTTTGTTATTCTTGTTTTTAATAGTTCGAAAATAGATAATGTAAAATGAATAGTTTGAAAATTTCATTCAAATAACTCTATTGTGAGCGATGGTTTGAGAAGACATGTGCAATAATTGCAACTATCATACTGGTTGTTCGAAGCTTAATATCGCTCCTCCATGTTTAATTAATCAAGATATGACAGAACCCGTTCTAATCTATTTAAAATCGGAAAAATCCTATGCCATCGAGACTTGATTATGGCCTGGATCAGTTAATTATTGTTAAATTAATAATTTAGATAACATTTCATGCCTAAAAAAAAGACCTACTAAGGGCCGGGGTATCGCTTGCATAATGGCCATCTGGCCGAGTATTGATGAACACCATGTTAAGCAGCAGAAGAAATAAAATGCAGACAGGTCTATTCATCATACTGCCTGAAATATAATCATTATAAATATACATTATGGTTTCTAATTCTGCTAATGTGCACTTTACAAAGTCATATTATAATATAGAGCAAGAAAACATTGCATTTACTTAATAAAACGGAAAATAAAATGGAGTTTAACGTCCTACTCTTCTGCTCCGAACTGTGCTAACGAATACGGGCATACGCCATACGGTGTGCTATGGGAGAAATTTTGCTCAAACAAGGACACTACGGCCAGCTGTCAATCGATCTTGTACGTGGATGCTGGATCCGAACAACCAGATAGCTGTCATTGTCAGATCCTCCGTCCTGCATCACTGTATGAACGTTCTCTGCGAATGCAGGGATCGAAAACCCGACCTCCAGGCTAGCGTGACACCCGTGAATAAAACGGAGAATTTTTATTCATATAAAACTACGTGTAATTTAAATATCTTAATTCGCTTGCACCGAGGTTTCCTTAGCAGTAACCCGAAGAAAACCCACGACGTTCCCCTTGCGACCCTACGTGTTTTCCACGTACAAGCTTGGTATGGAAACCACGCCACATGACTCAATGTCGTACTGTATGATCTCAAACACAATCGTTAAACCCACTGATTTCATGAAGGTGACCCACCCTCAACTCACCTTGTACCTAGTGTTGTAACTGCTGTGAATAAATTATCTCCCGGTGGTAACGTCTGGTTCTGGCTCTCAAGATAATCTGAATTAAATATGGAGCGATTTCTAATGACTTGTGAAAGGTCAATAAATTTTGATGAATTGTGGTAAATTCCCTTAAAACCACTTATATATACGGATGTTATATTGTCTTGTCAAGATGGAGCTTGAGTGTTAAAGAGAGAAGCCGGATTGTTACATTTATTGAAGATACATTATGGGAGATTAGATAACGAGTTGGCAGTTCTCACTATAGTTAAAAACTACATAATGTAAGGCAATTTGCTGAAAATTTCAGTCAAATTGATTCTCTATGAACCTAGAATTAAGCGGATGAAAGTTCCGCTTAGCCTCGAACATCATTACTGAAGTCGGTAAGACAAAACTGATAGTCTCGATTATCCATTTAATCGTTAATCACGAAGAAAATTTTTGCAGCAAATATCGCAGACTAGCCTTGACACCGAGAGCTGTTTATGGTCTGGATAAGTCAATTAATGAAGAAAGACCTACAATAGGCAGATTTTGCTCGTGCGTAATGCATGTTTAAGAAGGTGGTGTATAATCAATATAAACTAATAAGAACTTTAAAAGTGGCGAAAACGGACGTCAGAGTTGGTTGATTTTCATAAATATTGAACAAATATTGTTTTAATAAGGATATTATTAATAGGATATGGTGTTACACTGTACGAGGTAAATTGAAAGTTTAAGCAGATGTTACTTTAACTATACATATATCTACTTGAAAAATGATGTGATATATAGTCTATATTGTACATACAAAAACCCAGTCCTAATTTACATCCTATAGGAACTTTTTTTTAAGTAAATAAATTTCCCGGAATAATGGCTAAATATAGAGTGTAATGTTTTACCTCTCCGCGGAAATATCTGTAATCAAATTGTTCAAATGTCTGAACAATGGCCAAATACATGGTGTAACTACTTCATAGCTGAAACACCTTTCAAAGTGTTCACAGAATAATGACTAAATAGAGAGTTTTTCCATTTCATTGCGGGATATGTCTTTATTATATACTGTATCGGGTGGTATACGATTAGCTTAAAGATACAGATTAGATAAAGAGCTGGCAGTTCGCACTATAATAGTTACAAAGTAGATAATGTAAAATTTCATTCAAATTGATCCACTCTAAACCGAAAATTTAGCAATTAAATTTTAGGCGTAGCCTCGATCATCGTTACTAAAGTCGGTACGTTAAAAAAGCATAGTCTCGGATCCTAATCCAGTAAATATCGCAGATTAGCGATACCAGCGAGAGTTGACGATTAAGGCTTTGATAAGTTCATTAATGTTTTTAATTAATAATTTAGATAACATTCCAGGCTTAAAGACCAACAGTAGGTAAATTTAACTCTTGCATAATGTATGTTTAAGAAATAATCGATGATTGTTTAACACTACAGATAACAGAATATCAGCATAGTCGATAGATCTTTATTGAGAGCATGAAATAGGCATACTCCGGGAGGAGCGCCATTCCAAGTCTTCTAGTATTCTAAAACTAACAGCATACAATATGCGATGAGCATATTTGGTATTGTTTATTAATGAGATTATAGTATCTGTAACTGCACTGCATATTTCCCTTGAATAAATAATATGTTTAATGAGATCGTGCCTTTTATCAAAACGAACATAAGCCTTTCGTGTGTAGTCCGTAAAGACATATTGAATACATTAGATGTTTTAATAAGTCCGTGCTTAGAAGAAGTTGAGTCGAGTTGAGCGCATCAATCTCATTAATGATCAAAAAACCAGCAGAGGTCAGAAAGTTCTATCTGTATGTATATTTCAATATGATGTAGAGATCACTTTGTCACATTGTTGACGAATGACTTTGTTTCTTAATGTTTCTGTCATGGGATAGCATGCCTAACTGTCTCTTAAACAATTTTAACCAACGTAGGCCTGTAGCCTGTAAAATATTTCAAAAATAGCATTAACCCACGACTATAAGTAGATGTTGAAAATCTATTACGTCCATGTGCGTATGCGAGATTACCAAATAACTGGCCTGTTTCCAATTTCTAATTCACTTGAAACGAATGGGGTTTAACGCCCTACTCTTCTTCACCTAACCTGGGCTAATGGAAGACGGGCATACGCCATACAGTGTGCTATAAGGGAAATTTTGCCCAGTCAGCAGCGTTGCGGCCTTCTCTTATATCGAATTTCAACTGCCAAAGGATCTTTTACGTGCACACCAATGTGTACACGGGACCTCTGTTTTTTGTCCTATCCGAACGACTAGACAGCTGTCCGTGAAAGCCCCCCCCCCGTCGTGCATCACTGACAAGGGGAAACCACTAGCTATCTATGACTTCAAGGGCGCAGGAATTGTATTCGAGAACTAAAAGGTTCGGGAAAATCATGCTGTATAGAATAGATAGATATAGCCGCCATCTTTGTTGAAGCACATTGAGGAATTCGTCTGTTGAATAGATGATAAAACAATGAAATTTTTATGAATTTAAACATAAGAATTATGATTAATTCAAACAATGATATATTAGATGTAACTGGATAAAGATCAATTAAAATAATACATTACAAGTTAGTACAGAATAACAGAACGTTTAATGACATGGAAATTAAATACAATAGGGCAAATGTCGGTCCAAACCGAGCCACAAGACACAGTCCCTGTAAGATCCCCCACACTGCGCCATTGACAAGAGGAAGCACGCTGGAAAATAACGGGATACTTTTTCGGCCAATACAGGGAGAGCGAATCGGACCTCCTGGTTAACTAGTCAGCGCCTTACCCTTTGAGCCATCGCCCCAACCTTTGGTAATGCATATTATAGCCGAGGTAAAATGAAGTTTAAGGGATGAAGAGCTGATGTGGCTGTTTTCATTATCACGAATTGCAGTACCAACTTTTGACTATATCTCACAGTCTATTCACAGCCACGCTAGTTGGATAATCCAATTCTAATATTTCACCATGGTCTCCATTGGCGCTAAATGACATTGGGCTTAACGCCCTTTTTATCTGCACCCACTGGGTTACTGAAGACGGTCATGGTAGCGAATTTGTGGTCTTTATAGATACATGTATCTACGTTAATATATCCCCATGACATAACTATAAAATCCATTACACCAAGCCACATCCTTCCTATACTAAATCTGCATGATGTCTTATAGGAACCAAACACAAGTTTAATTAATTTACTGTTCAACTTTCATTCACGATTTAATCATGAAATGGATAATCGAGACTATATTCTTTATCGTACTCACTCAGTAATCATGATCTGGGCTCGGCCAAAAATTCAATCGCTAAAATCTCGGTACAGAGCAGATCAATTTGACTGTAATTTTCAGAAAGTGCCCTTTATAATATTTTTCTTTAACAATTATAGTGAGAACTGCCAGCTCTTTATTTTATTTCCCATAATGTATCTTTAACTCACAATCCTATCCCTAAATCAAAGATACCCCATTTCGGGCACATGTCAGAAGCAATTCCAAAATTATATCCATTTCGATCCCGATACAATAAACTTCAGCCTTTTATAATGTGTGTTTTACGTCGTTAACCTTTAAAGGCTATTTGCATTCAATAATGGCCTCTTAGGATCTGTGCATGTTATGTGATACAAACTTTGAGATAAAATCGTTATAACACTATCTGCGATTTAAAAAAAGGAAGATGGTGTTGGTATTCCGATATGTCGATGTACACAGAGGAACAGAAATATGACACAGATCGGATATCCCAATGAGCTATATTTATCTAATGGTCTTTTACAATCAGCGCAGGTAAAGTCATGGGAGGCACTGATGTAGCTAATTGTTTTAAACCGAGTCCGCGGAGTAAGAGCTGAAGAATAATGCAAAGGAATACATGTAGTATGAGCAATTTGTTCATTCTATACTTTATGGCTAATCTTATGCCATGCGCTTCAAGCAGAATACTTACAACACATTTTCGAATCATCATTGATGGATGTGCAAATAATTCAGCAGCATCGACAGATTTCTACGTTTCTACGCAAGTCAGGAGCCGAAGTTATTGCTTTGCAATATGCTCTTTGGATGAGTCATGCAAATCCGTGCAATTTGAAGACACGTCAAAACTTTGTTTGATGTTTAACAGCACAAATCCGTGCCCAATTACCGGAGGAACACCATTGGACGTATACTACAGCGAGAAGCAAGAGACAACGACAAGTGATGAAAATGGTGTCTGGTCGTCCACAAAATTGGTAAGTAGATCATATATTTATCTATTGTATTTATTTCATTTCAACACTTAAAGCGGTAATAATTAATTTGTCGTCACAAATCTGCTTTTGGTCATACTGACTGATGAATATGCATACTCATTTAGGAATTCTGATAATTTAAAGATGCTTACCCACAAAAGTATTTATCGGGTGGTTATTTCCAATGGAAGTATGGCAATTGTGGTATATATTAAAAGTAGAGACATCCAATCTTACTAGAAAACGCTCATGGAGTTCATACAGGACAAAGATGTAAGGGTTTCCCTAACCCGCAACTTAGCGATTAGGGATGTCTGCTCGAGTAACGTCAAGGGTTGCACGCGAAGATTGTCTGATTTGATGATGAATTTGGACTGAAAGCATATTCAACCTTATTAATCTGTCAAAAAATTGCTTCTAATCTCTCTCTAAACTTTGTATCCGTCGGCAAATACCGCAAGCTATAAATATACTGGTGTTAGATGCCATGTCTGTGAGCTCAATTGATTAAGGGGGGGGGGCATTTTTCAGAATGTATCACTTCCTGTCCACTTATCATACATATTCAGGCCAAAGAAAATCTTTAACTACCTTTCCGCCGTTTAATGGAAGAATATTGTGTTCGTTGACACCCCTTTATGTTCCCAAAACCGCCTGTATAACCATTGCATCAAGGAAAAACAATGGTAGTTTTTCGGGCAATCCAGTATTTTATTAGTAAGAGGCGGCTATACGTTCCATGAAAACCAAATTTGCCATACTTTTATTGGAAATGGCCACCCAATAAATACTTTCGTGACAATGTATCTTTAAATAGATATTAATGTAAGCATCTGTAGGTTTCTACACAAACTACAGTAAAGCAACACTAGTCGCATTATTTTCTCCTTAGCAGGGGTACAGTTATATTGGCCGGTGATTTTTCTGTAATATAAGAGTGTGTTCACACTCGTTTATCTTTAAATTCGGAATAGGTACAAATTACGGACAAATCAACCACCTCAAAACTTACGACTGGGGTGTCTACAACGGTACCACATGAAGCGATCCCCACAGCGACAACGATGGACATGTCCCCAACGACGACAGATGAGGCGAACACTACAACTGCAACAACAACAGAGATATCTACACCGATATCAGAGGAAACGACCACAACAGCAACCACAACTGAGATGTCGACAACAGTACCGGATGAAACGACCACTGCAGCAAGCGAGACTAGGATGTCAACAATGGTACCAAATGAAACAACAACCACGGCTACTATGTCTCAAACGGTAGGTCATGAAATAAACTTAAATAGTTCAATTTACAATGAAACACTTCGATACCATTTCTTACAGCTAAACCGACACTGGTTGAAGTGAATCGGATTTTTATGAACTCGAACACACACACCCTAGAGCAACAGTGTACTACATTCGTCATATCAGAAGGGCGTACGTCGACACTACTGTGTGGACTATCAGAGATATCCCCACCCTCCGTCAGTCCAGAAATGGCATTATTATTATTGGCCCCATCTTTCTGTCTTATTTGATGCATTAAAACTACGTATAATTAACATTCTGATTTCAGACGACACGCACCAACACAGCAACTGGTCAAATTTCCGGTAGGTCATTATTAAAACGCCATGGGTTTATTTTATGAAGGGTTACGCGTGATAGTAGTAACTATTGTCGAATTCATTCCTATCTTCTAGTCAGTCCAGAAAACACAACTGGTGTGGGGGTTTAAGGTGGTAAATGTTTAAGGCAATCATATTATTGGTGGGGATCTATACTTTTCGTGTTTCATGGACGACAATCTCTCTGTTAGGGCTGGTATTTAAACATTTAACTTTTAAATTGAATTCTAAAACGCTTATATCTCTGTGATATCATGGCAGTTGTGTGTCGATAATTTTGCATACTATGTATTTTGACATCCCCATCCCAAGTCAAATAACAAATTCCTTTTTTTTTCTATCCTATAATGACCCTACTTCTCTTTAAATCAACGAGGCAAAATTTATCAAATTGTCACAAGATTGGTTATACATCCGCTATAACTTCACTCGAGCGATGGATAAAAGGAAATGAAATAAAATAGGGTTGAACGTCCATCTGGTCTGCTCTAGGCTAATTTAGACGCACTTATGACAACCATGACCTACTGATTAAAATACAGGTCTATATTTCGTTTCCTTTTTATGTCTATGTTGTAAGTGGGTATTCGGGGATACTACTTTTGCTTTAATTTGTTTTCTTTCTTGACGAATGTCTACCCACAATGTGCTAGATCACAGGAACTTTTTGTTTTTTGATAAACAATATTTTTATTCAGGTTGTCCGAATGGGATTCGGAACAGGTTTAGCCTATGTAAAGTCCCTCTCCCTTAACACACCATTTGATTGGCTAATCCCTCGCATCATTCAGACACTCTTTCAGATTGACCCTTATATCGAATTTCATCTGACAGGGGTTCTTTTATGTGCACGACCATGTGTAAACAGGACCTCGGGGTTGCGTCCTTCTGTCCTGCAGCATTGTCAAGGGGTGGGGGGAGGCCTGAAAATCTCGATGAAATTTCACCGGATCTCCAGGTTAGCGAGCTAACGTCTTACTCACGGGACCACTTGGGCTTTGTTGTTTTTTTACAATTGTAACATCCACGCTACATGATATTATGGACAGGTTGATTTACTTAGAATTATTTACACGTGATGGATGTACTGATAAAAGTAGATTTTGGTGTTTTGTTTACAGGCTGCCATATAAATGTCGACATGGCTGACTCATTCCGAAGTCAATTTGGTGGCGTCAGAGAGATTCAACCAGATATTTCAAAACCGTCTTTCCAAGTCAAGTGTACACCAACAGTGGGATTAATACCCATGGGAACATTAATCACCGTCATACAGC
Source organism: Patella depressa (assembly GCA_948474765.1). NCBI lineage: Eukaryota > Metazoa > Mollusca > Gastropoda > Patellidae > Patella > Patella depressa. The sequence continues at coordinate 87,883,040 of OX419715.1, read as the reverse complement.
AAAACTTACTGCAGGATCAGGGCTTTTTTGACAGAACTATCCAAGAGTTCAAGGACGGATTCGGTGATGTAGCGGGGGATCATTTCATTGGCTTGGATAAGATACATCTGATGACGTCATCATCAGCATACGACATGATAATGGCTATGGTGAACATATATGGTTCAGATTTCGATTTCGATAAATACATTTACATGAAATATTATAATTTTCAAATAAGCGATTTTTCGAAAAAATACAAAATGTCCGTCTCGTCATCAGGACCATTATTTACCGATTATTACGACCAGTTAGAATACCTGAACGGTACCAGTTTTTCGGCCAAAGATGATGATAATGATGGAATTAATTTCGTTAACTGTGCTGCTGTAAATAATCACGGGTTTTGGTATAATACCGCTTGCAATGGTTGTGTTCCCAAAGCATCGCCTTGTTACCTGGATGATCGGGTCATTGTTACCATGGCGTTACTACCGCGCACCGCAAACTAATATGACGTCTATACCACTCACCACAAATAAACATCGATTTCAGTGATAATCAAATAATAAAGGAATGATATTCTCAATACAAGTGTTTATAATTTCTAGACTAAAAGCAGTCTTTAAATGACTAACAGCTCTTTGATTTGGTCCAAAATATGATTTTCAATTTCCAGAATGACCCGCTGTTGAAAATTTCAAAACGCCAGTTTGCTGATAACCGTTTATATTATTCTGCTCAGCGTAGACCTCTTCCTTAAGTGTCCGCCATATACAGCAATCGGTACACTGTTTTGTATAGTGCTGCCCCACTCCGGTAAACATCTATAAAACCCCAAAAGACTAATTCAACCTTTTCAATTTATTAAATAAACGCATATATACTTCGCAACATTTTCGAAATGTACTTAGTGATTACGAATAAAATCTTCGATTTAGGAATTAATATGTTGATTAACAAGCAGAGCTAATTGTACACTGAGAGTGAGGTTACTTTACTGACTGTTCATCATGCATATTGTACACGGTCATTAGTCCACTTGCAGCGTACACTATTTTTCTTATGATTTGGATTGTTTGTACTTGGTTTTTTTTTATTTAGTGTGCGCTAATATCAATAGGGGTGTAACGATACATCGAACAATCGATGCATCGCGATAGTTCAACCGTCGATAGTATGTATCGATATTAAAAAGAAACTATCGATAAAAATTGCGATAGTCAAGCAAACTATCGATAGTTTCGATAGTTTGTAATAGCGAAAGTAAAATGGCTCAAATTCACTCGTATTTGTCGAATAATTACTCTGAATTTTTAACAAAGAGCTCTGTTATCACTAAAAGAGCGTTACATGATCTCAATATCACATGGAAATCTTCGTCTACCATATTAGGCATGGCTTACTAAGAAATGCGTAAAATGGTTGATTTTGGCGCGAAAAAAATGAAAATGGTCACGTACGCCAATAACAGACATGCTGAAAGCATGCCGCATATGACAGGAAAGTTGGCTATGCTTTTTTACAAGTTACTAAACTACCAATGTAATATTACAAATATACCATTTTATATAATATAAAGAAAAAAAACCCAATGTACTTTATCAGAATGCGATTACAGTGTACCCGAGATACCAGCTAGGAGGCTCTTCTATTCGCCCCCACCCTTTTGTCGTGCCATTAGAAGCCACATGTTGCTTTTGTTTTTATCTGTACCGTCTTGTGTCGCTTCTGTCGTTTTTTTTGTCGATATGATTACCGATATCCGTGTTAAAATATTACGTACTGATTTACGGAGGGAGATGTTGAACTAGTAAATTGTAATCTATTGCCAGTACTGGATTTTTAATTAGCAGTTAAAGCAGTGGGGGTAAGTCAGAATGCGAGAATGTCTCGTACAGGCCAACCGATACGATTTTTGGCGAGGCGATTACCCTATTCAAGAATTTTGTAATTGTGACAACACTAAAAATCAGTATGGTTATTTTCTGGGAAAAGCATTCCGGTCATCGATAATATAATCAGTAATATCATTATTTTGTTCTGCTTATTCGAGAGTCCGTTGTAAAAATGGATTTGATTCGAAAAATGGATTACATTGATTTGTCGATTAAACGATTGTCCGTCATAGAGTGTCCGTTATAAAAAGACTTTGAAAACAAGAAATTTTTATTACAAAATTCGGGACCAAACTGTTGTGTCCGTATAAGTGATTGTCCGTTGTATGCGCATCCGTTATATTATTCGGAGTCTACTTGTATTATATTATCTAACATTACCTGGAACTTTCTTGTGTTTCAAAATTTTTAGTTTGATTAAATGTTATAATAAATGTATACCTGGCAGTGTGTTTTAAACCTAAACTAATAAACAGATCAAACTATCGCAATAGTCCAATAGTATCGCAATATTTAATCCCCAATAGTAATAGTATTGCAATAGCTGTTTACCCAATAGCAATACTATCGCAATAGTGAAAATTACCAACAATAGTCACCCCTAAATATCAATGTCCGGGCAAAATTCCCTCATTCTACAGTTAGTTTAGACAGGCTTTATTGGTCCAAATCCTTTTTACCACACAGGGGAAGACCAAACTTTAAATTCCACCATCTAGATGACCAAATATCGTTCCTATTATTATAGCACCTCTCTTTTTTCCCTTTTTACAACTTTTGATGTTTTTTTTATTGTTTTGGTAGTCTGTAGATGTGGAAGGATAGCAGAGTTAAAAGTTTGTTTACGGCGATATATAAGGCGAGTAGTTGGGTATCTCAAAATGTCAGCGGTCAATTTCATACAAAATTTCGAGCAATATATATGGTCATTATTTGCCCCTCCTTAATGCAAAGAGTTCAGCTTAACGAAAATTTTAGGAAAAGTCGAAGCCGGGCATAGAAACCAGAATGGAGAAATTAATGGCGGTCTACCGTTTTTTCACATAGAGCTGTGAGTTGAGGAATTTCGAGGTGATTTGTTTTTTAAATTATAATCAACTCAGCCTTGTAATTTGCTATTATCTATAGCAAGAATGTCCTAAGAGATTTTGGTTATTAAGATTCGCCCACACCATATCCTTGTGCCTCGGTTCAGGCGATAAATCGAAATTGTTGAAGCAAGACGTCAACAGACATGCAGAAGTTGTAGCCCTTTATTCACCACGAATCCACGGGTTGACTAAAAATGAGAAAGTATTTGATTACAATGATTACACGGATATTTGTATTGAATGACATTTGGAGAAAAAAATTATGTGGAACTCTTGTGGTAAAAAACACCACAGAACCATAACACTCTAAAATTATTCTAAGTCGAAGATCCTGTGGAATGTGGTACCACACAGGCATATAGAGAATCTGAGAAGAAATTTTGGTGAATTTTTTTTTTTTTTTTTTAAGTCCAATATCTTGTGGAACTCTTGTGGTAAAAAACACCACAGACCCATAACACTATCAAAATTATTCTACGTCGAAAATCTTGTGGAATGTGGTACCACACAGACATATAGAGGGTCTGAGAAGAAATTTTGAAGAAATAAAAAAAATATTTTTAAGTCCAGTATCTTGTGGAACTGTTGTGGTAAAAAACACCACAGGCCCATAACACTATCAAAATTATTCTAAGTCGAAAATCCTGTGGAATGTGGTACCACACAGGCACATAGAGGGTCTGAGAAGAAATTTTGGAGAATTTTTTTTTTTTTTTCTAAGTCGAAAATCTTGTGGAATGTGGTACCACACCGGCATATATAGGGTCTGAGAAGAAATTTTGGAAAAAAAAAAATGATTTTTTTCTAAGTCCAATATCTTGTGGAACTCTTGTGGTAAAAAACACCACAGACCCATAACACTATCAAAATTATTCTAAGTCGAAAATCTTGTGGAATGTGGTACCACACAGGCATATAGAGGGTCTGAGAAGAAATTTTGGAAAAAATTTTTTTTTTTTTTCTAAGTCGAAAATCTTGTGGAATGTGGTACCACACAGGCACATAGAGGGTCTGAGAAGAAATTTTGGAAAAAAAAAAAATGATTTTTTTCTAAGTCCAATATCTTGTGGAACTCTTGTGGTAAAAAACACCACAGACCCATAACACTATCAAAATTATTCTAAGTCGAAAATCTTGTGGAATGTGGTACCACACCGGCATATATAGGGTCTGAGAAGAAATTTTGGAAAAAAAAAAATGATTTTTTTCTAAGTCCAATATCTTGTGGAACTCTTGTGGTAAAAAACACCACAGACCCATAACACTATCAAAATTAATATAAGTCGAAAATCTTGTGGAATGTGGTACCACACAGGCATATAGAGGGTCTGAGAAGAAATTTTGGAAAATTTTTTTTTTTTTTTCTAAGTCGAAAATCTTGTGGAATGTGGTACCACACAGGCACATAGAGGGTCTGAGAAGAAATTTGGGGAAAAAAAAAGATTTTTAAGTCCAATATCTTGTGGAACTCTTGTGGTAAAAAACACCACAGACCCATAACACTATCAAAATTATTCTAAGTCGAAAATCTTGTGGAATGTGGTACCACACAGGCATATAGAGGGTCTGAGAAGAAATTTTGGAGAAATTTTTTTTTTTTTTTTCTAAGTCGAAAATCTTGTGGAATGTGGTACCAAACAGGCATATAGAGGGTCTGAGAAGAAATTTTGAAGAAAAAAAAAATATTTTTAGTGGAACTGTTGTGGTAAAAAACACCACAGACCCATAACACTATCAAAATTATTCTAAGTCGAAAATCTTGTGGAATGTGGTACCACACAGGCATATAGAGGGTCTGAGAAGAAATTTTGGAGAAAATTTTTTTTTTTTTTCTAAGTCGAAAATCTTGTGGAATGTGGTACCACACAGGCACATAGAGGGTCTGAGAAGAAATTTTGGAGAATTTTTTTTTTTTTTTCTAAGTCGAAAATCTTGTGGAATGTGGTACCACACAGGCACATAGAGGGTCTGAGAAGAAATTTTGGAAAAAAAAAAAATGATTTTTTTCTAAGTCCAATATCTTGTGGAACTCTTGTGGTAAAAAACACCACAGACCCATAACACTATCAAAATTATTCTAAGTCGAAAATCTTGTGGAATGTGCTACCACACAGGCATATAGAGGGTCTGAGAAGAAATTTTTGAAAAAAAAAAAAGATTTTTTTATTAGTCAATATCTTGTGGAACTCTTGTGGTAAAAAACATCACAGACAAATAACACTATCAAAATTATTCTAAGTCGAAAATCTTGTGGAATGTGGTACCACACAGGTATATAAGGGGTCTGAGAAGAAATTAATGTTTTTTTTTTTTTGATTTTTTACTAAGTCTAATACCTTTGGATCTCAGGGGGTCTGAGATGAAATGTTTGAGAGCACACAACAGAATAAAATTTTGTAGAATATATTTTCCCCACATTTTACATTATTATTGTTCAAGCAAATTTTTCATGGTCCACTTTTCAAAACGCCCCCAAACCTTGCCATGTCTACCCTGTAGTCAAGGTCGGATTGACTGGGTAGCTCTACCAACCGTCTCTCCCGGACCAACTTGTCACCCCCCCACCACCCCAGTGAAGAAAAACGGACCTGATGAGAAAACGAAACTATATTGATTCACCTTTTCCGCTACTCACTCTTAGATTATTTTGTCCAGGGCATATTTTTTTTCAAGGGGTGGGTCGGTGGGATAGCCTAGTAGTCTAGAGTGCCGCGCTTCGACCTCTAGCTGGCCGGTCACCTCTGGTTTGCGGCTGTGGTTTCGAGCCCTGTGTAAGCGTATATGGCATGGAAATAGGGCTGCCTTCTCAACCTCGTGGGTTTCCTCCGGGCACTCCGGTTTCCTCCCACTGCTAAAGTACTAAAAGATTGTCGAGAGACACGCGTAAGGGGAAACTAAAATATACTTAAATGGGGAAAAAACGTCGAGCAATTTGAAGCATTTGTATTTTATAATCAATCTGTTGTTACGGAATGAATTCAAAATTCAAAAACATGTTGGAATTTGATAAAAAAAAAGTTTGATAGTTGCCAGATTTCACAAGATAAACAGAAAAGATAACATCAAGAGAAAGACGAATTAGGTTCAGTGAGAAAATCAGCAGGTTTTAGTCAAGGTCTTCATAGGTGATATGTTGATTTAAGGTGCTTACTTATAGACGGCTTTTGTTTAAAGTCACAAAGATAATGTTCGAAGGCGTCATATAGCTGAGGCGCTGGAGGCGCTAGCCTCCTCGCAAAAAAAAAATCAAAGAAGTTTAAAATATAAAACGGGAGAAAAATGCTAAAACGATGAGAACAATAAAAATGTACTCTAGTTAAGGAGGGCCTAAGGGCAAACAAAAGGACCCCATGTCTGACAAAAGGGCCTCTCTAGCCAAGGGAAGGGGTCCCCGAGTCCGAGTCAATCGTTTTCTATACCTTGTTACTGTCGAATCCACTACTGAATGAGCTCCGCCATGATAAACCTTAAAACGCCCCTGATAATGCTTCACCGTCTTGACATTTTCATTCAACCACAGTGGTTCCTACCCAGAGAAGACCACGGCGTCTCCACTGTTAAGGTACTGGCTTACTAACCAAAGCAGTTTCTCTTGATTTTGCTCAGGTGTTGTCCTAGCAAGTAACGGTGTCAAATCGTCTGGGCGGTACGACAAAACGAAGTCCGATGTAGAGGAAGAGCACGTGGGTGTGCTAATTCTTTATCAGCGAGCATGGCACCTCTTTAAGCTACTATCTCCATAAAAATCGAAAGATAAGATTTATGAGAAATCCTGATATAAGTGTCGACTATCGGACAAATCAATACTCACTCATATTAACGCAGAGAGGCAACAATGCTTTTCTTAATTCTGCTTTTGCCGGAACTTCTGGTGGCCGAGAACTTATTTCAGAATCCTGGTTTTGAAAGTACTAGTGGTTGGTTATGCAATTCTTGTACCGGAAGCCTTTCGTCTGATAAGCACGGAGGTTCCCATAGTTACAAAGTTACAGGGAGGTAGGTGTGAATCAGACAAAGTTGTTTGCAGCGTCTCGACCAAATGCTTTCAAATGAAAGCGGATGGACCAACGGAGACGTGGGGAATATTTTCCCGGAAAGTGGGGCTATAGTTTACTCTTATTTTGAATTCCATCTGTCATGGTTATGGTTATTCGTCCCATCCTAACGACTCGACGCTGTTTTAGCCAAGCTTCCTATCCAGCACCACGGAAACAACGCCGGAAATATCCGAGGAACCTGGGGACACCTGATTAGTGAGTCACCGAATTGATTGAAAGGAAAGTTTACGAATGTTATAACTTCTAGGCCATAACCAGTCTGTTTCACAGAGAATTACGAATTATCTCTGTAACAGATGACTACGAGGCGGTAGTCATTGGCTCAACGGCTCGTGCAATGTTTACTTAACACCTAACTGCTTCGGGCAAAATGATGCATTTTACCCATTTAATACCCATCCTAGTACTGATGGAAGGCCAGTGAAGCGATAGAATTCGAACAATATTTCATTTTTTAGTTTGCATGAATATGGCCCCTTTTCAAATTCTTTTATCTTGTCAGAGAGCCTGGCAAGAACAGCGCCTAGGCGCTCGTATAGAATGAAAACCAAAGGTCCCGGGTACACATTGGCGTGCACGTAAACACAACCGTAGCAAAATGTTCAAGCATCAATCCAGTTGGAGAATATATTTCATTTTTTCTATGTCTCGGAGTTCTTGTTAATGACACGCGTCTTCCAAGACAGGGTGTTAAAATTACATTTTAGAAAACTAAATACTCTCCAATATGGTTCCCCACAACAACATTAAATAAAATAATGACCTGTTTCTACATATATAATAAAGCGAATTCAGTTAGTCCACACCAATGTGATTTTCTGTTCGTATGGGTCCTGATGGAACCACAAAGCCACTTGAAGCACGTGAATGTTGTTTATTATAAAATGTAAACGATTGGAGCACAGTCATGTACTTTTGATTTTGTAAATAAATCTCTAACCCGGTGAAATAAGAAAAGAAGTAGACATTTTACAGGAATTCTCGAAGAACAGAAAATCAAATTTATGTTGAGTTATCCAAGAATATTAATTAATTTATTACTTGTATTAGACAACATGATTGGGCTGGAGCTAGTCAAGATCTCCATCTAGCAGCAGGTCACACTTATTATTTTAAAGTGCACGTGAAGATATTAAATACAGTTGATGGTAAACAGTATCACGATGTAAAGACTATGTTGGACATTGTCGATAACAATGGTAAGATCGCATTTGCCAAGCTCCTTTACCCATTACAAATCAGAAGCTTCTGGTCGCAAATCTAGAGCCTAACGAATACTGGGTATGGTAGATAGCAATGGCTATTTTTTGCGAAATACTTTGATAAATTCAAAATATTGTCAAGCTCCTATTCCCATTATCATTGCGAAGCTTCTGGCCGAGAACAATAAGTATTATCTTATTTGCTAAAGACGTTGATAAGCTCCTTTGTCCATTGCCAGAAACTTCGGGCCTAAAGTTCCTGACTTTCTGCAGTCTATGGATATACCTTCTCTGCTAAATAGAGTCATAAGACGCTGGCTCTGTAGTCTGGGGTCGCGTGTTTGATTCCTACATTACCCGCGAAAGCTCATCGGGATTTTCTGACATGGTTTTTGCCTTGTCAGTGGTGCAGGACAGATGGCCTGATAAGGACAGCTGTCAAGTCAAGTGGCGTGGTTTCGATTCCCAGTGACAAGGACTAGCGTCGCCTGTCTAATCTCGTTGGTTTTCTACAGGTCTCCCTGTGCCCTCCCTCCCGCTGCTAAAGACCCCAACGCACAAGCGAATTGTTGAAATACAATTGTACCATATATTGACTCCGAAATGAACTAGTTTGTTTCGTGTGAACATATGTACCGATTTCTCGCCCTCTCTTTCCTATGTAAAGGACTAATCAGTCAAAAATATTGGCAACGTCCATTTCCCTCATAGCAAACAATAAAGCATAGCTCGTAACCCCATTTCATTATATTTTAGGTAACCATAAGTATGATACACCTGGTTCCACTAAATTTATTACACCTGGTCAATGGCATCTTGTGGGTGGTGATTACCACATCCCCAGTAATAGTAAGTATAGCTAAGTGGTGATTACCACATTCCTAGTAATAGTAAGTATTACCTACATACATCGGAAACCTTGACATAGAACTGACCTTATAATTTTGCAACTCGATTATCAAAGCTATACATTTGAGGTGGGAAGCGTGAGATCCGCGTTGATCAAGTCCTCAAACTGGGTTAGTACCCAATCGACATTGGTGCAGAAAAGTGTGGGGTATTACGGGAAAGGATTGATCGGCGGTGTCAATACTAGATCAAACCCTCTATTGAAGATGGTTAACAGCATCCTGCTCACAAATACAGACGTTGTTTTTAGTCAACTTTTGTCGGATTCCTGATTACTACTGATTCTATTAGAACACTATCGCATCCATTAAATACCACAGGGAGGCGTCATTCAAAGATTAATTGGCTAAAGCATGATTACCGATTCTTGCTTACTACCGATTCTTTAAAAACATTATTAAATTCTGTATACATAGGCCTGGTTTCCTTGAACAAACCCAAATCAACCAGGTCATGGACCTGTCTGTTTCGTAGTACTGAACATGCAAAGCATATACAGATATTCTAATATTTCCAATTTAGATCAATTTAGATGACTTGTACTATGGCTACATTTTACTTTTTTTATATCATTTTACATGTTATTTATTTTTCTATCTCAGCGAAATCTGTTAGATTTTATGTCCAGGTGCCAGAGGCTGGTGTTAATTATTTGATTGATGATGGTGAATTAACACAGGTTCAAACATTATCACAATTTGCCAGCGATGCTGATAAGAGAATAGATCATCTTAGAAAAGCCGACTTGAAAATCAGGTAGGATAATTCGAGGCATAGTATATGGATGAAGACCACTATATGCTTTCGCGTTGACTTTTCTCAACTTTTCGTTGTACAAAATTAATGAAGCATATCAACACACTACACCGCGTATATGCCCGTCTTCATTAGCCTAGACGAAGTAGAACAGGAGGAAAGTGTTAGGATACGAGTATATAATGTCAATATGTTTCTATTTAAAGAGCTTTTTAATTGATAAGAATGACGCATGTGCGTATTCGTAAATTTTATTTATATTTGATTTTATAGCGAATCTATATGATGTAACGCAATAACGTTTTGTGTACAGCAATTACTACGTTTTGTAACCGAGTTAATAAGATGATTAATGGAATAATGCGCTTTATCGAGCCTTACTATCGTTTCTAAACTACCTAATAGTAATAAACAATGTAATGTTAATATTACTGGAAATAATTCATATTGGGTAGCTGATGTCGCCAGGGTAAATATATATATTGACCATCTATACATATTTATTTGTTTACAGTTTAAGCGGAAGTGCTAATCCGTCCGGAATTAAAGTTGAGGTAAGCATTAAATTTCCAATGGTACTGAAATTTATTTGTTCAAAACGGATGTTAGCATTAAACACATACATCGGTGATAATAATTTAATTCAAGTTGAGATTAGCATAAAAAACAGATGCATCGCTAATAGTAATATCGATAATATTTCTATCGGCGGTTTAGAATGATTTAATTCAGCATACGATAAATTTAATACAAATTTAATAACTGTGTGACGTTTTATTCTTCATTGGGTTTATCTTATGTCGGTTGTAATCAGTTCTGTAGATTAAACTTTGGTTTCGTAAAATTAAATGGGTTGACCATTTTTGTCTTATCCTGCCGACAGTGTAAAGCCAAATAGGTTAAATGCCAACTCCTGTTTCATCTATATACGTCATCATCTGTCACACACACACACGCACCCACCCTCACAAACACACACATAAAACCCGTTCAGGACGGTGTAACATATTACATTTTATTTTCCCCTATCAGGGAGGTGCAACCATTTTAATAATGTATTATCTACACTTATGTCAAGTGTAAAGGGAGCCGTGGTGACCCAATGATTAGAGAGAGAGAAAAATTGGGGTTAACGTCCACTCAACACAAACTAAGTCAGTTCGGGACTAACATATGGTTTAATTTTATTTCAATAATTCGCTTGCGCGTAGGGGTCATTAGCAGTGAGAGGAAACCGGAGGAAACCCACGAGGTTGAGAAGGCGCCCCTATCTCCACTAGGCCATCCCAACCCCCCGACTCAATGAGTAAGACATTGCCTTGCTTAATTGGGTGTCCCCTGTTCGATCCTGGTTTTGGCATGGTTCAGGTATGTGTAATACGTAGGCCATGAAGGTCGCTTGTACACATTGACATGCACGTAAAAGAATCCATGGCAGTTGTAATTCGAAATTGTTGGCCGTAGCGACGCTGTCTGGGCAAAATTTCGTTCAAAGTACACTGCATGGTATTGCAGAATATTAGAACGTTAACCCCTATTTTATTTCATTTCAATTGGACACCTATAATATCGGAAATCTTGAATCCAGATTACAGAAGGTGTATCCATTTTGATTATATCAATATCAACAGGTTCAACAAACTCGAAGTGAATTTGGTTGGGGTTCCGCCGTCAACGTTAATTACATTCAAGACTCAATTCATAAAAAATATCAAGATTTCTTCTACGATTTATTTGAATGGGCAGTATTAGAAAATGCGTTAAAATGGCCAGGTCTCGAACATAGCAAGGTAAGTAACATTTTACTAATAGATACAAATTTTTAGTATGTATAGAAAGTGGTTAGCAATTATCCAGTTATAATTAATTAGCTAGCGTGTAATTGGCTGTAAAAGATGTCACTACTGGTGTAAAAGCATGACTAATTATAACACCCATCACTATTGAATACAGAAACCTGGACAATAGTGATGTATATCATTCATTAATCACATTTAATTAATGTTATGCGATCAAGCAGTCTTTGTTACCGCAGTTGGAACAGTGGCACGTGATTTCGTATTGTAACCAGAAGTAAAATGTTGATGTATTTTACATTCACCGCTATGGTTTAAAAATTAAAGACATTGAGATCTCGATGGTAACAGTCTCTACTCGAGAGTGATTTCAAACATCAGTGCCACCTATGTGTATTTAATTAATGTAATGCAAATCAAAATAGTAAATGTTGGAGTATTGTAGAGTCACTGCCATAACCCATTTAAAATTGAAAACTACTGTGTATGGTCCATGAATGCAAAAGTAATTGGTTTCTTTATTTTTATTCGCAGGGGAATTTCCAACCCGGTAATGCCTTAAATGCAGTTAATGCCATGCGTGCTAAAGGGTAAATTTGATTTAAAAATTATTCTAATTATTCTAATTAATTCCTGTCCGGTATTATTCGACGATTGTATTTTGTTACGCTTGTCAACACGTTCGTACATCGGCAGAGTAAATTCCATCGCATTGTCCAGTCCCGTTTCCCCTTTTCAATGGTGCAAGACGTAGAGTTTGACAAGATCTAGACGTTCGGTTGGGCGACAACTGGAAGAAAAACTGTTTGAAATGCCACTGTCCAGAAAAAATGTCCCTTCATTCAGAAATGTTTGACGGTTAACCCTATTTAAAGCTGCAATTTCATATTTTTGAGTTATATTTGTAAAATGTATTAGAATAAAGCTCTAAAACAGATGGTATCTATAAACAGTCCTACCTTGTTAAAGAATAATCCTATTAATCCTATAATTCACTATTGCCAGTTGAGAAATTAGCAAAACTATCAATTTCAACTTGAAAATCAAACGTTTGAAGATAGCTATTCCATTGGGGGAATAGAAAAACAAGGGAGGTAATTGTGTTATTATTTCCGAGGTAATTGAATTTCAAGTGTGGGAAATAATGCCCATGATCGTATAATAGACATATTTATGTTTTGATTTTCTTAGAACATATGAAATTCTCGCTTTAAGATATTATCAATAATCAGAATGTACCCTTTTTTGTTAGTATAAAGGTCAGAGGTCATAATATATTTTGGGGAGGATCGCATGTTGTTCCATCGTGGCAGAAGTCAATGTCTGGATCGGAATTAAAACCACTCTTAGAGAAACATATTGGTGACATGGCCAAAACATTTAGGGGCAAGTAAGTAGATATTGTTTATCCATTTACCTTTACCAGGGTACTGATTGACTGAATGACCTGCAAGTTAATGATATGTTGGTTGTCCGAATGACTTTACCAGGGTACTGATTGACTGAATGACCTGCAAGTTAATGATATGTTGGTTGTCCGAATGATGTCCAAGTGAGTGGATATGCTGGTTGTCCGAATGGTCTTTAAACTGTTTTAGTCAGCCAAAGCAATCAACACTCACCGCATTCACCGAGATGCCGCTCCGGCTTAGTGAGTAAGGCATTTGATCACTAACCAGCAGATCGGGGGTTCGATCCTGGTGTTGGTCGAGAATGTTTGAGGGAATTTTCCAGCTTGGTTTCCACCTCTGTAAGTGGGTACAGGGCGGAGGCACACGTTGACATACACGTTAAAGAATCTTTCACAGTCGGAATCTGCTATAGGGATAAGCTGTAGCTCCGATGTCTGTCTACAACCATGTTCCTTAAGCAACGTTCGCGAGTTGCTTCAATACTCAGCAATTCTCGAACTTTGCGCTCGTTGTTTTTACAAGTGACTAATTAGCATTGTCCAATCAGAGTTCGTGGCACATAACACACTATAAACAAATAGGGTTTTTTAAATTGAGAAACTCGTGGAAAAACAGCAACCGTGACATTGATCGATCTTTGAACTTTGCAACTCGATTGTCACCTGTAGGCATTTTAGCTAGAGGCACGAGACTTGGTATTCACGACGACCGATGTATCTGATAGGTTCCCAAACAGGGCTTGTGCCAATCCAACTTAGTGGCGAAATATGCAGGGTTTTACGTGAAGGGCTTGATAAGTTGTATGTAGTTAAGGCGAGATTAAGCCTTCTGAGAACATTGCCGATATTATATCGATTTCACACACGATCTTCAGGTTCCAGCATTGGGATGTTGAAAATGAAAATCTACATCTTCACTTTTACGAAGACAAATTACGAGACCCCCACATCACTGAATGGATGTTCCGAGAGATTCACAGACTAGATCCAGGAACTCAGAGATACTTGAATGACTACAGCATTGTCAGTGGTGGACAATCGACAATGGTCGGTAGATCTATATAAATTTTATATCTCGAGAATTTCACACTTCTAAATAACAATCTAAATGAAATTAGATTCCAAATTTCGTGTCGTAGGTTTAAAACATAAACACACTTAGATTACATTTTTGTCTCGTGGAATATTTTCTGATTTGTACACTAAAGTGTAAACTACTGCATGTTCCGTCAATCGTATTGCAAATGATTTTTATCCTCCCACCCCCAAGCCCAAGGCAGAAAAAGTTACATTTCAATACAGATTCTCCTAAACCATAATTAAAAAAATAATCCACGATACATTTAAGTCAAGATATTAGTTGTCAACGTTGTATTGTAATCCGGGCGTGTTAGACTGTTCAGTTTCAGAATCTGTATCCTTCCATAGGCGCTTTAGAGTGAGAATATGTTGGATTTAGCTCTTTTCGTCTTTTCGTTCCAAGTAATCCTTTCGAATTCATAGGTTTTAAACAAACATTTATTTGCAATGAATGGAGAATATAGAATATAATTATTTTGCTTGAAACCCTCTTCAGGCCTATGTAGATCAAGGAATGCGTTTTAAATCTGCTGGAGTACCAGTATCTGGTATGGGTATACAGAGTCATCTAGGTGGTAATGTTGACGTTTCTGTTATTAAGGTAAAGTTTTGTTCAATGAAATGAAATGGGGGTTTCAAATCCAAAGTGTGTGTTCCAGGATAGCGCAAACGGGCATACGCCATGTTGTGTGCGTGCAGTATAGAATTTTTAACCCGACCTCCGATTGGCAATAGGTTCCCTTAAGTGTACGTCTGTATGTTCTCTGTTTTCGTCAATTCGGAACGACTAGACACTGTTTCCTATTGCTACAAGGGTACGCGTACGTCAAACATTTTATCTAAAGTCATGTTAAAAATACTTTATATAAGGTTTAGATAAAGCGCCGATCATTTTGGCTGTAATATTTCAAAAAAGATATTATTTAACAAATTTATAATAATGGCGGACGATGCGTGCGAAACAGACAGCATAGTAATGCTTATTCTTTTAAAAAAAACCCAGTACACTTGATACAGCAAGCATCCATCTCTTTTATACGTTCTCGTGGCAATGTCTTGTCACTGAACTTTAGGTTAGTTGGTACTATATCGTATTAAGACCCATCATCTGACCTATTCGTTCGTTAAATTATGGTATCGACTTCCGGCTTAAATCGACTTTACTGTTTATACTTCAGAGAAGACTGGATGAAGTAGCTAAAGTCGGATATCCTATCTGGATAACCGAGTTAGATATAAACCTGGGGGACAATCACAGGAAAGCGCGACATTATGAGGACGTCATGAGATTGTACTTCAGTCATCCCGCAGTTAAAGGTGTTATGTTCTGGGGATTCTGGGATCAAAAACATTGGCGACCACAAGCTGCTCTCGCAAATGGCAATAATGTTACGGTAAGAGTAGACATTTCCATTTTTTATATTTTAGGGCCCAACAAACTATTGACCCCTGTCGCTATAGGTAATGACGGATGTCGTGCACGGGATAGGGTATATTTACTCTTACTCAAACACTCGATGTCAGTTGAAACTACATTCTGCACAGTGATGTCCATCTACTTCATACTTCGGGAATAAAGCTCTACCCTGAATGGCCGCCATATCCCGAAATTAGTATATTGTTTAATGCGATTTTACCCGTTTTAACATATTCTGACAAACATACAAAGACAGAATAAACCTATTCTGTTCCATTTAATGGAAAAATCATTAATACTTCTCAAAATTCACGAATAATACTAAGTGTTTTCGACTAAAATCGTCGATTTAGGACTTAAAATGTCACTCAACTAGCTTAGTGTCTGTTCGCTGGCAACCTAAGTTTAGTATGTTATAACAATTCTAAATGAACACGCTGGAGTAGTTCGACCAGACAAATACAAACCATAACACGGAGTTATCGTGGCCTTAAAAGCACAACAAACCAGATGGACCACATATATTTCAAAAGTCCACAATATGTACTTCTTTATCTAAAATGTACACCCGAGTAGAAACAAATCTTCATACTGAATGGGTCGGTAGGTATGGAAACAATAGCACAATTATTATTATAAGATAAAGATTTTATGCAATTAGGTACCTCGGGTTTTTCGCAAATATTTTTGTAATTCTCGTGGGAAGTATGGTGCAAATGGTTAACTTCAAGTTGTCAAAACTTAATTTAGTAAAGAAACGACTTCTGGTTGTGGTTGATCCTAAACCAAAAAGGTGCGCGTGTTATGAATGCAACGGAGAACGTCTTTGTGATATTTTACGATTGTGTTAAGTTTAAATCAGGCGAGTATACCATGGTTGAACTGTCATTAATTAACTTTTTTCTGTACTGAATTCACAGCCAAATGAAGCAGGGAAAAAGGTACAGCAGCTGCTAAAACATACGTGGAGAACCAACGAATCACATAATATAAGTCACGGTCAGACTGTCAGTATCCGAGCTTTTAAAGGTTCATATAAGTTGCTGGTACACCATAATGGTAAAGTTATTCATACCGAGAACTTCAGTGTTGGTCAAGCTGGAAATACCCTGAAGGTTAATCTGAGTGGAACAGGTAACCTTTGTTATTTGACCAGGAACTAGGTTGCTTGTTGTTCTTCTTGGGGCGACCAATTCAAGCACGATTGCCATGATTCTTGACTTGATTGTTCCTTAGACAGTTGCACTTGGATTGGCGGGTGCACTTTGATTTTGGATAGGATATCATATACCAATATGGCGGCGAGGGCGTAAAGCTCGATTTCTGTTCCATAGTACGCTCGAATGCCATAGTTGTTTGTGTGTAATTCAAACTACAGATAGTGATAGGATACCATATACCAATATGGCGACGAAGGCGTAAAGGTCGATTTCTGTTCCATAATACGCTCAAATGCCATACTTGTATGTGTGTAATTCAAACTACAGATAGTGTGTCAATATATATTAGTTGTATGCTGACAGTTACAAAAGTTATATATAGTAGAATAGCCAATTAAAGCTGCCTTTTGGTGATATATAATTGAAACTCAAGATGGCAAAATAAAGCTTTATACTGTATATATACTTATTTGATAAATTAATAAATTTGTTTAATAAAGTGTGGATTTTTTTGTTTAATAATTTCCAAGAACAAGTTTGTATAATTGAAACTAAATTGTTGTTTTTTTTAACAGGGTCAAATCCACATGTTGATAAAGTGTTGATTGGTTAATGGAAGAAGGCGATGCAGATGATGTTTAATGTAAACATTTGAATGTATGAAATAAATCTTAGACATGGTTGTGAACGGTGCATTGTTTTATGTATTGTACCCAAAGCCCAGCGTTAACCGGAGCGGGGCTCTGGACCTGATTAGAATTGCAGTGCCCTTAACGCGACAAACAGACTATTTCATATCCCCTTGAATTTTACGCATGTGTAACACACAATTAAACGGTTGGTAATGCGACAACAATTGCATAACATCAGATCATATACGAAATCTATTCAGTTCCGAATGGCATACAAGTCTAGAAGCCTAGATTGATCACATAGTTGATATTCGCAGAGGAGGTTGCGGGATAACCCAGTCTCCGCCCCTCGCGCCTCTAATTCGATTACCGTGATAATTTCATCTGGAATTTCATCTGACGAACATTCAGGCTTATGAACTGGAAAGATTAGCCGATCTCACTTCCAGTTTGTTTCTTGTCAGCCAGCGGCCTATATATTCTCTACACACGTTTCACTGATTGCTCTATTTTTCCCAACAGTATACCAAATTATTGAGATCGGCTAACCTTAAGCCTCTACGTTGGCCATATTTATTCCACAAATTCGAAACATTTCGGTATTTTTATAACCGGAGTTAAGCTTTAATGTACCATGAAAAAATGTTAAATATGGCTCCCCATGATATGGAGTTGGGGACGGTGAGGGGGGGGGAGAGGTTATCTCCGGTGCTGGACAGGGCACACCTGTCCACGACAGGTGAGCCAAAGTTCATTAAAAAAGGTGGGCCTAAGCATATGAAGAAAAATGAATGAAAGAGATAGAAATGAGAAGGAAGGAAAGAAAAGAAAGAAGTGAGGAGAGGACAGGACACACTCATTTGATCTGAAATGCTTGGAAAATTGGTATGCGGTTGTCAATTCACGCGTTATCGGCGCGTTCCCGCACTTGTTTGGTGCGTACTTGTTTGGTCCTTGGTCAGTAACCTGACAGATGGGTCTTCGGCCGACCAGTCCGGCACTGGTCAACTCGTGCGCAAAAAATCACAAGTTTTGTCATGTAGTCAGATGGCGCAGTTTTGATTCCCAGTTTTAACATTAAAAGCAGTAGGGTCGCCCGTCTAACTTCGCGGGTCTTTTCTTGCTCTCCCGGTTTCCTTCAACTGCTATAGAACCCATGTGCAAGGATATTATTGAATAAAATTGACCATTCGTTAGTCCCGAACTGACCTAGTTTGAACGTAATCAGAAGTTATTAGATGGGTGGGTGGCCGATACACACAGACGTAGATGCTATTTATTCCCGGGGGCTATGATGGCTCAGCGAGTATGGCGCTGGCTCACTACTATAAAGGTCCCTCCGTCTGCTACACCGACAAGGGGACACCTGGACCAAAAATGAAAGTCTCACATTCTCGGTCAACACTATGAGCGAACCCATTACCTACAAACTAGCAAGCCACTTCGCCACCGCATATACTGCATATATATCAAAGATTTAGTTCCCGGCTTCGTAGGTGGCCATTGATCTATTTACAGGAACTTTCTCGGCCAATACCATGGTCGGGCCCACTAACTTTAAACTAGCAAGCCACTTATACCCCCGTCAGACCGGGGTTGTGTCCTTATTGCGCTTCTACAGCGACCGAAATTGTCCCAGAGCGAGTCAAGATCGCCATAAGCGTGGTAAAAGCGTGGTAGAAACGCTAGATATCGTGCTGTGGTCTCCATGATCGTCAATGATCGTCGAGCCACGACGTTTGTTTTGAACATGCTCATATGATCTGGAAAGTTGCGGGAATGTGATGGGGTCGCAAAGGTCCTTACTACGCTGCTGCGGCGACAAAAAATGGTTTCAGAGCGTGTCAAGATCACCATATCGTCCTGTGGTCTCCATGGTCGCCAGTGATAGCTGAGTCACGGCGTTTGCTTTGAGTATGTCCAAAGCAAACGCCAAAGTTCTGCCATATAACCTGGAAAGCTGAGAGAACGTGGTGGTTCGCAAAGGTCGCGAGATAAGCGTGGTAACATCTCTATGAACGTAGTACACGCGCAGTACACACGTGGCAAAGACGCTGCGAACATTGTAACATTGGCAACGGTGCCTCCATGGCGTCTTCACCACAACGCTCACGTGTCGTTCTGGGTCCTTATGGCGTTGTCATGGCGATGTTTCCACCACTGTTGCGCGATTGCACCACGACCTCATGGAGCTACCTCTAAAATATGGCGATGTTATGAGGTTCCCACTACGTGTATGGAGTTCTTAATACGACCATGGCGCGGTTACCAAACTTGCATTACTCGGCTATGGCGATCATGCTTTTCATGTATAACGACTTGCTTTGAAAACGGGCGATTCAAAGGTCATCTTGAAATTTCGAAAAGAAAAATCTAACTAGCTTATATAGTCGCCGTGATCACGTGGTGGAAACGCACGTGTAGTCCAGATAAGACGTGTGGTTGAGCGTCGCGAGTTCGCGATGACCGCCGTTGCCAAGCTTATAGATCTCAATAGAAACGCCATAAGCGCGGAGAGATCGTGACGAGCCCACCGCGAGAATGCTGTATAAACGCGCCGGTCGCAGTAAGAACGCGACTTTTTAAGTTTTTTTTTTTCATTTTTCCGCGTTGTGTTCAGCAGCATCGACAGATTTCTATGTTTCTGCGCAAGTCAGGAGCCGAAGTTATTGCTTTGCAACAAGCTCTTTGGATGAGTCATGCAAATCCGTGCAATATGAAGACACGTCAAAACTTTGTTTGATGTTTAACAGCACAGATCCGTGCCCAAGTACCGGAGGAACACCACTGGACGTATACTACAACGAGAAGCAAGAGACAACGACAGGTGATGAAAATGGTGTCTGGTCGTCCGCAAAATTGGTAAGTAGATAATATATTTATCTATTGTATTTATTTCATTCCAACACTTAAAGCGGTAATAATTAATTTGTCGTCACAAATCTGCTTTTGGTTATACTAACTGATGAATATGTATATTCATTTAGGAATTCTGACAATTTAAAGATGCTTGCCCACAAAAGTATTTATCGGGTGGTTATTTCCAATGGAAGTATGGCAATTTTGGTATATATTAAAAGTAGAGACATCCAATTTTACTAGAAAACGCTAATGGAGTTCATACAGGACAAAGTTGTAAGGGTTTCCCTAACCCACAGCGATTAGGGATGTCTGCTTGAGTAACGTTACAGGTTGCACGCGAAGATTGTCTGATTTGATGATATATCTGGACTGAAAGCATATTCAACCTTATTAATCTGTCCAAAATTTTTTTCTAATCTCTCTCTAAGCTTTGTATCCGTCGGCAAATACCGCAAGCTATAAATATACTTGTGTTAGATGCCATGTCTGTGAGCTCAATTGATTAAGGGGGGGGGGGCATTTTTCAGAATGTATCACTTACTGCCCATTTATCATACATATTCAGGCTAAAGAAAATCTTTAACTACCTTTCCGCCGTTTAATGGAAGAATATTGTGTTCGTTGACACCCCTTTATGTTCCCAAAACCGCCTGTATAACCATTGGATCAAGGAAAAACAATGGTAGTTTTTCGGGCAATCCAGTATTTTATTAGTAAGAGGCGGCTATACGTTCCATGAAAACCAAATTTGCCATACTTTTATTGGAAATGGCCACCCAATAAATACTTTCGTGACAATGTTAACTTTCGTGACAATGTTATATCTTTAAATATATATTAATGTAAGCATCTGTAGGTTTCTATATAAGAAACACAAACTACAGTAAAGCAACACTAGTCGCATTATTTTCTCCTTAGCAGGGGTACAGTTATATTGGCCGGTGATTTTTCTGTAATATAAGAGTGTGTTCACACTCGTTTATCTTTAAATTCGGAATAGGTACAAATTACGGACAAATCAACCGCCTCAAAACTTACGACTGGGGTGTCTACAACGGTACCAGATGAAGCGATCCCCACAGCGACAACGATGGACATGTCCCCAACGGCGACAGATGAGGCGAACACTACAACTGCAACAACAACAGAGATATCTACACCGATATCAGATGCATTTTGCATACCGATAGTTCATTGGCCAATCACGCTATTTTATCGACATTTTGCCTAATAGTTTGGATGCAGCTATGGCGGGTGTGGCGCCAGGCAGGGTAAGCTTACTCTTCCGGACACCTGTTACCACTGTTTGTCGTGTATTTTGTACACGGGGAGCAGTCCATTTGCTGATTACACTATTTTGCCTATAACGTTTTTTTAGGACTTCGAATTCTGTTTAATGGTTTGGATTGTTCGTACTTGGTTTTATTTTATGAAACGACCACAACAGCAACCAAAACTGAGATGTCGACAACAGTACCAGATGAAACGACCACTGCAGCAAGCGAGACTAGGATGTCAACAATGGTACCAAATGAAACAACAACCACGGCTACTATGCTTACGATGTCTCAAACGGTAGGTCATGAAATAAACTTAAATAGTTCAATTTACAATGAAACACTTCGATACCATTTCTTACAGCTAAACCGACACTGGTTGAAGTGAATCGGATTTTTATGAACTCGAACACACCCTAGAGCAACAGTGTACTACATTCGTCATATCAGAAGGGCGTACGTCGACACTACTGTGTGGACTATCAGAGATATCCCCACCCTCCGTCAGTCCAGAAATGGCATTATTATTATTGGCCCCATCTTTCTGTCTTATTTGATGCATTAAAACTACGTATAATTAACATTCTGATTTCAGACGACACGCACCAACACAGCAACTGGTCAAATTTCCGGTAGGTCATTATTGAAACGCCATGGGTTTATTTTATGAAGGGTTACGCGTGATAGTAGTAACTATTGTCGAATTCATTCCTATCTTCTAGTCAGTCCAGAAAACACAACTGGTGTGGGGGTTTAAGGTGGTAAATGTTTAAGGCACAGGCTAACGTAGTAGGGCGGAATTGATGCGAATGCAATCATATTATTGGTGGGGATCTATACTTTTCGTGTTTCATGGACGACAATCTCTCCGTTAGGGCTGGTATTTAAACATTTAACTTTTAAATTGAATTCTAAAACGCTTATATCTCTGTGATATCATAGCAGTTGTGTGTCGATAATTTTGCATACTATGTATTTTGACATCCCCATCCCAAGTCAAATAACAAATTCCTTTTTTTTTCTATCCTATAATGACCCTACTTCTCTTTAAATCAACGAGGCAAAATTTATCAAATTGTCACAAGATTGGTTATACATCCGCTATAACTTCACTTGAGCGATGGATAAAAGGAAATGAAATAAAATAGGGTTGAACGTCCATCTGGTCTGCTGTAGGCTAATTTAGACGCACTTATGACAACCATGACCTACTGATTAAAATACAGGTCTATATTTCGTTTCCTTTTTATGTCTATGTTGTAAGTGGGTATTCGGGGATACTACTTTTGCTTTAAGGGCGTTGAGTAGTCTAAAATGCAAATTTTAAAGCTAGCACTGTAATTTTTGTTGATAAGATATGACATTTTTTGTTATTTGGGGTGATAAACTACATATTAATCACCAAATAAATACCAATTTTATTTACCAGCTATGTTCCAAACTTGGCCCAAGAGCATGATAAAAAGGGGTATTGATGACAACAAAAGTAGAATTTTCTCAGTTATGCCTGCAGATATTTTCATCAAATTTCGCATGAACAATGCTAATAGCAAGTCCCAAAAATACACTGGTCAATTTTTGGCTATTGGTTATGGTTTGTCTTGTATCCATGGAAACGCTAAAAAACGATGCGTTTTCTTGGAAATTCTATTAGTACAAGCTCAAAAGATTTATTGATAATCCCACCAGTAGATCGAAAGTGGAGGTTATATGCTACATTTCGACACCAAAAACGTTAAAAAATACCAACTCAAAGTATTTTAAAATTGTTGTTCATTATTTACCTTCAAACGAGATTTTGCGATTTTGGATTAATTCTTTGAATACGTCGACAACAAGTATTAAAATACAACAATTCGGATGTAAAAGTAAATAATTACTTCACTGCACTACTCCACCGCACTCTAAATCATGTTATGCATTCAAAAAATAGTAATCTTTGACCATAAAAAAAAAAATCCGTCATGTTCCTTTCGTGATAGATAAGTAGACCTGGATAATCATGTCATATAGTAAATAGACCTGGATAATCGCGTCATACAGGGAATTCCTTCTGGTCACGTGACATCTTCCACTCCTGTTGAAGCCACGTTTGTGTTGATCACGTGACTGGCGTGCACGACGTCATAATTTATTCAACACCTGATCTAGGTCGGGGAATCAGTCTCGTTTGCTATAAATAGTTTTATTCCTCCGCCTCGTATCTCCATTGTTACACATAAAACGACGCGACTTTCGAGAGTTTTCTGAGTTATTTTATAAGTGGAACAAGTTTGCAAAGACTTAATAAGATTGGCGTTGAAAAGTTAGTGCGAATCTTAGACTGCTCAACGCCCTTAATTTGTTTTCTTTCTTGACGAATGTCTACCCACAGTGTGCTAGATCACAGGAACTTTTTGTTTTTTGATAAACAATATTTTTATTCAGGTTGTCCGAATGGGATTCGGAACAGGCTTAGCCTATGTAAAGTCCCTCTCCCTTAACAAACCATTTGAATGGCTAATCCCTCGCATCATTCAGACACTCTTTCAGATTGACCCTTATATCGAATTTCATCTGACAGGGGTTCTTTTATGTGCACGACAATGTGTAAACAGGACCTCGGGGTTGCGTCCTTCTGTCCTGCAGCATTGTCAAGGGGTGGGGGAAGGCCTGAAAATCTCGATGAAATTTCACCGGATCTCCAGGTTAGCGAGCTAACGTCTTACTCACGGGAACACTTGGGCTTTGCTGTTTTTTACAATTGTAACGTCCACGCTACATGATATTATGGACAGGTTGATTTACTTAGAATTATTTACACGTGATGGACGTACTGATAAAAGCAGATTTTGGTGTTTTGTTTACAGGCTGCCATATAAATGTCGGCATGGCTGACTCATTCCGAAGTCAATTTGGTGGCGTCAGAGAGATTCAACCAGATATTTCAAAGCCGTCTTTCCAAGTCAAGTGTACACCAACAGTAGGATTAATACCCATGGGAACATTATTCACCGTCATACAGCAAAACTTACTGCAGGATCAGGGCTTTTTTGACAGAACTATCCAAGACTTCAAGGACGGATTCGGTGATGTAGCGGGGGATCATTTCATTGGCTTGGATAAGATACATCTGATGACGTCATCATCAGCATACGACATGATAATGGCTATGGTGAACATATATGGTTCAGATCTCGATTTCGATAAATACATTTACATGAAATATTATAATTTTCAAATAAGCGATTTTTCGAAAAAATACAAAATGTCCGTCTCGTCATCAGGGGCATTATTTACCGATTATTACGACCAGTTAGAATACCTGAACGGTACCAGTTTTTCGGCCAAAGATGATGATAATGATGGAATTAAATTCGTTAACTGTGCTGCTGTAAATAACCACGGGTTTTGGTATAATGCCGCTTGCAATGGTTGTGTTCTCAAAGCATCGCCTTGTTATCTGGATGATCGCGTCATTGTTACCATGGCGTTAATACCGCGCACCGCAAACTAATATGGCGTCTATACCACTCACCCCAGAGTAATAAACATCGATTTCAGTGATAATCAAATAATAAAGCAATGATATTCCCAATACAAGTGTTTATAATTTCTAGACTAAAAGCAGTCTTTGAAAAATGACTAACAGCTCTTTGGTTTGGTCCAAAATATGATTTTCAATTTCCAGAATGACCCGCTGTTGAAAATTGCAAAACGACATTCAGTTTTCAGATAATCGTTTATACCAATCTGCTCAGCATAGACCTCTTCCTTAAGTGTCCGCCATATACAGTAATTAGTACATTGTTTTGTATAGTGCTGCCCCACTCCGGTTAACATCTATACAACCCCAAAAGTCTAATTCAACCTAATATATACTTTGCAACATTTTCGAAATGTACTGAGTGATTACGAATAAAATCTTCGATTTAGGAATTAATATTATGTTGATTAACAAGCAGAGCTACATGTAATTGTATACTGAGAGTGAGGTTACTTTACTGACTGTTCATCATGTATATTGTACATGGTAATCAGTCCACTTGTAGCGTACACTATTTTTCTTATAGTTTGATCGTTTGTACTTGGTTTTATTTTATTTGGTGTGCGCTAATATCAATTTCCGGGCAAAATTCCCTCAGTTAGTTTAGACATGCTTTATTGGTCCAAATCCTTTTTACCCCACAGAGGACGACCAAGCTTTAATTTTCACCAAATAACGTTCCTATTATTTATTATAGCACCTCTCTTTCTTCCCTTTTTACAACTTATGATGTTTTTTTTATTGTTTTGTTAGTCTATAGATATGGAAGGATAGCAGAGTTAAAAGTTTGTTTACGGCGATATATAAGGCGAGTAGTTGGGAATCTCAAAATGTCAGCTGTCAATTTCATACATAATTTCGAGCAATATTCATGGTAATTATTTGCCCCTCCTTAATGCAAAGCGTTCAGTTTAACGAAAATTTTACGAACAGTCTAAGCCGGGCATAGAAACCATAATGGAGAAGTTAAAGGACAATATTGGTGTCAGTCATTATCACATATGTGATAGGGCTAGTTAAACACATTCCAGATATAATTTTAACACCGGCGAGATCATTTCTACTATAGAGGAGTAATAGGATTCACGATTAATCCCTCTATGTAACTGACTGGAGTGACGAGTGATAACAGATACAAGGGGCGAATTTCTGCACACTAATAATTCATTTGAAGACAAAAAGTTGTTACATGGGACCGCATTAGGGTATCTGACGATTCAATGAAGTAATTTAATGTCATAAGATAAGAGAATACGAGAAAAAATAGAAATAGTCCTGTACAATCCGTTGTTTTTATTCCTTCTATAGGGAAGACTGGGGCACATTGAACCATTTTGTTCACATACATGTTTGTCCTCATTTCATATTAGATGTTTTTATTGGAAGATCGCTTTACTTTATTGTACTGTTTGAAGACATATAGTTGCTATCGCGTATCAGATTCAATTAAATTAATCTTCAAGAAATTGTCTCACTTATGTATAGCCTTGGGGTTGTCGAGTGTTATTTATTTATATATCCATGGCCGTTCAGTGTACCCGGTCTCCCCTACCTCATAAAAACATGGTAATGCACGGACTTTTAATCTGTTTTTCTTTCGTGTTCTCTTATCTATTGGCAGTCAATTGATTTTATGAATTGTCAGATATCCTCCCACAGTGTCACACAACAACTTTTGATCTTCGAATGAATTATTAGTGAGCAGAAATTCGCCAATGTGTCTGTTATCACTAGTCACTTCAGTCTGTTATATACAGGAACAACTCGTGTTTTCCTTTGACGTTCGTCACTTCCGATTCACGAAACCTTTATTACTCCTCTAACATAGCAATGATCTCTGTGTTAAAAAATTAAATTTGGAATGTGTTTAACCAGTTCTATCACATATATGATAATGACTGACACCAATATTGTCCTTTAATGGCGGTCTACCGCTTTTGCATATAGAAGTATGAGTTGAGGAATTTCTAGGTGATTTGGTTTTTAAATTATAATCAACTCAGCCTTGTAATTTGCTATTATCTATACCAAGAGATTTTGGTTATTAAGATTCGCGCACACCATATCCTGCGATAAATCGAAATTGCCTCTTCAAAATCGTTGAAGCAAGACGTCAACAGACGTCATGCAGAAGTTGTCGCCCTTTATTCACCACGAATCCACGAGTTGACTAAAAATGAGAAAGTATTTGCTTACAATGATTACACGGATATTTGTATTGAATGACATTTTTAAACATACATTATGCAAGAGCTAAATTTGCGTATTGCAGGTCTTTCTTTAGGCCTGAAATGTTATCTAAATTATTAATTAACATATCTAGACCATAATCAACTCTCGATTACAACGCAAGCCTGCAATCTTATGTGGATTATGATCCGATTTTCTGAAAAACTTTCCTTCTCGATTTAATTAATAAACAAATAATCGAGATTAGGCGGTTTGGTCATGATAATCGACACTAGGCGGCAATTTTACTTGCTTAATATTCGGTTCATAGTTTATCAATTTGATTGACATTTTCAGCAAATCGCCTTTACATTATGTAATGAGATCCGCTAACTCGTTATGTAGTGAGATCTGCTAATATTCCATAATGAATCTTTAAAAATGACCAAGTAATCATAATGGTTGCATTTGGACAGTAATGATAATGTAATTTATTACAATGACAACGTAATGATACCAGCCCAGACACAAGAAGTCAGAAAATGGAACGCTTTAGAAGCAGCTGTGTGATAAGGATATGCTAATAATGTGATGGTAGTTGGTAAACAATACAACATTATGTGTGAACACCCCACCGAGTTTCAAGATGTGTAATACGGTTCAGGAAGAACCAATCCACGCAAAGCGTGATTTAACTGATACTGGATTGTTGAAGTATCTAACGCCATCTTTAATATGACGTTACATGCATATTGTTTTAATGCTTTTTTCCCCGATTTAAATCAATTGTATCTTAAAACATTTAATTGTTGTTCGCGCTAAGCTGGTTAGATATCGTGTCAAGATTGCTGCATGGCTGTGTGGGGTAAAGGAGGATACCATTAATATTTAAAATGTAAGTGAGCTGATCACGATCATCACTTAAAATTCATGAATATATAAAGGTGAAATATTATTTTTCACGTGAAAGAAGATTGTATCTGGAATTCTGTTATTACATTTGCTATGAAGCGTTCCATATTCCATGACTTGTATATTGTAGGTATGCATGGGGACACATACAAGGATCTTTGAAGACGTTACAATTACACTGTAGTCAGGGTCGGATTGACTGAGTAGCTGTACCAACCGCCTCTCCCGGACCTCAACCCCCAGCCCTACCACCACAGTGAAGAAAAACGAAACTATATTGATTCACCTTTTCCGCTACCCACTCTTAGATTATTTTGTCAAGGCTATCATATTTTTTTTCAGCGGTTGTGATGATGAGTTTTATTGATTTAAAATATATGGGTTATGGGCACCTGGTGACCCCTTTGTGCTGCGGCCACCTCTGTCGTTCCGAGACCCAGTTCGACCTTGATTTTACTAAATTGCCCGGACTATTCTGTACATGACAAACACAAACTAAACTACTAAAGGACTGTCGAGAGATATGCATAAGGGGAAACTAAAATAAACATAAATGGGGAAAAACGCGGAGCATCTTGAAGCAATTGTATTATATAATTAATCTGCTGTTAAGGAATGAATTCAAAATTCAAAAACATGATGGAATTTGATAAAAACAGTTTGATAGTTGCCAGATTTCACAAGATTAACGGGGTAGATAACATCAAGAGAGATAAATCAGGTTGCAATGAGACAATCATCACGTTTCAAGAGTCAAGGTCTTCATAGGTGATATGTTGATTCAAGGTGCTTACTTGTAGCCCACTCTTGCATTCAACCACTGTGGTTCCTACACAAAGGAAACCACAATGTCTCCATGGTTAAGGTGCTGGCTTACTAGCCAAGAGGTTTCGCGTTGGATTCCAGTTGTGCTACCAAAGCAGTACCTCTGAATTGTCCACCTCCTTTCACCCTTGTATGTTGTCAGGGCAAGGAATAGCACGTCTCAAGTCGTCTGGTGGTACGCAAAAACAGTGGGTGTCTCAATTCTTTATCAGTGACGATGACATCTCTTTAAGCTACTATCAACTCTATCTCCATAAAATTCGAAAGATAAGATTTATGAGAAATCCTGATATAAGTGGCGACTATCTGACAAATCAATACTTACTCATGTAATGCAGAGAGGCGACAATGCTTTTCTTAATTCTGCTTTTGCCGGAACTTCTGGTGGCCGAGAACTTATTTCAGAATCCTGGTTTTGAAAGTACTAGTGGTTGGTTATGCAATTCTTGTACCGGAAGCCTTTCGTCTGATAAGCACGGAGGTTCCCATAGTTACAAAGTTACAGGGAGGTAGGTGTGAATCAGACAAAGTTGTTTGCATCGTCTCGACCAAATGCTTTCAAATGAAAGCGGATGGACCAACGGAGAAGTGGGGAATATTTTCCCGGAAAGTGGGGCTATAGTTTACTCTTATTTTGAATTCCACCTGTCTTTTACGTACACGGCTATGTGCACGCGGTGTTATGGTTATTCGTCCCATCCTTACGATTAGACGCTGTTTATGCCAAGCTTCCTATCCAGCACCACTAAGAATGGGAAACAACACCAAATTAGTGAGCCACCGAATTGAGTGAAAGGAACGATAATTGATTGCTCCATGTTCGTACAACGGCTATCACCCCTGATGAGTCAAAATCTCGAAGGTTCTTCTCAGCCCATCCTGTTACTACGACGACCGACGTGAGCGATGTAGTCCGGTGGCTGAAGGGGGAGGGGGGGTCGCCACCCGAGCTGTGGAGGGGCGTTTTCGAGATATAAGGGGGTCAAATGTCTACAATGAGCTCGTGTGTGGTGGGGTGGGGAGAATGTAATCTTGACATAATATATTAATAAAACATAAATTTCTAGGACTGTCCATCTTTAAATACGTGTTTATGATACCCTGGACAACTGTTTTGATTTGTTGGAAGGTGGGGGGAGGGTAGCAAGTGTAGGTGTGTGTGTGTGTGGAGGGGGGGGGTATTATGTTGACATAAATGATGATCATGTTATATATTAAAAACATAAGTTTCTTGGACTATACATCTCTAAATTAGTGTTTATGTTGCCCTGGACAACTGATTGATTTGTTGGATGGGGTAGCAGGTGTGCGTGTGTGGAAGGTGTGGCGGAGGGGGTAAATTGGCGGGAAATGAGTTCACGTTGATTTAAGTAATTATTTTCTTAGAGCTGGGTAAAACATTACTTTTTAATTCCGCTGCAAATCTCTAAATACCTGTATTTGAATGAAACTACAAGATACTACTTTAAGCTCATTTATGAACGAAATGACTTCTGTCGACAAAAATATATGCTGTCACGCCCCACCCCACGGGATCCTGCCCCAGCGTCCACCCCCACACAATGGGAATACTAAAAACATATTTAGAGATGCTTCATCAAGCATTTAAGACAATCATCATTTAAATCAACGTGAACTCATTTCCCGCCAATTTTAATCCCATCCGACCCCACCCCTCCACACACACACCTGATACCACCACCCCATAAATTAAACAGTTGTCCAGGGGCATCATAAACACTTTTTTAAAGATGGGCAGTCCTAGAAAAAATTGATGTTTTATTAATATATTATGTCAAGATTACATTCTCACCCCACACCCCCCACACACACGCCTATTGTAGAAATTTGACCCCCTTATATCTCGAAAACGCCCCCGCCCCCCGTCCCAACAACTGATCACCACCCACATTCGGAATCTACGCAAAAAGCTGGTCTAGAAAAACTTGGTCTCATAAATTCACAGCTCGGTTGGCGACCCCCCGCCCCTTCAGCCACCGGACTAATGTATAAGCCAGGATACTTTTAAAAAGAAACAACTGGTCTTCAGGATAATTTTCTGGGTAGACCTTTAAATCAACAATTCAGCTATATCGACTTTGACTATGTCGTTCTGTTTTTTGGATTGTAAACTGGGTAATATTTATCTCTCGGTAGTTGTATCCTTTCTATTTATTTTGTGAAATCTATATAAGACGAAATCTAAAACAGAAATATATTACGAATGAAGTCATTTTATTGGTTGAGGGTTAACATAAGAATACTAATTTAAGGCCAGTGAAGGGAAAAAATTCGTACAATATTTCATTTTTAGTTTTCGTGAATATGGTCCTTTTTCAAAATCATTTATCTTGTCAGAGAGCCTGGCACGAAGAGCGCCTAGGCGTTCGTATAGAATAAAAATCAAAGGTCCCGTGTACACACTGGCGGTGCACGTAAACGAAACCGTGGTAGTTGCGGGCAAACGCCCATTTCCTAGCAAAATGTCCAAGCATCAACCCAGTTGGAGAAGATATTTCACTTTTTCTGTGTCTCGGAGTTCTTATTAATGACACGCGTCTTCCAAGACAGGGCGTTAAAATTACATTTTAGGAAACTAAATACTTTCCAATATGGCTCCCCACAACAACATTAAGGAACATAACGACCTGTTTCAATATTTATAAAGCAAATTTAGTCAGTCCACACCAATGTCCTTTTCTGTTCGTATGGGTCCTGATGGAGAGACAAAGCCACTTGAATCACATGGATGGTGTTTTGTTATAACATGTAAACGATTGGAGCACGGCCAGGTACTTTTGATTTTGTAAATAAATCTTTAACCCGGCGAAATAAGGAGTAGACATTTTACAGGAATTCTCGAAGAACAGAAAATCAAGTTTATGTTGCGTTTTGAAAGAACATTAATTAATTTATCATTTGTATAGACAACATGTTTGGGCTGGAGCTGGTCAAGATCTCCATCTAACAGCAGGACACACTTATTATTTTAAAGTTTACGTCAAGATATTAAATACAGTTAATGGTAAACAGTATCACGATGTAGAGAGTTGGTTGGATATAGCCGATAACAATGGTAAGATCGTAATTGCCCATCACAATATTGACAAGCTCATTTGCCCATTACAAATCGGATGCTTCTGATTGCAAAATCAGATCCTAACGAATACTGGGTATGGTAGATAGCAATGGTAAGTTATTATTTGCGAAATACTTTGATAAATTCAAAATACTGTCAAGCTACTTTGTCCATTATCATTGCGAAGCTTCTAGTCAGAACAATTGGGTCCGAAGTATGCTGGATATTACTGATAGCAATGGTAATATCTTGTTTGCTAAAGACCTTGATAAGCCGCTTTGTCCATTAAAGTTTCTGGCGTTCTTCAGTCTATGGATATATCTTCTTTGCTAAATGGAGTCATGGTGCCTAAGTGGGGGAGACGCTGGCTCGCTAGTCTGTCTAACCTCGTGGGTTTTCATCGGGTCTCCTAGTATCCCCCCACTGATAAAGACCTCTACACTTATGCGAATTATTGAAATAAAATTGAACCATATGTTAGTTCCGAAATGAACTAGTTTCCTTCGAGTGAACGGAAATGCCCATTTCGCTCTCTCTTTTTTTTATAAGCAATATTTTTATTCAGATTTGTATCTGAATAGGAATTTGGGAACAGGCATAGCCTATATTAAACCCTCTCGCTCTCTCTATTTCCTATATAATGGAAACAATCGGTCAAAAATATTGGAAACGTCCGTTTCCCACATAACATACTACATGTATATGGCATAGCTCTTAACCCCATTCCATTATATTTTCTATCTTTAGGTAACCATAAGTATGAGTCGCCTGGTTCCACTAAATTTGTTACACCTGGTCAGTGGCATCTTGTGGGTGGTGATCACCACATCCCTAGTAATAGTAAGTATAGTTAAGTGGTGATTACCACATTTCTCGTAATAGTAAATATAGCTAGGTATATTTGAAACTCGATTATCACAGGTAGACATTTTAGCTGGAAAGCGTGAGACTGGGTGTTCGCGATGATCGAAAAATCTGATAACCTTTTAACCTAGTTAAGTACCCAATCAACATTAGTGCCGAAATGTGCGGGGCGTTACGTGAAGAGACTGGTGATTGATCAGAGATGACATGGACTATGACTACATTTTACCAATTGTTTTATGTAATATTCCATGTTACTTGTTTTTCCGTCACAGCGAAATCTGTCAGATTTTATGTCCAGATACCAGAGGCTGGTGTTAATTATTTGATTGATGATGGTGAATTAACAGAAGTGCAAACATTATCCCAATTTGCCAGCGATGCCGATAAGAGAATAGATCATCTTAGAAAAGCCGACTTGAAAATCAGGTAGGATAATTCGAGGTATAGTATGTGGATGAAGACTACTTACGTTTTCGAGTTGGCTTTTCCCAACTTTTAGTTGTACAACTCGACACAAACTAGGCCATTTCGGGACTAACATTATTTTAATAATTCACTTGGGCGCAGGGTCTTTAGCAGTCGGAGGAAACCAGAGGACCCAGAGAAAACTCAAGAGGTTGGACAGGCGACCCTAATCCTTGTCACGTACAACCGAGGAATCGAAACCACGACCATTGACTCAATGACCGACCCTCTGATGCAGCTATGCTAACCATTCATTCGCCCCCCCCCCCCCTCCCACAAAGTTGATTAAGCATACATATTTGTAAACATGAAACATCATAGAACACTACATGACGTATGCCCGTTTTCTTTAGCCCAGTCGGAGCAGAACAGTAGGACGTTAACCCCGAATTCATGTGATTTCTTTTCGAATACAATATTAACAGACCACGTTATGCCCCTTGGGGTGGGGGGAGGGGTTCACCTCTATATTTTTTTTCCAATAAGAAAGATGTTGGGATACGAGTATATAATGTCAATATATTTCTATTTTAAAAATATCTGTTTTTTGAGAAAAAATGAAAAATGACGCATGTGCGTTTTCTTAAATTTGACTTCTGTTTGATTGTATAGCAAAGCTATTGGATGGATTAAAATTAACGCAGAAACGATTTTTTTTTTATATAGCAATTGCTACATTTTGTAACCGAATTAATATGATGGTTAATGGGGTCTTTCTACATTTCCTAAATAATAATATAAAAAAAAACAATGTAATGTTGATATTGTGGGAAAGAATTCACATTGGGTAGCTGATGTTTCTAGGGTTAAATGTAATGACAATATATAATTATTTGTCCACAGTCTAAGTGGAAGTGCTAACCCGTCTGGAATTAAAGTTGAGGTAAGCATTAAACTTCAATCGGTACTTATATTAATAATTTGATTCAAGTTGATGTGAGCATTAAACACATACATTGGTGATATTAATGATTTAATTTAAATTGAGCACTTGCAGTCCATATTGTGGCGTTTTATTTTCCTCGATCAGGGTGGTGTAACCATTTTAATAGTGTATTATCTACACTTATGTCAAGTGTAAAGGAAGCCGTGGTGACTCAGTGACTAAGACGTTGCCTTGCTTACCTGGGTGTACCTTGTTCGATCCTGGTTGGGTGTACCCTGTTCAATCCTGTTTTTGGCATGCTTCAAGTATGTGTAATTCGTAGGGCATGGCAAGAAACAACGTATAATCGTTTGGATGATACGAAAAATGGAGGTCCCGTGTACACATAGACATGCACGTAAAAGAACCCATGGCAATTGTAATTCGAAATAACAGTTGGCCGTAGCGACGCTGTCCGGTCAAAATTTCAATCGAAGTACACATAGACATACACGTAAAAGAACCCATGGCAATTGTAATTCGAAATAACAGTTGGCCGTAGCGACGCTGTCCGGTCAAAATTTCCCTCGAAGTACACTGCATGGCATTGCAGAATAGTAGAACGATAACTCTCATCAATTGTCATAACAAACAGAATCCTATAATATCGAAAATTATTTATCCAAATCAGAGAAGGTGTAGCCATTTTAATAATATGTTACCAACAGGTTCAACAAACTAGAAGTGAATTTGGTTGGGGTTCTGCCGTCAACGTTAATTACATTCACGACTCAAGTCATAAACAATATCAAGATTTCTTTTACGATTTATTTGAATGGGCAGTATTAGAAAATGCGTTAAAATGGCCAGGTCTCGAAAATAGCAAGGTGAGGAACATTTTATTAATAGATACCCTATCAAACATCAATGTCATCTGAACGGTTGACTTACGAAACTACGCCTTTTAATAATGACAAAGTGGTCAGTATTCTAAACAAATTTTTGGTATGTATAGAAAGTGGTTATCAATTATTCAGTTATCATTAATTAGCCATACACCTCGCAGTGTTCCGTTTTATTAGAGCTAACCCCACTACTCCCACTACTCACTGCTGTAAATAAAGAAAATTCTTGCTTTAAATTATTATTGGTCAACAATCCCATTAACAACCAATGGCTTACTGCGTAACAAAATCGTTAAATTTGAAACAAAGTTCCAAATTGGACCAAAGATGTTTATATAACGTTACGTCATGACTCATGATTTTATCATGCGCAATTAACCATTGCATATCAGAATATTGTAAGAAAACTAATTGTGTGACAAAGGAGGCTATCAATAATGTAAACAATACTGTATGAAGACGAACAATACTTTCACCGTTTTCAATACCTTAAATCAATGTTTTAGGGAAGACCCCATAGTAAACGAAGGGCTGTCATGTTCCTGTACATGGGATAGATTTGATTGAACGGGGAGAATACGCACACTCCCTCAAAAGCTCAAGTATCAGAAATCAGAAGTTAATCCAGCAATGTTCAGAGAGGGATTTCTCGGACCATTGCTTCAGGAATATATATGTTAATTAGCAAGCGTGTAACTAGCTGTAAAATATGTCTCCGCTGGAGTAAAAGCGTGATTACTTACAACACCCATCACTATTGAATACACAAACCTTGGCAATAGTGGTGTATATCATTCAATAATCACATTTAATTATTGTTTTGCAATCAAGTCGTCGTTTTGTTACCACAGTTGGAACAGAACAGTGACAATGTGATTTCGTAATGCAATCAATGTGATTTCGTAATGCAATCAGAAGTAAAATGTTGATGTATTTTGCATTCACCAGACCCGGACCAGGATTTTGTCGAGGGGGGGGGGGGGCACACATTGACGCAAAGGGTAATACGTTGCAACCTTGGATTGCATTGGCGGAGACAATGCGAAAATCATGTTTATATCATCTATTAAAGAGCAGATATGTGACCTACAACAAAAAAACGAAAATGAAAATCAACTATGTCAGTGGAGCCGAGGCGGGTGGGGTGGGGTGGTGTTTGAATCTCTGTGGTAACAGTCTCTAGCGTAATTTCAAAAATCAGTGCCACCTACATGTACTTAATTAATGTAATGCAAATTAAAAAAGTCAATGTTGGAATATTGTATAGTCACACCCATAACCCATTTAAAATGGAAAATTACAGTGTATGTAACTGGTTTCTTTTATTTATTCTCAGGGGAATTTCCAACCCGGTAATGCCTTAAATGCAGTTAATGCTATGCTCGCTAAAGGGTAAATTTTAATTTAAAAATTATTCACATTATAATAATTCCTGACGGGTATTATTCGACGGTTGTATTTTGTTACACTTGTCAACACATTCGTACATCAGCTGAGTAAATTCCGTCGCATTATCCAGTTCCGTTTCCCCTTTTCAATGATGCAGGGCTTAGAGTTTGACAAGGTACAGCGTCTAGTCTTTCGGTTGGGCGACAGACCGAGAACATGTGTCCACACGGGAGTGCACGTGAAATAATCAGTGGCAGCTGGAGTTGGAAGAAAGACTGTTTGAAATGCCAAAATGTCCCTTTATTCAGAAATGTTCGACTTTTAACCATATTTAAAGCTACAATTCCATATTTTTAAGGTATATTTTCAAAATGTATTAAAATGAAGCCCTAAAATAGATGGTATCTATAAACAGTTCTACCAATTGTTAAAGAATAATCCTATTAATCCTATAATTCACCATTGTCAGCAGCGAAATTGGCAAAAATATCATTTTCAACTTCAAAATCAAACGTTTGAAGATAGCTATTCTATTATGGGAATAGAAAAACAAGGAAGGTAATTGTGTTATTATTTCCGAATGTGGGAAATAATGCCTATGATCGTACATAATTATGTTTTGACTTTCTTAGAAAATATGAAATTCTCGCTTAGTGTTGATTAAAATATTAAGATATTATCACTAATCAGAGTGTACACTTTGTTGTTAGTGTAAAGGTCAGAGGTCATAATATATTTTGGGGAGGATCGAACGTTGTTCCATCGTGGCAGAAATCAATGTCTGGATCGGAATTAAAACCACTCTTAGAGAAACATCTTGGTGACATGGCCAAAACATTCAGGGGCAAGTAAGTAGATATTGTGTATTCATTAACTTTTACCAGGGCACTGGTTGACCGAATGATCTGCAAGTGAATGATATGTTGGTTGTCCGAATGATGTCCAAGCGAGTGGATATGCTGGTTGTCCGAATGGTCTTTAAACGTTAGCCAGTTAGAGCAATCAACACTCACCTTTAGGCCTAATCTAAGCTTCACATATCTTAAGCACATTAATACGTCTGTCAATTTTACCAAATGATGTCACAAATTATAGCAGTAAGTTAAGTATTGTTTAATGGTCGACAGCGAGACCTTAAATAATATATTGAAACGACACAAGTATAAATAATGTATGCTTGGCACATTGCCCGTAACATTATATGAACTAATGGTACGCCAACATCAAAGGGTGACGGCACATCTGTGTTTTAATCAGGATTATTATGCACTCGGCAAACCTCGGCAATAAGCTGTATGACAGTAAGTGATATGTATTATACTATGGCGATGCGTCACATATTTACTTATTAGGAAAACTTGCCGCTTTTAGAAAGAAGTTCTCAAAATTGCGTCGTTCGAAGGGTGTGTAGAATTTGCAGTGCAAACTTGTCATTGTCTAGAGAAAATCGGATAAACTTGAAAGAAAAACAGCTTCAAACTTTGAAAACTTTGTAAGATAAAACATTCTTCAAAGGGCAACGCCGCTGGTAATCCGGGAACTGGAAAGTAGTTCTAATGGCGGACTTTGTCATAAAGCCGTGGCTAGATGTTGGGTACTGGAATCTGCTGAGGTTTGCCGAGTGGATATTCGGCATATCATCCACATTCACCGAGATGCCACACTGGCTCAGTGAGTAAGGCATTCGCTCACTAACTAGCAGATCCGAGGTCCGATCCCGGTGTTGGTCGAGAATGTTTCCGGGAATTTTACACCGCGGTGTCCCCTTTGTCAGTTGGTGTACGACGGGGCCACACGTTGAAATACACGTTAAAGAATCCCTGACGGTTGGAATATGTTATAAGGTTAGCCTGTCTACAACTAGCACCACTTGAGAATATTGCCGAAATTATATCGATTTTACACTCGATCTTCAGGTTCCAGCATTGGGATGTGGAAAATGAAAATTTACATCTCCACTTTTACGAAGACAAGTTACGAGACCCTCACATCACTGAATGGATGTTCCGAGAGATTCACAGACTAGATCCAGGAACTCAGAGATACTTGAATGACTACAGCATTGTCAGTGGTGGACAATCGGCAATGGTCAGTAGATCTACATAAATGTGATATCTCGAGAATTTCACACTTCTAAATATCAATCTAAATGAAATTAGATTCCAAATTTCGTGTCGTAGGTTTAAAACATAAACACACTTACATTACGATTTTGTCTCGTGGAATATTTTCTGATTTTTACGCTACATTGTAAACTAATGCATGTTCCGTCAATCTTATTGCAAATGATTTTTATCGTCCCACCCCCAAGCCCATCGCAGAGAAAGTTACATTTCAATACAGATTCTCCTACACCATTATCGAATAAATGTTTAGTCTAGTCTAGATATTCGTTGTCAACGTTGTATTGTAATCCGGGCGTGTTAGATTGTTCAGTTTCAGAATCTGTATCCTTCGCATAGGCGCTTTGGAGTGAGAATAATTATACTGCATTTAGCTGTTTTCGTCTTTTCAGTTCAATAATAAAATAAAAAAAAAATAATTCTTTTGAATTTATAGGTTTTAAACAAACATTAGTTGTGCAGTAAATGACTATATCAATATAATTATTTTGAATGAAATCCTCTTCAGGCCTATGTAGATCAAGGAATGCATTTTAAATCTGCTGGAGTACCAGTATCTGGTATGGGTATACAAAGTCATCTAGGTGGTAATGTTGACGTTTCTGTTATTAAGGTAAAGTATTGTTAAATGAAATAGGGTTTCACGTCCTAGCGTTAGTGCCCGGGAACACACCATGTTGTGTGCTTAAAGTATGGACATTTTAACGAATAGCAACACTTACGGCGTTTTCTTATTTCGACTTCCACCTGCCAATGGGTTCCTTTACGTGTTCGTTTACATGTACTCCGTTTCCGCCACATTGGAACGATTAAACACCCTAAAAGGTACACGTGCGTCAAAGTGAGACGCCACATCTATTATCTAAAGTCGTGTTAAAGATACATTATGTAAGATTTAGATTAAACGCCGATCATTTTCGCTGTAATATTTCAAAAATATATACTGTATTTAACCAATTTGTTATAATGGCTGATATAGCGCGCGCAAAACAGGATATTCTAATTCTTTACAATCTAATTAAGATATAGATCTATATTTCGTTTCGTTTTTTAAACCCTCGATGGCCTACACTCATGTATAGATCTAACAAATTATAGTGGGAGCTCACGTTCTATGACGTAAGGTATCAAGCACGGGACGTTTGACCCGATAACGTCAGTCATTCGATTAACCAATTAGCGACCGCCATGCTTTTTAAAATCCACTTTTGTTTTGTTTTGATTTCTATCCGCTGGTGTTAGTATAGACACCATGAAAAGGTCAAACGGTCGATTCGACAGACCGTTTGATTGGCTGACCCCTCATTTCAGGCAGAACACGAGTTAAATAACAAGTCCTCCAGATCCAAGAGTAGTAAAGACAAGTAAAAATGAAATTTTGAACTATAAAAAACGAAACGAAATTGGATCTGTGTCTTAATAAGATTGAATTCTTTACGAAACAATACACTTGCTACAACATGCATACATCATAATCTCGTTTATACGTTCCCATGTTAATGTCTTGCCATTGAGCGTTAGGTTAGCTGGTACTATATCGTATTAAGAAAAGAACTAACATGTGACCTATTCGTTCGTTAGATTATGGTTCTCGACTTCCGGTTTAAATCGACTGTACTGTTTATATTTTAGAGAAGACTGGACGAAGTAGCTAAAGTCGGATATCCTATATGGATAACCGAGTTAGATATAAACCAAGGGGACAATCACAGAAAAGCGCAACATTATGAGGACGTCATGAGATTGTACTTCAGTCATCCCGCAGTTAAAGGTGTTATGTTCTGGGGATTCTGGGATCAAAGACATTGGCGACCACAAGCTGCCCTCGCAAATGGTAATAATGTTACGGTAAGAGCAGACATTTCCATGTTTTTTATATTTTAAGGCCCAACAAACTATTGACTCCTGTCGCTATAGGTAATGACGGATGTCGTGCACGGGATAGGGTATATTTACTCTTACTCGAACACTCGATGTCAGTTGAAACTACATTCTGCACACACAAGTCCATATACTACCCTGAATGGCCGCCATATTCCGAAGTTTGTATTTTGTTTTGTAATGCGGTTTTACTCCTTTTAACATCTGACAAACATACAAAGACAGAATAAACATATTCTGTTCCATTTAATGGTAAAAATAATTAATACTTCTCAAAATTCACGAATAATACTTAGTGTTTTCGACTAAAGTCGTCGATTTAGGACTTCAAATGTCAGTCAAGTAGCTTAGTAAATGAACACGCTGGAGTAGTTCGACCAGACATAAATAGAAACCATAACACGGAGTTATCGTGACCTTAAAAGCACAACAAACCAGATGGACCACACATATCTCAAAAGTCCACAATATGTACTACTTTATCTAATATGTACAACCGATTAGACACAGATCTTCGGTATGGAAACAATAACACAATGATTATTATAAGATAATGATTTTATGCAATTAGGTACCCCGGGTTATTCGCAAATATTTTTGTTATTCACGTGGGAAGCATGGTGCAAAAGGTTAACATCAAGTTGTCAAAACTTAATTTAGTAAAGAAACGACTTCTGGTTGTGGTTGATCCTAAACCTAAAAGGTGCGCGTGTTATGAATGCAACGGAGAACGTCTTTATAATATTTTACGATTGTGTTAAGTTTAATAAAATTAGGCGAGTATACCATAGTTAAACTGTTATTAATTAACTTTGTTCTGTACTGAATTCACAGCCAAATGAAGCAGGGAAAAGGGTACAGCAGCTACTAAAACATACGTGGAGAACCAACGAATCACATAATATAAGTCACGGCCAGACTGTCAGTATCCGAGCTTTTAAAGGTTCATATAAGTTGCTGGTACACCATAATGGTAAAGTTATTCATACCGAGAACTTCAGTGTTGGTCAAGCTGGAAATACCCTGAAGGTTAATCTGAGTGGAACAGGTAACCTTTGTTATTTGACCAGGAACTAGGTTGCTTGTTGTTCTTCTTGGGGCGACCAATTCAAGCACGATTGCCATGATTCTTGACTTGATTGTTCCTTAGACAGTTGCACTTGGATTGGCGGGTGCACTTTGATTTTGGATAGGATATCATATACCAATATGGCGGCGAGGGCGTAAAGCTCGATTTCTGTTCCATAGTACGCTCGAATGCCATAGTTGTTTGTGTGTAATTCAAACTACAGATAGTGATAGGATACCATATACCAATATGGCGACGAAGGCGTAAAGGTCGATTTCTGTTCCATAATACGCTCAAATGCCATACTTGTATGTGTGTAATTCAAACTACAGATAGTGTGTCAATATATATTAGTTGTATGCTGACAGTTACAAAAGTTATATATAGTAGAATAGCCAATTAAAGCTGCCTTTTGGTGATATATAATTGAAACTCAAGATGGCAAAATAAAGCTTTATACTGTATATATACTTATTTGATAAATTAATAAATTTGTTTAATAAAGTGTGGATTTTTTTGTTTAATAATTTCCAAGAACAAGTTTGTATAATTGAAACTAAATTGTTGTTTTTTTTAACAGGGTCAAATCCACATGTTGATAAAGTGTTGATTGGTTAATGGAAGAAGGCGATGCAGATGATGTTTAATGTAAACATTTGAATGTATGAAATAAATCTTAGACATGGTTGTGAACGGTGCATTGTTTTATGTATTGTACCCAAAGCCCAGCGTTAACCGGAGCGGGGCTCTGGACCTGATTAGAATTGCAGTGCCCTTAACGCGACAAACAGACTATTTCATATCCCCTTGAATTTTACGCATGTGTAACACACAATTAAACGGTTGGTAATGCGACAACAATTGCATAACATCAGATCATATACGAAATCTATTCAGTTCCGAATGGCATACAAGTCTAGAAGCCTAGATTGATCACAGAGTTGATATTCGCAGAGGAGGTTGCGGGATAACCCAGTCTCCGCCCCTCGCGCCTCTAATTCGATTACCGTGATAATTTCATCTGGAATTTCATCTGACGAACATTCAGGCTTATGAACTGGAAAGATTAGCCGATCTCACTTCCAGTTTGTTTCTTGTCAGCCAGCGGCCTATATATTCTCTACACACGTTTCACTGATTGCTCTATTTTTCCCAACAGTATACCAAATTATTGAGATCGGCTAACCTTAAGCCTCTACGTTGGCCATATTTATTCCACAAATTCGAAACATTTCGGTATTTTTATAACCGGAGTTAAGCTTTAATGTACCATGAAAAAATGTTAAATATGGCTCCCCATGATATGGAGTTGGGGACGGTGAGGGGGGGGGGAGAGGTTATCTCCGGTGCTGGACAGGGCACACCTGTCCACGACAGGTGAGCCAAAGTTCATTAAAAAAGGTGGGCCTAAGCATATGAAGAAAAATGAATGAAAGAGATAGAAATGAGAAGGAAGGAAAGAAAAGAAAGAAGTGAGGAGAGGACAGGACACACTCATTTGATCTGAAATGCTTGGAAAATTGGTATGCGGTTGTCAATTCACGCGTTATCGGCGCGTTCCCGCACTTGTTTGGTGCGTACTTGTTTGGTCCTTGGTCAGTAACCTGACAGATGGGTCTTCGGCCGACCAGTCCGGCACTGGTCAACTCGTGCGCAAAAAATCACAAGTTTTGTCATGTAGTCAGATGGCGCAGTTTTGATT
The DNA here is from genome assembly GCA_948474765.1 of Patella depressa. NCBI lineage: Eukaryota > Metazoa > Mollusca > Gastropoda > Patellidae > Patella > Patella depressa. The sequence goes on along the minus strand of OX419715.1, from coordinate 87,839,735 downwards.
CCCAGTTTTAACATTAAAAGCAGTAGGGTCGCCCGTCTAACTTCGCGGGTCTTTTCTTGCTCTCCCGGTTTCCTTCAACTGCTATAGAACCCATGCGCAAGGATATTATTGAATAAAATTGACCATTCGTTAGTCCCGAACTGACCTAGTTTGTTTTCAGTGGAAATTAAACCCCATTTCTCTCTCTCTCTCTCTTCCGCGTATATGAACGTAATCAGAAGTTATTAGATGGGTGGGTGGCCGATACACACAGACGTAGATGCTATTTATTCCCGGGGGCTATGATGGCTCAGCGAGTATGGCGCTGGCTCACTACTATAAAGGTCCCTCCGTCTGCTACACCGACAAGGGGACACCTGGACCAAAAATGAAAGTCTCACATTCTCGGTCAACACTATGAGCGAACCCATTACCTACAAACTAGCAAGCCACTTCGCCACCGCATATACTGCATATATATCAAAGATTTAGTTCCCGGCTTCGTAGGTGGCCATTGATCTATTTACAGGAACTTTCTCGGCCAATACCATGGTCGGGCCCACTAACTTTAAACTAGCAAGCCACTTATACCCCCGTCAGACCGGGGTTGTGTCCTTATTGCGCTTCTACAGCGACCGAAATTGTCCCAGAGCGAGTCAAGATCGCCATAAGCGTGGTAAAAGCGTGGTAGAAACGCTAGATATCGTGCTGTGGTCTCCATGATCGTCAATGATCGTCGAGCCACGACGTTTGTTTTGAACATGCTCATATGATCTGGAAAGTTGCGGGAATGTGATGGGGTCGCAAAGGTCCTTACTACGCTGCTGCGGCGACAAAAAATGGTTTCAGAGCGTGTCAAGATCACCATATCGTCCTGTGGTCTCCATGGTCGCCAGTGATAGCTGAGTCACGGCGTTTGCTTTGAGTATGTCCATAGCAAACGCCAAAGTTCTGCCATATAACCTGGAAAGCTGAGAGAACGTGGTGGTTCGCAAAGGTCGCGAGATAAGCGTGGTAACATCTCTATGAACGTAGTACACGCGCAGTACACACGTGGCAAAGACGCTGCGAACATTGTAACATTGGCAACGGTGCCTCCATGGCGTCTTCACCACAACGCTCACGTGTCGTTCTGGGTCCTTATGGCGTTGTCATGGCGATGTTTCCACCACTGTTGCGCGATTGCACCACGACCTCATGGAGCTACCTCTAAAATATGGCGATGTTATGAGGTTCCCACTACGTGTATGGAGTTCTTAATACGACCATGGCGCGGTTACCAAACTTGCATTACTCGACTATGGCGATCATGCTTTTCATGTATAACGACTTGCTTTGAAAACGGGCGATTCAAAGGTCATCTTGAAATTTCGAAAAGAAAAATCTAACTAGCTTATATAGTCGCCGTGATCACGTGGTGGAAACGCACGTGTAGTCCAGATAAGACGTGTGGTTGAGCGTCGCGAGTTCGCGATGACCGCCGTTGCCAAGCTTATAGATCTCAATAGAAACGCCATAAGCGCGGAGAGATCGTGACGAGCCCACCGCGAGAATGCTGTATAAACGCGCCGGTCGCAGTAAGAACGCGACTTTTTAAGTTTTTTTTTCATTTTTCCGCGTTGTGTTCAGCAGCATCGACAGATTTCTATGTTTCTGCGCAAGTCAGGAGCCGAAGTTATTGCTTTGCAACAAGCTCTTTGGATGAGTCATGCAAATCCGTGCAATATGAAGACACGTCAAAACTTTGTTTGATGTTTAACAGCACAGATCCGTGCCCAAGTACCGGAGGAACACCACTGGACGTATACTACAACGAGAAGCAAGAGACAACGACAGGTGATGAAGATGGTGTCTGGTCGTCCGCAAAATTGGTAAGTAGATAATATATTTATCTATTGTATTTATTTCATTCCAACACTTAAAGCGGTAATAATTAATTTGTCGTCACAAATCTGCTTTTGGTTATACTAACTGATGAATATGTATATTCATTTAGGAATTCTGACAATTTAAAGATGCTTGCCCACAAAAGTATTTATCGGGTGGTTATTTCCAATGGAAGTATGGCAATTTTGGTATATATTAAAAGTAGAGACATCCAATTTTACTAGAAAACGCTAATGGAGTTCATACAGGACAAAGTTGTAAGGGTTTCCCTAACCCACGGCGATTAGGGATGTCTGCTTGAGTAACGTTACAGGTTGCACGCGAAGATTGTCTGATTTGATGATATATCTGGACTGAAAGCATATTCAACCTTATTAATCTGTCCAAAATTTTTTTCTAATCTCTCTCTAAGCTTTGTATCCGTCGGCAAATACCGCAAGCTATAAATATACTTGTGTTAGATGCCATGTCTGTGAGCTCAATTGATTAAGGGGGGGGGGGGGGCATTTTTCAGAATGTATCACTTCCTGTCCATTTATCATACATATTCAGGCCAAAGAAAATCTTTAACTACCTTTCCGCCGTTTAATGGAATAATATTGTGTTCGTTAACAACCCTTTATGTTCCCAAAACCGCCTGTATAACCATTGGATCAAGGAAAAACAATGGTAGTTTTTCGGGCAATCCAGTATTTTATTAGTAAGAGGCGGCTATACGTTGCATGAAAACCAAATTTGCCATACTTTTATTGGAAATGGCCACCCAATAAATACTTTCGTGACAATGTATCTTTAAATAGATATTAATGTAAGCATCTGTAGGTTTCTATATAAGAAACACAAACTACAGTAAAGCAACACTAGTCGCATTATTTTGTCCTTAGCAGGGGTACAGTTATATTGGCGGGTGATTTTTCTGCAATATAAGAGTGTGTTCACACTCGTTTATCTTTAAATTCGGAATAGGTACAAATTACGGACAAATCAACCACCTCAAAACTTACGACTGGGGTGTCTACAACGGTACCACATGAAGCGATCCCCACAGCGACAACGATGGACATGTCCCCAACGGCGACAGATGAGGCGAACACTACAACTGCAACAACAACAGAGATATCTACACCGATATCAGAGGAAACGACCACAACAGCAACCACAACTGAGATGTCGACAACAGTACCAGATGAAACGACCACTGCAGCAAGCGAGACTAGGATGTCAACAATGGTACCAAATGAAACAACAACCACGGCTACTATGCTTACGATGTCTCAAACGGTAGGTCATGAAATAAACTTAAATAGTTCAATTTACAATGAAACACTTCGATACCATTTCATACAGCTAAACCGACACTGGCTGAAGTGAATCGGATTTTTATGAACTCGAATACACCCTAGAGCAACAGTGTACTGCATTCGTCATATCAGAAGGGCGTACGTCGACACTACTGTGTGGACTATCAGAGATATCCCCACCCTCCGTCAGTCCAGAAATGGCATTATTATTATTGGCCCCATCTTTCTGTCTGATTTGATGCATTAAAACTACGTATAATTAACATTCTGATTTCAGACGACACGCACCAACACAGCAACTGGTCAAATTTCCGGTAGGTCATTATTGAAACGCCATGGGTTTATTTTATGAAGGGTTACGCGTGATAGAAGTAGCTGTTGTCAAATTCATTCCTATCTTCTAGTCAGTCCAGAAAACACAACTGGTGTGGGGGTTTAAGGTGGTATGATGACTAAATGTTTAAGGCACAGGCTAACGTAGTAGGGCGGAATTGATGCGAATGCAATCATATTATTGGTGGGGATCTATACTTTTCGTGTTTCATGGACGACAATCTCTCCGTTAGGGCTGGTATTTAAACATTTAACTTTTAAATTGAATTCTAAAACGCTTATATCTCTGTGATATCATAGCAGTTGTGTGTCGATAATTTTGCATACTATGTATTTTGACATCCCCATCCCAAGTCAAATAACAAATTCCTTTTTTTTCTATCCTATAATGACCCTACTTCTCTTTAAATCAACGAGGCAAAATTTATCAAATTGTCACAAGATTGGTTATACATCCGCTATAACTTCACTCGAGTGATGGATAAACGGAAATGAAATAAAATAGGGTTGAACGTCTATCTGGTCTGCTCTGGGATAATGAAGACGCGCTTACGACAACCATGGCCTACTGATTAAAATACAGATCTATATTTCGTTTCCTTTTTATGTCTATGTTGTAAGTGGGTATTCGGGGATACTACTTTTGCTTTAATTTGTTTTCTTTCTTGACGAATGTCTACCCACAATGTGCTAGATCACAGGAACTTTTTGTTTTTTGATAAACAATATTTTTATTCAGGTTGTCCGAATGGGATTCGGAACAGGCTTAGCCTATGTAAAGTCCCTCTCCCTTAACACACCATTTGATTGGCTAATCCCTCGCATCATTCAGACACTCTTTCAGATTGACCCTTATATCGAATTTCATCTGTCAGGGGTTCTTTTATGTGCACGACAATGGGTAAACAGGACCTCGGGGTTGCGTCCTTCTGTCCTGCAGCATTGACAAGGGGTGGGGGAAGGCCTGAAAATCTCGATGAAATTTCACCGGATCTCCAGGTTAGCGAGCTAACGTCTTACTCGCGGGACCACTTGGGCTGTGTTGTTTTTTTACAATTGTAACGTCCACGCTACAAGATATTATGGAAAAGTTGAATTAATTAGAATTATTTACACATGATGGATGCACGGATAAAAGTAGATTTTGGTGTTTTGTTTACAGGCTGTCATATAAATGTCGACATGGCTGACTCATTCCGAAGTCAATTTGGTGGCGTCAGAGAGATTCAACCAGATATTTCAAAACCGTCTTTCCAAGTCAAGTGTACACCAACAGTGGGATTAATACCCATGGGAACATTAATCACCGTCATACAGCAAAACTTACTGCAGGATCAGGGCTTTTTTGACAGAACTATCCAAGAGTTCAAGGACGGATTCGGTGATGTAGCGGGGGATCATTTCATTGGCTTGGATAAGATACATCTGATGACGTCATCATCAGCATACGACATGATAATGGCTATGGTGAACATATATGGTTCAGATTTCGATTTCGATAAATACATTTACATGAAATATTATAATTTTCAAATAAGCGATTTTTCGAAAAAATACAAAATGTCCGTCTCGTCATCAGGACCATTATTTACCGATTATTACGACCAGTTAGAATACCTGAACGGTACCAGTTTTTCGGCCAAAGATGATGATAATGATGGAATTAATTTCGTTAACTGTGCTGCTGTAAATAATCACGGGTTTTGGTATAATACCGCTTGCAATGGTTGTGTTCCCAAAGCATCGCCTTGTTACCTGGATGATCGGGTCATTGTTACCATGGCGTTAATACCGCGCACCGCAAACTAATATGACGTCTATACCACTCACCACAAAGTAATAAACATCGATTTCAGAGATAATGAAATAATAAAGCAATGATATTCTCAATACAAGTGTTTATAATTTCTAGACTAAAAGCAGTCTTTAAATGACTAACAGCTCTTTGATTTGGTCCAAAATATGATTTTCAATTTCCAGAATGACCCGCTGTTGAAAATTTCAAAACGCCAGTTTGCTGATAACCGTTTATATTATTCTGCTCAGCGTAGACCTCTTCCTTAAGTGTCCGCCATATACAGCAATCAGTACACTGTTTTGTATAGTGCTGCCCCACTCCGGTTAACATCTATAAAACCCCAAAAGACTAATTCAACCTTTTCAATTTATTAAATAAACGCATCATATATACTTCGCAACATTTTCGAAATGTACTTAGTGATTACGAATAAAATCTTCGATTTAGGAATTAATATGTTGATTAACAAGCAGAGCTAATTGTACACTGAGAGTGAGGTTACTTTACTGACTGTTCATCATGCATATTGTACACGGTAATTAGTACACTTGCAGCGTACACTATTTTTCTTATGATTTGGATTGTTTGTACTTAATTTTATTTTATTTAGTGTGCGCTAATATCAATGTCCGGGCAAAATTCCCTCATTCTACAGTTCGTTTAGACAGGCTTTATTGGTCCAAATCCTTTTTACCACACAGGGGAATACCAAACTTTAAATTCCACCATCTAGATGACCAAATATCGTTCCTATTATTATAGCACCTCTCTTTTTTCCCTTTTTACAACTTTTGATGTTTTTTTTTTTTTATTGTTTTGGTAGTCTGTAGATGTGGAAGGATAGCAGAGTTAAAAGTTTGTTTACGGCGATATATAAGGCGAGTAGTTGGGTATCTCAAAATGTCAGCGGTCAATTTCATACAAAATTTCGAGCAATATATATGGTCATTATTTGCCCCTCCTTAATGCAAAGAGTTCAGCTTAACGAAAATTTTAGGAAAAGTCGAAGCCGGGCATAGAAACCAGAATGGAGAAATTAATGGCGGTCTACCGCTTTTTCACATAGAGCTGTGAGTTGAGGAATTTCGAGGTGATTTGTTTTTTAAATTATAATCAACTCAGCCTTGTAATTTGCTATTATCTATAGCAAGAATGTCCTAAGAGATTTTGGTTATTAAGATTCGCCCACACCATATCCTTGTGCCTCGGTTCAGGCGATAAATCGAAATTGTTGAAGCAAGACGTCAACAGACATGCAGAAGTTGTCGCCCTTTATTCACCACCACGAATCCACGGGTTGACTAAAAATGAGAAAGTATTTGATTACAATGATTACACGGATATTTGTATTGAATGACATTTTTAAACATACATTATGCAAGATCTAAATTTGCCTATTGCACGTCTTTCTTTAGGCCTGAAATGTTATCCAAATTATTAATTAGGCATTAATTTACATATCCAGACCATAATCAACTCTCGATCACAACGCAAGCCTGCAATCGTATGTGGATTATCATGCGATTTTCTGCAAAACTTTCTTTCTCGATTTAATTAATAAATGGATAATCGAGATTATACCTTTTACCATACCGACTTTGATCATGATAATCGAGGCTAGGCGGCAATTTCACTTGCTTAATATTCGGTTCATAGTTTAATTTGATTGACATTTTCAGCAAATTGCCTCTACATTATGTAGTAAGATCTGCTAACTCGTTATCTAATATTCCATAATGTATCTTTAAAAATGACCAGGTAATCACAATGGTTGCATTTGGACAGTAATGTTAATGTAATTTATTACAATGGCAACGTAATGATACCAGCCCAGACACAAGAAGTCAGAAAATGGAACGCTTTAGAAGCAGCTGTGCGATAAGGATATGCTAATAATGTGATGGTGTTTGGTAAACAATACAACATTATGTGTGAACACCAGATGTGTCATACGGTCCAGGAAGAACCAATCCACGCAAAGCGTGATGTAACTGATACTGGATTGTTGAAGTATCTAACACCACCTTTAATATGACGTTACATGCATATTGTCTTAATGCTTTTATTCCCGATTTAAATCAATTGTATCTTAAAACATTTAACTGTTGTTCGTGCTAAGCTGGTTAGATATCGTGTCAAGACTGCTGCATGGTAGTTGGGTAAAGGAGGATACCATAAATTTTTAAAATGTAAGAGAGCAGATCATATCAGAAAAGCTAGGAATAAAGATCATCACTTATAATTCATGAATATATTTTTGTTTATAGGTGAAATATTATTTTTCACTTTAAAGAAGATTGTATCTGGAATTCTGTTATTACATTTGCTATGAACCGGTCCATATTCCATGACTTGTTTATTGTAGGTAATCTTGGGACAGATACAGTGATCTTTGAAGACGTTAGAACTACCCTGTAGTCAAGGTCGGTTTGACTGGGTAGCTCTACCAACCGTCTCTCCCGGACCAACTTGTCACCCCCACCACCCCAGTGAAGAAAAACGGACCTGATGAGAAAACGAAACTATATTGATTCACCTTTTCCGCTACTCACTCTTAGATTATTTTGTCAACGGCATATTTTTTTTCAAGGGGTGGGTCGGTGGGATAGCCTAGTAGTCTAGAGTGCCGCGCTTCGACCTCTAGCTGGCCGGTCACCTCTGGTTTGCGGCTGTGGTTTCGAGCCCTGTGTAAGCGTATATGGCATGGAAATAGGGGCGCCTTCTCAACCTCGTGGGTTTCCTCCGGGCACTCCGGTTTCCTCCCACTGCTAAAGTACTAAAAGATTGTCGAGAGACACGCGTAAGGGGAAACTAAAATATACTTAAATGGGGAAAAAACGTCGAGCAATTTGAAGCATTTGTATTTTATAATCAATCTGTTGTTACGGAATGAATTCAAAATTCAAAAACATGTTGGAATTTGATAAAAAAAAAAAGTTTGATAGTTGCCAGATTTCACAAGATAAACAGAAAAGATAACATCAAGAGAAAGACGAATTAGGTTCAGTGAGAAAATCAGCAGGTTTTAGTCAAGGTCTTCATAGGTGATATGTTGATTTAAGGTGCTTACTTATAGACGGCTTTTGTTTAAAGTCACAAAGATAATGCTCGAAGGCGTCATATAGCTGAGGCGCTAGCCTCCTCGCAAAAAAAAATCAAAGAAGTTTAAAATATAAAACGGAAGAAAAATGCTAAAACGATGAGAACAATGAAAATGTACTCTAGTTAAGGAGGGCCTAAGGGCAAACAAAAGGACCCCATGTCTGACAAAAGGGTTCTCTAGCCAAGGGAAGGGGTCCCCGAGTCCGAGTCAATCGTTTTCTATACCTTGTTACTGTCGAATCCACTACTGAATGAGCTCCGCCATGATAAACCTTAAAACGCCCCTGATAATGCTTCACCGTCTTGACATTTTCATTCAACCACAGTGGTTCCTACCCAGAGAGGACCACGGCGTCTCCACTGTTAAGGTACTGGCTTACTAACCAAAGCAGTTTCTCTTGATTTTGCTCAGGTATTGTCCTAGCAAGTAACGGTGTCAAATCGTCTGGGCGGTACGACAAAACGAAGTCCGATGTAGAGGAAGAGCACGTGGGTGTGTTAATTCTTTATCAGCGAGCATGGCACCTCTTTAAGCTACTATCTCCATAAAAATCGAAAGATAAGATTTATGAGAAATCCTGATATAAGTGTCGACTATCGGACAAATCAATACTCACTCATATTAACGCAGAGAGGCAACAATGCTTTTCTTAATTCTGCTTTTGCCGGAACTTCTGGTGGCCGAGAACTTATTTCAGAATCCTGGTTTTGAAAGTACTAGTGGTTGGTTATGCAATTCTTGTACCGGAAGCCTTTCGTCTGATAAGCACGGAGGTTCCCATAGTTACAAAGTTACAGGGAGGTAGGTGTGAATCAGACAAAGTTGTTTGCATCGTCTCGACCAAATGCTTTCAAATGAAAGCGGATGGACCAACGGAGACGTGGGGAATATTTTCCCGGAAAGTGGGGCTATAGTTTACTCTTATTTTGAATTCCATCTGTCAAGAGGTCTTTTACGTATACGGCTGTGTGCACGCGGTGTTATGGTTATTCGTCCCATCCTAACGACTCGACGCTGTTTTAGCCAAGCTTCCTTTTCAGCACCACGGAAACAACGCCGGAAATATCCGCGGAACCTGGGGACACCTGATTAGTGAGTCACCGAATTGATTGAAAGGAAAGTTTACGAATGTTATAACTTCTAGGCCATAACCAGTCTGTTTCACAGAGAATTACGAATTATCTCTGTAACAGATGACTACGAGGCGGTAGTCATTGGCTCAACGGCTCGTGCAATGTTTACTTAACACCTAACTGCTTCGGGCAAAATGATGCATTTTACCCATTTAATACCCATCCTAGTACTGATGGAAGGCCAGTGAAGCGATAGAATTCGAACAATATTTCATTTTTTAGTTTGCATGAATATGGCCCCTTTTCAAATTCTTTTATCTTGTCAGAGAGCCTGGCAAGAACAGCGCCTAGGCGCTCGTATAGAATGAAAACCAAAGGTCCCGGGTACACATTGGCGTGCACGTAAACACAACCGTAGCAAAATGTTCAAGCATCAATCCAGTTGGAGAATATATTTCATTTTTTCTATGTCTCGGAGTTCTTGTTAATGACACGCGTCTTCCAAGACCGGGTGTTAAAATTACATTTTAGAAAACTAAATACTCTCCAATATGGTTCCCCACAACAACATTAAATAAAATAATGACCTGTTTCTACATATATAATAAAGCGAATTCAGTTAGTCCACACCAATGTGATTTTCTGTTCGTATGGGTCCTGATGGAACCACAAAGCCACTTGAAGCACGTGAATGTTGTTTATTATAAAATGTAAACGATTGGAGCACAGTCAGGTACTTTTGATTTTGTAAATAAATCTCTAACCCGGTGAAATAAGAAAAGAAGTAGACATTTTACAGGAATTCTCGAAGAACAGAAAATCAAATTTATGTTGAGTTATCCAAGAATATTAATTAATTTATTACTTGTATTAGACAACATGATTGGGCTGGAGCTAGTCAAGATCTCCATCTAGCAGCAGGTCACACTTATTATTTTAAAGTGCACGTGAAGATATTAAATACAGTTGATGGTAAACAGTATCACGATGTAAAGACTATGTTGGACATTGTCGATAACAATGGTAAGATCGCATTTGCCAAGCTCCTTTACCCATTACAAATCAGAAGCTTCTGGTCGCAAAACTAGAGCCTAACGAATACTGGGTATGGTAGATAGCAATGGCTATATTTTGCGAAATACTTTGATAAATTCAAAATATTGTCAAGCTCCTATTCCCATTATCATTGCGAAGCTTCTGGCCGAGAACAATAAGTATTATCTTATTTGCTAAAGACGTTGATAAGCTCCTTTGTCCATTGCCAGAAACTTCGGGCCTAAAGTTCCTGACTTTCTGCAGTCTATGGATATACCTTCTCTGCTAAATAGAGTCATAAGACGCTGGCTCTGTAGTCTGGGGTCGCGTGTTTGATTCCTGCATTACCCGGAAAGCTCATCCGGATTTTCTGACATGGGTTTTGCCTTGTCAGTGGTGCAGGACAGAGGGCCTGATAAGGACAGCTGTCAAGTCAAGTGGCGTGGTTTCGATTCCCAGTGACAAGGACTAGCGTCGCCTGTCTAATCTCGTTGGTTTTCTACAGGTCTCCCTGTGCCCTCCCTCCCGCTGCTAAAGACCCCGACGCACAAGCGAATTGTTGAAATACAATTGTACCATATATTGACTCCGAAATGAACTAGTTTGTTTCGTGTGAACATATGTACCGATTTCTCGCCCTCTCTTTCCTATGTAAAGGACTAATCAGTCAAAAATATTGGCAACGTCCATTTCCCTCATAGCAAACAATAAAGCATAGTATAAACGTGCGCTTTTCGTAGCCTTTAAATAGAAATCAGAGTTCCAATATTGTAGTTAAAAGCATCATTTATTCAAGTCAATATCAAAATATATGAAATAAAAGTGCGAATATATAAACAATTGTGGGTGGTGTAAATAAACAATTATAATCAATTATGGGTGGTGTAAATATGAAAAATTATAAACTAAATATAACTCGCTTTGTGAGAGATATCTGATGTCTGAAATCATTTAAATCTTAACTATAAATTCTAGTAAAACAAGTATTCTCGATTATAATAAAATCATACTTTTCCGTTTACTAATTTATGTATTATTATATACTTAAAGCAATACATTATTTAAATCATTTATTCAAGTAACGACTAAACGAATTGTCCGCAAATTTAAAGGGTTGAATTTCCGAATAACACGCCTTTTAATTTTCTTTTAATTTGATTGGTGGATGTTTAAAACATCCAGAGAAAACTAAAGGCTTGGCCAATGATTGGTTAAAACCAATCTTGCCTAACTCAATCCTTGACGTGTCATATTGAGTAATTATATTGCCTCTAGTTAATCCCCGCGTATTGTTTAGAAAGTCTTAGTCGTCACCATTAATTATACTTAAAATCAATCTAAAATGATACACAATAAAGGACTCTTCTAGTGTCTCTTTAATACGTCAATATTCTTATATAACAGCGTTAAGCTGTTATTTATCAACGTCAGCAAATAAATGTCACTTTAGTTTTAAAATAAAATACGTAATTTAAATCATATTAGTTAAATTCGTATGCAAACTATATATGAAAATATACATTATTACAATAAATAAAATACGCAATTTAAATCTTATAATTAAATACGTATGCAAACTATACATAAAATATACACTACTACAATAGCTCGTAACCCCATTTCATTATATTTTAGGTAACCATAAGTATGATACACCTGGTTCCACTAAATTTATTACACCTGGTCAATGGCATCTTGTGGGTGGTGATTACCACATCCCCAGTAATAGTAAGTATAGCTAAGTGGTGATTACCACATTCCTAGTAATAGTAAGTATTACATACATACATCGGAAACCTTGACATAGAACGGACCTTATAATTTTGCAACTCGATTATCAAAGCTATACATTTGAGGTGGGAAGCGTGAGATTCGCGTTGATCAAGTCCTCAAACTGGGTTAGTACCCAATCGACATTGGTGCAGAAAAGTGTGGGGTATTACGGGAAAGGATTGATCGGCGGTGTCAATACTAGATCAAACCCTCTATTGAAGATGGTTAACAGCATCCTTCTCACAAATACAGACGTTGTTTTTAGTCAACTTTTGTCGGATTGCTGATTACTACTGATTCTATTAGAACACTATCGCATCCATTAAATACCACAGGGAGGCGTCATTCAAAGATTAATTGGCTAAAGCATGATTACCGATTCTTGCTTACTACCGATTCTTTAAAAACATTATTAAATTCTGTATACATAGGCCTGGTTTCCTTGAACAAACCCAAATCAACCAGGTCATGGACCTGTCTGTTTCGTAGTACTGAACATGCAAAGCATATACAGATATTCTAATATTTCCAATTTAGATCAATTTAGATGACTTGTACTATGGCTTCATTTTACTTTTTTATATCATTTTCCATGTTACTTATTTTTCTATCTCAGCGAAATCTGTTAGATTTTATGTCCAGGTGTCAGAGGCTGGTGTTAATTATTTGATTGATGATGGTGAATTAACACAGGTTCAAACATTATCACAATTTGCCAGCGATGCTGATAAGAGAATAGATCATCTTAGAAAAGCCGACTTGAAAATCAGGTAGGATAATTCGAGGCATAGTATATGGATGAAGACCACTATATTATGCTTTCGCGTTGACTTTTCTCAACTTTTCGTTGTACAAAATTAATGAAGCATATCAACACACTACACCGCGTATATGCCCGTCTTCATTAGCCTAGTCGAAGTAGAACAGGAGGAAAGTGTTAGGATACGAGTATATAATGTCAATATGTTTCTATTTAAAGAGCTTTTTAATTGATAAGAATGACGCATGTGCGTATTCGTAAATTTTATTTATATTTGATTTTATAGCGAATCTATATGATGTAACGCAATAACGTTTTGTATACAGCAATTACTACGTTTTGTAACCGAGTTAATAAGATGATTAATGGAATAATGCGCTTTATCGAGCCTTACTATCGTTTCTAAACTACCTAATAGTAATAAACAATGTAATGTTAATATTACTGGAAATAATTCATATTGGGTAGCTGATGTCGCCAGGGTAAATATATATATTGACCGACTATACATATTTATTTGTTTACAGTTTAAGCGGAATTGCTAATCCGTCCGGAATTAAAGTTGAGGTAAGCATTAAATTTCCATTGGTACTGAAATTTATTTGTTCAAAACGGATGTTAGCATTAAACACATACATCGGTGATAATAATTTAATTCAAGTTGAGATTAGCATAAAAAACAGATGCATCGCTAATATTAATATCGATAATATTTCTATCGGCGGTTTAGAATGATTTAATTCAGCATACGATAAATTTAATACAAATTTAATAACTGTGTGACGGTTTATTCTTCATTGGGTTTATCTTATGTCGGTTGTAATCAGTTCTGTAGATTAAATTTTGGTTTCGTAAAATTAAATGGGTTGACCATTTTTGTCTTATCCTTCCGACAGTGTAAAGCCAAATAGGTTAAATGCCAACTCCTGTTTCATCTATATACGTCATCATCTGTCACACACACACACACGCACCCACCCTCACAAACACACAAATAAAACCCGTTCAGGGCGGTGTAACATATTACATTTTATTTTCCCCTATCAGGGAGGTGCAACCATTTTAATAATGTATTATCTACACTTATGTCAAGTGTAAAGGGAGCCGTGGTGACCCAATGATTAGAGAGAGAGAAAAATTGGGGTTAACGTCCACTCAACACAAACTAAGTCAGTTCGGGACTAACATATGGTTTAATTTTATTTCAATAATTCGCTTGCGCGTAGGGGTCATTAGCAGTGAGAGGAAACCGGAGTGCCCGGAGGAAACCCACGAGGTTGAGAAGGCGCCCCTATCTCCACTAGGCCATCCCAACCCCCCGACTCAGTGAGTAAGACATTGCCTTGCTTAATTGGATGTCCCCTGTTCTATCCTGGTTTGGGCATGGTTCAGGCATGTGTAATACGTAGGCCATGAAGGTCGCTTGTACACATTGACATGCACGTAAAAGAATCCATGGCAGTTGTAATTCGAAATTGTTGGCCGTAGCGACGATGTCTGGGCAAAATTTCGTTCAAAGTACACTGCATGGTATTGCAGAATATTAGAACGTTAACCCCTATTTTATTTCATTTCAACTGGACACCTATAATATCGGAAATCTTGAATCCAAATTACAGAGGGTGTATCCATTTTGATAATATCAATATCAACAGGTTCAACAAACTCGAAGTGAATTTGGTTGGGGTTCCGCCGTCAACGTTAATTACATTCAAGACTCAATTCATAAAAAATATCAAGATTTCTTCTACGATTTATTTGAATGGGCAGTATTAGAAAATGCGTTAAAATGGCCAGGTCTCGAACATAGCAAGGTAAGTAACATTTTACTAATAGATACAAATTTTTAGTATGTATAGAAAGTGGTTAGCAATTATCCAGTTATAATTAATTAGCAAGCGTGTAATTAGCTGTAAAAGATGTCACTACTGGTGTAAAAGCATGACTAATTATAACACCCATCACTATTGAATACAGAAACCTGGACAATAGTGATGTATATCATTCATTAATCACATTTAATTAATGTTATGCGATCAAGCAGTCTTTGTTACCGCAGTTGGAACAGTGGCACGTGATTTCGTATTGTAACCAGAAGTAAAATGTTGATGTATTTTACATTCACCGCTATGGTTTAAAAATTAAAGACATTGAGATCTCGATGGTAACAGTCTCTACTCTAGAGTGATTTCAAACATCAGTGCCACCTATGTGTATTTAATTAATGTAATGCAAATCAAAATAGTAAATGTTGGAGTATTGTAGAGTCACTGCCATAACCCATTTAAAATTGAAAACTACTGTGTATGGTCCATGAATGCAAAAGTAATTGGTTTCTTTATTTTTATTCGCAGGGGAATTTCCAACCCGGTAATGCCTTAAATGCAGTTAATGCCATGCGTGCTAAAGGGTAAATTTGATTTAAAAATTATTCTAATTATTCTAATTAATTCCTGTCCGGTATTATTCGACGATTGTATTTTGTTACGCTTGTCAACACGTTCGTACATCGGCCGAGTAAATTCCATCGCATTGTCCAGTCCCGTTTCCCCTTTTCAATGGTGCAAGACGTAGAGTTTGACAAGATCTAGACGTTCGGTTGGGCGACAACTGGAAGAAAAACTGTTTGAAATGCCACTGTCCAGACAAAATGTCCCTTCATTCAGAAATGTTTGACGGTTAACCCTATTTAAAGCTGCAATTTCATATTTTTGAGTTATATTTGTAAAATGTATTAGAATAAAGCTCTAAAACAGATGGTATCTATAAACAGTCCTACCTTGTTAAAGAATAATCCTATAATTCACTATTGCCAGTTGAGAAATTAGCAAAACTATCAATTTCAACTTGAAAATCAAACGTTTGAAGATAGCTATTCCATTGGGGGAATAGAAAAACAAGGGAGGTAATTGTGTTATTATTTCCGAGGTAATTGAATTTCAAGTGTGGGAAATAATGCCCATGATCGTATAATAGACGTATTTATGTTTGGATTTTTTTAGAAAATATGAAATTCTCGCTTTAAGATATTATCAATTATCAGAATGGTTTTTGTTAGTATAAAGGTCAGAGGTCATAATATATTTTGGGGAGGATCGAATGTTGTTCCATCGTGGCAGAAGTCAATGTCTGGATCGGAATTAAAACCACTCTTAGAGAAACATATTGGTGACATGGCCAAAACATTTAGGGGCAAGTAAGTAGATATTGTTTATCCATTTACCTTTACCAGGGTACTGATTGACTGAATGATCTGCAAGTTAATGATATGTTGGTTGTCCGAATGATGTCCAAGTGAGTGGATATGCTGGTTGTCCGAATGGTCTTTAAACTGTTTTAGTCAGCCAAAGCAATCAACACTCACCGCATTCACCGAGATGCCGCTCCGGCTTAGTGAGTAAGGCATTTGATCACTAACCAGCAGATCGGGGGTTCGATCCTGGTGTTGGTCGAGAATGTTTCTGGGAATTTTCCAGCTTGGTTTCCACCTCTGTAAGTGGGTACAGGACGGAGGCACACGTTGACATACACGTTAAAGAATCTTTCACAGTGGGAATCTGCTATAGGGATAAGCTGTAGCTCCGATGTCTGTCTACAACCATGTTCCTTAAGCAACGTTCGCGAGTTGCTTCAATACTCAGCAATTCTCGAACTTTGCGCTCGTTGTTTTTACAAGTGACTAATTAGCATTGTCCAATCAGAGTTCGTGGCACATAACACACTATAAACAAATAGGGTTTTTTAAATTGAGAAACTCGTGGAAAAACAGCAACCGTGACATTGATCGATCTTTGAACTTTGCAACTCGATTGTCACCTGTAGGCATTTTAGCTAGAAGCAAGAGACTTGGTATTCACGACGACCGATGTATCTGATAGGTTCCCAAGCAGGGCTTGTGCCAATCCAACTTAGTGGCGAAATATACAGGGTTTTACGTGAAGGGCTTGATAAGTTGTATGTAGTTAAGGCGAGATTAAGCCTTCTGAGAACATTGCCGATATTATATCGATTTCACACACGATCTTCAGGTTCCAGCATTGGGATGTTGAAAATGAAAATCTACATCTTCACTTTTACGAAGACAAATTACGAGACCCCCACATCACTGAATGGATGTTCCGAGAGATTCACAGACTAGATCCAGGAACTCAGAGATACTTGAATGACTACAGCATTGTCAGTGGTGGACAATCGACAATGGTCGGTAGATCTACATAAATTTTATATCTCGAGAATTTCACACTTCTAAATAACAATCTAAATGAAATTAGATTCCAAATTTCGTGTCGTAGGTTTAAAACATAAACACACTTAGATTACAATTTTGTCTCGTGGAATATTTTCTGATTTGTACACTAAAGTGTAAACTACTGCATGTTTCGTCAATCGTATTGCAAATGATTTTTATCCTCCCACCCCCAAGCCCAAGGCAGAGAAAGTTACATTTCAATACAGATTCTCCTAAACCATAATTAAACAAATAATCCACGATACATTTAAGTCAAGATATTAGTTGTCAACGTTGTATTGTAATCCGGGCGTGTTAGACTGTTCAGTTTCAGAATCTGTATCCTTCCATAGGCGCTTTAGAGTGAGAATATGTTGGATTTAGCTCTTTTCGTTCCAAGTAATCCTTTCGAATTCATAGGTTTTAAACAAACATTTATTTGCAATGAATGGAGAATATAGAATATAATTATTTTGCTTGAAACCCTCTTCAGGCCTATGTAGATCAAGGAATGCGTTTTAAATCTGCTGGAGTACCAGTATCTGGTATGGGTATACAGAGTCATCTAGGTGGTAATGTTGACGTTTCTGTTATTAAGGTAAAGTATTGTTAAATGAAATGAAATGGGGGTTTCAGATCCAAAGTGTGTGTTCCGGGATACCGCAAACGGGCATACGCCATGTTGTGTGCGTGCAGTATGGAATTTTTACCCGAACAGCGGCACCTCGACCGTTCTCTTATTTCGAGCTCCGTTTGTCAATAGGTTCCCTTAAGTGTACGTCTGTATGTTCTCTGTTTTCGTCAATTCGGAACGACTAGACACTGTTTCCTATTGCTACAAGGGTACGCGTACGTCAAACATTTTATCTAAAGTCATGTTAAAAATACATTATGTAAGGTTTAGATAAAGCGCCGATCATTTTGCCTGTAATATTTCAAAAAAAAAATTATATAACAAATTTATAATAATGGCGGACGAAGCGTGCGAAACAGACTTTGATACAACAAGCATCCATCTCTTTTATACGTTCTCGTGGCAATGTCTTGTCACTGAACTTTAGGTTAGTTGGTACTATATCGTATTAAGACCCATCATCAGACCTATTCGTTCGTTAAATTATGGTATCGACTTCCGGCTTAAATCGACTTTACTGTTTATACTTCAGAGAAGACTTGATGAAGTAGCTAAAGTCGGATATCCTATCTGGATAACCGAGTTAGATATAAACCAGGGGGACAATCACGGGAAAGCGCGACATTATGAGGACGTCATGAGATTGTACTTCAGTCATCCCGCAGTTAAAGGTGTTATGTTCTGGGGATTCTGGGATCAAAGACATTGGCGACCACAAGCTGCTCTCGCAAATGGCAATAATGTTACGGTAAGAGCAGACATTTCCATTTTTTATATTTTAGGGCCCAACAAACTATTGACCCCTGTCGCTATAGGTAATGACGGATGTCGTGCACGGGATAGGGTATATTTACTCTTACTCGAACACTCGATGTCAGTTGAAACTACATTCTGCACACTGATGTCCATCTACTTCATACTTCGGGAATAAAGCTCTAACCTGAATGGCCGCCATATCCCGAAATTAGTATATTGTTTAATGCGATTTTACCCCTTTTAACATATTCTGACAAACACACAAAGACAGAATAAACCTATTCTGTTCCATTTAATGGAAAAATCATTAATACAGGTGCGGATCCAGGAATTTTTGCAGGAGGGGGTTTGCCAGGTTTCTGTTACGGAAATCTGCCATCATCGTCTCTAAATTACATAGGCATACATACAAATTGAGCTTTTTAAACAGAGAAATCATTTTATACTGATGTAGGATCACTTTGTGATGTAATTTCATTGATGCAAGGCATTATTTTTTTTTTATGTAGCTGAGCAGGGGGGGGGGGGTGGACCCCCCAAACCCCCCCTCTGGATCCGCGCCTGATTAATACTTCTCAAAATTCACGAATAATACTAAGTGTTTTCGACTAAAATCGTCGATTTAGGACTTAAAATGTCACTCAACTAGCTTAGTGTCTGTTCGCTGGCAACCTAAGTTTAGTATGTTATAACAATTCTAAATGAACACGCTGGAGTAGTTCGACCAGACAAATACAAACCATAACACGGAGTTATCGTGGCCTTAAAAGCACAACAAACCAGATGGACCACATATATTTCAAAAGTCCACAATATGTACTACTTTATCTAAAATGTACACCCGAGTAGAAACAAATCTTCATACTGAATGGGTCGGTAGGTATGGAAACAATAGCACAATTATTATTATAAGATAAAGATTTTATGCAATTAGGTACCTCGGGTTATTCGCAAATATTTTTGTAATTCTCGTGGGAAGTATGGTGCAAATGGTTAACTTCAAGTTGTCAAAACTTAATTTAGTAAAGAAACGACTTCTGGTTGTGGTTGATCCTAAACCAAAAAGGTGCGCGTGTTATGAATGCAACGGAGAACGTCTTTGTGATATTTTACGATTGTGTTACGTTTAAATCAGGCGAGTATACCATGGTTGAACTGTCATTAATTAACTTTTTTCTGTACTGAATTCACAGCCAAATGAAGCAGGGAAAAAGGTACAGCAGCTGCTAAAACATACGTGGAGAACCAACGAATCACATAATATAAGTCACGGTCAGACTGTCAGTATCCGAGCTTTTAAAGGTTCCTATAAGTTGCTGGTACACCATAATGGTAAAGTTATTCATACCGAGAACTTCAGTGTTGGTCAAGCTGGAAATACCCTGAAGGTTAATCTGAGTGGAACAGGTAACCTTTGTTATTTGACCAGGAACTAGGTTGCTTGTTCTTCTTGGGGCGACCAATTCAAGCACGATTGCCATGATTCTTGACTTGATTGTTCCTTAGACAGTTGCACTTGGATTGGCGGGTGGACTTTGATTTTGGATAGGATATCATATACCAATATGGCGGCGAGGGCGTAAAGCTCGATTTCTGTTCCATAGTACGCTCGAATGCCATAGTTGTTTGTGTGTAATTCAAACTACAGATAGTGATAGGATACCATATACCAATATGGCGACGAAGGCGTAAAGGTCGATTTCTGTTCCATAATACGCTCAAATGCCATACTTGTATGTGTGTAATTCAAACTACAGATAGTGTGTCAATATATATTAGTTGTATGCTGACAGTTACAAAAGTTATATATAGTAGAATAGCCAATTAAAGCTGCCTTTTGGTGATATATAATTGAAACTCAAGATGGCAAAATAAAGCTTTATACTGTATATATACTTATTTGATAAATTAATAAATTTGTTTAATAAAGTGTGGATTTTTTTGTTTAATAATTTCCAAGAACAAGTTTGTATAATTGAAACTAAATTGTTTTTTTTTTAACAGGGTCAAATCCACATGTTGATAAAGTGTTGATTGGTTAATGGAAGAAGGCGATGCAGATGATGTTTAATGTAAACATTTGAATGTATGAAATAAATCTTAGACATGGTTGTGAACGGTGCATTGTTTTATGTATTGTACCCAAAGCCCAGCGTTAACCGGAGCGGGGCTCTGGACCTGATTAGAATTGCAGTGCCCTTAACGCGACAAACAGACTATTTCATATCCCCTTGAATTTTACGCATGTGTAACACACAATTAAACGGTTGGTAATGCGACAACAATTGCATAACATCAGATCATATACGAAATCTATTCAGTTCCGAATGGCATACAAGTCTAGAAGCCTAGATTGATCACAGAGTTGATATTCGCAGAGGAGGTTGCGGGATAACCCAGTCTCCGCCCCTCGCGCCTCTAATTCGATTACCGTGATAATTTCATCTGGAATTTCATCTGACGAACATTCAGGCTTATGAACTGGAAAGATTAGCCGATCTCACTTCCAGTTTGTTTCTTGTCAGCCAGCGGCCTATATATTCTCTACACACGTTTCACTGATTGCTCTATTTTTCCCAACAGTATACCAAATTATTGAGATCGGCTAACCTTAAGCCTCTACGTTGGCCATATTTATTCCACAAATTCGAAACATTTCGGTATTTTTATAACCGGAGTTAAGCTTTAATGTACCATGAAAAAATGTTAAATATGGCTCCCCATGATATGGAGTTGGGGACGGTGAGGGGGGGGGAGAGGTTATCTCCGGTGCTGGACAGGGCACACCTGTCCACGACAGGTGAGCCAAATTTCATTAAAAAAGGTGGGCCTAAGCATATGAAGAAAAATGAATGAAAGAGATAGAAATGAGAAGGAAGGAAAGAAAAGAAAGAAGTGAGGAGAGGACAGGACACACTCATTTGATCTGAAATGCTTGGAAAATTGGTATGCGGTTGTCAATTCACGCGTTATCGGCGCGTTCCCGCACTTGTTTGGTGCGTACTTGTTTGGTCCTTGGTCAGTAACCTGACAGATGGGTCTTCGGCCGACCAGTCCGGCACTGGTCAACTCGTGCGCAAAAAATCACAAGTTTTGTCATGTAGTCAGATGGCGCAGTTTTGATTCCCAGTTTTAACATTAAAAGCAGTAGGGTCGCCCGTCTAACTTCGCGGGTCTTTTCTTGCTCTCCCGGTTTCCTTCAACTGCTATAGAACCCATGCGCAAAGATATTATTGAATAAAATTGACCATTCGTTAGTCCCGAACTGACCTAGTTTGTTTTCAGTGGAAATTAAACCCCATTTCTCTCTCTCTCTCTCTTCCGCGTATATGAACGTAATCAGAAGTTATTAGATGGGTGGGTGGCCGATACACACAGACGTAGATGCTATTTATTCCCGGGGGCTATGATGGCTCAGCGAGTATGGCGCTGGCTCACTACTATAAAGGTCCCTCCGTCTGCTACACCGACAAGGGGACACCTGGACCAAAAATGAAAGTCTCACATTCTCGGTCAACACTATGAGCGAACCCATTACCTACAAACTAGCAAGCCACTTCGCCACCGCATATACTGCATATATATCAAAGATTTAGTTCCCGGCTTCGTAGGTGGCCATTGATCTATTTACAGGAACTTTCTCGGCCAATACCATGGTCGGGCCCACTAACTTTAAACTAGCAAGCCACTTATACCCCCGTCAGACCGGGGTTGTGTCCTTATTGCGCTTCTACAGCGACCGAAATTGTCCCAGAGCGAGTCAAGATCGCCATAAGCGTGGTAAAAGCGTGGTAGAAACGCTAGATATCGTGCTGTGGTCTCCATGATCGTCAATGATCGTCGAGCCACGACGTTTGTTTTGAACATGCTCATATGATCTGGAAAGTTGCGGGAATGTGATGGGGTCGCAAAGGTCCTTACTACGCTGCTGCGGCGACAAAAAATGGTTTCAGAGCGTGTCAAGATCACCATATCGTCCTGTGGTCTCCATGGTCGCCAGTGATAGCTGAGTCACGGCGTTTGCTTTGAGTATGTCCAAAGCAAACGCCAAAGTTCTGCCATATAACCTGGAAAGCTGAGAGAACGTGGTGGTTCGCAAAGGTCGCGAGATAAGCGTGGTAACATCTCTATGAACGTAGTACACGCGCAGTACACACGTGGCAAAGACGCTGCGAACATTGTAACATTGGCAACGGTGCCTCCATGGCGTCTTCACCACAACGCTCACGTGTCGTTCTGGGTCCTTATGGCGTTGTCATGGCGATGTTTCCACCACTGTTGCGCGATTGCACCACGACCTCATGGAGCTACCTCTAAAATATGGCGATGTTATGAGGTTCCCACTACGTGTATGGAGTTCTTAATACGACCATGGCGCGGTTACCAAACTTGCATTACTCGACTATGGCGATCATGCTTTTCATGTATAACGACTTGCTTTGAAAACGGGCGATTCAAAGGTCATCTTGAAATTTCGAAAAGAAAAATCCAACTAGCTTATATAGTCGCCGTGATCACGTGGTGGAAACGCACGTGTAGTCCAGATAAGACGTGTGGTTGAGCGTCGCGAGTTCGCGATGACCGCCGTTGCCAAGCTTATAGATCTCAATAGAAACGCCATAAGCGCGGAGAGATCGTGACGAGCCCACCGCGAGAATGCTGTATAAACGCCCCGGTCGCAGTAAGAACGCGACTTTTTAAGTTTTTTTTTTTCATTTTTCCGCGTTGTGTTCAGCAGCATCGACAGATTTCTATGTTTCTGCGCAAGTCAGGAGCCGAAGTTATTGCTTTGCAACAAGCTCTTTGGATGAGTCATGCAAATCCGTGCAATATGAAGACACGTCAAAACTTTGTTTGATGTTTAACAGCACAGATCCGTGCCCAAGTACCGGAGGAACACCACTGGACGTATACTACAACGAGAAGCAAGAGACAACGACAGGTGATGAAAATGGTGTCTGGTCGTCCGCAAAATTGGTAAGTAGATAATATATTTATCTATTGTATTTATTTCATTCCAACACTTAAAGCGGTAATAATTAATTTGTCGTCACAAATCTGCTTTTGGTTATACTAACTGATGAATATGTATATTCATTTAGGAATTCTGACAATTTAAAGATGCTTGCCCACAAAAGTATTTATCGGGTGGTTATTTCCAATGGAAGTATGGCAATTTTGGTATATATTAAAAGTAGAGACATCCAATTTTACTAGAAAACGCTAATGGAGTTCATACAGGACAAAGTTGTAAGGGTTTCCCTAACCCACAGCGATTAGGGATGTCTGCTTGAGTAACGTTACAGGTTGCACGCGAAGATTGTCTGATTTGATGATATATCTGGACTGAAAGCATATTCAACCTTATTAATCTGTCCAAAATTTTTTTCTAATCTCTCTCTAAGCTTTGTATCCGTCGGCAAATACCGCAAGCTATAAATATACTTGTGTTAGATGTCATGTCTGTGAGCTCAATTGATTAAGGGGGGGGGGGGGGCATTTTTCAGAATGTATCACTTACTGTCCATTTATCATACATATTCAGGCTAAAGAAAATCTTTAATTACCTTTCCGCCGTTTAATGGAAGAATATTGTGTTCGTTGACAACCCTTTATGTTCCCAAAACCGCCTGTATAACCATTGGATCAAGGAAAAACAATGGTAGTTTTTCGGGCAATCCAGTATTTTATTAGTAAGAGGCGGCTATACGTTCCATGAAAACCAAATTTGCCATACTTTTATTGGAAATGGCCACCCAATAAATACTTTCGTGACAATGTTGTATCTTTAAATATATATTAATGTAAGCATCTGTAGGTTTCTATATAAGAAACACAAACTACAGTAAAGCAACACTAGTCGCATTATTTTCTCCTTAGCAGGGGTACACTTATATTGGCCGGTGATTTTTCTGTAATATAAGAGTGTGTTCACACTCGTTTATCTTTAAATTCGGAATAGGTACAAATTACGGACAAATCAACCGCCTCAAAACTTACGGCTGGGGTGTCTACAACGGTACCAGATGAAGCGATCCCCACAGCGACAACGATGGACATGTCCCCAACGGCGACAGATGAGGCGAACACTACAACTGCAACAACAACAGAGATATCTACACCGATATCAGAGGAAACGACCACAACAGCAACCACAACTGAGATGTCGACAACAGTACCGGATGAAACGACCACTGCAGCAAGCGAGACTAGGATGTCAACGATGGTACCAAATGAAACAACAACCACGGCTACTATGCTTACGATGTCTCAAACGGTAGGTCATGAAATAAACTTAAATAGTTCAATTTACAATGAAACACTTCGATACCATTTCTTACAGCTAAACCGACACTGGTTGAAGTGAATCGGATTTTTATGAACTCGAACACACCCTAGAGCAACAGTTAATACCGCGCACCGCAAACTAATATGACGTCTATACCACTCACCACAAAGTAATAAACATCGTTTTCAGTGATAATCAAATAATAAAGCAATGATATTCTCAATACAAGTATTTATAATTTCTAGACTAAAAGCAGTCTTTAAATGACTAACAGCTCTTTGATTTGGTCCAAAATATGATTTTCAATTTCCAGAATGACCCGCTGTTGAAAATTTCAAAACGCCAGTTTGCTGATAACCGTTGATATTATTCTGCTCAGCGTAGACCTCTTCCTTAAGTGTCCGCCATATACAGCAATCAGTACAATGTTTTGTGTAGTGCTGCCCCACTCCGGTTAACATCTATAAAACCCCAAAAGACTAATTCAACCTTTTCAATTTATTAAATAAACGCATAATATATACTTCGCAACATTTTCGAAATGTACTTAGTGATTACGAATAAAATCTTCGATTTAGGAATTAATATGTTGATTAACAAGCAGAGCTAATTGTACACTGAGAGTGAGGTTACTTTACTGACTGTTCATCATGCATATTGTACACGGAAATTAGTCCACTTGCAGCGTACACTATTTTTCTTATGATTTGGATTGTTTGTACTTGGTTTTATTTTATTTAGTGTGCGCTAATATCAATGTCCGGGCAAAATTCCCCCATTCTACAGTTAGTTTAGACAGGCTTTATTGGTCCAAATCCTTTTTACCACACAGGGGAAGACCAAACTTTAAATTCCACCATCTAGATGACCAAATATCGTTCCTATTATTATAGCACCTCTCTTTTTTCCCTTTTTACAACTTTTGATGTTTTTTTTTATTGTTTTGGTAGTCTGTAGATGTGGAAGGATAGCAGAGTTAAAAGTTTGTTTACGGCGATATATAAGGCGAGTAGTTGGGTATCTCAAAATGTCAGCGGTCAATTTCATACAAAATTTCGAGCAATATATATGGTCATTATTTGCCCCTCCTTAATGCAAAGAGTTCAGCTTAACGAAAATTTTAGGAAAAGTCGAAGCCGGGCATAGAAACCAGAATGGAGAAATTAATGGCGGTCTACCGCTTTTTCACATAGAGCTGTGAGTTGAGGAATTTCGAGGTGATTTGTTTTTTAAATTATAATCAACTCAGCCTTGTAATTTGCTATTATCTATAGCAAGAATGTCCTAAGAGATTTTGGTTATTAAGATTCACCCACACCATATCCTTGTGCCTCGGTTCAGGCGATAAATCGAAATTGTTGAAGCAAGACGTCAACAGACATGCAGAAGTTGTCGCCCTTTATTCACCACGAATCCACGGGTTGACTAAAAATGAGAAAGTATTTGATTACAATGTTTACACGGATATTTGTATTGAATGACATTTTTAAACATACATTATGCAAGATCTAAATTTGCCTATTGCACGTCTTTCTTTAGGCCTGAAATGTTATCCAAATTATTAATTAGGCATTAATTAACATATCCAGACAATAATCAACTCTCGATTACAACGCAAGCCTGCAATCGTATGTGGATTATGATCCGATTTTCTGCAAAACTTTCCTTCTCGATTTAATTAATAAATGGATAATCGAGATTATACCTTTTACCGTACCGACTTTGGTCATGATAATCGAGGCTGGGCGGCAATTTCAATTGTTTAATTTTCGGGTCATAGTTTATCAATTTGACTGACATTTTCAGCAAATTGCCTTTACATTATGCAGTTTTAACTAGTATAGTGAGATCATTATCTAATATTCCATAATGTATCTTTAAAAATGACCAAGTAATCATAATGATTGCATTTGGGCAGTAATGGTAATGTAATTTATTACAATGACAACGTAATGATACCAGCCCAGACACAAGAAGTCAGAAAATGGAACGCTTTAGAAGCAGCTGTGCGATAAGGAAATGCTAATAATGTGATGGTGTTTGGTAAACAATACAACATTATGTGTGAACACCCCACTGAGTTTCAAGATGTGTCATACGGTTCAGGAAGAACCAATCCACGCAAAGCGTGATGTAACTGATACTGGATTGTTGAAGAATCTAACGCCAGCTTTGATATGACGTTACATGCATATTGTTTTAATGCTTTTATCCCCGATTTAAATCAATTGTATCTTAAAAACATTTCACTGTTGTTCGAGATAAGCTGGTTAGATATCGTGTCAAGATTGCTGCATGCTAGTAAATGTAAGAGAGCTGATCGTATCAGAAAAACTGAGAATCACGATCATCACTTATAATTCATGAATATATTTTT
Organism: Patella depressa; assembly: GCA_948474765.1. Taxonomy (NCBI): domain Eukaryota; kingdom Metazoa; phylum Mollusca; class Gastropoda; family Patellidae; genus Patella; species Patella depressa. The sequence continues at coordinate 87,812,409 of OX419715.1, read as the reverse complement.
GTTCAAAGCTGAAATATTATTTTTCACTTTAAAGAAGATTGTATCTGGAATTATGTCGTTACATTTGCTATGAACCGGTCCATATTCCATGAATTGTATATTGTAGGTATGCGTGGGACACATTCAAAGATCTTTGAAGACGTTACAATAACACTGTATTCAGCATCGGATTGACTGGGTAGCACTACCAACCCACTCTCCCGGACCGACTGGCCAACCCGCACCCCTATCACCACAGTGAAGAATAATGGACTTGATGAGAAAACGAAACTATATTGATTCACCTTTTCTGCTATCCACTCTTAGATTATTTTGTCAAGGCCATTATAGTTTTTTCAGTGGACGTGATGATGAATTTTATTGTTTTAAAATATACGGGTTATGGGCTTTTGTTGACCCCTTTGCAATCCGGGCCACGTCTGTCGTCCCGAGACCCAGTTCGACCTTGCTTTTACTAAATTGCCCGGTTTATATTCTGTATATTGGACAAACACAAACTAAAGGACTGTCGAGAGACGTGCGTAGGGGGAACTATAATATACTTAAATGGGGAAAAAACGTCGAGCATCTTGAAACATTTGTATTTTATAATTAATCTGTTGTTACGGAATGAATTCAAAATTCAAAAACACGATGGAATTTGATAAAAAAAAAAGTTTGATAGTTGCCAGATTTCACAAGATAAACAGAAAAGATAACATCACGAGAGAGACGAATTAGGTTCAGTGAGAAAATCAGCAGGTTTTAGTCAAGGTCTTCATAGGTGATATGTTGATTTAAGGTGCTTACTTATAGTAGGCTCTTGTGTAAAGTCACAAAGATAATGCTCGAAGGCGTCATATAGCTGAGGCGCTAGCCTCCTCGCAAAAAAAAAAAAATCAATGTAAAACGGGAGAAAAATGCTAAAACCGATTAGAAAAATGAAAATGTACTCTAGTTAAGGAGGGCCTAAGGGCAAACAAAAGTACCCCTGTAGCCAAGGGAAGGGGTCCCCGAGTCCGAGTCAATCGTTTTCTATACCCTGTTACTGTCGAATCCACTACAGAATGAGCTCCGCCATGATAAACCTTAAAACACCCCTGATAATGCTTCACCGTCTTGACATTTCCATTCAACCACAGTGGTTCCTACCCAGAGAGAACCACGGCGTCTCCACTGTTAAGGTACTAGCTTACTAACCAAAGCAGTACCTCTTGATTTTCCTCCGGTGTTTACCCTTGTGTGTTGTACTAGCAAGTAACGATGTCAAATCGTCTGGGCGGTACGACAAAACGAAGTCCGATGTAGAGGAAGAGCACCTGGGTGTCTTAATTCTTTATCAGTGACCATGGCACCTCTTTAAGCTACTATCTCCATAAAATTCGAAAGATAAGATTTATGAGAAATCCCGATATAAGTGGCGACTATCGGACAAATCAATACTCCCGCATGTTAACGCAGAGAGGCGACAATGCTTTTCTTAATTCTGCTTTTGCCGGAACTTCTGGTGGCCGAGAACTTATTTCAGAATCCTGGTTTTGAAAGTACTAGTGGATGGATTTGCAATTCCTGTACCGGAAGCCTTTCGTCTGATAAGCACGGAGGTTCCCATAGTTACAAAGTTACAGGGAGGTAGGTGTGAATCAGACAAAGTTGTTTGCATCGTCTCGACCAAATGCTTTCAAATGAAAGCGGATGGACCAACGGAGTCTTGGGGAATATTTTCCCGGAAAGTGGGGCTATAGTTTACTCTTATTTTGAATTCCATCTGACAAGAGGTCTTTTACGTACACGGCTATGTGCACGCGGTGTTATGGTTATTCGTCCCACCCTAACGACTCGACGCTGTTTTAGCCAAGCTTCCTATCCAGCACCACTAAAAATGGGAAATATCCGAGGAACCCGGGGACACCAGATTAGTGAGCCACCGAATTGAGTGACAGGAAATGAAATGAAATGGGGTTTAACGTCCTACTCTTTTGCACCTAACCTGGGCTAATGGAAGACTGGCATACGCCATGCAGTGTGCTATGAGGGAAATTTTTCCCGAGCAGCGGCGCTACGGCCTACTCTTATATCGAATTCCAACTGCCAAGGGATCTTTACGTACACTCCAATGTGTACACGGACCTCTGTTTTTCGTCCCATCCGAACGACTAGGCAGCTGTCCTTGACAGGCGCCGGAAAATCGAGATGAACTTTCTCGGCCAATGCAGGGATCGAACACCCGACATCCAGGCTAGCGAACCAGCGCCTTATCAACTTAGCCACCGTGACCCCCGAGTGAAAGGAAAGTTAACGAAAGTTATAACTTCTAGGCCATAACTAGGCATTGCTCCATGTTCGTACAACGGCTACCACCAACGGCTACCAAAATCTAGAAGGTTCTTCTTGGTCCATTTCGTTACCACGACGACCGACGTGAGCGATGTGTAAGCCAGGTTACTTTTGAAAAGAAACAACTAGTCTTCAGGATAATTTTCTGGGTCATTCAGTAGATTGTAAGCTGGGTAATATTTATCCTTCGCTAATTTTATCCATTCTGTTTATTTTGTGAAATCTAAGACCTACAAACCTGAGGCATTATTCATGAGATCTAAAACTGAAATATATTACGAATGAAGTCATTTTATTGTTTGAGGGTTAAAATTCCAGTACTAATTTAAATTCTTGGCCGATGAAAGGACAGAATTCGAAAAATATTTCATTTTTAGTTTTCATGAATATGGTGCCTTTTCAAAATCATTTATCTAGTCAGATAGCCTTGTAAGAACAGCGCCTAGGCGTTCGTATAGAATGAAAATCAAAGGTCCCGTGTTCACATTGGCGTGCTCGTAAAAGAAACCGTGGTAGTTGCGGGCAAACGCCTATTTCCTAGCAAAATGTCCAAGCATCAACCCAGTTGGAGAATATATTTCATTTTTTTTTTCTATGTCACGCGTCTTCCAAGACAGGGTGTTAAAATTTAGAAAACTAAATACTCTCCAATATGGCTCCCCACAACAATATTAAAGAAAATAACGACCTGTGTCAATATATATAATAAAGCAAATTCAGTTAGTCCTCACCAATGTGATTTTCTGTTCGTATGGGTCCTGGTGGAACCACAAAGCTACTTGAAACACGTGAATGTTGTTTTATTATAAAAAGTAAACGATTGGAGCACAGCCAGGTACTTTTGATTTTGTAAATAAATATCTAACCCGGTGAAATAAGAAGTAGACATTTTACAGGAATTCTCGAAGAACAGAAAATCAAATTTATGTTGAGTTATCCAAGAATATTAATTAATTTATTACTTGTATTAGACAACATGATTGGGCTGGAGCTAGTCAAGATCTCCATCTAGCAGCAGGTCACACTTATTATTTTAAAGTGCACGTGAAGATATTAAATACAGTTGATGGTAAACAGTATCACGATGTACAGACTATGTTGGACATTGTCGATAACAATGGTAAGATCGCATTTGCCAAGCTCCTTTGCCCATTACAAATCAGAAGCTTATGATCGCAAAATTAGAGCCTAACGAATACTGGGTATGGTAGATAGCAATGGCTATTTTTTGCGCAATACTTTGATAAATTCAAAATATTGTCAAGCTCCTATTCCCATTATCATTGCGAAGCTTCTGGCCGAGAACAATAAGTACCAAAGTATGCTGGGTATTATCTTATTTGCTAAAGACGTTGATAAGCCCCTTTGTCCATTGTCAGAAGCTTCGGGCCTCAAGTTTCTGACTTTCTGCAGTCTATGGATATACCTTCTCTGCTAAATAGAGTCATAAGACGCTGGCTCTGTAGTCTGGGGTCGCGTGTTTGATTCCTGCATTACCCGAGAAAACTCATCGGGATTTTCTGACATGGTTTTTGCCTTGTTAGTGGTGCAGGACAGAGAGCCTGATAAGAACAGCTGTCAAGTCAAGTGGCGTGGTTTCGATTCCCAGTCTAATCTCGTGGGTTTTCCACAGGTCTCTCTGTGTCCTCCCTCCCGATGCTAAAGACCCCAAAGCACAAGCGAATTGTTGAAATACAATTGTACCATATTATATTGACTCCAAAATGAACTAGTTTGTTTCGTGTGGACATATGTACCGATTTCTCGCCCCCTCTTTCCTATGTAATTTACTAATCAGTCAAAAATAATGGCAATGTCCGTTTCCCTTATAGCAAACCATAAAGCATAGCTCGTAACCCCATTTCATTATATTTTAGGTAACCATAAGTATGATACACCTGGTTCCACTAAATTTATTACACCTGGTCAGTGGCATCTTGTGGGTGGTGATTACCACATTCCCAGTAATAGTAAGTATAGCTAAGTGGTGATTACCACATTCCTAGTAATAGTAAGTATAGATTATAGATACATACATCGGAAACCTTGACATAGAACGGACCTTATATTTTTGCAATTCGATTATCAAAGCTATACATTTGAGGTGGGAAGCGTGAGATTCGCGATGATCAAGTCCTCAAACTGGGTAAGACCCAATCGACATTCGTGCAGAAAAGTGTGGGGTATTACGGAAAATGATTGATCCGCAGAGTCAATACGAGATCAAACCTTCTATTGAAGATGGTTCACAGCATCCTGCACACAAATACAGACGTTGTTTTTTTGTCAACTTTTGTCAGATTCTTGCTTACTATACCGATTCTATTAGAACACTATTGCATCCATTAAATACCACAGAGAGGTGACATTCAAAGATTAATTGGCTAAAGCATGATTATCGATTCTTGCTTACTATCGATTCTTTAAAAACATTATTCAATTCTGTATACATAGACCTGGTTTCCTTGAACAAACCCAGATCACCCAGGTCATGGACCTGTCCGTTTCGTATAGTACCGATTAGTGAACATGCAAAGCATATACAGATATTCTAACATTTCCAATGATATGACATGGACTGTGACTACATTTTACTTTATTTTATATAATATTCCATGTTACTTTTTTTCTATCTCAGCGAAATCTGTTAGATTTTATGTCCAGGTGCCAGAGGCTGGTGTTAATTATTTGATTGATGATGGTGAATTAACTCAAGTTCAAACATTATCACAATTTGCCAGCGATGCTGATAAGAGAATAGATCACCTTAGAAAAGCCGACTTGAAAATAAGGTAGGATAATTCGAGGTATAGTATATGGAAGAAGACCACTATATGTTTTCGCGTTGACTTTTCTCAACTTTTCGTTGTACAAAATTGATGAAGCATATCAGCACACTGCACGACGTATATGCCCGTCTTCATTGGCCCAGTCGAAGTAGAACAGAAGCAAAGTGTTGGGATACGAGTATATGATGTCAATAGAGACTTTTGGCAAGTGCATTTCTCCTATTCGTATCACGTATCCGTATCGTTTTAGAGTTGGCAGATTCTCGCGTCGCGTACGTATGCGTCACTGAGCTGAGTTAAGTTCTATTACAGCATGATGGCAGTTACCTACCAAGATCACCATCAGTACTAATCAAGTGCCTCCTACAATTTCTCAGAGTGAAAGAAGTCGCTCGACAGTCCCTGAGCTATTTAAAAAAAAATAATGTCGCATCTTATTTAAAAAATCGTTTACTTCGACTAGACAGCAATTTTGGTTTCACTTATTTATCATGTGTACCCCTTTACTATGTAATCACATCATTTACAGATTTGGAAGGTCCCATTTCTACTTAAATTTATCACGTAGTTCAACCAGCATACAGACAGACGGGAAAAGTATGAAAATTCAGAGAAAAAACCCATCAAAAATAATGATGGAATTCTTGTCTTTCTTATGGTTAAATTCACATCAAATATACACCTTCGTGTTCTAGAATACACATAGATTCATAAAAACGCTATGATACAACATTTCAGCGTCTAAAAAACGACAATTTTATACGGACCTACTCCGTATGAAAGCTGTTCGATACGGGCTGCCGTATCCGTGTGCCGTAACACGTATGAGAAATACACACACATTGATGACGTCACACGCAAAATCCACACGGATACGCGATACGTACTAGGAATTTACGCCTACCAAAACTCTCTATTATGTTTCTATTTTAAGAGCATTTTAACTGATAAAAATGACGCATGTGCGTATTCGTAAATTTTATTTATATTTGATTTTATAGCGAATCTATATGATGTAACGCAATAACGTTTTTTGTACAGCAATTGCTACATTTTGTAACCGACTTAATACGATGGTTAAACAACCTAATAGTAATAAACAATTTAATGTTAATATTACTGGAAATAATTCATATTAGTTAGCTGATGTCGCCGGGTAAATATATTGACTATATATACATATTTATTTGTTTACAGTTTAAGCGGAAGTGCTAATCCGTCCGGAATTAAAGTTGAGGTAAGTATTAAACTTCCATTGATACTAAAATTAATTTGTTCAAAGCGGATGTTAGCATTAAACACATACATCGGTAACAATAATTTAATTCAAGTTGAGGTAAGCATAAAACAGATGCTTCTCTAATATTAAACATACATTATGTAAGAGCAAAATCTGCCTATTACAAGTCTTTCTTTAGGCCTGAAACGTTAACTAAATTATCAATTAGACATTAATTAACTAATCCAGACCATAATAAGCACTCGATGTCTAGGCCAACCTCCGACGTGGGTTGGATTAGATTCTGATATGCTGCTTAACGGCCACTGACAATTAACTTGAAAAAAAGTGGATAATCGAGACTATGCTGTTTATATTAATGATTTTAGTAATGATGACCGAGACTAGGCGAAAATTTCACGCACTTCGTTCTCGTCTCATAGTGGATCATTTTGACTGAAATTTTCAGAAAATTACTTTTACACTATGAAGTTTTTAATCATTATAGTGAGAACTGCCAACTCTTATCTTCCATAATGTATCTTTAATATCGATAATATTTGTATCGGTGATTTTACAAATCAGGGCGGTGTAACATATTGAAGACGATACACTGAACAATTTGTATACCCCGTTCATGGCGGTGTAACATATTAAAGACACTACAATTTATTTTCCCCGATCAGGGCCGTGTAACCATTTTAATAATGTATTATCTACACTTGTGTAAAGGAAGCCGCGGGGAATCAGTGAGTAAGACGTTGCTTGTTAACCTGGGTGTCCCCTGCGTTCAATCCTGGTTTTTGACGAGAACGTTTTCCCGGCATGGTTCACGTATGCCTATGACGCAGAGTCGGACAAGAAAACAACGTATAGTCGTTTGGATGATACGAAAAGGGGAGGTCCTGTGTACACATTGTCATGCACGTAAATAACCCGTGACATTTGTAATTCGAAATAACAGTTGGCAGTAGCGCCGCTGTCCAGGCATTGCAGAATAGTAGAACGTTAACTCCTATTTTATTTCATTTCAATTGTCATAACAAATGGAAACCTATAATATCAGAAATTTTTTAACCAAATTAGAGAAGGTGCATCCATTTTAATAATATCATATCAACAGGTTCAACAAACTCGAAGTGAATTTGGTTGGGGTTCCGCCGTCAACGTTAATTACATTCACGACTCAAGTCATAAACTATATCAAGATTTCTTCTACGATTTATTTGAATGGGCAGTATTAGAAAATGCGTTAAAATGGCCAGGTCTCGAACATAGCAAGGTAAGTAACATTTTACTAATAGATACAAATTTTTAGTATGTATAGAAAGTGGTTAGCAATTATCCAGTTATAATTAATTAGCAAGCGTGTAATTAGCTGTAAAAGATGTCACTACTGGTGTAAAAGCATGACTAATTATAACACCCATCACGATTGAATACAGGAACCTGGACAATAGTGATGTATATCATTCATTAATCACATTTAATTAATGTTATGCGATCAAGCAGTCTTTGTTACCGCAGTTGGAACAGTGGCACGTAAAACTCTATTTAATGTGATTTCGTATTGTAACCAGAAGTAAAATGTTGATGTATTTTACATTCACCGCTATGGTTTAAAAATTAAAGACATTGAGATCTCGATGGTAACAGTCTCTACTCTAGAGTGATTTCAAACATCAGTGCCACCTATGTGTATTTAATTAATGTAATGCAAATCAAAATAGTAAATGTTGGAGTATTGTAGAGTCACTGCCATAACCCATTTAAAATTGAAAACTACTGTGTATGGTCCATGAATGCAAAAGTAATTGGTTTCTTTATTTTTATTCGCAGGGGAATTTCCAACCCGGTAATGCCTTAAATGCAGTTAATGCCATGCGTGCTAAAGGGTAAATTTGATTTAAAAATTATTCTAATTATTCTAATTAATTCCTGTCCGGTATTATTCGACGATTGTATTTTGTTACGCTTGTAAACACGTTCGTACATCGGCCGAGATAATTCCATCGCATTGTCCAGTCCCGTTTCCCCTTTTCAATGGTGCAAGACGTAGAGTTTGACAAGATCTAGACGTTCGGTTGGGCGACAACTGGAAGAAAAACTGTTTGAAATGCCACTGTCCAGACAAAATGTCCCTTCATTCAGAAATGTTTGACGGTTAACCCTATTTAAAGCTGCAAATTCATATTTTTGAGTTATATTTGTAAAATGTATTAGAATAAAACTCTAAAACAGATGGTATCTATAAACAGTCCTACCTTGTTAAAGAATAATCCTATAATTCACTATTGCCAGTTGAGAAATTAGCAAAACTATCAATTTCAACTTGAAAATCAAACGTTTGAAGATAGCTATTCCATTGGGGGGAAAAGAAAAACAAGGGAGGTAATTGTGTTATTATTTCCGAGGTAATTGAATTTCAAGTGTGGGAAATAATGCCCATGATCGTATAATAGACATATTTATGTTTTGATTTTCTTAGAACATATGAAATTCTCGCTTTAAGATATTATCAATAATCAGAATGTACCCTTTTTTGTTAGTATAAAGGTCAGAGGTCATAATATATTTTGGGGAGGATCGCATGTTGTTCCATCGTGGCAGAAGTCAATGTCTGGATCGGAATTAAAACCACTCTTAGAGAAACATATTGGTGACATGGCCAAAACATTTAGGGGCAAGTAAGTAGATATTGTTTATCCATTTACCTTTACCAGGGTACTGATTGACTGAATGATCTGCAAGTTAATGATATGTTGGTTGTCCGAATGATGTTCAAGTGAGTGGATATGCTGGTTGTCCGAATGGTCTTTAAACTGTTTTAGTCAGCCAAAGCAATCAACACTCACCGCATTCACCGAGATGCCGCTCTGGCTTAGTGAGTAACCAGCAGATCAGGGGTTCGATCCTGGTGTTGGTCGAGAATGTTTTCTGGGAATTTTCCAGCTTGGTTTCCACCTCTGTAAGTGGGTACAGGACGGAGGCACACGTTGACATACACGTTAAAGAATCTTTCATAGTCGGAATCTGCTATAGGGATAAGCTGTAGCTCCGATGTCTGTCTACAACCATGTTCCTTAAGCAACGTTCGCGAGTTGCTTCAATACTCAGCAATTCTCGAACTTTGCGCTCGTTGTTTTTACAAGTGACTAATTAGCATTGTCCAATCAGAGTTCGTGGCACATAACACACTATAAACAAATAGGGTTTTTTAAATTGAGAAACTCGTGGAAAAACAGCAACCGTGACATTGATCGATCTTTGAACTTTGCAACTCGATTGTCACCTGTAAACATTTTAGCTAGAAGCACGAGACTTGGTATTCACGACGACCGATGTATCTGATAGGTTCCCAAGCAGGGCTTGTGCCAATCCAACTTAGTGGCGAAATATACAGGGTTTTACGTGAAGGGCTTGATAAGTTGTATGTAGTTAAGGCGAGATTAAGCCTTCTGAGAACATTGCCGATATTATATCGATTTCACACACGATCTTCAGGTTCCAGCATTGGGATGTTGAAAATGAAAATCTACATCTTCACTTTTACGAAGACAAATTACGAGACCCCCACATCACTGAATGGATGTTCCGAGAGATTCACAGACTAGATCCAGGAACTCAGAGATACTTGAATGACTACAGCATTGTCAGTGGTGGACAATCGGCAATGGTCGGTAGATCTATATAAATTTTATATCTCGAGAATTTCACACTTCTAAATAACAATCTAAATGAAATTAGATTCCAAATTTCGTGTCGTAGGTTTAAAACATAAACACACTTAGATTACAATTTTGTCTCGTGGAATATTTTCTGATTTGTACACTAAAGTGTAAACTACTGCATGTTCCGTCAATCGTATTGCAAATGATTTTTATCCTCCCACCTCCAAGCCCAAGGCAGAGAAAGTTACATTTCAATACAGATTCTCCTAAATCATAATTAAACAAATAATCCACGATACATTTAAGTCAAGATATTAGTTGTCAACGTTGTATTGTAATCCGGGAGTGTTAGACTGTTCAGTTTCAGAATCTGTATCCTTCCATAGGCGCTTTAGAGTGAGAATATGTTGGATTTAGCTCTTTTCGTCTTTTCGTTCCAAGTAATCCTTTCGAATTCATAGGTTTTAAACAAACATTTATTTGCAATGAATGGAGAATATAGAATATAATTATTTTGCTTGAAACCCTCTTCAGGCCTATGTAGATCAAGGAATGCGTTTTGAATCTGCTGGAGTACCAGTATCTGGTATGGGTATACAGAGTCATCTAGGTGGTAATGTTGACGTTTCTGTTATTAAGGTAAAGTATTGTTAAATGAAATGAAATGGGGGTTTCAGATCCAAAGTGTGTGTTCCGGGATACCGCAAACGGGCATACGCCATGTTGTGTGCGTGCAGTATGGAATTTTTACCCGAACAGCGGCACCTCGACCGTTCTCTTATTTCGAGCTCCGTTTGTCAATAGGTTCCCTTAAGTGTACGTCTGTATGTTCTCTGTTTTCGTCAATTCGGAACGACTAGACACTGTTTCCTATTGCTACAAGGGTACGCGTACGTCAAACATTTTATCTAAAGTCATGTTAAAAATACATTATGTAAGGTTTAGATAAAGCGCCGATCATTTTGGCTGTAATATTTCAAAAAAGATATTATTTAACAAATTTATAATAATGGCGGACGAAGCGTGCGAAACAGACTTTGATACAACAAGCATCCATCTCTTTTATACGTTCTCGTGGCAATGTCTTGTCACTGAACTTTAGGTTAGTTGGTACTGTATCGTATTAAGACCCATCATCAGACCTATTCGTTCGTTAAATTATGGTATCGACTTCCGGCTTAAATCGACTTTACTGTTTATACTTCAGAGAAGACTGGATGAAGTAGCTAAAGTCGGATATCCTATCTGGATAACCGAGTTAGATATAAACCAGGGGGACAATCACGGGAAAGCGCGACATTATGAGGACGTCATGAGATTGTACTTCAGTCATCCCGCAGTTAAAGGTGTTATGTTCTGGGGATTCTGGGATCAAAGACATTGGCGACCACAAGCTGCTCTCGCAAATGGCAATAATGTTACGGTAAGAGCAGACATTTCCATTTTTTATATTTTAGGGCCCAACAAACTATTGACCCCTGTCGCTATAGGTAATGACGGATGTCGTGCACGGGATAGGGTATATTTACTCTTACTCGAACACTCGATGTCAGTTGAAACTACATTCTGCACACTGATGTCCATCTACTTCATACTTCGGGAATAAAGCTCTACCCTGAATGGCCGCCATATCCCGAAATAAGTATATTGTTTAATGCGATTTTACCCCTTTTAACATATTCTGACAAACACACAAAGACAGAATAAACCTATTCTGTTCCATTTAATGGAAAAATCATTAATACTTCTCAAAATTCACGAATAATACTAAGTGTTTTCGACCAAAATCGTCGATTTAGGACTTAAAGTTCCAATTTCATATTTTCTAAGAAAGTCAAAACAATTATTTCTAAGTTTTTTGCTCAAAAGGTTGTCAACTCACTATTATACGATCATGGGCAAAATTTTTTGGGCAGACACCGATTGATTGAGGAAATAGTTAACCAATTACCTCCCTTGTTTTCCCATTCCTCTCCATGGACGGCCATCTTCAAACGTTTGAATTTGAAGTTGAAAATGATATTTTTGCCAATTTCTCAACTGGCAATAGTGAATTACAGGATTAATAGGATTATTCTTTAACAAGGTAGGACTGTTTATAGGTACAATCTATTTTTGGGCTTTATTTTAATACATTTTAAAAATATAACTTAAAAAAATGCTATTGGAGCTTTAAAATGTCAGTCAACTAGCTTAGTGTCTGTTCGCTGGCAACCTAAGTTTAGTATGTTATAACAATTCTAAATGAACACGCTGGAGTAGTTCGACCAGACAAATACAAACCATAACACGGAGTTATCGTGGCCTTAAAAGCACAACAAACCAGATGGACCACATATATTTCAAAAGTCCACAATATGTACTACTTTATCTAAAATGTACACCCGAGTAGAAACAAATCTTCATACTGAATGAGTCGGTAGGTATGGAAACAATAGCACAATTATTATTATAAGATAAAGATTTTATGCAATTAGGTACCTCGGGTTATTCGCAAATAATTTTGTAATTCTAGTGGGAAGTATGGTGCAAAAGGTTAACTTCAAGTTGTCAAAACTTAATTTAGTAAAGAAACGACTTCTGGTTGTGGTTGATCATAAACCAAAAAGGTGCGCGTGTTATGAATGCAACGGAGAACGTCTTTATGATATTTTACTATTGTGTTAAGTTTAAATCAGGCGAGTATACCATGGTTGAACTGTCATTAATTAACTTTTTTCTCTACTGAATTCACAGCCAAATGAAGCAGGGAAAAAGGTACAGCAGCTGCTAAAACATACGTGGAGAACCAACGAATCACATAATATAAGTCACGGTCAGACTGTCAGTATCCGAGCTTTTAAAGGTTCCTATAAGTTGCTGGTACACCATAATGGCAAAGTTATTCATACCGAGAACTTCAGTGTTGGTCAAGCTGGAAATACTCTTAAGGTTAATCTGAGTGGATCAGGTAAGCTTTGTTATTTGATCAGGAACCATAAGGTTGGTTGTTGTTCTTCTTGGGGCGACCAATTCAAGCACGATTGCCATGATTATTGACTTGATTGTTCCTTAGACAGTTGCACTTGGATTGGCGGGTGCACTTTGATTTTGGATAGGATATCATATACCAATATGGCGGCGAGGGCGTAAAGCTCGATTTCTGTTCCATAGTACGCTCGAATGCCATAGTTGTTTGTGTGTAATTCAAACTACAGATAGTGATAGGATACCATATACCAATATGGCGACGAAGGCGTAAAGGTCGATTTCTGTTCCATAATACGCTCAAATGCCATACTTGTATGTGTGTAATTCAAACTACAGATAGTGTGTCAATATATATTAGTTGTATGCTGACAGTTACAAAAGTTATATATAGTAGAATAGCCAATTAAAGCTGCCTTTTGGTGATATATAATTGAAACTCAAGATGGCAAAATAAAGCTTTATACTGTATATATACTTATTTGATAAATTAATAAATTTGTTTAATAAAGTGTGGATTTTTTTGTTTAATAATTTCCAAGAACAAGTTTGTATAATTGAAACTAAATTGTTGTTTTTTTTAACAGGGTCAAATCCACATGTTGATAAAGTGTTGATTGGTTAATGGAAGAAGGCGATGCAGATGATGTTTAATGTAAACATTTGAATGTATGAAATAAATCTTAGACATGGTTGTGAACGGTGCATTGTTTTATGTATTGTACCCAAAGCCCAGCGTTAACCGGAGCGGGGCTCTGGACCTGATTAGAATTGCAGTGCCCTTAACGCGACAAACAGACTATTTCATATCCCCTTGAATTTTACGCATGTGTAACACACAATTAAACGGTTGGTAATGCGACAACAATTGCATAACATCAGATCATATACGAAATCTATTCAGTTCCGAATGGCATACAAGTCTAGAAGCCTAGATTGATCACAGAGTTGATATTCGCAGAGGAGGTTGCGGGATAACCCAGTCTCCGCCCCTCGCGCCTCTAATTCGATTACCGTGATAATTTCATCTGGAATTTCATCTGACGAACATTCAGGCTTATGAACTGGAAAGATTAGCCGATCTCACTTCCAGTTTGTTTCTTGTCAGCCAGCGGCCTATATATTCTCTACACACGTTTCACTGATTGCTCTATTTTTCCCAACAGTATACCAAATTATTGAGATCGGCTAACCTTAAGCCTCTACGTTGGCCATATTTATTCCACAAATTCGAAACATTTCGGTATTTTTATAACCGGAGTTAAGCTTTAATGTACCATGAAAAAATGTTAAATATGGCTCCCCATGATATGGAGTTGGGGACGGTGAGGGGGGGGGAGAGGTTATCTCCGGTGCTGGACAGGGCACACCTGTCCACGACAGGTGAGCCAAAGTTCATTAAAAAAGGTGGGCCTAAGCATATGAAGAAAAATGAATGAAAGAGATAGAAATGAGAAGGAAGGAAAGAAAAGAAAGAAGTGAGGAGAGGACAGGACACACTCATTTGATCTGAAATGCTTGGAAAATTGGTATGCGGTTGTCAATTCACGCGTTATCGGCGCGTTCCCGCACTTGTTTGGTGCGTACTTGTTTGGTCCTTGGTCAGTAACCTGACAGATGGGTCTTCGGCCGACCAGTCCGGCACTGGTCAACTCGTGCGCAAAAAATCACAAGTTTTGTCATGTAGTCAGATGGCGAAGTTTTGATTCCCAGTTTTAACATTAAAAGCAGTAGGGTCGCCCGTCTAACTTCGCGGGTCTTTTCTTGCTCTCCCGGTTTCCTTCAACTGCTATAGAACCCATGCGCAAGGATATTATTGAATAAAATTGACCATTCGTTAGTCCCGAACTGACCTAGTTTGTTTTCAGTGGAAATTAAACCCCATCTCTCTCTCTCTCTCTCTTCCGCGTATATGAACGTAATCAGAAGTTATTAGATGGGTGGGTGGCCGATACACACAGACGTAGATGCTATTTATTCCCGGGGGCTATGATGGCTCAGCGAGTATGGCGCTGGCTCACTACTATAAAGGTCCCTCCGTCTGCTACACCGACAAGGGGACACCTGGACCAAAAATGAAAGTCTCACATTCTCGGTCAACACTATGAGCGAACCCATTACCTACAAACTAGCAAGCCACTTCGCCACCGCATATACTGCATATATATCAAAGATTTAGTTCCCGGCTTCGTAGGTGGCCATTGATCTATTTACAGGAACTTTCTCGGCCAATACCATGGTCGGGCCCACTAACTTTAAACTAGCAAGCCACTTATACCCCCGTCAGACCGGGGTTGTGTCCTTATTGCGCTTCTACAGCGACCGAAATTGTCCCAGAGCGAGTCAAGATCGCCATAAGCGTGGTAAAAGCGTGGTAGAAACGCTAGATATCGTGCTGTGGTCTCCATGATCGTCAATGATCGTCGAGCCACGACGTTTGTTTTGAACATGCTCATATGATCTGGAAAGTTGCGGGAATGTGATGGGGTCGCAAAGGTCCTTACTACGCTGCTGCGGCGACAAAAAATGGTTTCAGAGCGTGTCAAGATCACCATATCGTCCTGTGGTCTCCATGGTCGCCAGTGATAGCTGAGTCACGGCGTTTGCTTTGAGTATGTCCAAAGCAAACGCCAAAGTTCTGCCATATAACCTGGAAAGCTGAGAGAACGTGGTGGTTCGCAAAGGTCGCGAGATAAGCGTGGTAACATCTCTATGAACGTAGTACACGCGCAGTACACACGTGGCAAAGACGCTGCGAACATTGTAACATTGGCAACGGTGCCTCCATGGCGTCTTCACCACAACGCTCACGTGTCGTTCTGGGTCCTTATGGCGTTGTCATGGCGATGTTTCCACCACTGTTGCGCGATTGCACCACGACCTCATGGAGCTACCTCTAAAATATGGCGATGTTATGAGGTTCCCACTACGTGTATGGAGTTCTTAATACGACCATGGCGCGGTTACCAAACTTGCATTACTCGACTATGGCGATCATGCTTTTCATGTATAACGACTTGCTTTGAAAACGGGCGATTCAAAGGTCATCTTGAAATTTCGAAAAGAAAAATCTAACTAGCTTATATAGTCGCCGTGATCACGTGGTGGAAACGCACGTGTAGTCCAGATAAGACGTGTGGTTGAGCGTCGCGAGTTCGCGATGACCGCCGTTGCCAAGCTTATAGATCTCAATAGAAACGCCATAAGCGCGGAGAGATCGTGACGAGCCCACCGCGAGAATGCTGTATAAACGCGCCGGTCGCAGTAAGAACGCGACTTTTTAAGGTTTTTTTTTTCATTTTTCCGCGTTGTGTTCAGCAGCATCGACAGATTTCTATGTTTCTGCGCAAGTCAGGAGCCGAAGTTATTGCTTTGCAACAAGCTCTTTGGATGAGTCATGCAAATCCGTGCAATATGAAGACACGTCAAAACTTTGTTTGATGTTTAACAGCACAGATCCGTGCCCAAGTACCGGAGGAACACCACTGGACGTATACTACAACGAGAAGCAAGAGACAACGACAGGTGATGAAAATGGTGTCTGGTCGTCCGCAAAATTGGTAAGTAGATAATATATTTATCTATTGTATTTATTTCATTCCAACACTTAAAGCGGTAATAATTAATTTGTCGTCACAAATCTGCTTTTGGTTATACTAACTGATGAATATGTATATTCATTTAGGAATTCTGACAATTTAAAGATGCTTGCCCACAAAAGTATTTATCGGGTGGTTATTTCCAATGGAAGTATGGCAATTTTGGTATATATTAAAAGTAGAGACATCCAATTTTACTAGAAAACGCTAATGGAGTTCATACAGGACAAAGTTGTAAGGGTTTCCCTAACCCACAGCGATTAGGGATGTCTGCTTGAGTAACGTTACAGGTTGCACGCGAAGATTGTCTGATTTGATGATATATCTGGACTGAAAGCATATTCAACCTTATTAATCTGTCCAAAATTTTTTTCTAATCTCTCTCTAAGCTTTGTATCCGTCGGCAAATACCGCAAGCTATAAATATACTTGTGTTAGATGCCATGTCTGTGAGCTCAATTGATTAAGGGGGGGGGGCATTTTTCAGAATGTATCACTTACTGTCCATTTATCATACATATTCAGGCCAAAGAAAATCTTTAACTACCTTTCCGCCGTTTAATGGAAGAATATTGTGTTCGTTAACAACCCTTTATGTTCCCAAAACCGCCTGTATAACCATTGGATCAAGGAAAAACAATGGTAGTTTTTCGGGCAATCCAGTATTTTATTAGTAAGAGGCGGCTATACGTTCCATGAAAACCAAATTTGCCATACTTTTATTGGAAATGGCCACCCAATAAATACTTTCGTGACAATGTTGTATCTTTAAATATATATTAATGTAAGCATCTGTAGGTTTCTATATAAGAAACACAAACTACAGTAAAGCAACACTAGTCGCATTATTTTCTCCTTAGCAGGGGTACAGTTATATTGGCCGGTGATTTTTCTGTAATATAAGAGTGTGTTCACACTCGTTTATCTTTAAATTCGGAATAGATACAAATTACGGACAAATCAACCGCCTCAAAACTTACGACTGGGGTGTCTACAACGGTACCAGATGAAGCGATCCCCACAGCGACAACGATGGACATGTCCCCAACGGCGACAGATGAGGCGAACACTACAACTGCAACAACAACAGAGATATCTACACCGATATCAGATGAAACGACCACAACAGCAACCACAACTGAGATGTCGACAACAGTACCAGATGAAACGACCACTGCAGCAAGCGAGACTAGGATGTCAACAATGGTACCAAATGAAACAACAACCACGGCTACTATGCTTACGATGTCTCAAACGGTAGGTCATGAAATAAACTTAAATAGTTCAATTTACAATGAAACACTTCGATACCATTTCTTACAGCTAAACCGACACTGGTTGAAGTGAATCGGATTTTTATGAACTCGAACACACCCTAGAGCAACAGTGTACTACATTCGTCATATCAGAAGGGCGTACGTAGACACTACTGTGTGGACTATCAGAGATACCCCCACCCTCCGTCAGTCCAGAAATGGCATTATTATTATTGGCCCCATCTTTCTGTCTTATTTGATGCATTAAAACTACGTATAATTAACATTCTGATTTCAGACGACACGCACCAACACAGCAACTGGTCAAATTTCCGGTAGGTCATTATTGAAACGCCATGGGTTTATTTTATGAAGGGTTACGCGTGATAGTAGTAACTATTGTCGAATTCATTCCTATCTTCTAGTCAGTCCAGAAAACACAACTGGTGTGGGGGTTTAAGGTGGTAAATGTTTAAGGCAATCATATTATTGGTGGGGATCTATACTTTTCGTGTTTCATGGACGACAATCTCTCTGTTAGGGCTGGTATTTAAACATTTAACTTTTAAATTGAATTCTAAAACGCTTATATCTCTGTGATATCATGGCAGTTGTGTGTCGATAATTTTGCATACTATGTATTTTGACATCCCCATCCCAAGTCAAATAACAAATTCCTTTTTTTTTCTATCCTATAATGACCCTACTTCTCTTTAAATCAACGAGGCAAAATTTATCAAATTGTCACAAGATTGGTTATACATCCGCTATAACTTCACTCGAGCGATGGATAAAAGGAAATGAAATAAAATAGGGTTGAACGTCCATCTGGTCTGCTCTAGGCTAATTTAGACGCACTTATGACAACCATGACCTACTGATTAAAATACAGGTCTATATTTCGTTTCCTTTTTATGTCTATGTTGTAAGTGGGTATTCGGGGATACTACTTTTGCTTTAATTTGTTTTTTTTCTTGACGAATGTCTACCCACAATGTGCTAGATCACAGGAACTTTTTGTTTTTTGATAAACAATATTTTTATTCAGGTTGTCCGAATGGGATTCGGAACAGGCTTAGCCTATGTAAAGTCCCTCTCCCTTAACACACCATTTGATTGGCTAATCCCTCGCATCATTCAGACACTCTTTCAGATTGACCCTTATATCGAATTTCATCTGACAGGGGTTCTTTTATGTGCACGACCATGTGTAAACAGGACCTCGGGGTTGCGTCCTTCTGTCCTGCAGCATTGTCAAGGGGTGGGGGGAGGCCTGAAAATCTCGATGAAATTTCACCGGATCTCCAGGTTAGCGAGCTAACGTCTTACTCAAGGGACCACTTGGGCTTTGTTGTTTTTTTACAATTGTAACATCCACGCTACATGATATTATGGACAGGTTGATTTACTTAGAATTATTTACACGTGATGGATGTACTGATAAAAGTAGATTTTGGTGTTTTGTTTACAGGCTGCCATATAAATGTCGACATGGCTGACTCATTCCGAAGTCAATTTGGTGGCGTCAGAGAGATTCAACCAGATATTTCAAAACCGTCTTTCCAAGTCAAGTGTACACCAACAGTGGGATTAATACCCATGGGAACATTAATCATCGTCATACAGCAAAACTTACTGCAGGATCAGGGCTTTTTTGACAGAACTATCCAAGAGTTCAAGGACGGATTCGGTGATGTAGCGGGGGATCATTTCATTGGCTTGGATAAGATACATCTGATGACGTCATCATCAGCATACGACATGATAATGGCTATGGTGAACATATATGGTTCAGATTTCGATTTCGATAAATACATTTACATGAAATATTATAATTTTCAAATAAGCGATTTTTCGAAAAAATACAAAATGTCCGTCTCGTCATCAGGACCATTATTTACCGATTATTACGACCAGTTAGAATACCTGAACGGTACCAGTTTTTCGGCCAAAGATGATGATAATGATGGAATTAATTTCGTTAACTGTGCTGCTGTAAATAATCACGGGTTTTGGTATAATACCGCTTGCAATGGTTGTGTTCCCAAAGCATCGCCTTGTTACCTGGATGATCGGGTCATTGTTACCATGGCGTTAATACCGCGCACCGCAAACTAATATGACGTCTATACCACTCACCACAAATAAACATCGATTCAGTGATAATCAAATAATAAAGGAATGATATTCTCAATACAAGTGTTTATAATTTCTACAGTTAGTTTAGACAGGCTTTATTGGTCCAAATCCTTTTTACCACACAGGGGAAGACCAAACTTTAAATTCCACCATCTAGATGACCAAATATCGTTCCTATTATTATAGCACCTCTCTTTTTTCCCTTTTTACAACTTTTGATGTTTTTTTTATTGTTTTGGTAGTCTGTAGATGTGGAAGGATAGCAGAGTTAAAAGTTTGTTTACGGCGATATATAAGGCGAGTAGTTGGGTATCTCAAAATGTCAGCGGTCAATTTCATACAAAATTTCGAGCAATATATATGGTCATTATTTGCCCCTCCTTAATGCAAAGAGTTCAGCTTAACGAAAATTTTAGGAAAAGTCGAAGCCGGGCATAGAAACCAGAATGGAGAAATTAATGGCGGTCTACCGTTTTTTCACATAGAGCTGTGAGTTGAGGAATTTCGAGGTGATTTGTTTTTTAAATTATAATCAACTCAGCCTTGTAATTTGCTATTATCTATAGCAAGAATGTCCTAAGAGATTTTGGTTATTAAGATTCGCCCACACCATATCCTTGTGCCTCGGTTCAGGCGATAAATCGAAATTGTTGAAGCAAGACGTCAACAGACATGCAGAAGTTGTAGCCCTTTATTCACCACGAATCCACGGGTTGACTAAAAATGAGAAAGTATTTGATTACAATGATTACACGGATATTTGTATTGAATGACATTTTTAAACATACATTATGCAAGATCTAAATTTGCCTATTGCACGTCTTTCTTTAGGCCTGAAATGTTATCCAAATTATTAATTAGGCATTCACAACGCAAGCCTGCAATCGTATGTGGATTATCATGCGATTTTCTGCAAAACTTTCTTTCTCGATTTAATTAATAAATGGATAATCGAGATTATACCTTTTACCATACCGACTTTGATCATGATAATCGAGGCTAGGCGGCAATTTCACTTGCTTAATATTCGGTTCATAGTTTAATTTGATTGACATTTTCAGCAAATTGCCTCTACATTATGTAGTAAGATCTGCTAACTCGTTATATAATATTCCATAATGTATCTTTAAAAATGGCCAGGTAATCATAATGGTTGCATTTGGACAGTAATGTTAATGTAATTTATTACAATGGCAACGTAATGATACCAGCCCAGACACAAGAAGTCAGAAAATGGAACGCTTTAGAAGCAGCTGTGCGATAAGGATATGCTAATAATGTGATGGTGTTTGGTAAACAATACAACATTATGTGTGAACACCAGATGTGTCATACGGTCCAGGCAGAACCAATCCACACAAAGCGTGATGTAACTGATACTGGATTGTTGAAGTATCTAACGCCAGCTTTAATATGACGTTACATGCATATTGTCTTAATGCTTTTATTCCCGATTTAAATCAATTGTATCTTAAAACATTTAACTGTTGTTCGTGCTAAGCTGGTTAGATATCGTGTCAAGACTGCTGCATGGTAGTTGGGTAAAGGAGGATACCATAAATTTTTAAAATGTAAGAGAGCAGATCATATCAGAAAAGCTAGGAATAAAGATCATCACTTATAATTCATGAATATATTTTTGTTTATAGGTGAAATATTATTTTTCACTTTAAAGAAGATTGTATCTGGAATTCTGTTATTACATTTGCTATGAACCGGTCCATATTCCATGACTTGTTTATTGTAGGTAATCTTGGGACAGATACAATGATCTTTGAAGACGTTAGAACTACCCTGTAGTCAAGGTCGGATTGACTGGGTAGCTCTACCAACCGTCTCTCCCGGACCAACTTGTCACCCCCCCCCCCCACCACCCCAGTGAAGAAAAACGGACCTGATGAGAAAACGAAACTATATTGATTCACCTTTTCCGCTACTCACTCTTAGATTATTTTGTCAAGGGCATATTTTTTTTCAAGGGGTGGGTCGGTGGGATAGCCTAGTAGTCTAGAGTGCCGCGCTTCGACCTCTAGCTGGCCGGTCACCTCTGGTTTGCGGCTGTGGTTTCGAGCCCTGTGTAAGCGTATATGGCATGGAAATAGGGGCGCCTTCTCAACCTCGTGGGTTTCCTCCGGGCACTCCGGTTTCCTCCCACTACTAAAGTACTAAAAGATTGTCGAGAGACACGCGTAAGGGGAAACTAAAATATACTTAAATGGGGAAAAAACGTCGAGCAATTTGAAGCATTTGTATTGTATAATCAATCTGTTGTTACGGAATGAATTCAAAATTCAAAAACATGTTGGAATTTGATAAAAAAAAAGTTTGATAGTTGCCAGATTTCACAAGATAAACAGAAAAGATAACATCAAGAGAAAGACGATTAGGTTCAGTGAGAAAATCAGCAGGTTTTAGTCAAGGTCTTCATAGGTGATATGTTGATTTAAGGTGCTTACTTATAGACGGCTTTTGTTTAAAGTCACAAAGATAATGCTCTAAGGCGTCATATAGCTGAGGCGCTGGAGGCGCTAGCCTCCTCGCAAAAAAAAAATCAAAGAAGTTTAAAATATAAAACGGGAGAAAAATGCTAAAACGATGAGAACAATGAAAATGTACTCTAGTTAAGGAGGGCCTAAGGGCAAACAAAAGGACCCCGTGTCTGACAAAAGGGCCTCTCTAGCCAAGGGAAGGGGTCCCCGAGTCCGAGTCAATCGTTTTCTATACCTTGTTACTGTCGAATCCACTACTGAATGAGCTCCGCCATGATAAACCTTAAAACGCCCCTGATAATGCTTCACCGTCTTGACATTTTCATTCAACCACAGTGGTTCCTACCCAGAGAGGACCACGGCGTCTCCACTGTTAAGGTACTGGCTTACTAACCAAAGCAGTTTCTCTTGATTTTGCTCAGGTGTTGTCCTAGCAAGTAACGGTGTCAAATCGTCTGGGCGGTACGACAAAACGAAGTCCGATGTAGAGGAAGAGCACGTGGGTGTGTTAATTCTTTATCAGCGAGCATGTGGCACCTCTTTAAGCTACTATCTCCATAAAAATCGAAAGATAAGATTTATGAGAAATCCTGATATAAGTGTCGACTATCGGACAAATCAATACTCACTCATATTAACGCAGAGAGGCAACAATGCTTTTCTTAATTCTGCTTTTGCCGGAACTTCTGGTGGCCGAGAACTTATTTCAGAATCCTGGTTTCGAAAGTACTAGTGGATGGATTTGCAATTCCTGTACCGGAAGCCTTTCGTCTGATAAGCACGGAGGTTCCCATAGTTACAAAGTTACAGGGAGGTAGGTGTGAATCAGACAAAGTTGTTTGCATCGTCTCGACCAAATGCTTTCAAATGAATATTTTCCCGGAAAGTGGGGCTATAGTTTACTCTTATTTTGAATTCCATCTGACAAGAGGTCTTTTACGTACACGGCTATGTGCACGCGGTGTTATGGTTATTCGTCCCATCCTAACGACTCGACGCTGTTTTAGCCAAGCTTCCTATCCAGCACCACTAAAAACTTTACGTGCACTCCAATGTGTACACGGACCTCTGTTTTTCGTCCCATCCGAACGACTAGGCAGCTGTCCTTGTCAGGCGCCAGAAAATCGAGATGAACTTTCTCGGCCAATGCAGGGATCCAACACCCGACCTCCAGGCTAGCGAACCAGCGCCTTATCAACTTAGCCACCGTGACCCCCGAGTGAAAGGAAAGTTAACGAAAGTTATAACTTCTAGGCCATAACTAGGCATTGCTCCATGTTCGTACAACGGCTACCACCCCTGATAAGTCAAAATCTAGAAGGTTCTTCTTGGTCCATTTCGTTACCACGACGACCGACGTGAGCGATGTGTAAGCCAGGTTACTTTTGAAAAGAAACAACTAGTCTTCAGGATAATTTTCTAGGTCAGTCAGTAGATTGTAAGCTGGGTAATATTTATCCTTCGCTAATTTTATCCATTCTGTTTATTTTGTGAAATCTAAGACCTACAAACCTGAGGCATTATTCATGAGATCTAAAACTGAAATATATTACGAATGAAGTCATTTTATTGTTTGAGGGTTAAAATTCCAGTACTAATTTAAATTCTTGGCCGATGAAAGGACAGAATTCGAAAAATATTTCATTTTTAGTTTTCATGAATATGGTGCCTTTTCAAAATCATTTATCTAGTCAAATAGCCTTGTAAGAACAGCGCCTAGGCGTTCGTATAGAATGAAAATCAAAGGTTCCGTGTTCACATTGGCGTGCACGTAAAAGAAACCGTGGTAGTTACGGGCAAATGCCTATTTCCTAGCAAAATGTCCAAGCATCAACCCAGTTGGAGAATATATTTCATTTTTTTTCTATGTCACGCGTCTTCCATTTAGAAAACTAAATACTCTCCAATATGGCTCCCCACAACAATATTAAAGAAAATAACGACCTGTGTCAATATATATAATAAAGCAAATTCAGTTAGTCCTCACCAATGTGATTTTCTGTTCGTATGGGTCCTGGTGGAACCACAAAGCTACTTGAAACACGTGAATGTTGTTTTATTATAAAAAGTAAACGATTGGAGCACAGCAAGGTACTTTTGATTTTGTAAATAAATCTCTAACCCGGTGAAATAAGAAGTAGACATTTTACAGGAATTCTCGAAGAACAGAAAATCAAATTTATGTTGAGTTATCCAAGAATATTAATTAATTTATTACTTGTATTAGACAACATGATTGGGCTGGAGCTAGTCAAGATCTCCATCTAGCAGCAGGTCACACTTATTATTTTAAAGTGCACGTGAAGATATTAAATACAGTTGATGGTAAACAGTATCACGATGTAAAGACTATGTTGGACATTGTCGATAACAATGGTAAGATCGCATTTGCCAAGCTCCTTTACCCATTACAAATCAGAAGCATCTGGTCGCAAAACTAGAGCCTAACGAATACTGGGTATGGTAGATAGCAATGGCTATTTTTTGCGAAATACTTTGATAAATTCAAAATATTGTCAAGCTCCTATTCCCATTATCATTGCGAAGCTTCTGGCCGAGAACAATAAGTATTATCTTATTTGCTAAAGAGTTGATAAGCTCCTCTGTCCATTGCCAGAAACTTCGGGCCTAAAGTTCCTGACTTTCTACAGTCTATGGATATACCTTGTCTGCTAAATAGAGTCATAAGACGCTGGCTCTGTAGTCTGGGGTCGCGTGTTTGATTCCTGCATTACCCGGAAAGCTCATCCGGATTTTCTGACATGGTTTTTGCCTTGTCAGTGGTGCAGGACAGAGGGCCTGATAAGGACAGCTGTCAAGTCAAGTGGCGTGGTTTCGATTCCCAGTGACAAGGACTAGCGTCGCCTGTCTAATCTCGTTGGTTTTCTACAGGTCTCCCTGTGCCCTCCCTCCCGCTGCTAAAGACCCCAACGCACAAGCGAATTGTTGAAATACAATTGTACCATATATTGACTCCGAAATGAACTAGTTTGTTTCGTGTGAACATATGTACCGATTTCTCGCCCTCTCTTTCCTATGTAAAGGACTAATCAGTCAAAAATATTGGCAACGTCCATTTCCCTCATAGCAAACAATAAAGCATAGCTCGTAACCCCATTTCATTATATTTTAGGTAACCATAAGTATGATACACCTGGTTCCACTAAATTTATTACACCTGGTCAGTGGCATCTTGTGGGTGGTGATTACCACATCCCCAGTAATAGTAAGTATAGCTAAGTGGTGATTACCACATTCCTAGTAATAGTAAGTATTACATACATACATCGGAAACCTTGACATAGAACGGACCTTATAATTTTGCAACTCGATTATCAAAGCTATACATTTGAGGTGGGAAGCGTGAGATTCGCGTTGATCAAGTCCTCAAACTGGGTTAGTACCCAATCGACATTGGTGCAGAAAAGTGTGGGGTATTAAGGGAAAGGATTGATCGGCGGTGTCAATACTAGATCAAACCCTCTATTGAAGATGGTTAACAGCATCCTGCTCACAAATACAGACGTTGTTTTTAGTCAACTTTTGTCGGATTCCTGATTACTACTGATTCTATTAGAACACTATCGCATCCATTAAATACCACAGGGAGGCGTCATTCAAAGATTAATTGGCTAAAGCATGATTACCGATTCTTGCTTACTACCGATTCTTTAAAAACATTATTAAATTCTGTATACATAGGCCTGGTTTCCTTGAACAAACCCAAATCAACCAGGTCATGGACCTGTCTGTTTCGTAGTACTGAACATGCAAAGCATATACAGATATTCTAATATTTCCAATTTAGATCAATTTAGATGACTTGTACTATGGCTACATTTTACTTTTTTTATATCATTTTTCATGTTACTTATTTTTCTATCTCAGCGAAATCTGTTAGATTTTATGTCCAGGTGTCAGAGGCTGGTGTTAATTATTTGATTGATGATGGTGAATTAACACAGGTTCAAACATTATCACAATTTGCCAGCGATGCTGATAAGAGAATAGATCATCTTAGAAAAGCCGACTTGAAAATCAGGTAGGATAATTCGAGGCATAGTATATGGATGAAGACCACTATATGCTTTCGCGTTGACTTTTCTCAACTTTTCGTTGTACAAAATTAATGAAGCATATCAACACACTACACCGCGTATCTGCCCGTCTTCATTAGCCTAGTCGAAGTAGAACAGGAGGAAAGTGTTAGGATACGAGTATATAATGTCAATATGTTTCTATTTAAAGAGCTTTTTAATTGATAAGAATGACGCATGTGCGTATTCGTAAATTTTATTTATATTTGATTTTATAGCGAATCTATATGATGTAACGCAATAACGTTTTGTGTACAGCAATTACTACGTTTTGTAACCGAGTTAATAAGATGATTAATGGAATAATGCGCTTTATCGAGCCTTACTATCGTTTCTAAACTACCTAATAGTAATAAACAATGTAATGTTAATATTACTGGAAATAATTCATATTGGGTAGCTGATGTCGCCAGGGTAAATATATATATTGACCGTCTATACATATTTATTTGTTTACAGTTTAAGCGGAATTGCTAATCCGTCCGGAATTAAAGTTGAGGTAAGCATTAAATTTCCATTGGTACTGAAATTTATTTGTTCAAAACGGATGTTAGCATTAAACACATACATCGGTGATAATAATTTAATTCAAGTTGAGATTAGCATAAAAAACAGATGCATCGCTAATATTAATATCGATAATATTTCTATCGGCGGTTTAGAATGATTTAATTCAGCATAGGATAAATTTAATACAAATTTAATAACTGTGTGACGTTTTATTCTTCATTGGGTTTATCTTATGTCGGTTGTAATCAGTTCTGTAGATTAAATTTTGGTTTCGTAAAATTAAATGGGTTGACCATTTTTGTCTTATCCTGCCGACAGTGTAAAGCCAAATAGGTTAAATGCCAACTCCTGTTTCATCTATATACGTCATCATCTGTCACACACACACACGCACCCACCCTCACAAACACACACATAAAACCCGTTCAGGGCGGTGTAACATATTACATTTTATTTTCCCCTATCAGGGAGGTGCAACCATTTTAATAATGTATTATCTACACTTATGTCAAGTGTAAAGGGAGCCGTGGTGACCCAATGATTAGAGAGAGAGAAAAATTGGGGTTAACGTCCACTCAACACAAACTAAGTCAGTTCGGGACTAACATATGGTTTAATTTTATTTCAATAATTCGCTTGCGCGTAGGGGTCATTAGCAGTGAGAGGAAACCGGAGTGCCCGGAGGAAACCCACGAGGTTGAGAAGGCGCCCCTATCTCCACTAGGCCATCCCCCCCGACTCAATGAGTAAGACATTGCCTTGCTTAATTGGGTGTCCCCTGTTCGATCCTGGTTTTGGCATGGTTCAGGTATGTGTAATACGTAGGCCATGAAGGTCGCTTGTACACATTGACATGCACGTAAAAGAATCCATGGCAGTTGTAATTCGAAAGTGTTGGCCGTAGCGACGCTGTCTGGGCAAAATTTCGTTCAAAGTACACTGCATGGTATTGCAGAATATTAGAACGTTAACCCCTATTTTATTTCATTTCAATTGGACACCTATAATATCGGAAATCTTGAATCCAAATTACAGAAGGTGTATCCATTTTGATAATATCAATATCAACAGGTTCAACAAACTCGAAGTGAATTTGGTTGGGGTTCCGCCGTCAACGTTAATTACATTCAAGACTCAATTCATAAAAAATATCAAGATTTCTTCTACGATTTATTTGAATGGGCAGTATTAGAAAATGCGTTAAAATGGCCAGGTCTCGAACATAGCAAGGTAAGTAACATTTTACTAATAGATACAAATTTTTAGTATGTATAGAAAGTGGTTAGCAATTATCCAGTTATAATTAATTAGCAAGCGTGTAATTAGCTGTAAAAGATGTCACTACTGGTGTAAAAGCATGACTAATTATAACACCCATCACTATTGAATACAGAAACCTGGACAATAGTGATGTATATCATTCATTAATCACATTTAATTAATGTTATGCGATCAAGCAGTCTTTGTTACCGCAGTTGGAACAGTGGCACGTGATTTCGTATTGTAACCAGAAGTAAAATGTTGATGTATTTTACATTCACCGCTATGGTTTAAAAATTAAAGACATTGAGATCTCGATGGTAACAGTCTCTACTCTAGAGTGATTTCAAACATCAGTGCCACCTATGTGTATTTAATTAATGTAATGCAAATCAAAATAGTAAATGTTGGAGTATTGTAGAGTCACTGCCATAACCCATTTAAAATTGAAAACTACTGTGTATGGTCCATGAATGCAAAAGTAATTGGTTTCTTTATTTTTATTCGCAGGGGAATTTCCAACCCGGTAATGCCTTAAATGCAGTTAATGCCATGCGTGCTAAAGGGTAAATTTGATTTAAAAATTATTCTAATTATTCTAATTAATTCCTGTCCGGTATTATTCGACGATTGTATTTTGTTACGCTTGTCAACACGTTCGTACATCGGCCGAGTAAATTCCATCGCATTGTCCAGTCCCGTTTCCCCTTTTCAATGGTGCAAGACGTAGAGTTTGACAAGATCTAGACGTTCGGTTGGGCGACAACTGGAAGAAAAACTGTTTGAAATGCCACTGTCCAGACAAAATGTCCCTTCGTTCAGAAATGTTTCACGGTTAACCCTATTTAAAGCTGCAATTTCATATTTTTGAGTTATATTTGTAAAATGTATTAGAATAAAGCTCTAAAACAGATGGTATCTATAAACAGTCCTACCTTGTTAAATCCTATAATTCACTATTGCCAGTTGAGAAATTAGCAAAACTATCAATTTCAACTTGAAAATCAAACGTTTGAAGATAGCTATTCCATTGGGGGAATAGAAAAACAAGGGAGGTAATTGTGTTATTATTTCCGAGGTAATTGAATTTCAAGTGTGGTAAATAATGCCCATGATCGTATAATAGACATATTTATGTTTTGATTTTCTTAGAAAATATGAAATTCTCGCTTTAAGATATTATCAATAATCAGAATGTACCCTTTTTTGTTAGTATAAAGGTCAGAGGTCATAATATATTTTGGGGAGGATCGAATGTTGTTCCATCGTGGCAGAAGTCAATGTCTGGATCGGAATTAAAACCACTCTTAGAGAAACATATTGGTGACATGGCCAAAACATTTAGGGGCAAGTAAGTAGATATTGTTTATCCATTTACCTTTACCAGGGTACTGATTGACTGAATGATCTGCAAGATAATGATATGTTGGTTGTCCGAATGATGTCCAAGTGAGTGGATATGCTGGTTGTCCGAATGGTCTTTAAACTGTTTTAGTCAGCCAAAGCAATCAACACTCAGCGCATTCACCGAGATGCCGCTCTGGCTTAGTGAGTAACCAGCAGATCGGGGGTTCGATCCTGGTGTTGGTCGAGAATGTTTGAGGGGATTTTCCAGCTTGGTTTCCACCTCTGTAAGTGGGTACAGGACGGAGGCACACGTTGACATACACGTTAAAGAATCTTTCACAGTCGGAATCTGCTATAGGGATAAGCTGTAGCTCCGATGTCTGTCTACAACCATGTTCCTTAAGCAACGTTCGCGAGTTGCTTCAATACTCAGCAATTCTCGAACTTTGCGCTCGTTGTTTTTACAAGTGACTAATTAGCATTGTCCAATCAGAGTTCGTGGCACATAACACACTATAAACAAATAGGGTTTTTTAAATTGAGAAACTCGTGGAAAAACAGCAACCGTGACATTGATCGATCTTTGAACTTTGCAACTCGATTGTCACCTGTAGGCATTTTAGCTAGAAGCAAGAGACTTGGTATTCACGACGACCGATGTATCTGATAGGTTCCCAAGCAGGGCTTGTGCCAATCCAACTTAGTGGCGAAATATACAGGGTTTTACGTGAAGGGCTTGATAAGTTGTATGTAGTTAAGGCGAGATTAAGCCTTCTGAGAACATTGCCGATATTATATCGATTTCACACACGATCTTCAGGTTCCAGCATTGGGATGTTGAAAATGAAAATCTACATCTTCACTTTTACGAAGACAAATTACGAGACCCCCACATCACTGAATGGATGTTCCGAGAGATTCACAGACTAGATCCAGGAACTCAGAGATACTTGAATGACTACAGCATTGTCAGTGGTGGACAATCGGCAATGGTCGGTAGATCTATATAAATTTTATATCTCGAGAATTTCACACTTCTAAATAACAATCTAAATGAAATTAGATTCCAAATTTCGTGTCGTAGGTTTAAAACATAAACACACTTAGATTACAATTTTGTCTCGTGGAATATTTTCTGATTTGTACACTAAAGTGTAAACTACTGCATGTTCCGTCAATCGTATTGCAAATGATTTTTATCCTCCCACCTCCAAGCCCAAGGCAGAGAAAGTTACATTTCAATACAGATTCTCCTAAACCATAATTAAACAAATAATCCACGATACATTGAAGTCAAGATATTAGTTGTCAACGTTGTATTGTAATCCGGGCGTGTTAGACTGTTCAGTTTCAGAATCTGTATCCTTCCATAGGCGCTTTAGAGTGAGAATATGTTGGATTTAGCTCTTTTCGTCTTTTCGTTCCAAGTAATCCTTTCGAATTCATAGGTTTTAAACAAACATTTATTTGCAATGAATGGAGAATATAGAATATAATTATTTTGCTTGAAACCCTCTTCAGGCCTATGTAGATCAAGGAATGCGTTTTAAATCTGCTGGAGTACCAGTATCTGGTATGGGTATACAGAGTCATCTAGGTGGTAATGTTGACGTTTCTGTTATTAAGGTAAAGTATTGTTAAATGAAATGAAATGGGGGTTTCAGATCCAAAGTGTGTGTTCCGGGATACCGCAAACGGGCATACGCCATGTTGTGTGCGTGCAGTATGGAATTTTTACCCGAACAGCGGCACCTCGACCGTTCTCTTATTTCGAGCTCCGTTTGTCAATAGGTTCCCTTAAGTGTACGTCTGTATGTTCTCTGTTTTCGTCAATTCGGAACGACTAGACACTGTTTCCTATTGCTACATGGGTACGCGTACGTCAAACATTTTATCTAAAGTCATGTTAAAAATACATTATGTAAGGTTTAGATAAAGCGCCGATCATTTTGGCTGTAATATTTCAAAAAAAAAATTATATAACAAATTTATAATAATGGCGGACGAAGCGTGCGAAACAGACTTTGATACAACAAGCATCCATCTCTTTTATACGTTCTCGTGGCAATGTCTTGTCACTGAACTTTAGGTTAGTTGGTACTATATCGTTTTAAGACCCATCATCAGACCTATTCGTTCGTTAAATTATGGTATCGACTTCCGGCTTAAATCGACTTTACTGTTTATACTTCAGAGAAGACTGGATGAAGTAGCTAAAGTCGGATATCCTATCTGGATAACCGAGTTAGATATAAACCAGGGGGACAATCACGGGAAAGCGCGACATTATGAGGACGTCATGAGATTGTACTTCAGTCATCCCGCAGTTAAAGGTGTTATGTTCTGGGGATTCTGGGATCAAAGACATTGGCGACCACAAGCTGCTCTTGCAAATGGCAATAATGTTACGGTAAGAGCAGACATTTCCATTTTTTATATTTTAGGGCCCAACAAACTATTGACCCCTGTCGCTATAGGTAATGACGGATGTCGTGCACGGGATAGGGTATATTTACTCTTACTCGAACACTCGATGTCAGTTGAAACTACATTCTGCACACTGATGTCCATCTACTTCATACTTCGGGAATAAAGCTCTACCCTGAATGGCCGCCATATCCCGAAATTAGTATATTGTTTTCAAATAACACACTTTTATGGAATAACAATTACTATGGTTTATTTCACTGCGACGTTTCAACAAGATTTCACAAGTCGTTATCAAGCACTATACACAAATACATAAAGAATGAGAAAAATATGAATATATATACACAAACATCAGTGTGGACCATCCAATTAAATGCAAGGACAGTGAGCATGAGTAGCTATTACAAGCTACTAATAAAACAAAGGTGCACCGTTGTATATATTGGGATTATACAATTAAAAGATGAAACAGAGGATTAACAAGATCATCAAAAATTGAAACCATACCTTTGTTTTATTAGTAGCTTGTAATAGCTACTCATGCTCACTTTCCTTGCATTTAATTGGATGGTCCACACTGATGTTTGTGTATATATATTCATATTTTTCTCATTCTTTATGTATTTGTGTATAGTGCTTGATAACGACTTGTGAAATCTTGTTGAAACGTCGCAGTGAAATAAACCATAGTAATTGTTATTCCATAAAAGTGTGTTATTTGATTATGTTCCAATTACTAAATGCCATTCAAAGAATATAGTATATTGTTTAATGCGATTTTACCCCTTTTAACATATTCTGACAAACACACAAAGACAGAATAAACCTATTCTGTTCCATTTAATGGAAAAATCATTAATACAGGTGCGGATCCAGGAATTTTTGCAGGAGGGGGTTTGCCAGGTTTCTGTTACGAAAATCTGCCATCATCGTCTCTAAATTACATAGGCATACATACAAATTGAGCTTTTTAAACAGAGAAATCATTTTATACTGATGTAGGATCACTTTGTGATGTAATTTCATTGATGCAAGGCATTATTTTTTTTATGTAGCTGAGCAGGGGGGGGGGGGGGGTTGGACCCCCCAAACTCCCCCCTCTGGATCCGCGCCTGATTAATACTTCTCAAAATTCACGAATAATACTAAGTGTTTTCGACTAAAATCGTCGATTTAGGACTTAAAATGTCAGTCAACTAGCTTAGTGTCTGTTCGCTGGCAACCTAAGTTTAGTATGTTATAACAATTCTAAATGAACACGCTGGAGTAGTTCGACCAGACAAATACAAACCATAACACGGAGTTATCGTGGCCTTAAAAGCACAACAAACCAGATGGACCACATATATTTCAAAAGTCCACAATATATACTTCTTTATCTAAAATGTACACCCGAGTAGAAACAAATCTTCATACTGAATGGGTCGGTAGGTATGGAAACAATAGCACAATTATTATTATAAGATAAAGATTTTATGCAATTAGGTACCTCGGGTTATTCGCAAATATTTTTGTAATTCTCGTGGGAAGTATGGTGCAAAAGGTTAACTTCAAGTTGTCAAAACTTAATTTAGTAAAGAAACGACTTCTGGTTGTGGTTGATCCTAAACCAAAAAGGTGCGCGTGTTATGAATGCAACGGAGAACGTCTTTATGATATTTTACTATTGTGTTAAGTTTAAATCAGGCGAGTATACCATGGTTGAACTGTCATTAATTAACTTTTTTCTGTACTGAATTCACAGCCAAATGAAGCAGGGAAAAAGGTACAGCAGCTGCTAAAACATACGTGGAGAACCAACGAATCACATAACATAAGTCACGGTCAGACTGTCAGTATCCGAGCTTTTAAAGGTTCCTATAAGTTGCTGGTACATCATAATGACAAAGTTATTCATACCGAGAACTTCAGTGTTGGTCAAGCTGGAAATACTCTTAAGGTTAATCTGAGTGGATCAGGTAAGCTTTGTTATTTGATCAGGAACCATAAGGTTGGTTGTTGTTCTTCTTGAGGCGACCAATTCAAGTACGATTGGCATGATTCTTGACTTGATTGTTCCTTAGACAGTTGCACTTGGATTGGCGGGTGCACTTTGATTTTGGATAGGATATCATATACCAATATGGCGGCGAGGGCGTAAAGCTCGATTTCTGTTCCATAGTACGCTCGAATGCCATAGTTGTTTGTGTGTAATTCAAACTACAGATAGTGATAGGATACCATATACCAATATGGCGACGAAGGCGTAAAGGTCGATTTCTGTTCCATAATACGCTCAAATGCCATACTTGTATGTGTGTAATTCCAACTACAGATAGTGTGTCAATATATATTAGTTGTATGCTGACAGTTACAAAAGTTATATATAGTAGAATAGCCAATTAAAGCTGCCTTTTGGTGATATATAATTGAAACTCAAGATGGCAAAATAAAGCTTTATACTGTATATATACTTATTTGATAAATTAATAAATTTGTTTAATAAAGTGTGGATTTTTTTGTTTAATAATTTCCAAGAACAAGTTTGTATAATTGAAACTAAATTGTTGTTTTTTTTAACAGGGTCAAATCCACATGTTGATAAAGTGTTGATTGGTTAATGGAAGAAGGCGATGCAGATGATGTTTAATGTAAACATTTGAATGTATGAAATAAATCTTAGACATGGTTGTGAACGGTGCATTGTTTTATGTATTGTACCCAAAGCCCAGCGTTAACCGGAGCGGGGCTCTGGACCTGATTAGAATTGCAGTGCCCTTAACGCGACAAACAGACTATTTCATATCCCCTTGAATTTTACGCATGTGTAACACACAATTAAACGGTTGGTAATGCGACAACAATTGCATAACATCAGATCATATACGAAATCTATTCAGTTCCGAATGGCATACAAGTCTAGAAGCCTAGATTGATCACAGAGTTGATATTCGCAGAGGAGGTTGCGGGATAACCCAGTCTCCGCCCCTCGCGCCTCTAATTCGATTACCGTGATAATTTCATCTGGAATTTCATCTGACGAACATTCAGGCTTATGAACTGGAAAGATTAGCCGATCTCACTTCCAGTTTGTTTCTTGTCAGCCAGCGGCCTATATATTCTCTACACACGTTTCACTGATTGCTCTATTTTTCCCAACAGTATACCAAATTATTGAGATCGGCTAACCTTAAGCCTCTACGTTGGCCATATTTATTCCACAAATTCGAAACATTTCGGTATTTTTATAACCGGAGTTAAGCTTTAATGTACCATGAAAAAATGTTAAATATGGCTCCCCATGATATGGAGTTGGGGACGGTGAGGGGGGGGGGAGAGGTTATCTCCGGTGCTGGACAGGGCACACCTGTCCACGACAGGTGAGCCAAAGTTCATTAAAAAAGGTGGGCCTAAGCATATGAAGAAAAATGAATGAAAGAGATAGAAATGAGAAGGAAGGAAAGAAAAGAAAGAAGTGAGGAGAGGACAGGACACACTCATTTGATCTGAAATGCTTGGAAAATTGGTATGCGGTTGTCAATTCACGCGTTATCGGCGCGTTCCCGCACTTGTTTGGTGCGTACTTGTTTGGTCCTTGGTCAGTAACCTGACAGATGGGTCTTCGGCCGACCAGTCCGGCACTGGTCAACTCGTGCGCAAAAAATCACAAGTTTTGTCATGTAGTCAGATGGCGCAGTTTTGATTCCCAGTTTTAACATTAAAAGCAGTAGGGTCGCCCGTCTAACTTCGCGGGTCTTTTCTTGCTCTCCCGGTTTCCTTCAACTGCTATAGAACCCATGCGCAAGGATATTATTGAATAAAATTGACCATTCGTTAGTCCCGAACTGACCTAGTTTGTTTTCAGTGGAAATTAAACCCCATTTCTCTCTCTCTCTCTCTTCCGCGTATATGAACGTAATCAGAAGTTATTAGATGGGTGGGTGGCCGATACACACAGACGTAGATGCTATTAATTCCCGGGGGCTATGATGGCTCAGCGAGTATGGCGCTGGCTCACTACTATAAAGGTCCGTCCGTCTGCTACACCGACAAGGGGACACCTGGACCAAAAATGAAAGTCTCACATTCTCGGTCAACACTATGAGCGAACCCATTACCTACAAACTAGCAAGCCACTTCGCCACCGCATATACTGCATATATATCAAAGATTTAGTTCCCGGCTTCGTAGGTGGCCATTGATCTATTTACAGGAACTTTCTCGGCCAATACCATGGTCGGGCCCACTAACTTTAAACTAGCAAGCCACTTATACCCCCGTCAGACCGGGGTTGTGTCCTTATTGCGCTTCTACAGCGACCGAAATTGTCCCAGAGCGAGTCAAGATCGCCATAAGCGTGGCAAAAGCGTGGTAGAAACGCTAGATATCGTGCTGTGGTCTCCATGATCGTCAATGATCGTCGAGCCACGACGTTTGTTTTGAACATGCTCATATGATCTGGAAAGTTGCGGGAATGTGATGGGGTCGCAAAGGTCCTTACTACGCTGCTGCGGCGACAAAAAATGGTTTCAGAGCGTGTCAAGATCACCATATCGTCCTGTGGTCTCCATGGTCGCCAGTGATAGCTGAGTCACGGCGTTTGCTTTGAGTATGTCCAAAGCAAACGCCAAAGTTCTGCCATATAACCTGGAAAGCAGAGAGAACGTGGTGGTTCGCAAAGGTCGCGAGATAAGCGTGGTAACATCTCTATGAACGTAGTACACGCGCAGTACACACGTGGCAAAGACGCTGCGAACATTGTAACATTGGCAACGGTGCCTCCATGGCGTCTTCACCACAACGCTCACGTGTCGTTCTGGGTCCTTATGACGTTGTCATGGCGATGTTTCCACCACTGTTGCGCGATTGCACCACGACCTCATGGAGCTACCTCTAAAATATGGCGATGTTATGAGGTTCCCACTACGTGTATGGAGTTCTTAATACGACCATGGCGCGGTTACCAAACTTGCATTACTCGACTATGGCGATCATGCTTTTCATGTATAACGACTTGCTTTGAAAACGGGCGATTCAAAGGTCATCTTGAAATTTCGAAAAGAAAAATCTAACTAGCTTATATAGTCGCCGTGATCACGTGGTGGAAACGCACGTGTAGTCCAGATAAGACGTGTGGTTGAGCGTCGCGAGTTCGCGATGACCGCCGTTGCCAAGCTTATAGAT
Source organism: Patella depressa (assembly GCA_948474765.1). Classification (NCBI taxonomy): domain Eukaryota; kingdom Metazoa; phylum Mollusca; class Gastropoda; family Patellidae; genus Patella; species Patella depressa. The sequence continues at coordinate 87,775,157 of OX419715.1, read as the reverse complement.
CTCAATAGAAACGCCATAAGCGCGGAGAGATCGTGACGAGCCCACCGCGAGAATGCTGTATAAACGCGCCGGTCGCAGTAAGAACGCGACTTTTTAAGTTTTTTTTTTTCATTTTTCCGCGTTGTGTTCAGCAGCATCGACAGATTTCTATGTTTCTTCGCAAGTCAGGAGCCGAAGTTATTGCTTTGCAACAAGCTCTTTGGATGAGTCATGCAAATCCGTGCAATATGAAGACACGTCAAAACTTTGTTTGATGTTTAACAGCACAGATCCGTGCCCAAGTACCGGAGGAACACCACTGGACGTATACTACAACGAGAAGCAAGAGACAACGACAGGTGATGAAAATGGTGTCTGGTCGTCCGCAAAATTGGTAAGTAGATAATATATTTATCTATTGTATTTATTTCATTCCAACACTTAAAGCGGTAATAATTAATTTGTCGTCACAAATCTGCTTTTGGTTATACTAACTGATGAATATGTATATTCATTTAGGAATTCTGACAATTTAAAGATGCTTGCCCACAAAAGTATTTATCGGGTGGTTATTTCCAATGGAAGTATGGCAATTTTGGTATATATTAAAAGTAGAGACATCCAATTTTACTAGAAAAACGCTAATGGAGTTCATACAGGACAAAGTTGTAAGGGTTTCCCTAACCCGCTACTTAGCCATCAGGGATGTCTGCTTGAGTAACGTTAAAGGTTGCACGCGAAGATTGTCTGATTTGATGATATATCTAGACTGAAAGCATATTCAACCTTATTAATCTGTCAAAAATTGCTTCTAATCTCTCTCTAAACTTTGTATCCGTCGGCAAATACCGCAAGCTATAAATATACTGGTGTTAGATGCCATGTCTGTGAGCTCAATTGATTAAGGGGGGGGGGCATTTTTCAGAATGTATCACTTACTGTCCATTTATCATACATATTCAGGCTAAAGAAAATCTTTAACTACCTTTCCGCCGTTTAATGGAAGAATATTGTGTTCGTTGACACCCCTTTATGTTCCCAAAACCGCCTGTATAACCATTGGATCAAGGAAAAACAATGGTAGTTTTTCGGGCAATCCAGTATTTTATTAGTAAGAGGCGGCTATACGTTCCATGAAAACCAAATTTGCCATACTTTTATTGGAAATGGCCACCCAATAAATACTTTCGTGACAATGTATCTTTAAATAGATATTAATGTAAGCATCTGTAGGTTTCTATATAAGAAACACAAACTACAGTAAAGCAACACTAGTCGCATTATTTTCTCCTTAGCAGGGGTACAGTTATATTGGCCGGTGATTTTTCTGTTATATAAGAGTGTGTTCACATTCGTTTATCTTTAAATTCGGGATAGGTACAAATTAAAGACGAATCGACCACTTCAAAACTTACGACTGGGGTGTCTACAACGGTACCAGATGAAGCGATCCCCACAGCGACAACGATGGACATGTCCCCAACGGCGACAGATGAGGCGAACACTACAACTGCAACAACAACAGAGACATCTACACCGATGTCAGAGGAAACGACCACAACTGAGATGTCGACAACAGTGACTAGGATGTCAACAATGGTACCAAATGAAACAACAACCACGGCTACTATGCTTACGATGTCTCAAACGGTAGGTCATGAAATAAACTTAAATAGTTCAATTTACAATAAAACACTTCGATACCATTTCTTACAGCTAAACCGATACTGGTTGAAGTGAATCGGATTTTTATGAACTCGAACACACCCTAGAGCAACAGTGTACTACATTCGTCATATCAGAAGGGCGTACGTCGACACTACTGTGTGGACTATCAGAGATATCCCCACCCTCCGTCAGTCCAGAAATGGCATTATTATTATTGGCCCCATCTTTCTGTCTTATTTGATGCATTAAAACTACGTATAATTAACATTCTGATTTCAGACGACACGCACCAACACAGCAACTGGTCAAATTTCCGGTAGGTCATTATTAAAACGCCATGGGTTTATTTTATGAAGGGTTACGCGTGATAGTAGTAACTATTGTCGAATTCATTCCTATCTTCTAGTCAGTCCAGAAAACACAACTGGTGTGGGGGTTTAAGGTGGTAAATGTTTAAGGCACAGGCTAACGTAGTAGGGCGGAATTGATGCGAATGCAATCATATTATTGGTGGGGATCTATACTTTTCGTGTTTCATGGACGACAATCTCTCCGTTAGGGCTGGTATTTAAACATTTAACTTTTAAATTGAATTCTAAAACGCTTATATCTCTGTGATATCATAGCAGTTGTGTGTCGATAATTTTGCATACTATGTATTTTGACATCCCCATCCCAAGTCAAATAACAAATTCCTTTTTTTTTCTATCCTATAATGACCCTACTTCTCTTTAAATCAACGAGGCAAAATTTATCAAATTGTCACAAGATTGGTTATACATCCGCTATAACTTCACTTGAGCGATGGATAAAAGGAAATGAAATAAAATAGGGTTGAACGTCCATCTGGTCTGCTGTAGGCTAATTTAGACGCACTTATGACAACCATGACCTACTGATTAAAATACAGGTCTATATTTCGTTTCCTTTTTATGTCTATGTTGTAAGTGGGTATTCGGGGATACTACTTTTGCTTTAAGGGCGTTGAGTAGTCTAAAATGCAAATTTTAAAGCTAGCACTGTAATTATTGTTGATAAGATATGACATTTTTTGTTATTTGGGGTGATAAACTACATATTAATCACCAAATAAATACCAATTTTATTTACCAGCTATGTTCCAAACTTGGCCCAAAAGCATGATAAAAAGGGGTATTGATGACAACAAAAGTAGAATTTTCTCAGTTATGCCTGCAGATATTTTCATCAAATTTCGCATGAACAATGCTAATAGCAAGTCCCAAAAATACACAGGTCAATTTTTGGCTATTGGTTATGGTTTGTCTTGTATCCATGGAAACGCTAAAAAACGATGCGTTTTCTTGGAAATTCTATTAGTACAAGCTCAAAAGATTTATTGATAATCCCACCAGTAGATCGAAAGTGGAGGTTATAAGCTACATTTCGACACCAAAAACGTTAAAAAATACCAACTCAAAGTATTTTAAAATTGTTGTTCATTATTTACCTTCAAACGAGATTTTGCGATTTTGGATTAATTCTTTGAATACGTCGACAACAAGTATTAAAATACAACAATTCGGATGTAAAAGTAAATAATTACTTCACTGCACTACTCCACCGCACTCTAAATCATGTTATGCATTCAAAAAAAAGTAATCTTTGACCATAAAAAAAAAAATCCGTCATGTTCCTTTCGTGATAGATAAGTAGACCTGGATAATCATGTCATATAGTAAATAGACCTGGATAATCGCGTCATACAGGGAATTCCTTCTGGTCACGTGACATCTTCCACTCCTGTTGAAGCCACGTTTGTGTTGATCACGTGACTGGCGTGCACGACGTCATAATTTATTCAACACCTGATCTAGGTCGGGGAATCAGTCTCGTTTGCTATAAATAGTTTTATTCCTCCGCCTCGTATCTCCATTGTTACACATAAAACGACGCGACTTTCGAGAGTTTTCTGAGTTATTTTATAAGTGGAACAAGTTTGCAAAGACTTAATAAGATTGGCGTTGAAAAGTTAGTGCGAATCTTAGACTGCTCAACGCCCTTAATTTGTTTTCTTTCTTGACGAATGTCTACCCACAGTGTGCTAGATCACAGGAACTTTTTGTTTTTTGATAAACAATATTTTTATTCAGGTTGTCCGAATGGGATTCGGAACAGGCTTAGCCTATGTAAAGTCCCTCTCCCTTAACAAACCATTTGAATGGCTAATCCCTCGCATCATTCAGACACTCTTTCAGATTGACCCTTATATCGAATTTCATCTGACAGGGGTTATTTTATGTGCACGACAATGTGTAAACAGGACCTCGGGGTTGCGTCCTTCTGTCCTGCAGCATTGTCAAGGGGTGGGGGAAGGCCTGAAAATCTCGATGAAATTTCACCGGATCTCCAGGTTAGCGAGCTAACGTCTTACTCACGGGAACACTTGGGCTTTGCTGTTTTTTACAATTGTAACGTCCACGCTACATGATATTATGGACAGGTTGATTTACTTAGAATTATTTACACGTGATGGACGTACTGATAAAAGCAGATTTTGGTGTTTTGTTTACAGGCTGCCATATAAATGTCGGCATGGCTGACTCATTCCGAAGTCAATTTGGTGGCGTCAGAGAGATTCAACCAGATATTTCAAAGCCGTCTTTCCAAGTCAAGTGTACACCAACAGTAGGATTAATACCCATGGGAACATTATTCACCGTCATACAGCAAAACTTACTGCAGGATCAGAACTATCCAAGACTTCAAGGACGGATTCGGTGATGTAGCGGGGGATCATTTCATTGGCTTGGATAAGATACATCTGATGACGTCATCATCAGCATACGACATGATAATGGCTATGGTGAACATATATGGTTCAGATCTCGATTTCGATAAATACATTTACATGAAATATTATAATTTTCAAATAAGCGATTTTTCGAAAAAATACAAAATGTCCGTCTCGTCATCAGGGGCATTATTTACCGATTATTACGACCAGTTAGAATACCTGAACGGTACCAGTTTTTCGGCCAAAGATGATGATAATGATGGAATTAAATTCGTTAACTGTGCTGCTGTAAATAACCACGGGTTTTGGTATAATGCCGCTTGCAATGGTTGTGTTCTCAAAGCACGCCTTGTTATCTGGATGATCGCGTCATTGTTACCATGGCGTTAATACCGCGCACCGCAAACTAATATGGCGTCTATACCACTCACCCCAGAGTAATAAACATCGATTTCAGTGATAATCAAATAATAAAGCAATGATATTCCCAATACAAGTGTTTATAATTTCTAGACTAAAAGCAGTCTTTGAAAAATGACTAACAGCTCTTTTGTTTGGTCCAAAATATGATTTTCAATTTCCAGAATGACCCGCTGTTGAAAATTGCAAAACGACATTCAGTTTTCAGATAATCGTTTATACCAATCTGCTCAGCATAGACCTCTTCCTTAAGTGTCCGCCATATACAGTAATTAGTACATTGTTTTGTATAGTGCTGCCCCACTCCGGTTAACATCTATACAACCCCAAAAGTCTAATTCAACCTAATATATACTTTGCAACATTTTCGAAATGTACTGAGTGATTACGAATAAAATCTTCGATTTAGGAATTAATATTATGTTGATTAACAAGCAGAGCTAATTGTATACTGAGAGTGAGGTTACTTTACTGACTGTTCATCATGTATATTGTACATGGTAATCAGTCCACTTGTAGCGTACACTATTTTTCTTATAGTTTGATCGTTTGTACTTGGTTTTATTTTATTTGGTGTGCGCTAATATCAATTTCCGGGCAAAATTCCCTCAGTTAGTTTAGACATGCTTTATTGGTCCAAATCCTTTTTACCCCACAGAGGACGACCAAGCTTTAATTTTCACCAAATAACGTTCCTATTATTTATTATAGCACCTCTCTTTCTTCCCTTTTTACAACTTATGATGTTTTTTTTATTGTTTTGTTAGTCTATAGATATGGAAGGATAGCAGAGTTAAAAGTTTGTTTACGGCGATATATAAGGCGAGTAGTTGGGAATCTCAAAATGTCAGCTGTCAATTTCATACATAATTTCGAGCAATATTCATGGTAATTATTTGCCCCTCCTTAATGCAAAGCGTTCAGTTTAACGAAAATTTTACGAACAGTCTAAGCCGGGCATAGAAACCATAATGGAGAAGTTAAAGGACAATATTGGTGTCAGTCATTATCACATATGTGATAGGGCTGGTTAAACACATTCCAGATATAATTTTAACACCGGCGAGATCATTTCTACTATAGAGGAGTAATAGGATTCACGATTAATCCCTCTATGTAACTGACTGGAGTGACGAGTGATAACAGATACAAGGGGCGAATTTCTGCACACTAATAATTCATTTGAAGACAAAAAGTTGTTACATGGGACCGCATTAGGATATCTGACGATTCAATGAAGTAATTTAATGTCATAAGATAAGAGAATACGAGAAAAAATAGAAATAGTCCTGTACAATCCGTTGTTTTTATTCCTTCTATAGGGAAGACTGGGGCACATTGAACCATTTTGTTCACATACATGTTTGTCCTCATTTCATATTAGATGTTTTTATTGGAAGATCGCTTTACTTTATTGTACTGTTTGAAGACATATAGTTGCTATCGCGTATCAGATTCAATTAAATTAATCTTCAAGAAATTGTCTCACTTATGTATAGCCTTGGGGTTGTCGAGTGTTATCTATTTATATATCCATGGCCGTTCAGTGTACCCGGTCTCCCCTACCTCATAAAAACATGGTAATGCACGGACTTTTAATCTGTTTTTCTTTCGTGTTCTCTTATCTATTGGCAGTCAATTGATTTTATGAATTGTCAGATATCCTCCCACAGTGTCACACAACAACTTTTGATCTTCGAATGAATTATTAGTGAGCAGAAATTCGCCAATGTGTCTGTTATCACTAGTCACTTCAGTCTGTTATATACAGGAACAACTCGTGTTTTCCTTTGACGTTCGTCACTTCCGATTCACGAAACCTTTATTACTCCTCTAACATAGCAATGATCTCTGTGTTAAAAAATTAAATTTGGAATGTGTTTAACCAGTTCTATCACATATATGATAATGACTGACACCAATATTGTCCTTTAATGGCGGTCTACCGCTTTTGCATATAGAAGTATGAGTTGAGGAATTTCTAGGTGATTTGGTTTTTAAATTATAATCAACTCAGCCTTGTAATTTGCTATTATCTATACCAAGAATTTCCTAAGAGATTTTGGTTATTAAGATTCGCGCACACCATATCCTGCGATAAATCGAAATTGCCTCTTCAAAATCGTTGAAGCAAGACGTCAACAGACGTCATGCAGAAGTTGTCGCCCTTTATTCACCACGAATCCACGAGTTGACTAAAAATGAGAAAGTATTTGCTTACAATGATTACACGGATATTTGTATTGAATGACATTTTTAAACATACATTATGCAAGAGCTAAATTTGCGTATTGCAGGTCTTTCTTTAGGCCTGAAATGTTATCTAAATTATTAATTAACATATCTAGACCATAATCAACTCTCGATCACAACGCAAGCCTGCAATCTTATGTGGATTATGATCCGATTTTCTGAAAAACTTTCCTTCTCGATTTAATTAATAAACAAATAATCGAGATTAGGCGGTTTGGTCATGATAATCGACACTAGGCGGCAATTTTACTTGCTTAATATTCGGTTCATAGTTTATCAATTTGATTGACATTTTCAGCAAATCGCCTTTACATTATGTAATGAGATCCGCTAACTCGTTATGTAGTGAGATCTGCTAATATTCCATAATGAATCTTTAAAAATGACCAAGTAATCATAATGGTTGCATTTGGACAGTAATGATAATGTAATTTATTACAATGACAACGTAATGATACCAGCCCAGACACAAGAAGTCAGAAAATGGAACGCTTTAGAAGCAGCTGTGCGATAAGGATATGCTAATAATGTGATGGTAGTTGGTAAACAATACAACATTATGTGTGAACACCCCACCGAGTTTCAAGATGTGTAATACGGTTCAGGAAGAACCAATCCACGCAAAGCGTGATTTAACTGATACTGGATTGTTGAAGTATCTAACGCCATCTTTAATATGACGTTACATGCATATTGTTTTAATGCTTTTTTCCCCGATTTAAATCAATTGTATCTTAAAACATTTAATTGTTGTTCGCGCTAAGCTGGTTAGATATCGTGTCAAGATTGCTGCATGGCTGTGTGGGGTAAAGGAGGATACCATTAATATTTAAAATGTAAGTGAGCTGATCACGATCATCACTTAAAATTCATGAATATATAAAGGTGAAATATTATTTTTCACGTGAAAGAAGATTGTATCTGGAATTCTGTTATTACATTTGCTATGAAGCGTTCCATATTCCATGACTTGTATATTGTAGGTATGCATGGGGACACATACAAGGATCTTTGAAGACGTTACAATTACACTGTAGTCAGGGTCGGATTGACTGAGTAGCTGTACCAACCGCCTCTCCCGGACCTCAACCCCCAGCCCTACCACCACAGTGAAGAAAAACGAAACTATATTGATTCACCTTTTCCGCTACCCACTCTTAGATTATTTTGTCAAGGCTATCATATTTTTTTTCAGCGGTTGTGATGATGAGTTTTATTGATTTAAAATATATGGGTTATGGGCACCTGGTGACCCCTTTGCGCTGCGGCCACCTCTGTCGTTCCGAGACCCAGTTCGACCTTGATTTTACTAAATTGCCCGGACTATTCTGTACATGACAAACACAAACTAAACTACTAAAGGACTGTCGAGAGATATGCATAAGGGGAAACTAAAATAAACATAAATGGGGAAAAACGCGGAGCATCTTGAAGCAATTGTATTATATAATTAATCTGCTGTTAAGGAATGAATTCAAAATTCAAAAACATGATGGAATTTGATAAAAACAGTTTGATAGTTGCCAGATTTCACAAGATTAACGGGGTAGATAACATCAAGAGAGATAAATCAGGTTGCAATGAGACAATCATCACGTTTCAAGAGTCAAGGTCTTCATAGGTGATATGTTGATTCAAGGTGCTTACTTGTAGCCCACTCTTGCATTCAACCACTGTGGTTCCTACACAAAGGAAACCACAATGTCTCCATGGTTAAGGTGCTGGCTTACTAGCCAAGAGGTTTCGCGTTGGATTCCAGTTGTGCTACCAAAGCAGTACCTCTGAATTGTCCACCTCCTTTCACCCTTGTATGTTGTCAGGGCAAGGAATAGCACGTCTCAAGTCGTCTGGTGGTACGCAAAAACAGTGGGTGTCTCAATTCTTTATCAGTGACGATGACATCTCTTTAAGCTACTATCAACTCTATCTCCATAAAATTCGAAAGATAAGATTTATGAGAAATCCTGATATAAGTGGCGACTATCTGACAAATCAATACTTACTCATGTAATGCAGAGAGGCGACAATGCTTTTCTTAATTCTGCTTTTGCCGGAACTTCTGGTGGCCGAGAACTTATTTCAGAATCCTGGTTTTGAAAGTACTAGTGGTTGGTTATGCAATTCTTGTACCGGAAGCCTTTCGTCTGATAAGCACGGAGGTTCCCATAGTTACAAAGTTACAGGGAGGTAGGTGTGAATCAGACAAAGTTGTTTGCATCGTCTCGACCAAATGCTTTCAAATGAAAGCGGATGGACCAACGGAGAAGTGGGGAATATTTTCCCGGAAAGTGGGGCTATAGTTTACTCTTATTTTGAATTCCACCTGTCTTTTACGTACACGGCTATGCGCACGCGGTGTTATGGTTATTCGTCCCATCCTTACGATTAGACGCTGTTTATGCCAAGCTTCCTATCCAGCACCACTAAGAATGGGAAACAACACCAAATTAGTGAGCCACCGAATTGAGTGAAAGGAACGATAATTGATTGCTCCATGTTCGTACAACGGCTATCACCCCTGATGAGTCAAAATCTCGAAGGTTCTTCTCAGCCCATCCTGTTACTACGACGACCGACGTGAGCGATGTAGTCCGGTGGCTGAAGGGGGAGGGGGGGTCGCCACCCGAGCTGTGGAGGGGCGTTTTCGAGATATAAGGGGGTCAAATGTCTACAATGAGCTCGTGTGTGGTGGGGTGGGGAGAATGTAATCTTGACATAATATATTAATAAAACATAAATTTCTAGGACTGTCCATCTTTAAATACGTGTTTATGATACCCTGGACAACTGTTTTGATTTGTTGGAAGGTGGGGGGAGGGTAGCAAGTGTAGGTGTGTGTGTGTGTGGGGGGGGGGGGGGGTATTATGTTGACATAAATGATGATCATGTTATACGCCTATTGTAGAAATTTGACCCCCTTATATCTCGAAAACGCCCCCGCCCCCCGTCCCAACAACTGATCACCACCCACATTCGGAATCTACGCAAAAAGCTGGTCTAGAAAAACTTGGTCTCATAAATTCACAGCTCGGTTGGCGACCCCCCGCCCCTTCAGCCACCGGACTAATGTATAAGCCAGGATACTTTTAAAAAGAAACAACTGGTCTTCAGGATAATTTTCTGGGTAGACCTTTAAATCAACAATTCAGCTATATCGACTTTGACTATGTCGTTCTGTTTTTTGGATTGTAAACTGGGTAATATTTATCTCTCGGTAGTTGTATCCTTTCTATTTATTTTGTGAAATCTATATAAGACGAAATCTAAAACAGAAATATATTACGAATGAAGTCATTTTATTGGTTGAGGGTTAACATAAGAATACTAATTTAAGGCCAGTGAAGGGACAAAATTCGTACAATATTTCATTTTTAGTTTTCGTGAATATGGTCCTTTTTCAAAATCATTTATCTTGTCAGAGAGCTTGGCACGAAGAGCGCCTAGGCGTTCGTATAGAATAAAAATCAAAGGTCCCGTGTACACACTGGCGGTGCACGTAAACGAAACCGTGGTAGTTGCGGGCAAACGCCCATTTCCTAGCAAAATGTCCAAGCATCAACCCAGTTGGAGAAGATATTTCACTTTTTCTGTGTCTCGGAGTTCTTATTAATGGCACGCGTCTTCCAAGACAGGGCGTTAAAATTACATTTTAGGAAACTAAATACTTTCCAATATGGCTCCCCACAACAACATTAAGGAACATAACGACCTGTTTCAATATTTATAAAGCAAATTTAGTCAGTCCACACCAATGTCCTTTTCTGTTCGTATGGGTCCCGATGGAGCGACAAAGCCACTTGAATCACATGGATGGTGTTTTGTTATAACATGTAAACGATTGGAGCACGGCCAGGTACTTTTGATTTTGTAAATAAATCTTTAACCCGGCGAAATAAGGAGTAGACATTTTACAGGAATTCTCGAAGAACAGAAAATCAAGTTTATGTTGCGTTTTGAAAGAACATTAATTAATTTATCATTTGTATAGACAACATGTTTGGGCTGGAGCTGGTCAAGATCTCCATCTAACAGCAGGACACACTTATTATTTTAAAGTTTACGTCAAGATATTAAATACAGTTAATGGTAAACAGTATCACGATGTAGAGAGTTGGTTGGATATAGCCGATAACAATGGTAAGATCGTAATTGCCCATCACAATATTGACAAGCTCATTTGCCCATTACAAATCGGATGCTTCTGATTGCAAAATCAGATCCTAACGAATACTGGGTATGGTAGATAGCAATGGTAAGTTATTATTTGCGAAATACTTTGATAAATTCAAAATACTGTCAAGCTACTTTGTCCATTATCATTGCGAAGCTTCTAGTCAGAACAATTGGGTCCGAAGTATGCTGGATATTACTGATAGCAATGGTAATATCTTGTTTGCTAAAGACCTTGATAAGCCGCTTTGTCCATTAAAGTTTCTGGCGTTCTTCAGTCTATGGATATATCTTCTTTGCTAAATGGAGTCATGGTGCCTAAGTGGGGGAGACGCTGGCTCGCTAGTCTGTCTAACCTCGTGGGTTTTCATCGGGTCTCCTAGTATCCCCCCACTGATAAAGACCTCTACACTTATGCGAATTATTGAAATAAAATTGAACCATATGTTAGTTCCGAAATGAACTAGTTTCCTTCGAGTGAACGGAAATGCCCATTTCGCTCTCTCTTTTTTTTATAAGCAATATTTTTATTCAGATTTGTATCTGAATAGGAATTTGGGAACAGGCATAGCCTATATTAAACCCTCTCGCTCTCTCTATTTCCTATATAATGGAAACAATCGGTCAAAAATATTGGAAACGTCCGTTTCCCACATAACATACTACATGTATATGGCATAGCTCTTAACCCCATTCCATTATATTTTCTATCTTTAGGTAACCATAAGTATGAGTCACCTGGTTCCACTAAATTTGTTACACCTGGTCAGTGGCATCTTGTGGGTGGTGATCACCACATCCCTAGTAATAGTAAGTATAGTTAAGTGGTGATTACCACGTTTCTCGTAATAGTAAATATAGCTAGGTATATTTGAAACTCGATTATCACAGGTAGACATTTTAGCTGGAAAGCGTGAGACTGGGTGTTCGCGATGATCGAAAAATCTGATAACCTTTTAACCTAGTTAAGTACCCAATCAACATTAGTGCCGAAATGTGCGGGGCGTTACGTGAAGAGACTGGTGATTGATCAGAGATGACATGGACTATGACTACATTTTACCAATTGTTTTATGTAATATTCCATGTTACTTGTTTTTCCGTCACAGCGAAATCTGTCAGATTTTATGTCCAGATACCAGAGGCTGGTGTTAATTATTTGATTGATGATGGTGAATTAACAGAAGTGCAAACATTATCCCAATTTGCCAGCGATGCTGATAAGAGAATAGATCATCTTAGAAAAGCCGACTTGAAAATCAGGTAGGATAATTCGAGGTATAGTATGTGGATGAAGACTACTTACGTTTTCGAGTTGGCTTTTCCCAACTTTTAGTTGTACAACTCGACACAAACTAGGCCATTTCGGGACTAACATTATTTTAATAATTCACTTGGGCGCAGGGTCTTTAGCAGTCGGAGGAAACCAGAGGACCCAGAGAAAACTCACGAGGTTGGACAGGCGACCCTAATCCTTGTCACGTACAACCGAGGAATCGAAACCACGACAATTGACTCAATGACCGACCCTCTGATGCAGCTATGCTAACCATTCATTCGCCCCCCCCCCCTCCCACAAAGTTGATTAAGCATACATATTTGTAAACATGAAACATCATAGAACACTACATGACGTATGCCCGTTTTCTTTAGCCCAGTCGGAGCAGAACAGTAGGACGTTAACCCCGAATTCATGTGATTTCTTTTCGAATACAATATTAACAGACCACGTTATGCCCCTTGGGGTGGGGGGAGGGGTTCACCTCTATATTTTTTTTCCAATAAGAAAGATGTTGGGATACGAGTATATAATGTCAATATATTTCTATTTTAAGAATATCTGTTTTTTGAGAAAAAATGAAAAATGACGCATGTGCGTTTTCTTAAATTTGACTTCTGTTTGATTGTATAGCAAAGCTATTGGATGGATTAAAATTAACGCAGAAACGATTTTTTTTTTTATATAGCAATTGCTACATTTTGTAACCGAATTAATATGATGGTTAATGGGGTCTTTCTACATTTCCTAAATAATAATATAAAAAAAAACAATGTAATGTTGATATTGTGGGAAAGAATTCACATTGGGTAGCTGATGTTTCTAGGGTTAAATATAATGACAATATATAATTATTTGTCCACAGTCTAAGTGGAAGTGCTAACCCGTCTGGAATTAAAGTTGAGGTAAGCATTAAACTTCAATCGGTACTTATATTAATGATTTGATTCAAGTTGATGTGAGCATTAAACACATACATTGGTAATATTAATGATTTAATTCAAATTGAGCACTTGCAGTCCATATTGTGGCGTTTTATTTTCCTCGATCAGGGTGGTGTAACCATTTTAATAGTGTATTATCTACACTTATGTCAAGTGTAAAGGAAGCCGTGGTGACTCAGTGACTAAGACGTTGCCTTGCTTACCTGGGTGTACCTTGTTCGATCCTGGTTGGGTGTACCCTGTTCAATCCTGGTTTTGGCATGGTTCAAGTATGTGTAATTCGTAGGGCATGGCAAGAAACAACGTATAATCGTTTGGATGATACGAAAAATGGAGGTCCCGTGTACACATAGACATGCACGTAAAAGAACCCATGGCAATTGTAATTCGAAATAACAGTTGGCCGTAGCGACGCTGTCCGGTCAAAATTTCAATCGAAGTACACATAGACATACACGTAAAAGAACCCATGGCAATTGTAATTCGAAATAACAGTTGGCCGTAGCGACGCTGTCCGGTCAAAATTTCCCTCGAAGTACACTGCATTGCAGAATAGTAGAACGATAACTCTCATCAATTGTCATAACAAACAGAATCCTATAATATCGAAAATTATTTATCCAAATCAGAGAAGGTGTAGCCATTTTAATAATATGTTACCAACAGGTTCAACAAACTAGAAGTGAATTTGGTTGGGGTTCTGCCGTCAACGTTAATTACATTCACGACTCAAGTCATAAACAATATCAAGATTTCTTTTACGATTTATTTGAATGGGCAGTATTAGAAAATGCGTTAAAATGGCCAGGTCTCGAAAATAGCAAGGTGAGGAACATTTTATTAATAGATACCCTATCAAACATCAATGTCATCTGAACGGTTGACTTACGAAACTACGCCTTTTAATAGTGACAAAGTGGTCAGTATTCTAAACAAATTTTTGGTATGTATAGAAAGTGGTTATCAATTATTCAGTTATCATTAATTAGCCATACACCTCGCAGTGTTCCGTTTTATTAGAGCTAACCCCACTACTCCCACTACTCACTGCTGTAAATAAAGAAAATTCTTGCTTTAAATTATTATTGGTCAACAATCCCATTAACAACCAATGGCTTACTGCGTAACAAAATCGTTAAATTTGAAACAAAGTTCCAAATTGGACCAAAGATGTTTATATAACGTTACGTCATGACTCATGATTTTATCATGCGCAATTAACCATTGCATATCAGAATATTGTAAGAAAACTAATTGTGTGACAAAGGAGGCTATCAATAATGTAAACAATACTGTATGAAGACGAACAATACTTTCACCGTTTTCAATACCTTAAATCAATGTTTTAGGGAAGACCCCATAGTAAACGAAGGGCTGTCATGTTCCTGTACATGGGATAGATTTGATTGAACGGGGAAAATACGCACACTCCCTCAAAAGCTCAAGTATCAGAAATCAGAAGTTAATCCAGCAATGTTCAGAGAGGGATTTCTCGGACCATTGCTTCAGGAATATATATGTTAATTAGCAAGCGTGTAACTAGCTGTAAAATATGTCTCCGCTGGAGTAAAAGCGTGATTACTTACAACACCCATCACTATTGAATACACAAACCTTGGCAATAGTGGTGTATATCATTCAATAATCACATTTAATTATTGTTTTGCAATCAAGTCGTCGTTTTGTTACCACAGTTGGAACAGAACAGTGACAATGTGATTTCGTAATGCAATCAATGTGATTTCGTAATGCAATCAGAAGTAAAATGTTGATGTATTTTGCATTCACCAGACCCGGACCAGGATTTTGTCGAGCGGGGGGGGGGGGGGGGCACACATTGACGCAAAGGGTAATACGTTGCAACCTTGGATTGCATTGGCGGAGACAATGCGAAAATCATGTTTATATCATCTATTAAAGAGCAGATATGTGACCTACAACAAAAAAACGAAAATGAAAATCAACTATGTCAGTGGAGCCGAGGCGGGTGGGGTGGGGTGGTGTTTGAATCTCTGTGGTAACAGTCTCTAGCGTAATTTCATAAATCAGTGCCACCTACATGTACTTAATTAATGTAATGCAAATTAAAAAAGTCAATGTTGGAATATTGTATAGTCACACCCATAACCCATTTAAAATGGAAAATTACAGTGTATGTAACTGGTTTCTTTTATTTATTCTCAGGGGAATTTCCAACCCGGTAATGCCTTAAATGCAGTTAATGCTATGCTCGCTAAAGGGTAAATTTTAATTTAAAAATTATTCACATTATAATAATTCCTGACGGGTATTATTCGACGGTTGTATTTTGTTACACTTGTCAACACATTCGTACATCAGCTGAGTAAATTCCGTCGCATTATCCAGTTCCGTTTCCCCTTTTCAATGATGCAGGGCTTAAGAGTTTGACAAGGTACAGCGTCTAGTCTTTCGGTTGGGCGACAGACCGAGAACATGTGTCCACACGGGAGTGCACGTGAAATAATCAGTGGCAGCTGGAGTTGGAAGAAAGACTGTTTGAAATGCCAAAATGTCCCTTTATTCAGAAATGTTCGACTTTTAACCATATTTAAAGCTACAATTCCATATTTTTAAGGTATATTTTCAAAATGTATTAAAATGAAGCCCTAAAATAGATGGTATCTATAAACAGTTCTACCAATTGTTAAAGAATAATCCTATTAATCCTATAATTCACCATTGTCAGCAGCGAAATTGGCAAAAATATCATTTTCAACTTCAAAATCAAACGTTTGAAGATAGCTATTCTATTATGGGAATAGAAAAACAAGGAAGGTAATTGTGTTATTATTTCCGAATGTGGGAAATAATGCCTATGATCGTACATAATTATGTTTTGACTTTCTTAGAAAATATGAAATTCTCGCTTAGTGTTGATTAAAATATTAAGATATTATCACTAATCAGAGTGTACACTTTGTTGTTAGTGTAAAGGTCAGAGGTCATAATATATTTTGGGGAGGATCGAACGTTGTTCCATCGTGGCAGAAATCAATGTCTGGATCGGAATTAAAACCACTCTTAGAGAAACATCTTGGTGACATGGCCAAAACATTCAGGGGCAAGTAAGTAGATATTGTGTATTCATTAACTTTTACCAGGGCACTGGTTGACCGAATGATCTGCAAGTGAATGATATGTTGGTTGTCCGAATGATGTCCAAGCGAGTGGATATGCTGGTTGTCCGAATGGTCTTTAAACGTTAGCCAGTTAGAGCAATCAACACTCACCTTTAGGCCTAATCTAAGCTTCACATATCTTAAGCACATTAATACGTCTGTCAATTTTACCAAATGATGTCACAAATTATAGCAGTAAGTTAAGTATTGTTTAATGGTCGACAGCGAGACCTTAAATAATATATTGAAACGACACAAGTATAAATAATGTATGCTTGGCACATTGCCCGTAACATTATATGAACTAATGGTACGCCAACATCAAAGGGTGACGGCACATCTGTGTTTTAATCAGGATTATTATGCACTCGGCAAACCTCGGCAATAAGCTGTATGACAGTAAGTGATATGTATTATACTATGGCGATGCGTCACATATTTACTTATTAGGAAAACTTGCCGCTTTTAGAAAGAAGTTCTCAAAATTGCGTCGTTCGAAGGGTGTGTAGAATTTGCAGTGCAAACTTGTCATTGTCTAGAGAAAATCGGATAAACTTGAAAGAAAAACAGCTTCAAACTTTGAAAACTTTGTAAGATAAAACATTCTTCAAAGGGCAACGCCGCTGGTAATCCGGGAACTGGAAAGTAGTTCTAATGGCGGACTTTGTCATAAAGCCGAGGCTAGATGTTGGGTACTGGAATCTGCTGAGGTTTGCCGAGTGGATATTCGGCATATCATCCACATTCACCGAGATGCCACACTGGCTCAGTGAGTAAGGCATTCGCTCACTAACTAGCAGATCCGAGGTCCGATCCCGGTGTTGGTCGAGAATGTTTCCGGGAATTTTACACCGCGGTGTCCCCTTTGTCAGTTGGTGTACGACGGGGCCACACGTTGAAATACACGTTAAAGAATCCCTGACGGTTGGAATATGTTATAAGGTTAGCCTGTCTACAACTAGCACCACTTGAGAATATTGCCGAAATTATATCGATTTTACACTCGATCTTCAGGTTCCAGCATTGGGATGTGGAAAATGAAAATTTACATCTCCACTTTTACGAAGACAAGTTACGAGACCCTCACATCACTGAATGGATGATCCGAGAGATTCACAGACTAGATCCAGGAACTCAGAGATACTTGAATGACTACAGCATTGTCAGTGGTGGACAATCGGCAATGGTCAGTAGATCTACATAAATGTGATATCTCGAGAATTTCACACTTCTAAATATCAATCTAAATGAAATTAGATTCCAAATTTCGTGTCGTAGGTTTAAAACATAAACACACTTACATTACGATTTTGTCTCGTGGAATATTTTCTGATTTTTACGCTACATTGTAAACTAATGCATGTTCCGTCAATCTTATTGCAAATGATTTTTATCGTCCCACCCCCAAGCCCATCGCAGAGAAAGTTACATTTCAATACAGATTCTCCTACACCATTATCGAATAAATGTTTAGTCTAGTCTAGATATTCGTTGTCAACGTTGTATTGTAATCCGGGCGTGTTAGATTGTTCAGTTTCAGAATCTGTATCCTTCGCATAGGCGCTTTGGAGTGAGAATAATTATACTGCATTTAGCTGTTTTCGTCTTTTCAGTTCAATAATAAAATAAAAAAAAAAAATTCTTTTGAATTTATAGGTTTTAAACAAACATTAGTTGTGCAGTAAATGACTATATCAATATAATTATTTTGAATGAAATCCTCTTCAGGCCTATGTAGATCAAGGAATACATTTTAAATCTGCTGGAGTACCAGTATCTGGTATGGGTATACAAAGTCATCTAGGTGGTAATGTTGACGTTTCTGTTATTAAGGTAAAGTATTGTTAAATGAAATAGGGTTTCACGTCCTAGCGTTAGTGCCCGGGAACACACCATGTTGTGTGCTTAAAGTATGGACATTTTAACGAATAGCAACACTTACGGCGTTTTCTTATTTCGACTTCCACCTGCCAATGGGTTCCTTTACGTGTTCGTTTACATGTACTCCGTTTCCGCCACATTGGAACGATTAAACACCCTAAAAGGTACACGTGCGTCAAAGTGAGACGCCACATCTATTATCTAAAGTCATGTTAAAGATACATTATGTAAGATTTAGATTAAACGCCGATCATTTTCGCTGTAATATTTCAAAAATATATACTGTATTTAACCAATTTGTTATAATGGCTGATATAGCGCGCGCAAAACAGGATATTCTAATTCTTTACAATCTAATTAAGATATAGATCTATATTTCGTTTCGTTTTTTAAACCCTCGATGGCCTACACTCATGTATAGATCTAACAAATTATAGTGGGAGCTCACGTTCTATGACGTAAGGTATCAAGCACGGGACGTTTGACCCGATAACGTCAGTCATTCGATTAACCAATTAGCGACCGCCATGCTTTTTAAAATCCACTTTTGTTTTGTTTTGATTTCTATCCGCTGGTGTTAGTATAGACACCATGAAAAGGTCAAACGGTCGATTCGACAGACCGTTTGATTGGCTGACCCCTCATTTCAGGCAGAACACGAGTTAAATAACAAGTCCTCCAGATCCAAGAGTAGTAAAGACAAGTAAAAATGAAATTTTGAACTATAAAAAACGAAACGAAATTGGATCTGTGTCTTAATAAGATTGAATTCTTTACGAAACAATACACTTGCTACAACATGCATACATCATAATCTCGTTTATACGTTCCCATGTTAATGTCTTGCCATTGAGCGTTAGGTTAGCTGGTACTATATCGTATTAAGAAAAGAACTATCATGTGACCTATTCGTTCGTTAGATTATGGTTCTCGACTTCCGGTTTAAATCGACTGTACTGTTTATATTTTAGAGAAGACTGGACGAAGTAGCTAAAGTCGGATATCCTATATGGATAACCGAGTTAGATATAAACCAAGGGGACAATCACAGAAAAGCGCAACATTATGAGGACGTCATGAGATTGTACTTCAGTCATCCCGCAGTTAAAGGTGTTATGTTCTGGGGATTCTGGGATCAAAGACATTGGCGACCACAAGCTGCCCTCGCAAATGGTAATAATGTTACGGTAAGAGCAGACATTTCCATGTTTTTTATATTTTAAGGCCCAACAAACTATTGACTCCTGTCGCTATAGGTAATGACGGATGTCGTGCACGGGATAGGGTATATTTACTCTTACTCGAACACTCGATGTCAGTTGAAACTACATTCTGCACACACAAGTCCATATACTACCCTGAATGGCCGCCATATTCCGAAGTTTGTATTTTGTTTTGTAATGCGGTTTTACTCCTTTTAACATCTGACAAACATACAAAGACAGAATACACATATTCTGTTCCATTTAATGGTAAAAATAATTAATACTTCTCAAAATTCACGAATAATACTTAGTGTTTTCGACTAAAGTCGTCGATTTAGGACTTCAAATGTCAGTCAAGTAGCTTAGTAAATGAACACGCTGGAGTAGTTCGACCAGACATAAATAGAAACCATAACACGGAGTTATCGTGACCTTAAAAGCACAACAAACCAGATGGACCACACATATCTCAAAAGTCCACAATATGTACTACTTTATCTAATATGTACAACCGATTAGACACAGATCTTCGGTATGGAAACAATAACACAATGATTATTATAAGATAATGATTTTATGCAATTAGGTACCCCGGGTTATTCGCAAATATTTTTGTTATTCACGTGGGAAGCATGGTGCAAAAGGTTAACATCAAGTTGTCAAAACTTAATTTAGTAAAGAAACGACTTCTGGTTGTGGTTGATCCTAAACCTAAAAGGTGCGCGTGTTATGAATGCAACGGAGAACGTCTTTATAATATTTTACGATTGTGTTAAGTTTAATAAAATTAGGCGAGTATACCATAGTTAAACTGTTATTAATTAACTTTGTTCTGTACTGAATTCACAGCCAAATGAAGCAGGGAAAAGGGTACAGCAGCTACTAAAACATACGTGGAGAACCAACGAATCACATAATATAAGTCACGACCAGACTGTCAGTATCCGAGCTTTTAAAGGTTCATATAAGTTGCTGGTACACCATAATGGTAAAGTTATTCATACCGAGAACTTCAGTGTTGGTCAAGCTGGAAATACCCTGAAGGTTAATCTGAGTGGAACAGGTAACCTTTGTTATTTGACCAGGAACTAGGTTGCTTGTTGTTCTTCTTGGGGCGACCAATTCAAGCACGATTGCCATGATTCTTGACTTGATTGTTCCTTGGACAGTTGCACTTGGATTGGCGGGTGCACTTTGATTTTGGATAGGATATCATATACCAATATGGCGGCGAGGGCGTAAAGCTCGATTTCTGTTCCATAGTACGCTCGAATGCCATAGTTGTTTGTGTGTAATTCAAACTACAAATAGTGATAGGATACCATATACCAATATGGCGACGAGGGCGTAAAGGTCGATTTCTGTTCCATAATACGCTCAAATGCCATACTTGTATGTGTGTAATTCAAACTACAGATAGTGTGTCAATATATATTAGTTGTATGCTGACAGTTACAAAAGTTATATATAGTAGAATAGCCAATTAAAGCTGCCTTTTGGTGATATATAATTGAAACTCAAGATGGCAAAATAAAGCTTTATACTGTATATATACTTATTTGATAAATTAATAAATTTGTTTAATAAAGTGTGGATTTTTTTGTTTAATAATTTCCAAGAACAAGTTTGTATAATTGAAACTAAATTGTTGTTTTTTTTTAACAGGGTCAAATCCACATGTTGATAAAGTGTTGATTGGTTAATGGAAGAAGGCGATGCAGATGATGTTTAATGTAAACATTTGAATGTATGAAATAAATCTTAGACATGGTTGTGAACGGTGCATTGTTTTATGTATTGTACCCAAAGCCCAGCGTTAACCGGAGCGGGGCTCTGGACCTGATTAGAATTGCAGTGCCCTTAACGCGACAAACAGACTATTTCATATCCCCTTGAATTTTACGCATGTGTAACACACAATTAAACGGTTGGTAATGCGACAACAATTGCATAACATCAGATCATATACGAAATCTATTCAGTTCCGAATGGCATACAAGTCTAGAAGCCTAGATTGATCACAGAGTTGATATTCGCAGAGGAGGTTGCGGGATAACCCAGTCTCCGCCCCTCGCGCCTCTAATTCGATTACCGTGATAATTTCATCTGAAATTTCATCTGACGAACATTCAGGCTTATGAACTGGAAAGATTAGCCGATCTCACTTCCAGTTTGTTTCTTGTCAGCCAGCGGCCTATATATTCTCTATACACGTTTCACTGATTGCTCTATTTTTCCCAACAGTATACCAAATTATTGAGATCGGCTAACCTTAAGCCTCCACGTTGGCCATATTTATTCCACAAATTCGAAACATTTCGGTATTTCTATAACCGGAGTTAAGCTTTAATGTACCATGAAAAAATGTTAAATATGGCTCCCCATGATATGGAGTTGGGGACGGTGAGGGGGGGGGAGAGGTTATCTCCGGTGCTGGACAGGGCACACCTGTCCACGACAGGTGAGCCAAAGTTCATTAAAAAAGGTGGGCCTAAGCATATAAAGAAAAATGAATGAAAGAGATAGAAATGAGAAGGAAGGAAAGAAAAGAAAGAAGTGAGGAGAGGACAGGACACACTCATTTGATCTGAAATGCTTGGAAAATTGGTATGCGGTTGTCAATTCACGCGTTATCGGCGCGTTCCCGCACTTGTTTGGTGCGTACTTGTTTGGTCCTTGGTCAGTAACCTGACAGATGGGTCTTCGGCCGACCAGTCCGGCACTGGTCAACTCGTGCGCAAAAAATCACAAAGTTGCGGGAATGTGATGGGGTCGCAAAGGTCCTTACTACGCTGCTGCGGCGACAAAAAATGGTTTCAGAGCATGTCAAGATCACCATATCGTCCTGTGGTCTCCATGGTCGCCAGTGATAGCTGAGTCACGGCGTTTGCTTTGAGTATGTCCAAAGCAAACGCCAAAGTTCTGCCATATCACCTGGAAAGCTGAGAGAACGTGGTGGTTCGCAAAGGTCGCGAGATAAGCGTGGTAACATCTCCATGAACGTAGTACACGCGCAGTACACACGTGGCAAAGACGCTGCGAACATTGTAACATTGGCAACGGTGCCTCCATGGCGTCTTCACCACAACGCTCACGTGTCGACCGCGACCTCACCAAGCGTTCTGGGTCCTTATGGCGTTGTTATGGCGATGTTTCCACCACTGTTGCGCGATTGCACCACGACCTCATGGAGCTACCTCTAAAATATGGCGATGCTATGAGGTTCCCACTACGTGTATGGAGTTCTTAATACGACCATGGCGCGGTTACCAAGCTTGCATTACTCGACTATGGCGACCATGCTTTTCATGTATAACGACTTGCTTTGAAAACGGGCGATTCAAAGGTCATCTTGAAATTTCGAAAAGAAAAATCTAACCAGCTTATATAGTCGCCGTGATCACCTGGTGGAAACGCGCGTGTAGTCCAGATAAGACGTGTGGTTGAGCGTCGCGAGTTCGCGATGACCGCAGTTGCCAAGCTTATAGATCTCAATAGAAACGCCATAAGCGCGGAGAGATCGTGACGAGCCCACCGCGAGAATGCTGTATAAACGCGCCGGTCGCAGTAAGAACGCGACTTTTTAAGTTTGTTTTTTTTTCATTTTTCCGCGTTGTGTTCAGCAGCATCGACAGATTTCTATGTTTCTGCGCAAGTCAGGAGCCGAAGTTATTGCTTTGCAACAAGCTCTTTGGATGAGTCATGCAAATCCGTGCAATATGAAGACACGTCAAAACTTTGGTTGATGTTTAACAGCACAGATCCGTGCCCAAGTACCGGAGGAACACCACTGGACGTATACTACAACGAGAAGCACGAGACAACGACTGGTGATGAAAATGGTGTCTGGTCGTCCGCAAAATTGGTAAGTAGATAATATATTTATCTATTGTATTTATTTCATTCCAACACTTAAAGCGGTAATAATTAATTTGTCGTCACAAATCTGCTTTTGGTTATACTAACTGATGAATATGTATATTCATTTAGGAATTCTGACAATTTAAAGATGCTTGCCCACAAAAGTATTTATCGGGTGGTTATTTCCAATGGAAGTATGGCAATTCTGGTATATATTAAAAGTAGAGACATCCAATTTTACTAGAAAACGCTAATGGAGTTCATACAGGACAAAGTTGTAAGGGTTTCCCTAACCCACAACTTAGCGATTAGGGATGTCTGCTTGAGTAACGTTACAGGTTGCACGCGAAGATTGTCTGATTTGATGATATATCTGGACTGAAAGCATATTCAAGCTTATTAATCTGTCCAAAATTTTTTTTCTAATCTCTCTCTAAGCTTTGTATCCGTCGGCAAATACCGCAAGCTATAAATATACTTGTGTTAGATGCCATGTCTGTGAGCTCAATTGATTAAGGGGGGGGGGCATTTTTCAGAATGTATCACTTACTGTCCATTTATCATACATATTCAGGCTAAAGAAAATCTTTAATTACCTTTCCGCCGTTTAATGGAAGAATATTGTGTTCGTTGACACCCCTTTATGTTCCCAAAACCGCCTGTATAACCATTGGATCAAGGAAAAACAATGGTAGTTTTTCGGGCAATCCAGTATTTGCCATACTTTTATTGGAAATGGCCAGCCAATAAATACTTTCGTGACAATGTATCTTTAAATAGATATTAATGTAAGCATCTGTAGGTTTCTATATAAGAAACACAAACTACAGTAAAGCAACACTAGTCGCATTATTTTCTCCTTAGCAGGGGTACAGTTATATTGGCCGGTGATTTTTCTGTTATATAAGAGTGTGTTCACATTCGTTTATCTTTAAATTCGGGATAGGTACAAATTAAAGACGAATCGACCACTTCAAAACTTACGACTGGGGTGTCTACAACGGTACCAGATGAAGCGATCCCCACAGCGACAACGATGGACATGTCCCCAACGGCGACAGATGAGGCGAACACTACAACTGCAACAACAACAGAGATATCTACACCGATATCAGAGGAAACGACCACAACAGCAACCACAACTGAGATGTCGACAACAGTACCAGATGAAACGACCACTGCAGCAAGCGAGACTAGGATGTCAACAATGGTACCAAATGAAACAACAACCACGGCTACTATGCTTACGATGTCTCAAACGGTAGGTCATGAAATAAACTTAAATAGTTCAATTTACAATGAAACACTTCGATACCATTTCTTACAGCTAAACCGACACTGGTTGAAGTGAATCGGATTTTTATGAACTCGAACACACCCTAGAGCAACAGTGTACTACATTCGTCATATCAGAAGGACTATCAGAGATACCCCCACCCTCCGTCAGTCCAGAAATGGCATTATTATTATTGGCCCCATCTTTCTGTCTTATTTGATGCATTAAAACTACGTATAATTAACATTCTGATTTCAGACGACACGCACCAACACAGCAACTGGTCAAATTTCCGGTAGGTCATTATTGAAACGCCATGGGTTTATTTTATGAAGGGTTACGCGTGATAGTAGTAACTATTGTCGAATTCATTCCTATCTTCTAGTCAGTCCAGAAAACACAACTGGTGTGGGGGTTTAAGGTGGTAAATGTTTAAGGCACAGGCTAACGTAGTAGGGCGGAATTGATGCGAATGCAATCATATTATTGGTGGGGATCTATACTTTTCGTGTTTCATGGACGACAATCTCTCCGTTAGGGCTGGTATTTAAACATTTAACTTTTAAATTGAATTCTAAAACGCTTATATCTCTGTGATATCATAGCAGTTGTGTGTCGATAATTTTGCATACTATGTATTTTGACATCCCCATCCCAAGTCAAATAACAAATTCCTTTTTTTTCCTATCCTATAATGACCCTACTTCTCTTTAAATCAACGAGGCAAAATTTATCAAATTGTCACAAGATTGGTTATACATCCGCTATAACTTCACTCGAGCGATGGATAAAAGGAAATGAAATAAAATAGGGTTGAACGTCCATCTGGTCTGCTCTAGGCTAATTTAGACGCACTTATGACAACCATGACCTACTGATTAAAATACAGGTCTATATTTCGTTTCCTTTTTATGTCTATGTTGTAAGTGGGTATTCGGGGATACTACTTTTGCTTTAATTTGTTTTCTTTCTTGACGAATGTCTACCCACAATGTGCTAGATCACAGGAACTTTTTGTTTTTTGATAAACAATATTTTTATTTAGGTTGTCCGAATGGGATTCGGAACAGGCTTAGCCTATGTAAAGTCCCTCTCCCTTAACACACCATTTGATTGGCTAATCCCTCGCATCATTCAGACACTCTTTCAGATTGACCCTTATATCGAATTTCATCTGTCAGGGGTTCTTTTATGTGCACGACAATGTGTAAACAGGACCTCGGGGCTGCGTCCTTCTGTCCTGCAGCATTGACAAGGGGTGGGGGAAGGCCCGAAAATCTCGATGAAATTTCACCGGATCTCCAGGTTAGCGAGCTAACGTCTTACTCACGGGACCACTTGGGCTGTGTTGTTTTTTTACAATTGTAACGTCCACGCTACAAGATATTATGGAAAAGTTGATTTAATTAGAATTATTTACACATGATGGATGCACGGATAAAAGTAGATTTTGGTGTTTTGTTTACAGGCTGTCATATAAATGTCGACATGGCTGACTCATTCCGAAGTCAATTTGGTGGCGTCAGAGAGATTCAACCAGATATTTCAAAACCGTCTTTCCAAGTCAAGTGTACACCAACAGTGGGATTAATACCCATGGGAACATTAATCACCGTCATACAGCAAAACTTACTGCAGGATCAGGGCTTTTTTGACAGAACTATCCAAGAGTTCAAGGACGGATTCGGTGATGTAGCGGGGGATCATTTCATTGGCTTGTATAAGATACATCTGATGACGTCATCATCAGCATACGACATGATAATGGCTATGGTGAACATATATGGTTCAGATTTCGATTTCGATAAATACATTTACATGAAATATTATAATTTTCAAATAAGCGATTTGTCGAAAAAATACAAAATGTCCGTCTCGTCATCAGGACCATTATTTACCGTTTATTACGACCAGTTAGAATACCTGAACGGTACCAGTTTTTCGGCCAAAGATGATGATAATGATGGAATTAATTTCGTTAACTGTGCTGCTGTAAATAATCACGGGTTTTGGTATAATACCGCTTGCAATGGTTGTGTTCCCAAAGCATCGCCTTGTTACCTGGATGATCGGGTCATTGTTACCATGGCGTTAATACCGCGCACCGCAAACTAATATGACGTCTATACCACTCACCACAAAGTAATAAACATCGATTTCAGTGATAATCAAATAATAAAGCAATGATATTCTCAATACAAGTGTTTATAATTTCTAGACTAAAAGCAGTCTTTAAATGACTAACAGCTCTTTGATTTGGTCCAAAATATGATTTTCAATTTCCAGAATGACCCGCTGTTGAAAATTTCAAAACGCCAGTTTGCTGATAACCGTTTATATTATTCTGCTCAGCGTAGACCTCTTCCTTAAGTGTCCGCCATATACAGCAATCAGTACACTGTTTTGTATAGGGCTGCCCCACTCCGGTTAACATCTATAAAACCCCAAAAGACTAATTCAACCTTTTCAATTTATTAAATAAACGCATAATATATACTTCGCAACATTTTCGAAATGTACTTAGTGATTACGAATAAAATCTTCGATTTAGGAATTAATATGTTGATTAACAAGCAGAGCTAATTGTACACTGAGAGTGAGGTTACTTTACTGACTGTTCATCATGCATATTGTACACGGTAATTAGTCCACTTGCAGCGTACACTATTTTTCTTATTATTTGGATTGTTTGTACTTGGTTTTATTTTATTTAGTGTGCGCTAATATCAATGTCCGGGCAAAATTCCCTCATTCTACAGTTAGTTTAGACAGGCTTTATTGGTCCAAATCCTTTTTACCACACAGGGGAAGACCAAACTTTAAATTCCACCATCTAGATGACCAAATATCGTTCCTATTATTATAGCACCTCTCTTTTTTCCCTTTTTACAACTTTTGATGTTTTTTTTATTGTTTTGGTAGTCTGTAGATGTGGAAGGATAGCAGAGTTAAAAGTTTGTTTACGGCGATATATAAGGCGAGTAGTTGGGTATCTCAAAATGTCAGCGGTCAATTTCATACAAAATTTCGAGCAATATATATGGTCATTATTTGCCCCTCCTTAATGCATAGAGTTCAGCTTAACGAAAATTTTAGGAAAAGTCGAAGCCGGGCATAGAAACCAGAATGGAGAAATTAATGGCGGTCTACCGCTTTTTCGCATAGAGCTGAGAGTTGAGGAATTTCGAGGTGATTTGTTTTTTAAATTATAATCAACTCAGCCTTGTAATTTGCTATTATCTATAGCAAGAATGGCCTAAGAGATTTTGGTTATTAAGATTCGCCCACACCATATCCTTGTGCCTCGGTTCAGGCGATAAATCGAAATTGTTGAAGCAAGACGTCAACAGACATGCAGAAGTTGTAGCCCTTTATTCACCACGAATCCACGGGTTGACTAAAAATGAGAAAGTATTTGATTACAATGATTACACGGATATTTGTATTGAATGACATTTTTAAACATACATTATGCAAGATCTAAATTTGCCTATTGCACGTCTTTCTTTAGGCCTGAAATGTTATCCAAATTATTAATTAGGCATTAATTTACATATCCAGACCATAATCAACTCTCAATCACAACGCAAGCCTGCAATCGTATGTGGATTATCATGCGATTTTCTGCAAAACTTTCTTTCTCGATTTAATTAATAAATGGATAATCGAGATTATACCTTTTACCATACCGACTTTGATCATGATAATCGAGGCTAGGCGGCAATTTCACTTGCTTAATATTCGGTTCATAGTTTAATTTGATTGACATTTTCAGCAAATTGCCTCTACATTATGTAGTAAGATCTGCTAACTCGTTATCTAATATTCCATAATGTATCTTTAAAAATGACCAGGTAATCACAATGGTTGCATTTGGACAGTAATGTTAATGTAATTTATTACAATGGCAACGTAATGATACCAGCCCAGACACAAGAAGTCAGAAAATGGAACGCTTTAGAAGCAGCTGTGCGATAAGGATATGCTAATAATGTGATGGTGTTTGGTAAACAATACAACATTATGTGTGAACACCAGATGTGTCATACGGTCCAGGAAGAACCAATCCACGCAAAGCGTGATGTAACTGATACTGGATTGTTGAAGTATCTAACACCAGCTTTAATATGACGTTACATGCATATTGTCTTAATGCTTTTATTCCCGATTTAAATCAATTGTATCTTAAAACATTTAACTGTTGTTCGTGCTAAGCTGGTTAGATATCGTGTCAAGACTGCTGCATGGTAGTTGGGTAAAGGAGGATACCATAAATTTTTAAAATGTAAGAGAGCAGATCATATCAGAAAAGCTAGGAATAAAGATCATCACTTATAATTCATGAATATATTTTTGTTTATAGGTGAAATATCATTTTTCACTTTAAAGAAGATTGTATCTGGAATTCTGTTATTACATTTGCTATGAACCGGTCCATATTCCATGACTTGTTTATTGTAGGTAATCTTGGGACAGATACAATGATCTTTGAAGACGTTAGAACTACCCTGTAGTCAAGGTCGGATTGACTGGGTAGCTCTACCAACCGTCTCTCCCGGACCAACTTGTCACCCCCCCCACCACCACCCCAGTGAAGAAAAACGGACCTGATGAGAAAACGAAACTATATTGATTCACCTTTTCCGCTACTCACTCTTAGATTATTTTGTCAAGGGCATATTTTTTTTCAAGGGGTGGGTCGGTGGGATAGCCTAGTAGTCTAGAGTGCCGCGCTTCGACCTCTAGCTGGCCGGTCACCTCTGGTTTGCGGCTGTGGTTTCGAGCCCTGTGTAAGCGTATATGGCATGGAAATAGGGGCGCCTTCTCAACCTCGTGGGTTTCCTCCGGGCACTCCGGTTTCCTCCCACTGCTAAAGTACTAAAAGATTGTCGAGAGACACGCGTAAGGGGAAACTAAAATATACTTAAATGGGGAAAAAACGTCGAGCAATTTGAAGCATTTGTATTGTATAATCAATCTTTTGTTACGGAATGAATTCAAAATTCAAAAACATGTTGGAATTTGATAAAATAAAAGTTTGATAGTTGCCAGATTTCACAAGATAAACAGAAAAGATAACATCAAGAGAAAGACGAATTAGGTTCAGTGAGAAAATCAGCAGGTTTTAGTCAAGGTCTTCATAGGTGATATGTTGATTTAAGGTGCTTACTTATAGACGGCTTTTGTTTAAAGTCACAAAGATAATGCTCGAAGGCGTCATATAGCTGAGGCGCTGGAGGCGCTAGCCTCCTCGCAAAAAAAAAAAATCAAAGAAGTTTAAAATATAAAACGGGAGAAAAATGCTAAAACGATGAGAACAATGAAAATGTACTCTAGTTAAGGAGGGCCTAAGGGCAAACAAAAGGACCCCATGTCTGACAAAAGGGCCTCTCTAGCCAAGGGAAGGGGTCCCCGAGTCCGAGTCAATCGTTTTCTATACCTTGTTACTGTTAAATCCACTACTGAATGAGCTCCGCCATGATAAACCTTAAAACGCCCCTGATAATGCTTCACCGTCTTGACATTTTCATTCAAACACAGTGGTTCCTACTCAGAGAGGACCACGGCGTCTCCACTGTTAAGGTACTGGCTTACTAACCAAAGCAGTTTCTTTTGATTTTGCTCAGGTGTTGTCCTAGCAAGTAACGGTGTCAAATCGTCTGGGCGGTACGACAAAACGAAGTCCGATGTAGAGGAAGAGCACGTGGGTGTGTTAATTCTTTATCAGCGAGCATGGCACCTCTTTAAGCTATTATCTCCATAAAAATCGAAAGATAAGATTTATGAGAAATCCTGATATAAGTGTCGACTATCGGACAAATCAATACTCACTCATATTAACGCAGAGAGGCAACAATGCTTTTCTTAATTCTGCTTTTGCCGGAACTTCTGGTGGCCGAGAACTTATTTCAGAATCCTGGTTTTGAAAGTACTAGTGGTTGGTTATGCAATTCTTGTACCGGAAGCCTTTCGTCTGATAAGCACGGAGGTTCCCATAGTTACAAAGTTACAGGGAGGTAGGTGTGAATCAGACAAAGTTGTTTGCATCGTCTCGACCAAATGCTTTCAAATGAAAGCGGATGGACCAACGGAGACGTGGGGAATATTTTCCCGGAAAGTGGGGCTATAGTTTACTCTTATTTTGAATTCCATCTGTCAAGAGGTCTTTTACGTACACGGCTGTGTGCACGCGGTGTTATGGTTATTCGTCCCATCCTAACGACTCGACGCTGTTTTAGCCAAGCTTCCTATCTAGCACCACGGAAACAACGCCGGAAATATCCGAGGAACCTGGGGACACCTGATTAGTGAGTCACCGAATTGATTGAAAGGAAAGTTTACGAATGTTATAACTTCTAGGCCATAACCAGTCTGTTTCACAGAGAATTACGAATTATCTCTGTAACAGATGACTACGAGGCGGTAGTCATTGGCTCAACGGCTCGTGCAATGTTTACTTAACACCTAACTGCTTCGGGCAAAATGATGCATTTTACCCATTTAATACCCATCCTAGTACTGATGGAAGGCCAGTGAAGCGATAGAATTCGAACAACATTTCATTTTTTAGTTTGCATGAATATGACCCCTTTTCAAATTCTTTTATCTTATCAGAGAGCCTGGCAAGAACAGCGCCTAAACCAAAGGTCCCGGGTACACATTGGCGTGCACGTAAACACAACCGTAGCAAAATGTTCAAGCATCAATCCAGTTGGAGAATATATTTCATTTTTTCTATGTCTCGGAGTTCTTGTTAATGACACGCGTCTTCCAAGACAGGGTGTTAAAATTACATTTTAGAAAACTAAATACTCTCCAATATGGTTCCCCACAACAACATTAAATAAAATAATGACCTGTTTCTACATATATAATAAAGCGAATTCAGTAAGTCCTCACCAATGTGATTTTCTGTTCGTATGGGTCCTGATGGAACCACAAAGCCACTTGAAGCACGTGAATGTTGTTTATTATAAAATGTAAACGATTGGAGCACAGTCAGGTACTTTTGATTTTGTAAATAAATCTCTAACCCGGTGAAATAAGAAGAAAAGAAGTAGACATTTTACAGGAATTCTCGAAGAACAGAAAATCAAATTTATGTTGAGTTGTCCAAGAATATTAATTAATTTATTACTTGTATTAGACAACATGATTGGGCTGGAGCTAGTCAAGATCTCCATCTAGCAGCAGGTCACACTTATTATTTTAAAGTGCACGTGAAGATATTAAATACAGTTGATGGTAAACAGTATCACGATGTAAAGACTATGTTGGACATTGTCGATAACAATGGTAAGATCGCATTTGCCAAGCTCCTTTACCCATTACAAATCAGAAGCTTCTGGTCGCAAAACTAGAGCCTAACGAATACTGGGTATGGTAGATAGCAATGGCTATTTTTTGCGAAATACTTTGATAAATTCAAAATATTGTCAAGCTCCTATTCCCATTATCATTGCGAAGCTTCTGGCCGAAAACAATAAGTATTATCTTATTTGCTAAAGACGTTGATAAGCTCCTTTGTCCATTGCCAGAAACTTCGGGCCTAAAGTTCCTGACTTTCTGCAGTCTATGGATATACCTTCTCTGCTAAATAGAGTCATAAGACGCTGGCTCTGTAGTCTGGGGTCGCGTGTTTGATTCCTGCATTACCCGGAAAGCTCATCCGGATTTTCTGACATGGTTTTTGCCTTGTCAGTGGTGCAGGACAGAGGGCCTGATAAGGACAGCTGTCAAGTCAAGTGGCGTGGTTTCGATTCCCAGTGACAAGGACTAGCGTCGCCTGTCTAATCTCGTTGGTTTTCTACAGGTCTCCCTGTGCCCTCCCTCCCGCTGCTAAAGACCCCAACGCACAAGCGAATTGTTGAAATACAATTGTACCATATATTGACTCCGAAATGAACTAGTTTGTTTCGTGTGAACATATGTACCGATTTCTCGCCCTCTCTTTCCTATGTAAAGGACTAATCAGTCAAAAATATTGGCAACGTCCATTTCCCTCATAGCAAACAATAAAGCATAGCTCGTAACCCCATTTCATTATATTTTAGGTAACCATAAGTATGATACACCTGGTTCCACTAAATTTATTACACCTGGCCAATGGCATCTTGTGGGTGGTGATTACCACATCCCCAGTAATAGTAAGTATAGCTAAGTGGTGATTACCACATTCCTAGTAATAGTAAGTATTACATACATACATCGGAAACCTTGACATAGAACGGACTTTATAATTTTGCAACTCGATTATCAAAGCTATACATTTGAGGTGGGAAGCGTGAGATTCGCGTTGATCAAGTCCTCAAACTTGGTTAGTACCCAATCGACATTGGTGCAGAAAAGTGTGGGGTATTACGGGAAAGGATTGATCGGCGGTGTCAATACTAGATCAAACCCTCTATTGAAGATGGTTAACAGCTTCCTGCTCACAAATACAGACGTTGTTTTTAGTCAACTTTTGTCGGATTCCTGATTACTACTGATTCTATTAGAACACTATCGCATCCATTAAATACCACAGGGAGGCGTCATTCAAAGATTAATTGGCTAAAGCATGATTACCGATTCTTGCTTACTACCGATTCTTTAAAAACATTATTAAATTCTGTATTCATAGGCCTGGTTTCCTTGAACAAACCCAAATCAACCAGGTCATGGACCTGTCTGTTTCGTAGTACTGAACATGCAAAGCATATACAGATATTCTAATATTTCCAATTTAGATCAATTTAGATGACTTGTACTATGGCTACATTTTACTTTTTTATATCATTTTCCATGTTACTTATTTTTCTATCTCAGCGAAATCTGTTAGATTTTATGTCCAGGTGTCAGAGGCTGGTGTTAATTATTTGATTGATGATGGTGAATTAACACAGGTTCAAACATTATCACAATTTGCCAGCGATGCTGATAAGAGAATAGATCATCTTAGAAAAGCCGACTTGAAAATCAGGTAGGATAATTCGAGGCATAGTATATGGATGAAGACCACTATATGCTTTCGCGTTGACTTTTCTCAACTTTTCGTTGTACAAAATTAATGAAGCATATTAACACACTACACCGCGTATATGCCCGTCTTCATTAGCCTAGTCGAAGTAGAACAGGAGGAAAGTGTTAGGATACGAGTATATAATGTCAATATATTTCTATTTAAAGAGCTTTTTAATTGATAAGAATGACGCATGTGCGTATTCGTAAATTTTATTTATATTTGATTTTATAGCGAATCTATATGATGTAACGCAATAACGTTTTGTGTACAGCAATTACTACGTTTTGTAACCGAGTTAATAAGATGATTAATGGAATAATGCGCTTTATCGAGCCTTACTATCGTTTCTAAACTACCTAATAGTAATAAACAATGTAATGTTAATATTACTGGAAATAATTCATATTGGGTAGCTGATGTCGCAAGGGTAAATATATATATTGACCGTCTATACATATTTATTTGTTTACAGTTTAAGCGGAATTGCTAATCCGTCCGGAATTAAAGTTGAGGTAAGCAATAAATTTCCATTGGTACTGGAATTTATTTGTTCAAAACGGATGTTAGCATTAAACACATACATCGGTGATAATAATTTAATTCAAGTTGAGATTAGCATAAAAAAAACAGATGCATCGCTAATATTAATATCGATAATATTTCTATCGGCGGTTTAGAATGATTTAATTCAGCATACGATAAATTTAATACAAATTTAATAACTGTGTGACGTTTTATTCTTCATTGGGTTTATCTTATGTCGGTTGTAATCAGTTCTGTAGATTAAATTTTGGTTTCGTAAAATTAAATGGGTTGACCATTTTTGTCTTATCCTGCCGACAGTGTAAAGCCAAATAGGTTAAATGCCAACTCCTGTTTCATCTATATACGTCATCATCTGTCACACACACACACGCACCCACCCTCACAAACACACACATAAAACCCGTTCAGGGCGGTGTAACATATTACATTTTATTTTCCCCTATCAGGGAGGTGCAACCATTTTAATAATGTATTATCTACACTTATGTCAAGTGTAAAGGGAGCCGTGGTGACCCAATGATTAGAGAGAGAGAAAAATTGGGGTTAACGTCCACTCAACACAAACTAAGTCAGTTCGGGACTAACATATGGTTTAATTTTATTTCAATAATTCGCTTGCGCGTAGGGGTCATTAGCAGTGAGAGGAAACCGGAGTGCCCGGACTAAACCCACGAGGTTGAGAAGGCGCCCCTATCTCCACTAGGCCATCCCAACCCCCCGACTCAATGAGTAAGACATTGCCTTGCTTAATTGGGTGTCCCCTGTTCGATCCTGGTTTTGGCATGGTTCAGGTATGTGTAATACGTAGGCCATGAAGGTCGCTTGTACACATTGACATGCACGTAAAAGAATCCATGGCAGTTGTAATTCGAAATTGTTGGCCGTAGCGACGCTGTCTGGGCAAAATTTCGTTCAAAGTACACTGCATGGTATTGCAGAATATTAGAACGTTAACCCCTATTTTATTTCATTTCAATTGGACACCTATAATATCGGAAATCTTGAATCCAAATTACAGAAGGTGTATCCATTTTGATAATATCAATATCAACAGGTTCAACAAACTCGAAGTGAATTTGGTTGGGGTTCCGCCGTCAACGTTAATTACATTCAAGACTCAATTCATAAAAAATATCAAGATTTCTTCTACGATTTATTTGAATGGGCAGTATTAGAAAATGCGTTAAAATGGCCAGGTCTCGAACATAGCAAGGTAAGTAACATTTTACTAATAGATACAAATTTTTAGTATGTATAGAAAGTGGTTAGCAATTATCCAGTTATAATTAATTAGCAAGCGTGTAATTAGCTGTAAAAGATGTCACTACTGGTGTAAAAGCATGACTAATTATAACACCTATCACTATTGAATACAGAAACCTGGACAATAGTGATGTATATCATTCATTAATCACATTTAATTAATGTTATGCGATCAAGCAGTCTTTGTTACCGCAGTTGGAACAGTGGCACGTGATTTCGTATTGTAACCAGAAGTAAAATGTTGATGTATTTTACATTCACCGCTATGGTTTAAAAATTAAAGACATTGAGATCTCGATGGTAACAGTCTCTACTCTAGAGTGATTTCAAACATCAGTGCCACCTATGTGTATTTAATTAATGTAATGCAAATCAAAATAGTAAATGTTGGAGTATTGTAGAGTCACTGACATAACCCATTTAAAATTGAAAACTACTGTGTATGGTCCATGAATGCAAAAGTAATTGGTTTCTTTATTTTTATTCGCAGGGGAATTTCCAACCCGGTAATGCCTTAAATGCAGTTAATGCCATGCGTGCTAAAGGGTAAATTTGATTTAAAAATTATTCTAATTATTCTAATTAATTCCTGTCCGGTATTATTCGACGATTGTATTTTGTTACGCTTGTCAACACGTTCGTACATCGGCCGAGTAAATTCCATCGCATTGTCCAGTTCCGTTTCCCCTTTTCAATGGTGCAAGACGTAGAGTTTGACAAGATCTAGACGTTCGGTTGGGCGACAACTGGAAGAAAAACTGTTTGAAATGCCCCTGTCCAGACAAAATGTCCCTTCATTCAGAAATGTTTGACGGTTAACCCTATTTAAAGCTGCAATTTCATATTTTTGAGTTATATTTGTAAAATGTATTAGAATAAAGCTCTAAAACAGATGGTATCTATAAACAGTCCTACCTTGTTAAAGAATAATCCTATAATTCATTATTGCCAGTTGAGAAATTAGCAAAACTATCAATTTCAACTTGAAAATCAAACGTTTGAAGATAGCTATTCCATTGGGGGAATAGAAAAACAAGGGAGGTAATTGTGTTATTATTTCCGAGGTAATTGAATTTCAAGTGTGGGAAATAATGCCCTTAATCGTATAATAGACGTATTTATGTTTTGATTTTCTTAGAAAATATGAAATTCTCGCTTTAAGATATTATCAATAATCAGAATGGTTTTTGTTAGTATAAAGGTCAGAGGTCATAATATATTTTGGGGAGGATCGAATGTTGTTCCATCGTGGCAGAAGTCAATGTCTGGATCGGAATTAAAACCACTCTTAGAGAAACATATTGGTGACATGGCCAAAACATTTAGGGGCAAGTAAGTAGATATTGTTTATCCATTTACCTTTACCAGGGTACTGATTGACTGAATGATCTGCAAGTTAATGATATGTTGGTTGTCCGAATGATGTCCAAGTGAGTGGATATGCTGGTTGTCCGAATGGTCTTTAAACTGTTTTAGTCAGCCAAAGCAATCAACACTCACCGCATTCACCGAGATGCCGCTCTGGCTTAGTGAGTAAGGCATTTGATCACTAACCAGCAGATCGGGGGTTCGATCCTGGTGTTGGTCGAGAATGTTTTCTGGGAATTTTCCAGCTTGGTTTCCACCTCTGTAAGTGGGTACAGTACGGAGGCACACGTTGACATACACGTTAAAGAATCTTTCACAGTCGGAATCTGCTATAGGGATAAGCTGTAGCTCCGATGTCCATGTTCCTTAAGCAACGTTCGCGAGTTGCTTCAATACTCAGCAATTCTCGAACTTTGCGCTCGTTGTTTTTACAAGTGACTAATTAGCATTGTCCAATCAGAGTTCGTGGCACATAACACACTATAAACAAATAGGGTTTTTTAAATTGAGAAACTCGTGGAAAAACAGCAACCGTGACATTGATCGATCTTTGAACTTTGCAACTCGATTGTCACCTGTAAGCATTTTAGCTAGAAGCGCGAGACTTGGTATTCACGACGACCGATGTATCTGATAGGTTCCCAAGCAGGGCTTGTGCCAATCCAACTTAGTGGCGAAATATGCAGGGTTTTACGTGAAGGGCTTGATAAGTTGTATGTAGTTAAGGCGAGATTAAGCCTTCTGAGAACATTGCCGATATTATATCGATTTCACACACGATCTTCAGGTTCCAGCATTGGGATGTTGAAAATGAAAATCTACATCTTCACTTTTACGAAGACAAATTACGAGACCCTCACATCACTGAATGGATGTTCCGAGAGATTCACAGACTAGATCCAGGAACTCAGAGATACTTGAATGACTACAGCATTGTCAGTGGTGGACAATCGACAATGGTCGGTAGATCTACATAAATTTTATATCTCGAGAATTTCACACTTCTAAATAACAATCTAAATGAAATTAGATTCCAAATTTCGTGTCGTAGGTTTAAAACATAAACACACTTAGATTACAATTTTGTCTCGTGGAATATTTTCTGATTAGTACACTAAAGTGTAAACTAATGCATGTTCCGTCAATCGTATTGCAAATGATTTTTATCCTCCCACCCCCAAGCCCAAGGCAGAGAAAGTTACATTTCAATACAGATTCTCCTAAACCATAATTAAACAAATAATCCACGATACATTTAAGTCAAGATATTAGTTGTCAACGTTGTATTGTAATCCGGGCGTGTTAGATTGTTCAGTTTCAGA
This sequence comes from Patella depressa, assembly GCA_948474765.1. Lineage (NCBI taxonomy): Eukaryota > Metazoa > Mollusca > Gastropoda > Patellidae > Patella > Patella depressa. The sequence continues at coordinate 87,736,823 of OX419715.1, read as the reverse complement.
ATCTGTATCCTTCCATAGGCGCTTTAGAGTGAGAATATGTTGGATTTAGCTGTTTTCGTCTTTTCGGTCCAAGTAATCCTTTCGAATTCATAGGTTTTAAACAAACATTTATTTGCAATGAATGGAGAATATAGAATATAATTATTTTGCTTGAAACCCTCTTCAGGCCTATGTAGATCAAGGAATGCGTTTTAAATCTGCTGGAGTACCAGTATCTGGTATGGGTATACAGAGTCATCTAGGTGGTAATGTTGACGTTTCTGTTATTAAGGTAAAGTTTTGTTAAATGAAATGAAATGGGGGTTTCAGATCCAAAGTGTGTGTTCCAGGATAGCGCAAACGGGCATACGCCATGTTGTGTGCGTGCAGTATAGAATTTTTAACCCGAACAGCGGCACCTAGGCCGTTCTCTTATTTCGACCTCCGATTGTCAATAGGTTCCCTTAAGTGTACGTCTGTATGTTCTCTGTTTTCGTCAATTCGGAACGACTAGACACTGTTTCCTATTGCTACAAGGGTACGCGTACGTCAAATATTTTATCTAAAGTCATGTTAAAAATACATTATGTAAGATTTGGATAAAGCGCCGATCAGTTTGGCTGTAATATTTCAAAAAAGATATTGTTATTTAACAAATTTATAATAATGGCGGACGATGCGTGCGAAACAGACAGCATAGTAATGCTTATTCTTTAAAAAAAAAACCAGTACACTTGATACAGCAAGCATCCATCTCTTTTATACGTTCTCGTGGCAATGTCTTGTCACTGAACTTTAGGTTAGTTGGTACTATATCGTATTAAGACCCATCATCTGACCTATTCGTTCGTTAAATTATGGTATCGACTTCCGGCTTAAATCGACTTTACTGTTTATACTTCAGAGAAGACTGGATGAAGTAGCTAAAGTCGGATATCCTATCTGGATAACCGAGTTAGATATAAACCAGGGGGACAATCACGGGAAAGCGCGACATTATGAGGACGTCATGAGATTGTACTTCAGTCATCCCGCAGTTAAAGGTGTTATGTTCTGGGGATTCTGGGATCAAAGACATTGGCGACCACAAGCTGCTCTCGCAAATGGCAATAATGTTACGGTAAGAGCAGACATTTCCATTTTTTATATTTTAGGGCCCAACAAACTATTGACCCCTGTCGCTATAGGTAATGACGGATGTCGTGCACGGGATAAGGTATATTTATTCTTCCTCGAACAATCGATGTCAGTCCATCTACTTCATACTTCGGGAATAAAGCTCTACCCTGAATGGCCGCCATATCCCGAAATTACTATATTGTTTTGTAATGCGGTTTTACTCCTTTTAACATCTGACAAACATACAAAGACAGAATAAACCTGTTCCATTTAATGGAAGACTTCTCAAAATTTTACGCATAATACTAAGTGTTTTCGTCGTCGATTTAGGACTTAAAATGTCAGTCAACTAGCTTAGTGTCTGTTCGCTGGCAACCTAAGTTTAGTATGTTATAACAATTCTAAATGAACACGCTGGAGTAGTTCGACCAGACAAATACAAACCATGACACGGCAATCGTGGCCTTAAAAGCACAACAAACCAGATGGACCACATATATTTCAAAAGTCCACAATATGTACTACTTTATCTAAAATGTACACCCGAGTAGAAACAAATCTTCATACTGAATGGGTCGGTAGGTATGGAAACAATAGCACAATTATTATTATAAGATAAAAATTTTATGCAATTAGGTACCTCGGGTTATTCGCAAATATTTTTGTAATTCTCCTGGGAAGTATGGTGCAAATGGTTAACTTCAAGTTGTCAAAACTTAATTTAGTAAAGAAACGACTTCTGGTTGTGGTTGATCCTAAACCAAAAAGGTGCGCGTGTTATGAATGCAACGGAGAACGTCTTTATGATATTTTACTATTGTGTTAAGTTTAAATCAGGCGAGTATACCATGGTTGAACTGTCATTAATTAACTTTTTTCTGTACTGAATTCACAGCCAAATGAAGCAGGGAAAAAGGTACAGCAGCTGCTAAAACATACGTGGAGAACCAACGAATCACATAATATAAGTCACGGCCAGACTGTCAGTATCCGAGCTTTTAAAGGTTCCTATAAGTTGCTGGTACATCATAATGGCAAAGTTATTCATACCGAGAACTTCAGTGTTGGTCAAGCTGGAAATACTCTTAAAGTTAATCTGAGTGGATCAGGTAAGCTTTGTTATTTGATCAGGAACCATAAGGTTGGTTGTTGTTCTTCTTGAGGCGACCAATTCAAGTACGATTGGCATGATTATTGACTTGATTGTTCCTTGGACAGTTGCACTTGGATTGGCGGGTGGACTTTTGGATAGGACATCATATACCAATATGGCGGCGAGGGCGTAAAGCTCGATTTCTGTTCCATAGTACGCTCGAATGTCATATTTGTTTTTTTTAAAAGTAATTCAAGCTACAGATAGCGTGTAAATATATATATAATTGTATATTGTTAGATGGATGTAATATTATATATATATATATATATAGTTAATTAAAGCTGCTCTTTGGTAATATATAATCGAAACTAAAGATGGCAAAATAAAACAACATATTATTAAATATATTCTGCAACTTCCGAACGAGCAGTTAACATATCTGGCAGATTTTAATGCATTTATTGTCTATTACTTCAATTATTTCGTGCTACTTATTGGGTATAGTTATAAGGGATTTTTTGTTTTGATTAATAATTTCCAAGAACAAGTTTGTATAATTGAAACTGGTGTTCTAGAGGGTTTTTTGAAACTGGACTTTGTTTATTACAGGGTCAAATCCACATGTTGATAAAGTGTTGATTGGTTAATGGGGGATGAAGATGCAGATAATGTTTTATGTTAACATTTGAATGTATGAAATAAAAAACTTAGACATGTACAGTGCCTTGTTTTGTGTATTTTACCCAACAAAGCCCAGCGTTAACCGGAGCGGGGCTCTGGGCCTGACTAGAATCGCGGTGCCCTTAAAGCGATGAAAAGATTATTTCATATCACTTTGAATTGTGTGCATGTAATGCAAGAACAATTTCATAATATCTGATCACAAACGAAATCTATTCAGTTCCGAATGACAGAGGCGTTTTATAGCCGAGGCGCTGGAGGCGCCAGTCTCCTCGCTAAAAAAAATCAAAGAAGTTGAAAAAACTAAAACGGGAGAAAAAATGCTAAAACCGATGAGAAAAATGAAAATGTACACTAGATAGGGAAGGCAGACAAAAGGACTCACGTCTAACAAAAGAGCCCCTCTGAAGGGAACGAGTCAACCCACTACATACAAGTGATTTGTTTTGCACTTAGGCTTCAGACGGGTATCGAATTAGGCCCCGGCCCTCAGATTAAACCGGCCTCGAAGGGCCTGGAGGATATGTCAGAATGCACCAAAATGATTTCCATTTTGCAAAATTTCTCGACCCCGGACCCTCCCCACCCCGAAAGAGGGCCCTCAAAATAGTATAGCTTCCGCCATTATAAATCTTAAAACGCCTCTGCCGAATGGCATTCACTGAGAAGGTTGAGGGATAGCTCAGTCTCCGCCCTTGCGCGACGTCAGCCTCGCGTCGCTGGATCGATTACCGTGTAACTGTCATCTGGAATTTGAATATTTTCTCTTTTTGCCATGAACCGCAGGGACTTGGGCTTTGGCTGTAATAATCTACAACAATAATCCTAAACTTTGGTTACAATAGGCACGTAGGGAAGGTGGACGGCCGAATGGCTAGCGCGTGCGCGCTATATCATAAGGCTCGTTATTGAGTCAACTGCCTTGGTTTCGATTCATCGGGATCCGCAATGGCTTAGTGAGTAAGGCGCTGACTCACTACTATAAAGGTTCCGGTTTCGATCCCGTTCTGTTGGTGGAGAAGACGATACCTTGAGATTTTCATGCGTGATTTCGTGTTTCCAGTGGCGTAGGACGGAGGGGATCCCCAATAATAGAATATAATGTGGGCAGAAGTACCGCAAATTGTCCCTCACAGAACACCGTATGGTGTATGCCTATCTTAATTAGCCTAAATGGAACAGAATAGTTAAACCCAATTTCATTTTATGTAATTTCCATTTATTGCAATGGAATGAAATTGGGTTTAACGCCTTACTGTTCTGCTCCGACCGTGGTAATGAAAATGGACATGCACAATGCCCTCAGCTATGATGGACATTTTTCCCGGACAGCGCGCTTCGGGCTACTCTTATATCGAGCTCCAACTGCCAACGGATCTTTTACGTGGAACTCAATGTATACACGAGACCCCAAACTACTAAATAGCTGTCTATGTTAGACCCTCCGTCCTGTACCACTGACAAGGGGAAACCACGCCTGAAAATCTCACTTTCTCGGTTAACACCAGGACCGAGCTAATACCTCCAAATTAGCAAGCCACGTCGCTACCGTATATCGCATATAATTATATCACAGACTGAGCTCCCGGCTTCGTAAATTGCCCTGGCGATATATGAGCGACTCTATAAAGTGGTCGTTGAACTATTAACAGGAATTCGGTTATTTTTGATTATCTGGTGCTTTATGTCCAGCTGACGGGGTAAAGATTGGATCATACGATTATAAAAAGATACCATGACCTAAAAACCCTCTTTGCTCATTGATAACCTATTCAGCACAATGTTTCTGTTGATTCTGGTTTTGCCAGGATTACTGGCTGATGAAAACTTATTTACAAATCCAGGATTTGAAAGCACAGATGGTTGGATTTGTAATTCTTGTAAAGGATCTCTTGTTACCGATAGTCATGGTGGCTCACACAGTTATAAAGTAGTACAAAGGTAAATATTAATTCCATATAGTTAACGATAAAGCGATGATCACACGACACAACCAATCCGTACAAACATCGTATTAAACAGTCGCATCCGATCAATAATAAACAACTTGATGTATGATGAGAACCAGTTTTATTCTCATCGGAATTGGACGGGATGTCTTTATCCCTGCGTTCTCTGTGGGTCTTGTGTGAGTCAGTAATTGAACAGAACAAGATTTTTTTCATTTGTTGCATTATCTAATTACATTATCTAGGTATTCGTGAAAGTTTCAGCATGTCCTGTCTTAAACACGTCAATCCTTCCTTAAGCCAGAGCTAGTTTGTAACTAGAGCCGGGGTCGACAGAGGCACACAAGCCAGAGCTAGTTTGTAACTAGAGCCGGGATCGACAGAGGCACACACTCAGTTGTTTGAAGACAAAAGTATAAGTACATAAATATTTCAGCTAGGTGTACTCAGTTGTTTATGCAGTCATTTTTGAGTATCTCTTCTCCTCCGTTTTCCGCCGCTGCTAAAGACCTCTGCTTTTGGTGGCATTTTGTTTTATCATTTCAGAAAATACAATTGGGGTGGCATTTCACAGGAGGTGTTTATTCAACCAGGCCATAATTATTACTTTAAAGCTTATGTTAAACTGTTAAACACAGCGGACGGTAAACAGTATCATGATATTGAAGGGATGCTGGATATTATAGATACAGCTGGTCAGTTTATTCTTAAATATATTCAATATATTATGCATATGAGTATTATGTAAAGCTTAAATGGTAATATTTGTGTTAGTCATTATCCTCACAGTCTCACATAACAACTGTTGGCCTTTCTTCAGTTTCGTTTCTTTAAATCGTCATTACGCATCTATCGTAGCAATTATCTCTGTGTTAAAGTTATATTTGGAACGTGTTTAACCAGTTCTACTTCTATCCCATGTGATAATAGCTGACACCAATATTGTCCTTTAACTCTCTCCGTGGCAGGCCTATTTCTGACTTCAAATTATATCAGTTATCCTTTATTCATACGGCAAGCCCACAATGAATTATCTACTCCATTCAGTCGAGTGATTGAGATATCAAATAAATTAGAACATTTTAAAATTTAGTCAATTTATCTCTATAAGGAAAACTACTAGAATGAATGCAAGAAGTCTCTTTCAAAGCCGATAAAATCATTTTACTACATATAGTTTTATTTGAATAAATATACTATTGTAATGAATACCAGTAGGACGACTGTAGTGGATATTGACAGGCCCATGCAAAGCTGTCAATAGGTTCCAGGTGAGAAAGGAAATAAAGTGAAACTGCACTTAAATATTTTTGATTGTTGCTAAATAATGTAGCCAAACGTAACAGGACGGAATAAAAAAAAATAAAAAAAAATCAAGTACGAACAATCCAAACCATTAGTCAAAATTCGAACTCCTACGTTTAATGCAGAGTAAATGTACATTACTCGACAGTAATGTCTATCATTTAGTGAGCTTGTGTGATATCTGGGTTGCTATAAACCCAAGTTTTGTTGACGGGCAGCACCATACATTACATTGAGCTTGTGATCGAGGACTTAGATGAACTGTGGCGCTGTTGTGATGACTGGCAATTGGTTGTTTTTTTTTTCAGGTAATCACAAATATGACACATTTGGTAAAACAAGTTTTGTCACAGCTGGTGATTGGTTTGCCGTAGGTGGTGACTATTATGTTCCACATAACAGTAAGTTCATTTAGCGTCATTCAGAGAGAGAGAGAGAGAGAGGGAGAAAGAGAGAGATATGGTTCAATTTCATAATTTTATATCAATATTTCGCTTGCCCACAGGGATCTGCAGCAGTGGATGGAACCGGGGGACCCACAAAAAGCCCACTAGATTCAAGTTGAACAGACGACCCTACGGTTCACGTACAAACTGGGAACCAAACCACGCCACTTAACTCAATGACCTACCGTATGACCTAACGTACATGCCATTTGCCTACGCCCCTTAGTTCTAAGAAGAGTTCACAGTTCATCTAATAGCATTGTATTCCAATTTCAGCTGAGAGTATTCGATATTATCTACAAATACCGGAAGTAGGTGTCAACTATCTAATAGATGATGCAGAATTAACACATATACCATATATATCAAACTTTATTAGTCAAACAGACGATCAGATAGATCATATTAGAAAAGCTGATTTATCAATAACGTAAGAATGAGTAAATTACTTTAATTTTCATTGCTTGCCTGTTCCTCCGTACTATTTATTTCTATAAGAATAGAAGAGACTCATATCACCCTTCTCCCTTTAACAAAACAACACGATTAGTCGGACCTATGGTAATGATAATAGACGATTACAGTACTTAAAATATATTGCTTATCTCTAAATTGCACCTCAGAAAAAGTATGTCTAGTAAAACTATGTCTTGTCCTTGAATCAGAAAAATGTTCAATAAGCATATAGTTATAGGTTTGTGTATGTACAAAATATGATTTTAAACGGTTTGTAAGATATGCTGTTTTCTCTTTCTCTTTCAGCCTTGGTGGTTCAAATCCATCTGCTCTTGAAATAGATGTAAGTAATTCATTTTTTATGATTTGTACACACATAATAAAACCGCCTATAACCTTTATACAAGTTTCAAGTAAATTATCAATTAAATAAATACATATCTTGTTTTGGGATTTGACGTCCTACATTTATCACCATCAAACTATGTGGACAGCATACATATACAATGATGTATACATGATTCCAAAAATTCCTGCGCTGGTTACACACCTATATAGTGCGCATTTATAGCCTTTCCCTGCCCCCATCTGTGCACAACGTTGGTTGGTTACGTTCAAATGTATAGTGGGCCAATGCATGTTTATTTGTATGCTACTTCCAGTTTGTGTATCTCAGGATTTACATTGTGAACCTATGTTCGCGTTCATGGTCCACCAGTGCTAGAAAGGGGTTTAATCCAACGAACATTTCAGAGACATTTAGAGCCGATCAGAGAGAAGAGAAACAACATATGGGGAATTTAATGATTCACTGACAGTGACACATTTGTAGCAGGTACATTATCAATTCAGGAACTGTTCCCCAAGCGCTACCCATCTTCTTGAGGGCGACTTTCTTTTAAGGTGTCGGTGATCACCGGCATGCCTTGTAGCACTCTTCTACTTGTGTTGAATATGCGTGGATTGGAAAGGTATGTTGTTGCTTTAAACAACATAATTATCTTACGAGTTATGACTGAAACATCCCATGTTGGTTTAAAGCTAAACATAAAGTCATTATGAGAACACGTCATTTATATCAATATATTTGTATTTTAGGTTCAACAAACTCGAAGTGACTTTGGATGGGGTTCTGCCGTAAACGTTGACTACATCCACGACTCAAAGCACAGAAACTACCAGAACTTCTTTTACGATATATTTGAATGGGGTGTGTTGGAGAATGCTCTGAAATGGCCAAACTTAGAACAGACGAAGGTATAGTTTTATAAACGTTGCTGAAAGATGCACCATCTAAGATTTAGATAAAGAATTTTTACTATAATAGTTCAAAAGTAGATAATACGAAATGAATGTATTGAAAATGTCAGTCAAAATAATGTTAAGGGTGTTGGAAGATGTATCGTTGATTGCCTATGATCGCAATAAACGGGACAAATTATCGGTTATCAAGTCTGTCGTTAAAAGTCGGGGGCGCAAATCCATTTAAATTTCCGATTTTCCAGAGAGTTGAATATGGGTTTGTCATGCTACTAGATTATAATATATAACATTTGAAGCCAAAGGTAAACCACACGGGTATTGAGATGTTAATCTCATGGCCAATAATATATTTAAATATATAGTATCCCAGGTTTTGATATCTGTATGTTATTTATCGGCCCGAAAGACGCTGGGGGGCGTAATTGTGTCCGCTGGCGTGATTTTGATTCAATCCCCCGGTTGTACGTGGCAAGGAGAAGGATCGCATGTCCAACCTCGTATGTCATTTAACAAATGATATGTGATTCAAGTATATTTTAATATCTCCCTTGCGCGTAGGAATCTGTAACAATGCTGATAACCGAGGACTCGGAGGATCTAGAGAATACCCACGATGTTAGACAGGTTATCCAACGCCTTGTTTCTTAATAGCTGGGATAAATATTACGCAACTCAATGCCACACTGTATGATCTAAAGTGCACGCATATCCCATATCCCTATTTAAATGCCACGAGTAGTGTGACGAAACAATTTATATTATATTTGTAGGGTATATTTAAACCTGGTAATGCGTTAGCAGCTATAGATGCTATGAGAGCAAGAGGGTAGGTAAATATAATTCTCTAATTCAATATCTTTTATTTAAAGCGGCCGAGAAAGTTCATCAAGATTTTCCAGCGTGGTTTCTTCTCGGAACAACAGTCTAGTCGTTGCGATGGAAAGGGAAGAAGCCTCGAAATACGGATTTGGAATAATGGGTAAGGGGAAGCGCGCCTGTCCGGGAACAAATTCCATCAGTACACAATATATGATGTCCAATCCCATTTCAGGTTTTCGTTCAACCTAAAATATTCTTCATATATTTATTTGTTTTATGAACAGAATAAAGTTGAGAGGACAGAATATGTTTTGGGGAGGAGAGACACATGTCCCATCATGGCAGAAAACACTGACACCAGCTGATTTAAAACTTGAATTAGAAAAACACATTATAGATATGGTGACAACCTTCAGGGGGAAGTAAGTCTTCAATTCTGCCTCTTAGGATGACAAGGACCGGGTACACATTTCTACCGTAATCTGGAAAAACCTAGTAACACTGTTGAATTTAGATTTGAGAAAACAAAGAAAAACTGTTTTGTTTCAGAATTAAGCTACAAATATAAACCAATTCTATTTTATCTTTTTAGATGAAGATAATTAGAACCCTTTTCAGTGAAGGAGAAAAAAAAACCTATTATTACAAACATGTGTACTAAGTCGAAATATGGTTCTTACTCAATTTTCACCAAAATTTGATTTGCTAGTTTTTTCCAGATTATGGGAGATTTATTCTTCAGCGTTTTTAAAGTGAATCAGACTTAACGCATGCAAACCATAGCTTGACAAAGTTTGACTAACTTCTAACTAAAGGCGATTTCTCGCACATGACAGACTCGTCAATAAACTAATAAATAATAATCCTACAGATATTCAAAAATACGACGTATGAATGTCTGGTTAACATTAAGATTACGTTAGGGCCGTTTCGGCCCGTGGTTTAGGGGGCCCCGCGGTTCATGGCAAAAAGAGAAACAATTCAAATTCCAGATGAAATTTTCACGGTAATAGATCTAGCTTCGCGAGGGCTGAGACTTGGCTATCTCACTGATGATGATTGGTCTAGGCTTCTAGCGGCGATTTCACTTGTTATATAACAGTTTCCCGCCGTTATATGTCATTTCCGCGCATTGTGCGCCATTTGTAACTGACATTATGTAATTTTTCTTGTATTACAGACCGTGTAATTGTGTGTTACACATGGGTGCCATTAAAAAGTGTGTGAAATAATATTTTCGTTGCCTTAGGGGCCCCACTCCAGTTAAGCTGGGCTTTGATTTGACCTCATATATTTGTCTAATTTTACCGGGCTCCTGTTATTTGCCAGCTTAGTTTTCCCCTGGGATTAGAGAGAGAGGGAGAAATGGGGTTTAACGTCCACTCGACACAAACTAGGTCATTTAGGGACTAACATATGGTTTAATTTTATTTCAATAATTCGCTTGCGCGTCCCTGGGGTTAGAGAAATGACCTGACAAGGAACAGCTTCTAGACGTTCGGATGGAACACAAAAACGATGTCCAATGTGCACGTTGGCGCGCACGTAAACGAATTCTTAACAATTTGCCTAGTTTTTACTAGTCCGGTAGGTGCAGAAAAGCAGGACATTTTACCCATTTCCTATCATTTTCGTTTTACAGATTAGAACAGTGGGACGTAAATAACGAAAATATACATCTACATTATTATGAGGACCAACTTAAGGATCCGACGATAACCCAATGGTTATTTGAACACGCACATCGTTTTGACAACAACACTGAATTATATCTAAATGATTATAATATTGTTAGCGGCCAATACTCCACGGTGGTACGTATTATATATAATTGTTGCAGTCCGACGACACGGTTGGACCAGGTAGTCGATTTGGCCCAGTATCCTATAAATGGTCCCACTCGGCAATCCTCGACAGATTCCGTAACTTACATCTAATCTCGGCTATATGACGAATGTCGCCATATTGGAACTACTTTAAAGGTCCCGGATGAAACATGGCTGCGTCCATGGTGTCTTGTTTATTTGTGATAGCGTCAAGTTTTCCTGTTAAAGTAAACCGGTAGCCGCATCGCAAATGTATGGGCGTAGGTACATACATGTATCACTTACTGCCATACAGCCGAGACGTGATGTAGGTTCCGGGACGTTCCGGAATCTGACGAGATTTGCCGAGTGTAAATGGTTCTGAACCTTAGTTTACAATATTCAATAAAAGGCTCCAATGATATGATTTAATAAAACATATTAGTAAATAAATACAACCAGTGCCGGATGTACTTTTAGGCTTAGTTGGCTAAAGTCACGTTTTAGTTATCACGCGGGAGCAATGGCGCCTAAGTGACACTGGTCAGCTACCATGGAGGTTGCGGAATTATTGTGATCTTCCTGTGTGGTTCCCCTTTGTCAGTGGTGCAGACCAGATGACTTTATAAGGACAACAGTCTTTCAAATAGGACACAAAACCGAGGTCTCGTATACATATTGATAACACTTACAAGGTTCCCTGATATAAGAGTATGCTGTAGTGCTGCTGTCCGGGGGAAATTCTCTCATAGCACACTGTATGGGGTATGTAGGTCTTCATAAGATTAGTTGGAGTAGAACAGTAGGCCATTAAACAAAACCCCGGCACTTGATTCAATAACAGACCTTCTGATCCAACGCGTACGCATTAACCATTCCGTATCCACCCCACCCCCACCCGCCAAGAGAGAGAGAAATGGGGTTTAACGTCCACTCGACACAAACTAGGTCATTTTGAGACTAACATATGGTTCCATTTTATTTCAATAATTCGCTTGCACGTAGGGGTCTTTAGCAGTGGGAGGAAACCGGAGTGCCCGGAGGAAACCCACGAGGTTGCCCACCCCCCAAACGGCTAACAATTTCTTGTTACGAACGCATAAGGGAGAGGGAGAGAAATGGGGTTTAACGTCCAACGACACCAATTAGGTAATTTCGGGACTAACACGTGGTTCGATTTTATGTCATTAAGTCGCTTGGAAGGAAACTCATATAAGGGGTAGTTGATATACCTAAGATTAGCTTGTTTGTGTGGTGCTAAGTATTTCGATTAACCATACACGTTCTATTTGGTTTTATCCAGGCATATCAGGATCAAGCCATGAAATTTCTAGCAGCAAATATACATGTTGATGGTATTGGTGTACAGAGTCATCTTGGTGATGCTATTGATATATCGGTTATCAAGGTCGGTAGTTATAAGTCTGTAATATGTTTGTGATTCTATTGAGATCAGGGTTATCAAGGTCGGCAATAATATAAGATAATAACATATAACCCAATTATTGTACGCGATGTTTTGTTCAAATTTCAAAATTTAAATAAATGTATTCGGAACTAAAAGTCTTCGAGAAAAGCAACTTTGTCTTTAAATTAGCTTTTTTTCCTGAAGAAATTAGAGGCCAAATAGGTGTTACCCAACATGTTACATGTTTACCCTATAATACCCTAATGAATCTGCAATTGACCCACTATTTAATATACGTTTTTATAGAGAAGGTTAGATGAAATAGCTAAAGTGGGACTTCCAATCTGGATTACCGAGCTGGATATCAACGAGTCAAACGATTTGAGGAAAGCTGAAAAGTACGAAGAAGTGATGAGGCTATATTTTAGTCACCCTGCTGTGAAAGGGGTTATGTTCTGGGGGTTCTGGGATGGACGACATTGGCGACCTGCCGCTGCTCTTGCTAATGGTCACGATGTGACGGTGAGGATTTCATTAAATATTTTCATTAAGATAGTTTGGTTACCGATAATTTCCAAAATTTATAAATAACAATGAAAAACTAAAAAACAAAACTTTCATGGGATTTATCATCCTGTTGGAATTAATAATATACTGTTTTGAACTCTAGCATGAACGGCACAAATATAGACAATATTAACAGATATTCCAGTGACATGCAGTTTGTGCAGTTTTAGTACCAGCTCTCTATAGATACATTGGGGTTGGGATGGCTTAGTTGTCTAGAGTGCCGCGCTTCGACCTCTAGCTGGCCGGTCAGCTCTGGCTTGCGGCTGTGGTTTCGAGCCCTGGTGTGAGCGTAGGTGGCATGGAGATAGGGGCGCCTTCTCAACCTCGTGGGTTTCCTCCGGGCACTCCGGTTTCCTCCCACTGCTAAAGACCCCTACGCGCAAGCGAATTATTGAAATAAAATAAAACCATATGTTAGTCCCGAAATGACCTAGTTTGTGTTGAGTGGACGTTAAACCCCATTTCTCTCTCTCTCTCTATAGATACATCCTATTTTTCTGCACTAACTTAGCTAATGAAGACAGGTATATTATGTCATGCAGTATGAGGAAAATGCTTCCCCAGTAGCGGCGTTACGACCTGACTATCAAGTGCCCTTTTAAGTGCATACCCAAATGTGCACAAGGTCCCCCCCCCCCCCCCCCCAAACCACGCGACCTTCCCCGTCACCAGTGACAATAGGGAAACCAGTAGAACTTACGAATCGTATTTTATAGCCGAATGCAGCTGGAAAGAAGGTAAAGGAATTGCTGAAGCAAACTTGGAGAACCGAGGTGCACCACAGTCTTGCCCATGGTCACACCGTAAATATGCGGGGATTCTTGGGTTCTTATGAATTGAAGATTCGACATGATGGCAAAACTATTCATACGGAAACTTTTGATCTAGACAAGAATGGAAATCACCTAAGAATAAATCTAGTAGGATCGGGTAAGTAGGCGCTTTCCTGTCCCGTTAAGGTAGACCCATCTCTGAACCCCGACGTTAGCCCCCTTCCCGTATCCTTAATGTCGCTTTCTCCAATCTTGTGTTTAATCCTTTGCCGTGAAACTTAATAGTCCCTTATCTGTAACTTTAGTTGTGGTAAGGAATTCTTTTCCGTACCGTATTGTTTTTGCTTGTACTCAATGGTAGGCTGTTGTCTATTCTTTGACGGTTCTTCCCATTTCCAATACTTGGAGGGCATTGCCTTTCCTGTACCTTAATCGTAGTTCCTTTCCTGCGTTTCCGCTCCTTGAAGGTATTCCCATTGCTGTACCTTGAAGACATAGCCTCTTTCTTATACCTTTATGGTAATGGCTTTCCCTGTCCTGTCAAGTGAAACGTGATTGTAGTCCCTTTCCTGTAATTTAAAGGTAATTCCTTTCCTGTACCTTGAATGTGGCCTCTTTCCTGTAATCTAAAGGTACACTTGATCGTGTCTTTAAGGTAGCCCCCTATACTATACCTTGAAAGTAGTGTCCCTTTGGCGTATCTTGAAGAAGGTGCGTCTTTCTCGCATCTCGAAGGAAGTTCCTTTCCCATATCTTGAAAAAAGGACGTTTCTCTCCGCAGTCCTTTTCCTGTTTTCTAAAGGTAGTAGTAACTCTTTTCCCGAATCTTGAATTTAGTGTCTCAGTTAGTCCCTTTCCAGTAACTTGAAGTAAGTTCATTTCCCACTATCTTGAAGACAGTCGCTTTCCCGTATCTTTAAGATAGTTACTTTCCTGTAATTTAAAGGTAGTAACCCCGTTTCCTAATAAAGGGCATACCTTAATTAACACTAGGTTTGGACAAAAAGATTCCAACACAATACCTGCTGCGGGACATTGTGAGATCTAGTATGTAGCTCACCCCTGTACACATCATGTCCCATATTTTTGATACAAATCCGAATTTGAATTGTAAAGCAGGGTTTGGAATGCACCCCTTCCGTCTCATTCATTTCCATGGTTAAAAATTAAGCCCATCAACCATTTATCAATACTCTCGTGTACATTAAATATATTGTCAACTAACAGAGCTTTTAAATTGTTTTTATTCCATTTATATATTTAGCAAATATGTCTTACAACCTTTTTTTTCCAAATTTCAGGAAATAGTACAACCGTTGGCCATGTCATAATCGGATAATTCTCCGGCAAATTGATTGTTTTAAGAATTTAGTTATTAGAAATCTCAAATAACTCATCAATAAACAATGGTTGTATTACAAACAAATCGTCTAGTCTGTCGATCCAAACAGTTACAAGTTCAAAATAAGAATGGCGGAATCTCAAATTGTACTTGTCAGCTAAAACAGGCATATCGAGTGGCCCAGAAAAGGGGGAATACACTATCAAAAAAGGAATAATTTTAATTAGTATTGCACCATTATCATTCACATTTCATGGATGTTTGGCAACACTCTAAATTGTAGACCAGACCGCCAGACCGGTGAAATATTGACAACACACTAAATTGCGTACTCCCGTGTTTGGCTGGGTCATTCGATAATATAGGTTAATATGACAATCTTACAATTAGGGTTGGTTGGTTTGTTGACATGAGCAGTGCGTGGTGACACATCTGAGTCATTGTACTATGAGTTTTAAAGTACATTAACAATATAGGCATTGGAATCAGATGTCAATTATCCGATATATTTTGCTCCAGCTTGAAACTCTTCTCTTGTTTTGATCCCACTGATAGCATTGCATCAGACTCCGTATTTTGTGTACATTTTGGGTGATTACAACTGTATAATGGTTATTAACTGTTTCTGCTGCTCAAAGCATCCGATTCTTTAGTTAGGGCTGTATATTGCGGCGAAAAATTGTTTTGCTATACATTGCTATAATTGACAGAAAGTATTGCAATATATTGCTGTATTGCAACATTTCGATAAACTCCAGATTTATCCTTTTTTATTTTTAATAGTTTTATTGTTCTGATAAATTTGGCCTGGAACACCGATACGGCAATCATGCATCGACACAATGTATCGCGAACGATCGATATAGCTGTTGTTGTTCTTGGTATTTAACGTCCGCTTCCACCGAAGGTGATATCGCAGACAAGTCTTATTTTTTCCATTTTCATTATCTTAGCGCACGCGCAGGGGTCTTTGCTGTGGGAGGAAACCGGAGTGCCCGGAGGAAACCCACGAGGTTGAGAAGGAGCCCCTATCTCCATGCCACATACGCTCACACCAGGGCTCGAAACCACAGCCGCAAGCCAGAGGTGACCGGCCAGCTAGAGGTCGAAGCGCGGCACTCTAGACCACTAGGCCATCCCAACCCCTATTTTTACAGCTTTATATTCAGGGCCCTGTTCACAAAAACTAGAATAGATTTTAACTAAAATCAAAATGTAATTTTAAATTTTATGCGTTTCACGAAGATTGATTGTAACTTAAAATGCAATTTTAATAGATTTTACTTAAAATCGCTTGTGCCCGCGCAGTGCACATTTCCGCAGCAGGTACTTACGGGAGAGCAAACACGCTTCGAAACTAAAGACAATTGACAAGTTGAATTAACGGTTGCAATATCAATGGGGAGAGTTTCATACGTCGTAGCAATGGTTGCACACGGTCAGACAGTCGTGGACAGGTGATAAAATGAGTTTATTCGCCTTATTGTTTAATTCAAAAAGTATCGGTGGGTTGACCTTGAACTTGTCATTTGATTCGTGACCTTGCCATTTGATTTCCTCGCAGGTTTTAAATGGAAATAATGTGTATCGATAAACTAAATCGCTTGGATTTGTAGTTTTAGGGTATTTTGGACTAGAGAAACTATTGAGAATTGTTACAAACATATTAGGACATTTGCGACTCAAACGACTAATCAAGGCTGTATTTATTTTGTCGTATTTGAAAAGTATTTATCAACTTTAAAATTAATACACCAAATAGCCAATGTTCCGATGCCTAGATTTGAAATGGCATTCCAATAGACCCTTTCAATGATACTTTGAAAATGCCTACCTATCTTACCCAATTAAATGATTTTTTCCCCCAAGATAAAATAGCTTTGGTTCCTACAATTTCCCTTATTTATGTTGTTTTATTAACGTAAGACTTCATAAGAAATAATAATAAATTTATGATATTAAAATTTAATTTCAAATAGGCCTAAAACATTTTTCAATAAACACATTTGAGATTATTGATTTATCTTTTTACAAATCCTCATAAACCCCAAAGCTTGAGTAAATACTACATATTATGGTATGTCTAGTATTATAGGCCTTTAGGCCTTCTATAACGAAGAAATGGGCCATATTAAAACATTGTACACGAACATATTTTCTTTATAGATAAGAATACTTTTCTTACCACGACATTGGATATAAATAAATGATTTTCTTTTAGTGTTTAGTTTACTGATTTTTTTTTCTTGGAGTTCTAATATGGAGCGCCATCCAACTGCTGAAATTGCCTTACAATAAAATAAACGGGTGGACCGATGCTGTGAAAAGAAATTGAATGAGAATTTTTATGCGTTTGTGAAACGCCACTATTTTAAGTTAAGATTTGATTTTAACTTAAAATATTATTTTAGTGGATTTTAACTAAAATGTTTAAAATCGTTTTGTTAGGATGAAATTTTAGTTTAAGACGAGTTTAAGGAGATTTTTGTGAAACAGTGCCCAGGTGTATAGAGCGTCACGCAATGTAAGTGATGAGCGTGAAATGAAATGGGGTTTAACGCCCTCCTACTGCCCTTCTCAGACTGGACTATTGAAGATGGGCATACAATGTTCTATGAGGGACAATTTCGCCTGGACGGTGGCACTACAGCCTACTTTATATCGAATTCCCACTGCTGTGTAACTCGAACTATTATACGGTGGGTGTTCCCCTCCCCTGTCCTGCTCCACTTGCAAGGGAGACCCATGCTGGAGCATCCCTATGAACGTTCTCGGTCAATGCAGAGATCGAACACACGACCTGAAGGTTAGCGAACAACCTTCCTACTCACTTATCTACCGTGCACTGGACAGATGAATGTACTTATTCTTCGCGAAACACTAAATAGTACGCCATTATTTTTCTTTGATAATTTCCCTGTCGAAATTCACTTACAACCGGATATGTAATCTTTCCTTATTATGAACTTCAATTAATTCGGATTATCCTTTAAGATCGGCGGTACTAAATTGTATTTATACATGCAGTAACGAAAAAACAAATTGATAAGACATACTGTATGTTCTTTTGGGGAGCGATCCGAAAGCTAAATCTAAGGCATTCTGGTCGATCACCGCGATGGAGATTTGACATCGGAAACAGACATTGGGGATGCTCGATTGTCAGTCCTGAATGTTTCGAATTGACAGAATTGCAATCGCGCGATGTGGAATTTAATCCTGTCAGCCCCGAAAATATAGAGGAGGTTCGATTGTCAGTCCAATATCTGTGACCAGTAATTGCGATCCCATACATGTACCGCAGTTGGAATTGAAACGAAAGCAGACGACATACATGTCACATGTAAGCTGTCAATCAAACCACATGATGTAAATATTTAGCCATGTGGGGTGAATTGGGCCACAGCGTACTGTTCAGTGTGAGTGAATTTATGCGACGGCTTTGTGTACTCAACGTTAAAACACCATAAATTCCTGTTTATAATATCCTAACAAACAGTCCATTTCATAAGATTTTTGGCCCAAGGATGAGGCGTGAACACAATACAGCAGTAAACTTATGCCAAATCTGTATGCTTTCTATAGAGTCCAGTGGGAGTGTTGAACCAACTATGTCACTTCCGGTTTTAATAAAAATTAATTTCTCTTTTACAAAAACTTTTTTACTTGTATTACAGAGGGAATTCTTTCTGAATATATATTTATGATTTATGGAAACCTTGTTGAAAATCGTTGGTCTTCCCCTTTAAGCGTACTTCTTTTCTTTACGAATCAGGTTAACAGTCCTCCTATGGGAGCACATAGGGTAAATATCGCAAAAGAGAAAAAAGGAGGTTTAACGTCATTTCGGGAGTAAGACATGGTTCAGTTTTATTTCATTAATTCGCTTTAGCAATAGGAGAAAAGTCACGAGGTTGAACGGGCAACCCTATTCATTGTCACGTAAAATCGGGGAAGTTGACTCAATGACAGACAATATGAAACAGCCCACACGGCTATCACCCCAACCCCACCCCACCCTCCAGAACAGTTACAATATGTTGACATTTTACCAACTTTATATTGCGATATCTACCGACTCCAATACGCGTCCATACCCTTCTCCCGTGATCAATGGCAAGAAGATATCGGGTTGAAAAAGTTCGAGAAACTTTCTAGGTCAACTTGAATGTTTGTCAGGTTATTGCTATGATCTGTCATGTGTGATAAAAAGACTTTAATAGATTGTGTTATTCGTGATATCTGAAGCGTTGTATACTTCTTTCTTACTGATTTTATTGTGTCTTCATGTCTGTTGACGACATCTGCTAGAGACAGCGGTATTGTTAATATGATCTACTTAAAGTGTCTAACAATACACTCTCAACATGTTGGTGAGAATAAGACTATATAATTCAGCCGATAAACAGATAAGTGTAAACAGTCGAGATAGACGGGAGCGATCGGTAAGTCGAATTTTATATTTGTAGAAATAAGGTGAAGTGAAATAAAATGGGGTTTAACGCCCAAGTTGTCTGCACTGACTGGCCAATGACATAAACTTGGTCATTTCGGGACTGACATGGTTCAAATTTATTAACGCGTAGGAGTCTCTAGTTGTGGGAGGACACCGGAGAACCCGGAGAAAACCCTTGACGTTGGACAGGCGACCCTACTCTTTGTCACGTACCAACGGAGAATCGAAACCATGCCACTTGACTCAATGACAGACCTTATGATGCAACGCGCATGCTTTAGTCACGCGTCTCGAACCCCTCCAGGCTTATTCAGGCTGGTGGGAGGCATTCAGTGTACTATGAGGACAGAGGCACTGTGGTCTTTTTATTTCAATTATGTCAAGAGTTTTACTGTATAACGCCAAATTTGTAGACTGGACCTCGTTTTTATGCCCCATTCGTTAACAATATTCATTTTGAATATAATGAATATTCATTTTTTGGATTCTGAATATTCCTTACCCTTATTAATTTTAAAAAATGTTACTAATAAATCAGATATAGACCAAGGGAAATCCTGAATGGGTTTAGTTTCTTTCGTACAAGTATAGTTCTTCAATTTACTGGCGCTAATAATATTACCATATCTAGTTGAAAAAAGAAATAGCATATGACCTTATAATTATGATAGGGTATTATTGAAATCATGTTAAACCCAATTTTATTTTAGCAATCCTACCAGAAGATGCGTCGCCTATATGCGATGCGGTGTAAAAATTCAGAAAGGCAGAATTGTCTGTTTCTACTTGGTCATTCGTCATTTCACTTTCGTCCATCACAAAGGAATCGGGGGCCGTGGTAGTTCAGTGAGTAAGACGTTTGCTCGCTGATCTGATTATCTGGAGTTGTTTACCCTTGTTAGTGGTAGGACGGGGGATCTGGCAAGAAACAACGTCTAGTGACCCGGACGTGTCGTGTACACATCGGTGTGTACGATGAAAAACCCTTGACAGTTGGAATTAAATTACTGCCAGGGTACAAGTTCCCTCAGAAGTCATTTTGCAAGGCGTATACATGCCTTCCTTAGCTGGGTTGGAGCAGAAAAGTAGGATGCTAAACCCGACTTAGTTACCGTTACGAATTAATCGTTTAATCGCTGTATGTTGTTGATATCTATTTATTGTTAGAATATAGAAATAGGTAGACCAGATCATTTAAAAATGTCATTTAATTTTAGGTTAAATTGAAAATAAAACATAATTTTATTTTGTCAACATGAAGTGCAATATTGTAATTTCGGTGTTCTTAGTTGTAACTATGGTTGTACAGAACGAAGCTTTTGTGTCGTTGCAACCCACAAATGTTATAAAAGCAGGTGAGTAATATTTCTGCTGCCACTACTACTACTACTACTACTACTACAACTACGGGGCACACCGCTGAGAGGGGGTGGGGTTTTCCCCCCAAGACAATTATCATCATTTCCCGGCATCTGTAGCCATTCCAAGAGCTATTTGGCTGATATTTTCGTCTAAGTAAACTTGATGTATGTCTATAGTCACTCTATAGGATGAGTGCACCTTCAGCTAAACAACAAGTATTCGTTTGAAGGTGGCAGCATTACTTAGACCAAACGTGTGTGTTTGAGTCGATGGTTTGAGTCATTTGGGATCCTTGCAACGTTTGTGGGAACGGACATATTTGAGTCTGAGAAAAGGCACTTTCAACAATAAAAAAGGGCAATGTCAAAAATTGGGTGGGGGGGGACTCGCGACCCCCCACCCTTTGGATCCGACTCTGAACTGAACAGTACATCCCTTGACTTTGACCATTTCTCGACTTGATATAAGAATTTGGGGATTTATATTAATATGAAGTTTATGTTTCTTCGATATATGCCGAGGTAAAAGCGATAAATTTTCTGTTTTAGCTGACGGGTCAATACTCGACGAATGGTGTGATGGACCAACCGGACGGCTTGAGATAGGAGATGGAATCAGACACGAATGTGTTGATTATGAATGCGACAAAGGATATATGTCCATTACTGGGTAAGTTTTGGACAATATATAATACATGTACAATATTTGGAAGACGTGTTCACTATTTAGAAATGAAATGGCGTTTAACGTGCTCGAGTTCTTCCTTGACTGGGCATACGCCGTACAGTGAGACCGTTTACCCAGACTGAGGCGCTTTTTAGGGCCTACTCCTCTATCGAAACCAACTATCAAGGGATATTTTATGGGCACGAAACTTGGAACTTTGTGACGATAATTTAACTTAGAACTAAATAATACAGACAAGCTTAAAACTGAATCGGTAATTATCTCGGTTCAGAGTGAAGCATATTCGGTTTTCGTTATCAGTTTTCACAGCCAGTTCTGTCAGCTCTTTATCTTGTCTTAATTCACGCCCCTTTTGGACCACTGTCTTTTATTGCTCATTTTAATGTCAGTTATAACGCATTTCTCTACTGGGAGAAACGCTGACTCGGGTGAGTAAGACGTTGGCTCACTAACCTGGAAATCTCATGTTCGGTCCCTGTGTTGGTTGAGAAAATGGTACAGGATAACGTATAGCCGCGTGGAAAGGACGAAAAGATTGGGGTAGACGTTAAAGATCCCTTGGAAGCTGGAATTCGATATAAGAGTAGGTTGTAGGGCAGCTGTCCGGACAAAGTGTCCCTCACAGCACACTGTATGGTGCAAGCCGTCTTCATTAGCCCATCCGGAGCAGAACAGTAGGACGTTAAACCCTATTTATTGCATTACCTTTATCTATTTTAAGTATAGAAAATTATATCAAAATCACTGATGGATGTATTTTATAATTTATTTCATGTTTTTATTATTCTAGTGTTGGTTACAACGCCTTTGTTTATTCCTCCCCTGATTGTTATTTAAAGAAGCAGCTTGACTGTTGCTACCAATTGGTTAAACGTGATCATAGAAGCGCCCCATGTAACAAAGGAGAAAAAGTTCAATGTCCCCAACCGGCACCAACACAGAATAGGAAATGAATAATCTTTCTGAGTAAAAAAATGAACTGATATCATTGCATGTTATATGCATTGTTTTATTGTTAACATGGCTTAATATTATTTTAATAATTCGCTTACGCGTACATGGTTTTAGCAGTGGGTGGAAACCAGGGAACCGGAGAAAACCCAAGCAGGTTGACGCAATGACGGACCTTGTGATACAACGCGCACGTGCCTTTCATTCGCCCCCCCACCCCACCGGAAATTATTAAATATTGAATTGAAATTGCAAAATATATCATAGAACCGAATGTATATTGAATCGGAGAGAGAGGGTTTAACGTCCACTCCACACAAACTAGGTCATTTCGGGACTAACATATGGTTTAATTTTATTTCAATAATTCGCTTGCGCGTAGGGGTATTTATCAGTGGGAGGAAACCGGAGTACCCGGAGAAAACCCACGAGGCTGGACAGGCGACCCCGCTCCTTGCCACGTACAACCGGGGTTTACGCAATATTACAGGAATACGACAAAATCTATTTCACAATAACCCTATATTTTAAAGCTTAATGGAAAGTTCAATATTCATGGAATTTGTCTTTAATCGAATCAAATGAAATAAAATGGGGTTTAACGTCCTACTGTTCTGCTCCTAACCTGGGCTATAATGAAGACGGACATGCGTCATACAGTGTGCAATGAGGGACATTTTAGGCGGGTAACGGCACTATGGCCTACTCTTATATCGACTTCCAACTGAAATAGATCTTTGACGTACACGGGACCTCGGTGTTTCGTCCCTTTCGGAACGACTAGATAGCTGTTCTTGGCAGGCCCTTCGTCCTGCATCAATGACAAGGGGAAACCACGCCACGAGATCGAAACCACGTCAGTTGACTCAATGACATACCTTGTAACATAAACCGCACGGGTTAACTACCCCCTCCCCACTAATGTTGAACAGATCTTACGACTGGGCTAATAGGGAAGATTTTGCCCTGACAGCAGCACTACGGCCTACGCTCAAAATGAATTCCAACTGCATAGGAAGGTCTTACGTGGACGCCAATGCGTACGCGGGTTATCGATTGTTCATATAATCCTAACGGCTATACTTGCCAGGGCCTCGGTCCTGCACCACTGCCGATGTGAAACCACTCCGGAAAATCCCGATGAATTTTCTCGGCCAGTGCAGGGATCGAACTCCGGGTTAGCGAACCAAAGTTTTACTCACTGAACTACCGCGGCCTCTATGCTGTCTTTGTCTTGCGGACAAGATAGAAAACAGACATTGCAAAACATATTTCTGAGAAGCACAATAACGAATGGAGGTTTTTCCAAGAAATAACATCTGTGTTCTCTATGGGATAGCAAAACATGACTGACAGCATCAAAGACAGAATAGGGGATTTAGATGGCCAAATGGTTAGCGCGTGCCCGCTATATCATAAGGTCTGTCATTTAGTCCACTGGCTTCGATTCTCAGGTTGTAAATGCACGGTATAATTACGAAGTATTATTTGACGCCCACTTGGTAATTTCCGGATAAACATAATATAGTTAAGTTTTGTTTAAATAATTCGCTTGAGGTAGAAGTCTTTAGCGGTGGGAGGAAATCTGAGCGCCCAGAGAAAATCGATGAAGCTATTACGTACACGATGGGAATCGAAACCATGCCACTTGACGCAAGGTCAGACCTAATGATCTAAAGCGCAGACTTTAAACCTTTCGTCCTCTCACGTGCAGTACATCCATTTAATATCACAATGCTTGTTAAAACTCAAAACGTCCCCCCCCCTTAAAAAAAACCCAAACAAATAAAACAACAACAACAATTAGTTTAGTATCTATTTAAAAATTTTCCAAGGAATTAAATTTTCAGACTGTCATTCCGAGCATAATGGAATAGAAATTGCAATAACTTACAAGATGTATGTACTACGTGCTGTTAGACCTATCTTAGTCCATTTTAGTTTGCACGGAATAGGGATTCAAGGAAATTTGAATTAGAGACATTAATAGGCTAATTACAACCAAGAACGTTTGCTATGTGGACACAGGTCTTAAAAGCGGGTTAAAAGCAGTACCAGGGGCACATGGCATGGTCTTATATTGGCCTCCATCACACATTCTGTAGTTATGGCAATTATCTGGATCGGCAACGGAGCCATCAGATGAATGACATTCCGCGGATACAGGTGCATTAGTCGGTGCTACTGCTGCAGCTAAAGGTATATTAATACAAGTGGTATGATCTTGGCTGCACATGGTTCTCACTGAACAATCTCTGAGTCTAGCCACACCATTGTCACATTGGTAGAACTTTTTCTTATCACCATCATGAGCGATATATTTAACCTGACCGAACGTGCATTTGTCTGCAAAACGCCCAAACAAATTCTTTTGTCAGTCATACTTTCTGTATATCAAACAGCGATTTTTTCTGTGAATTGGGTTTACATACAATATGTTAGCCCAGCAAAATCTGTGTTTGGTGATTTGAAGATGCTCCAGCTATAACATTTAACAGAAAGTAATTATATTGAAAATTTAAATGACTCGTTCTTGAGCCAAGTTATTAGGCTTTGAAGACTCGAATGTCAAATCCTTAATCTATTAACAACTGCAGCCACCCGATGGTCCACAGAGTTGATTATGGATTTGCAGAGGAGTCAACATAGGCCCAGTAAAATATTGTTTACAAAAAATATATAAAATTTCAGCTCTTTTTCTAGTTCTTAGATGCACCTTTAAGCATGAATATTGGAGCTATTTACCACCACAAAATTCAGTATTACCAGTTACGCTTCGTACTTGACTTAATTCACCATCACAGTCATCACCTCCATAAGCTGGTGCTGGATTTGTACAGGTTCGGTTACGTTGTTCTTCCTTGATACCACCAACACAAAGGGAATCACATTCGTTGATCTCTTCCCATTCTGTGAAATTTGTCCAACCACCATCAACTGTGACAAACATTATAACATTTTGCTAAATATCAACAATTATTAAATGGCCCCTAATTTCGTAAATGTGATCTAAAATGGGGTTTAATGTCCTACTTTTCTACACCTAATGATATATGTTTTGCCCGAATCTACGATTTACTCTGTTTTCCAATTCCAACGACATGAGTTCTTTTACGTGCCCGCCAACATGTACACTGGTTTTTCGTTGTTCAGACACGTGAACGCCCTGTCCTGCATACTCTCCCCTTTCTCCCCCCCTCCCGCTATATAATATATATAATATAAATCACTCCACGTTTACCTCTAATATACCACAAAGACCTATGGGCAATATCACAATGTTCAATTTCAAGTACATATTTCCAATCTTCTATTATGAATTAATTATCTCATTATATAAATTAGACATTTCCAATTTATCAGGTAATTTTGCATTACGAATCAGTAATTTATTATATAAATTAGTCATTTCCAATTTATCAAGTAATTTTCTATTATGTATTAGTTGTCCATTTAATAAATTGGTTATCTTTTATATACATTATTCATTCATAATGTATAATAATTAGTCATTATATCAATTATATATCCCTTACAATGCATAAAGTAATTAGCATTCACACGAAGTAAATACCCATTATATAATTTAATTATCCTTAACATAAATTAATTATCCTTTATATATATAAATTAATTATTCATATTCATATATAAATTAAGGAATCAATCATATAAATAAGTTATCCATTATATAAAGTACGTATCCATTGTATAAAAGCAATTATCCATTATATCAAATATCCGTTATATAATTTAGTTAACCATTATCTTAGTAATTGTCCATTATCTATAGTAATTATCCAGTATATAGATTAGTTATCCTTTAAATACATTAAATGATACATTATTTAAATTACTGATCCTTTGTATAAATTAATTAGCCGTTAAATGAATAGTACATCCTTTTGGTGAGGTAATCGCCAATTACAAAACGTAATTAACCTTCTATATATATCCATTATATAAATTATTTACTTTTTTATAAAAAGATAACTATTCATACACAAATTAGTTATCCATTATATATATTAGTTATCCATTACATAAATTAGTTATTCATTATATAAATTATTTATCCACTATGTTAATTTGTGATCCATTATATAAATTAGTTATCCATCATATAAATTAGTTATCCATTATATAAATTAGGTATCCATTACATAAAGTAAGCATAACAATATATTACGCAATGTTGTAAGCTCGAAACCATTAAACATCTTAAAATACTGACACTCCGCACGATCTTTTACTGTTAAGTATGCCACACTAGTCCAATATTTCACTGGTATAAATACAGTACTATTGGCAAGTTGCCCGTCCGATTATTTGAAATAATGGTACGCCAAGATCAAACGGTAACGCCACAGCTGTATTTCAAATAAAACAAACAGCCATTAATTTATGTATCCTTTATATAAAGTAATGATCCATGATTACTTACCAGGACATGGTCTGTAGCACGTACCAGTACGATACCTGTTTATAAATTTAATAACATACATAAAACACTCGGTTGAACTGTTACACTTTCAAATATAGACTTTATCATCATTTGTTTTAGCAAATTCTCACAATGTTCTGCTAGTTGTCTTATTATGTCTAATAGTAAGTGCAGGGGGACTGCACCACACACAAGAACAAATACACGGATAAGACATCATACTCAGAAACCACAAATAAAAAGAACATTTAAAAAGAGTGATTGACTCCGGGGATAGCCGTAATCGTTCACGGCGCTGTACAGTTCCCGGCCTGTAGTGACACAGACTTCACACAGTATCCCTAAAGCTCACAAACTAGGGGTAACATCAATTACTCAAAACTGTTAAAATAAACACACGAGTTCCATAGAAAACAATTACTGTATGTTAATCGATTCGGTTTTATTTAATAAATGTTACGAATACCACCGCTGTCACCTTACGTTAAATGTTATGAAAATATGGTCCGTTGCTTTCAGAATTGGTTATAAAGCTGGTTTAAGTGAGGGCGATGGATGTGTCCAAGAAAAGTTGGAAAATTCGTGTTACAAGACCTGATGGCGATGGACTAACACGTCTGGTTTCGGTGTAATTCTACTTCCAGTTCTTGGTGATGATCCGCTAGTTCAAAATTTCGTTTTACTTGCATGAGGTGTGGTTCCATTTAAATGAAAAGCCGACAAATTTATCGCTGTGCGTTTATATAACTTTGCTCCAATAATATTTTGTGCAATGTTATGGGGTTTCAACAGAAACATTCAATGCTATAATATAGTCAAGTTATTTTTTTACAAGGAGAGAGAGAGAGATAGGGTTTAACGTCCACTCGACACAAACTAGGTCATTTTGGGACTAACATGGTTTTAATTTTATTTCAATAATTCGCATGCGCTTAGGGGTCTTTAGCAGTAGGAGGAAACCGGATTGCCCGGAGGAAACTCACGGATTGCCCGGAGGAAACTCACGAGGCGCCCCTATCTCCATGCCACATACGCGCACACCAGGGATCAAAACCACAGCCGCAAGCCAGAAGTGACCGGCCAGCTAGAGGTCGAAGCGCGGCACTCTAGACCACTAGGCCCCCCCCCTATTATTTTACAATAAATATAAAAAAAATAAATTGGCGTATTGGAAATATGAGATGAAATTTTATGCTTTTTTGATTAATAAGAATGGATTATTTGTTGTATTTAGATCACCTAAACACCAATTTGTTGTCTGCGATATCAGGTAGTGGAGGTGTAAAACTATTGCAGACACACGTTGATTAATTTATAACCCCAATTTAGCTTTCTCAAGACCTCAGTTGTTACCTAACACTTATACCTGATTGGGGCAATAAATTAATCAAGCCGCTTAGAACTATCTTGAAATAAAAACACGTTTAGTAAACGAGGTATTTTTAACAAGCCTCGTTCTGAAGCTGTGGGTAACCACAAGGAAAGTCAACACTGACTAGTTAATCGAATGGTTCACATCATAGGGCCAAAAGCCACTTTTATGACCTCTGACTTGACCTTCCCCTACAACTTGTCAGATCTTTTAGCAGGACTGGCCAACTCTTTATCTCAATCTAACATAATGTATATTTAAGTTGCGTCAATAGAAAGCAATTCCTCGAAACCGACGTAAGCCCATCTCTGAAAAAAGAGTGAAAGCGAGGCTAAGTCTTGAATATCCAGGACCCTGGTTACCCCAATACACACTTCTTGTCAAAACTACAAAGTGATAACATGGCCCAGAATGAAGTAATTTGAATGAAATTGTCAATATTTTCATACTATATTATCTATTTTTGAGCTATTATAGTTCATAATGTATTTCTAAGTAGTGGCAATTTATCAAAAACGACGTAAGCCCATCCCTGAAAAAGGAGAGAAACGACGGGATGTTAAAATGTGTTGCAAATGTCCAAATTACATTAACTTTGCCATTTGAACTGATAAATCGTATATTATTTGACAGCTACAAACGAAAATGTATCCGTTTTTTCCCAATAAACAATTTAATGTTAGTTCGCGCAGAAAGATAAGGTATTGAAGCGTGTTACAAATGTCGGTATAACGTGGTAAAACTAAAATTATAATATAAATTAACAATTGGTATATTGATCCAGTATTTTAATAATAATTATAGTGAGTTCTTATATAACGCACAGATCCATTAAAGTTAATGCTCAAGGCGCATTTAGCTAATAAGCAGTCGAAAAAAGACGAGTCTTTAATTGTTTCCCAAAACAGATAACGATTGTGAATTCTTTAAGGTCAAGGGTATTTAATTCCATAGGTTTGGTGGCAGTGTGAAGTTTTTCGAGATTCGCCAATATCAAATAATAATGAGAAAGTGCAGTTTTTACGTGAATCCACTTATAAGGCATCCCCATTTATGATATCTTTAGTTCGTTTTACAAAACTGATTTAATCAAATGTCTTTTGGAGACATTCTGTTAATATACATCCATCAAATCTGCTTTTTTGAGATTCAATTCTGAAGATCAAAAAACGAGTAGTCCTTTTTCGACATTCGCCAATATCAAAAAACAAGGAGAAAGTGCACTTTTTATGTGAATCCACAGCTCAGGCATCCTCATTTTTGATATCTGTGGTTCGGTTTAAAACACTGATTGAATCAGACGTGATTTGGAGACATTCTGTAGATATACATCATTAAAATCTGCTTTTTTGACATTCAATTCTGAATATCAAAAAAGAAGGAGAAAGAGCAGTTTTTATGTGAATCCACTGCTCGGACATCCTAATTTTTGGTATCTTTTGTTGGGTTTAGAACACTGATTGAAACAAATGTGTTTTAGGGACATTCTGTAGATATACATGATTAAAATCTGTATTTTGGTATTCAAGCCCGAATATCCAAAAACGACAAGGAGAAAGAGCTTTATTATGTGAATCCACAGCCAAGGCATCCCCATTTCACTAATATCCTAAAACGAACTTTCCACTGGAAGCCAACTTGTCCACCGGACATTGATCCCATCAGTGCCGAACGCATTTATCCGTTTTGATTATAGCATTTTGACCTTTTTATTTATATTGTGAAATATTTACTTCAAATAGGTTCGAGGTATCATAAACTCTATTTTAATTAACATAATTAATACAGTTGTATTTAGCGGTGTCAACGAATAAAATGATGACACATGCACAGAGATGTTTTATATCGAAAATATATAAATATCATACTCTTTGATTTTAATATTATTATACAGAGAATATCCCTTGGTGCTGTGAAACTAAAATCCAAGGTAAGTTTGATTTGATTCATGGAGCCGCGCCAGCTTAGTTAGAGATCACCAGGTTTTTTCCGGTGTTAGTTGAGAACGTTCTCGTGCTTTTCTGGCATGGTTTCACCTTGTCAGTTGTGCGGGAAAGGGGGTCCCAAGGAAAGTTGATCTAATGGAACGAAAAACTGACGTCTCATGTACACATCAGCATACACATTGAATGTGCTACTGCAACGACTAACGTAGGCGGACATACTCTACACGGTGTGATTTGCCTATGAGAGAAATTGTGCCAGACTGCGCCTCGAATTCAAACTGCCAAGGGTTATTTTACATGTACGCCAATGTGTACGCTATACCTCAGTTTTTTCGAGTGCGCCTCGAATTCAAACTGCCAAGGGTTATTTTACATGTATGCCAATGTGTACACTATACCTCGGTTTTTTCGAGCCATCCGAACGACTGGTGATTGTTATACATATATACGGTTGTTGTATATTATATGCAATGTGTCTTGCCTGCAGGTTCATCTTGGTTACTGTTTGTCTTCTCCGCGACGTGGGGACTAGGATGACCGAATGGTTGGCGCATGCACTTTGCATTATAAGGTCTGTCATTGAGTCCAATGGCCTGGTTTCGATTCTTTGGAACCCTACGTAACAAGGAGTGGGGTCCAACTTCGCAGGTTTTTCTCCGGATCCTCCGGTTTTGTCCACACTATTATAGTTAAAAACTATATAATGTTAGCGTCTCCGGTACATAAACGGTAATTTCGTGTACATTTCGATAATTTTGGAACATGAATCTTTGCAGATACTGAATTTGATAAGTAGTACAATGCAATCGCTAGTAATGCATGTATATTTAAATAAAATAGCAATTCGTATAGACTGTCGGCTTCCACGATGAAGTCGCGTAGCCACGAACCCTACCTGTACTGTCTAAATTGGCGGGCAAAGCTCAATGCGATCTGTGTTTAAACCTAAAAGTGTCCTAGCAAGCCTCCGGTACAGGGCGATCTGCCTAACGAGGAAGACAACCGCAAAAGTAAACAGAATTGGAAACTATATCTTCAAATAATTATTCACTGACATGTGTTAACGGGCGCCCTGTGATACACAAGAGTTAGCCCCCTTTTTGTCATTCATGGGGAAACGCTATTTAGCCGTTTAGACAAATATTGTTTTCTTTAGTTTTCCGAAGATGATGTATGGTAGTATATTGCTTGGTGTTGTGTGTTTTGCGATGTTATTTGATGAAATCGAAGGACTTTGTTTCGCAAGGAAAAAGATTAAACCTGGTAAGTAGAATTTTATTTCAACGGATAGGGTGACCGAATGGTTGGATGTCATTGAGTCAAGACTGGACAACCCAAGATCTTGTAAGTAAAATTTCCCTTAGCAATTATTATTCGGAGAGGAATATCTCCTCGCAACCCACCTGTGCAGTGGCGGATTAGCAATGACACTCGTGGCGTAGCTTCATTACTTCTATACATTGGCGTGCACGTAAAAGATCATTTGGTGTATGACCGTCTTCATTAGCCCAGGCTGGGTGGGGGGGGGGGGTAGCACGTGCGCGGTGTATCATACAGTCGGTCATTGAGTCAACTGGCGTGGTTTGGAATCCCCTGTTATACGTCACAAGGAGTAGGGTCGCCTGTCCAACCTCGTGGGTTTTCTCCGGGTCTTCCGCGTCCTCCGGTTTCCTCCCACTGCAAATTAATTATTGAAATAAAATTAAACCATGTGTTAGTCCCGAAATGACCCAGTTTGTGTCAAGTGGACGTTAAACCCCATTTCTCTCTCCCTCTGTGTTTAGCCCAGTCGCAGTTGAACAATAGGACTTAAATTGATTTCATGTATCCTTTATTTTATTTTCATTACAGGTTCAACATGTGCAACAGATGTCGGTACTCTAAATGTTGGAGAGACTAAGAACTCCTACACTAAATGTGCCAAGTATTTCTGTAAAGAGAATTTTAATGGATATTGTAGGTACGATTAATTTTTTTAAAGATACAAACTTAGGGTCGACTTTATGTTGTGAGATAAGAATCCATTTTAGTTCAGTATTTTAGTATAGATCAGTCAATAGGTTGAGACAAATGGTCCTGGGCAGGAAGCTCAAGCCAGTGCTGTTCAACATTCGACAGCTCAGAATGAAAACGAAAAACCGAGAGTGGGGGGTTATTCAAGATGGAGACAACGTTAAGTTTTTTGCGAGCATCAGGGGATTCGGCTCCTATTTCCAAGTCCCAAAATCTCAAAAACTGGGCGTAAAATCATTTACACAAAACTGTTGTTTAAACGGCAGATAATGATTTATTTTATTAAAATAAGCATAAGAGTTCTATGGAGCTACATTTCCACGATTCGGTTTTATTAAATAAATGTTACGAATACCACTGCTGTCACCTTACGTCAAATGTAATGAAAATATGGTCCGATGTTTTCAGAATTGGTTATAGCAGTATTTTAAGGCCGACCTAAGGATGTGTCCAAGTCGAGGACTTGGACAATTGTTGTTACCAGATGGTGAAATCGTGCGACCCGTCCACCCCCTGCAGTGAAAAGTTGTGTCTCGATGGGAAAGAAGTAGCTTTTTCAATAAAAAAACACTATTTGACTATTCGTCTTGTTTAATATTCGGAATACATTGTTTTGATTATGGTTCTGGAAAAATTAAGAACGAAAATCCAACCAGTCGGGGATTGGTGTGGATGGCTGAATAGTTAGCACGCGCGCGCTGTGTGATACGGTCTGTCATTGGGTCAATCGGCAAAGTTTCAATTCCCCGGTTGCACGTGACAAGGAGTAGGGTCGCCTGTCCAACCCTGTGGGTTTTCTCCGGGTCCTCCGGTTTCCCCTCACTGCTAAAGACCCCTACGCGCAAGTGAATTATTGAAATAAAATTAAACCATGTCTTAGTCCCGAAATGACATAGTTTGTGTCGACTGTAGGTTAAACCCCATTTCTCTCTCTCTCCCTGTAGATTTCAAAACATTTGCGCACAACTTTTCGGTTTTAAAGGGACAATAACATTCTTGCTGGCTTGGTAGCTCCAGAAAATAAGTAATACCCTTATTCTAAGTACTAGATGTTTAAGTGTCCTACCTGTTGTGTAAATTATCTATTACAAGCTATTTTACTTGTACAGAGGGTTCGAAAATATTTTAAAATCAAAGTCACATTTGAAAAGGTTTACGTTAGACTTTTCAAATCAATTGGTTGAATTTTTCCAATTTTTTAAAATAGGTGTGTTAAGATGAAATTTATATCATCATTTAATTGGAATATTCTAAAATAATATGATTTGTTGACCAGAATGAAGATTGGGACATATTATTCAGTTACAACAAGAGTGTTATTGGGGCTTTAATTAAATGTAGCAGTGTTTGGACACCATTTCGGCGGTGATCTGGTCAGATTTCGACAGACTTCTTGAATCACCAGTGGGGGGGTTGGGATGGTCTAGTGGTCTAGAGTGCCGCGCTTCGACCTCTAGCTGACCGGTCACCTCTGGCTTACGGCTGTGGTGTGAGCGTATGTGGCATGGAGATAGGGGCGCCTTCTCAACCTCGTGGGTTCCCTCCGGGCACTCCGGTTTCCTCCAATATGTTAGTCCCGAAATGATCTAGTTTGTGTTGAGTGGACGTTAAACCCCATTTCTCTCTCTCTCTCTCTCTCTCTCTCTGAATCACCCTTGATTCGAATAGTTATAGAGTACCAGCAGAATTCAGACATCTGACAATGATAGCGCCATTATTTTACTTACTTCGTCCCCATGGGTTTGTTAGTCGAATGATCTGTCATTGAATCGAGAGGTTTCGATCCCAGGCTTGTACATGATACGGATTAGGGTCTTCTGCCTACTAGCGTGGATTTTCTCCGGGTTATCATGTTTTTTTTCCGATGGCTAACGAGCCCTGCACACAAGCGAATATTGAAATAAAATTATCGTCGTACAGAATGGGGGGGGGGGGGTGTAAGCACTGACGTGCGCGTAAAAGATCCCTTGGCAGGTTGAATTCTATATAAGAGTAAGCCATAGTGCCGCTGCCCGAGAAAAATTTTCCTCGTAGCACTTTGTATGCCATATGTCCGTTGTTACTAGCCCAATAGGACGTTTATTTTATATTTAATCTTGTTGAACACAGCAGACAATGTGAAGGATGCAAGTAACAAATATCACCTTTCCATAATGTATTTGTGACTGTGGTCTGTTTGTCTGTCCAGGGTTAGCGGCTGGTGGTCCCGAGACTGACATTTGGTCTAGAGTGCCGCGCTTCGACCTCTAGCTGGCCTGTCACCTCTGGCTTGCGGCTGTGGTTTCGATTCCACCGGGCACTCCGATTTCCTCCCACTGCTAAAGACCCCTTCGCGCACCGATTGTCTCATTCCCCTCGCCCGGCACCGATTGTCTCATTCCCCTCGCCCGTCTTCATTAGTGAGATTACTCCTTAGACCCATTTTTCCCTGTATAAGCAGTAGCCACATACTGTCAATTATTTTTTAGGCAATGATTTTCTGTTTTCAAACGAGCGCTTAAAACTGAAAATGCACCACTTCCACTTATCATTTTCAATACATGTTTACTAGCAAACTCTTGTACCTAAAATCAGTCCATACATGTCTAATCTACAATCTGAGATAAACGTTGGCTTGGTACATGTCAGAGGGCATATTAAATTTTTTTTAAAAAATTTTGATCATGAAACCGTGATATGTCAGACTGAACTACTGGCAATGGAATACTTTGAACCAGTGCATTCATTATAGACTATATATCATATGTAATTTGTCTAGCCTAGGGAATTCTTGTATGTTAAATGCACAATCCAGATAATCACGGGCTTGATCCATATCGAATGTTTTAAAAATATCTTTGAATATAAAAAAACAAAAGATTTAGAATATCACCAGTACCAGATCTAGGGGAGTGGGAGGGGGACAAATGTTTCAAATCCCCGGTTGTACGTGGCCAGGAGTAGGGTCGCCGTTCCTCCCACTGCTAAAATATAACCTTTCTCACGGCTTAATACTCGCTAATATGCACTCAGTTTGCTTATTCATCTAAAAATAGATACCCTGACTGATATTCATTCCGATTTAAAATAGGCCCATTAAGTTGGTTCACGGCAAATAAAGATGTCGACACAGGGAAAAGAATAGATAGATCGCATTTTCAAATATTAATATCTTTGAAATACTAAACCAAATTAGGCTATGTTTGGGATGATATTCCCATTTTCAACTACCGCAGCATTGCAACATTTTAGTTTTAGGAGAGATGTACAAAGCCACTTGAAATTATTTAACATTAAATTGGGGTAGTAAGAGTTTCCAAAGAACCAAACGTATACTAAATCGGAAAGATGAAAATATAACATTTTCACTTTTTCTTCATTGCTTCTATTCATAAAACGACCATTGGTGTCTGTGTGTGCAGGGGTGGGGGAGGGGGGTATAAATTTGTTGACAGAATAAATAACATGTATCATATTACAGGAATACTGCAAAATCTATTTAACAATAATCCTATATTATACAGCTGAATTGGAATTTGTCTTTAAAGTGGAAGCTGTAAAGGGTTCGGTAGGCCTACCATCTGAAGCGCAGCATTTAAACCAGTCGGCCGCACACGTGCAATAAATCCATTTCATGTCACAATACTATTTAAAGCTCAAAATGTGCACCAAAACACCCAAATACAACAACAATTAGTTTCGTATTTATTAAAATTTTTTCAAAGGAATTAAATTTTCAGATTGTTATTCCGAACATACCGGAATAGAAATCATAAAAACAAGTTTAAATTTTGTATATAATATGTGCTGTTAGGCCTATCTTAATATTGTTTAGGGTTCGCGGAACATAGATTCAAAGAAATTACATTAATTACAACCAGGAACATTTGCTGTGTAGACACAGGTCTAAATAGCGGGGTTAAATGCAGTACCAGGGGCACATGGTATGGTCTTATATTGGCCTCCATCACATAATCTGTAGTTATGGCATATGTATACAAGTGGTATAATCTTGGCTCCACATGGTTCCCACTGCACAATCTCTGAGTCTAGCCACACCATTGTCACATTGGTAGAATTTGTTCTTATTACCATCATGAGCGATGTATTTAACCTGACCGAGCGGGCATCTGTCTGCAAAACACACAAACAAATTCTTTTGTCAGTATATAATAATAATAATAATAATAAACTTTATTTAATGAGGCAGCTTATTTGGTTTGCAAGAAAACTAACCTTCCATAAATCTCTCCTAATCTACAAAGACATATATACATGTAATATCAGGAGCAATTCAACATTATTTGAAATGCAATAGTATTTTAAAGTGAGTACTTTGGGAAGTCACTCCTAAACTACAAAACATACATTATACAAGTAGAATATAGGAAGAACACAAAACAAGATAGAAAAATAATAAGTATGTCACCAGTTGAATATTATGGTTTCTTCAGTGCTCAATATAAATGAAATTTCAGTTTAATCTTACAATTTTCAACATTTTTACATGTGTGAGGGTGTGAGGCATACGACACACCTGTGCTTGCCTACTCCATGATCAAACACGATAGCAGATGGCTTCCATCTTGTTTACTGACGGTACTACTTATTTTAAGACAGACTCGGCTTTCCAATTTATAATATCTACGTCATTGGGGATTTCCAATTTATACTCACTGGTTGCTATGACCCGCTATGGCGTTGTCTAGAAACGCGCGTGCTCGCGTTAGTTTAAAATTTTTGCTATACGTTTAACATGGACTATTTGATGTAATTTGCCTGATTTGATTTGGCCCCATTTCCATAAATTTAGGTTGTTGTTTAGAAATTTTTAGCAAATGTTAATCTTAGGTGTTTTTTAATTCTAGCCGAAGTAAATTTTTTTACAATTTATAGCGAGTTAAGTTATCGTCTCTAAGAGGCGGGCGTAGTATTTTAAATGGCGGCCATTTGCCATCATGTGTATTCTTGAAGTAGGTACACATGATGTAATCGTATGGGTGTGAGGGTAAGCCAATCGAGTTAGTAAGTAAAGGGATGGACGGAGTTTCAATTGGTGCATCAAGAATAATTCTTGCTGCCCGCTTTTGTAATTTTAAAAAGATGTGTAATCTACTTTTGGTAGCGTTCCCCCTAACAATAGCGTAATAATCAAATATTGGTAGTATGTAACTATTATAGAACAAAATTCTTGTTTCGTAAGGTAAATGATCTTTTATCTTATTTAGGAGAAATACTTTTGATGCAAGTTTTTTTTAGACGTATCTGCTAAAAACTTGCATCAAAAGTATTTAATTGGTAAGCACAGATAGCAGATACGTCTAAAAAAAACTTGCATCAAAAGTATTTAATTGGTAAGCACAGATAGCAGATACGTCTAAAAAAAAACTTGCATCAAAAGTATTTCTCCTAAATAAGATAAAAGATCATTTACCTTACGAAACAAGAATTTTGTTCTATAATAAAGGTCTTGGTCAATTTGAATTCCAAGTAATATTGTTGTAGTAACCATCTCAATGTTTTATGTTTTTCTGATTTTTTTTGTATTTTTATGAAATCAGCATTGATTTTGTTTTCGAGAGATTAATTACCACCCATTGTTTTCGCATCATCTAGCAACCAACCAATTGAAGATTGGCGATGGATAAAATACATGTATCTTTATGTGAACAATGCAAGGCACTGTCGTCGCAAATAACCCTATCTGACTTGATTCGATATTGAGTGGGAGATCATTTATAAAAATAAGGAATAGGAGAGGACCCAGGATAGACCCTTTTGGAACCCCGCATGTGCATGTAGTAATTGAGGAGGTAATTGATCCTAAACAGACCGTTTCTTCCGCGAGTCAAGATATGATTCAATCAAAATTTGTGAATTTTTATCAAATCGATAAAGATGTAGTTTTCCGATAATAAGCTAGTGATCAATGAGATCAAATGCTTTGCTAAAATCAAGATACACTATACCACTCATCACACCATTATCGATAGCATCAACCAATTATCTGCAATTCGAATCAGTGCAGTAACACATGAATGATTTGATCTAAATCCAGATTGGTACGCATAAAGAACATTGAATTGTTTCCAAATATGAATTATTTGAAAGTCAAAGTGCCTTTCGGATATTTTTGAAATTATGGGGCGAATTGCAGTCTATGATTGGTTATTTGAAGATGCATTATGTAAGATTTTAATAACGAGCTGGCTGTTCTGGCTATAATAAATAACAGAAAATGAATATTGAAATTTAAGTTAAATTACTCGTTCCTGAACGAAGTTATTAGGCTTTTAAGACTCGACTGACAAATAGAAAATAATTGAATGGCGATCGTGTTTCAATCCATTAACAATAGCAGTCATCCGATGGTCCAGAGAGTTGATTATGGATTTGCAGAGAAGTCAACATAGGCCCAGTCTGTTCTCCAATGCATTTTCAAATGAAATAAAATATTCTTTACAAAAACACAAAACAATATGTAAATTTCAACTCTTTTTCTAGTTCTTATATAAATGTACCTTTAAGTATGGATATTGAAGCTACTTACCACCGCAAAGTTCAGTATTACAAGCCACGTTTCGTACTTGACTTAGTTCACCATCACAGTCATCACCTCCATAAGCTGGTGCTGGATTTGTGCAGGTTCGGTCACGTTTTTCTTTCTGGATACCACCACCACAAAGGGAATCACATTCTTTGATCTCTTTCCATTCTGTGAAATCTGTCCAACCACCATTTACTGAGACAAATTTTATAAAACTTATAAATATCAATATTTATTAAATGGCCCCTAATTTCGTAAATATGATCTAAAATGGGGTATAATGTCCTACTTTGTTTTACATCAACTATTATATTTTGCCCGAATCTATCATGAGTTCTTAAAGACAGCCACCTAATCTGAAACACCTCCTAACCAGAGCAAAATTCAATTCCTCTATCACAAGGACCAGTTTTTATATATCTAAATGCCTGGATCTTCGATGTAAATGTTGCGACCATATAACGCCAAATAACCAATATAATTTTCGTAACTTTACGTTTAGCGTCAATAACAATATGAATTGTGGCACAAAAAATCTCATATATGTCTTGACGTGTAAGGCTTGTGAATTATTCTATATAGATGAGACATCTACTCATCTACGGGATAGAGTACGCAACCATCGACGGGGTTGTAATGTTGAAAATGCACCCTTATTTGTAAATATACATATCTTTAAATGTCCGAAACACCAACAAATAAAATTTCAAATTTTCCCTTTTTATAAAATGAAAGTCGACAAACTGTGTAACCATAGACAATGCTAACTATAGCCAATTAAAACCACAGTGTTACTATGTAAATATGTATAAATATACTATACCACCATCTTTATACAATAACATTATTTATGAATAGTCCCAAGACGGACGAAAGGTACTTTAAAATGTTAAAATGTGTTGAAATCAGTTTGTGTCGGCATACCTTTTATCTCTTCGTCGTTTACCGTGAAACAAAGTAGTACAGCTTTGTGGTTGTACTAATAACTTTGGATATATGTATATATATCTATATAAATCCCTCCCGTTTACCTCTCTCCCATCATAGACCCTATAGACCTATTGGCAATATCACAGTGTTCATTATAATTCAAGTAACCATTTCTAATTGATCAAAGTAATTTTCCATTATGAATTAATTATCTATTACATAAGTTCATCATTTCCAATTTATCAACTAATTTTCCATTATGAATTAGTTCTCCCTTTTATAAATTGGTTATCTATTATATAATATACATTAGTCATCCAAAATGTATAATTTTGTAGCCATTTCATAAAGTATATATCCTTTACATAAAGTAATTAGCATTCACACGAAGTAAATATCCATTATGTAATTTAATTATTCCTTTAATTATTCATGTTCATACATAAATTAGTTATCAATTATATAAAATAATTATCCATTGTATAAAGCAATTATCCATTATATCAAATAATTATCCGTTATGTAATTTAGTTACCTATTATCTAAGTAAATTTCCATTATCTAAAGTGATTATCCAGTACAAGAATTAGTTATCCGTTAAAGCTACAATTTCATATTCTTAAGTTGATTAAAAATAATCCTATTAATCCAATAATTTACTGTTGCCAGCTGAAAAATCGTCAAATATATAATTTTTAATCGTCAAATTCAAACGTCTGAAGATAGATATTCCAACGGGGGAAAAGAAAACAAGGCGTGTAATCGTGTTATTATTATCTGTGTCAATGATTTTTTGGTGTAGGAATAATGCCTGTGATCATATAATAGTGAGTTGACAACCTATTGAGCAAAAGGCAGAGAAATAATTAAGTTTTCACTTTCTTAGAAATTATGAAATTCTATTTTTAAATAAATTAATGATACGTTATATAAATTAATGATACTTTATATAAATTAATTAGCCGTTATATGAAGGACATATCATTTTTATGAAGTAATGCCCATTTACAAAAAGTATTTAGCCTTCATGGAGTGCATATCCAGTACATAAATTAATTACTTATTATAAGAAAATAATTATCCATACATTAATTTACTAGATAAATGAGTTATTTACTATATAAATTAGTTATTTATTATATAAATAAGTTATTTATTATATAAATTAGTTATTTATTATATAAATTAGTTATCTATTACATAAATTAGTTATTTACTATATAAATTAGATTAATACATAGATTAATTATCCACTATATATAGTAAGCAACCATTACATAAAACAAGCAGCCATTAATTTATGTATCTTGTATGTTTAGTAATGATCAGTGGATGGAAGAAACAGATGGATTACTTACCAGGACATGGTCTGTAGCACGCATCAGTACGATACCTGTTTATAAATTCAATAAAATACATAAAACCCTCGGTTGAACTATTGCACTTCCAAATACAGATTTTATCATAATTTATTTTAGCAACTTCTCACAATGTCCTGCTCGTCATATTTAAATGATCTATGTCCTTCAGAAACTCGAATTAGAATTCTTCATGGTTTATCTTATAGATATATCATAATTTCATATCACCATCAATTTTGTGAACAAACAAGAGAATAAAAAGATGTAATGCTGCGGAATTGATACAATCCGAATTGTGAAAAGAAAAACTATAAAAAGAATAAAAAATGACGTAAATTAAAAAATCTTTCCATTTTATCCCTTTCTCTCGAAATGTTCCAAATTGACGCTCATGTTGTATCGTCTTCGACGACGGACATCACACTAACAAAGTTACGCTAAACGTTTGCAACATTAGTACTGCCAAGTACAATAGTACCTGACAATGGTACCTGTTTCACCAGTAGCCAGTTTGAAGAGTTTAGTAAAATAAATGAATATCAATCATATAACCAGCTCACCCTACCACCCTGCAACTAACGGTTTAGCAGAACGAGCTGCACAGACCATTAAAGCTGGAATTAAAAAGTCAATTGGTAGTCTGGAAGATCGACACTATCGCCTTTTGCTATCGTATCGGGTGACGCCACAAACACCAACTGGAAAATCACCAGCTGAACTACTATTTTTGTGTCCTCATAAAAAAATGATGTAGAGCATCACAACTCGCAAGCCGTGGATCGCGTATTTTATGTTGGAGACACTGTGGTTACTTGGTGTTATTGAACAAAAGTTAGGTCGAGTAACATTCAGCGTAAAGTTGGTCGATGGTCGAATTTGGCGTCGACAACAGGATAATATTCGTAAGCATTATCCTGGCGAAGAAAGAGAACCAAAACCAGATCTTGCAACTCCTGTACCGCCATTGTTACCCATCCTATAATCGCCACTGCCTGTCAACACTGTTAAACCATCAGTTCCACTTGAACCGTCCAGATTAATTCTCGCATGCCAGAACAACTATTAGTTCCACCTGAACCTGAAGACCGATCTGCTCCAAGTCCTGAGATTGTGCGTGGTTCTAGTGCGTAATGAGAAAACCCCCGCAATTATGAACATTTTAAAAAGGAAAATGAAATGAAATGTTTTACGGCACCGTCAGCTCCAACCGGGCTTTATTGCGCCAAGCTAAATCAACTTAAAGGGGGAGGCATGTTATGTTTGAGTTCTTAATCTAAATCCATGTCCATATTTTATACTATGTATGTTGCTGCGCATGCTCGATGTACCTATTTCCGTTCCAAGAATAAACATGTGCTTGTTGGTGTAACTCCATTTTAGGAGTGTCTGAAAAGCCGTTTAATCCCTTTACGGTTCAATATACGACAACTATTGTATGTTATATCTTGCACAGGTCTTTTTAACAACATAATATACAGACACTATCCAGCACGTGCATTTCAATGAAATGTGTCACGTGGGTCCAATAATACAACAAGTATAAATAATGTACGCTTGGCTAATTCCCCGTCAAATAATGGTATGCGAACATCAAAGGATGACGTCACATCAACAAATGGTCCTCCCGATCATAGAAATACATGTATAGACTAGAATAGCAATCACTTTTGACTATCCGGCGCCATCTTGGAAGGTGTAATCAGTGTAAACAATATGGCGAGTCACTAGTATCGCTCCACTCAGCCACACGCGAAAAACGATCTGCGTGGACAACGGTGTTTTGCTTTTTGGTGTTTTCGCCACAAAAATCCCTCGACGACAGCACAGGGTATTAGTTTTCGCAAGTAAGTAAGTAAAACAATCTTCGAATAATTGTCCAATTGGAATTTTGGTTTTGGCCCGCAGAAAACTATCGCTAATTTTGATTCTGGTTGCTGGAAATGTGATTTTTGTATACAATGGCAAGAACATATTTTTGTTCGCGTGAAAAAATTCCTTATTTTTATTGCATATAATGACAAACTAGGTAGCACACTAATAAAAAGTAATACCTGGTGTCCGTTGAGGTTATCGATCCAACCATTATTCTATAAAGTATACAATATGCAAAAAAGATGATTTGATTCGTGCATGCATGCTGTCAGCCAATAGTAACGGTACATTTTCCCACGGTTAAACGAAAAAAATAGTTGTTCGATCGAGTTTCTCGTGCGATATTCTATAATTAGCTGTATGACTCCCGACTTGAAGATTTATGCAATTCCATAATCCGAATTGATGTGGATTCCGCTAAGTAAAAGCATGCGTCTCAAATTAAATCTAATTTAAATCTAATTTACAGGTCTATGAAACTGCCGTTGAGAAATATGTACACTTTGGATTCTAAAATATTTAAAAAAAGCCTCCTCAATATCGCAAATATGATCAAATTATATGTGCATACCTCGAGAACGCCACACCTCGCACCAACCTTTTATTTGGACTGTAGCTGGCTATATGTTCCATATTTCCTGTCTTAATATTTGGTTAATACATAATGGACAGTCTGAGGCTTTTATCAAACTTAAAATATAGCACCATAGAGATACAAATAATGGATAGTTTTCTAAAAGGAAAAAGCGATAAAAAACAATGGATGGATTCGTAAAACATGCACACGAACACCCCAGTCATATATGTCTTCAAGTGAAGACACCATGTTTATAACACAGTCGAATATTATTGGTGAGAATATTGATACGGATTACATGTGGTGATGAACTCGATATGGAGGGAGACTAGCTGTAAAATTTGGGATGTTCTTGATAGGTGGCATAATAGTCAAAGTTGTGATGGGGAGGGTTCTCACGAAAATGATATCGATATTGATCATATTCTTAGTACTGTGGTTAATACAGAGGGTTTTAATTTGAAATTTCATATATACTCTGAAATAAGTAACAGACTCACAGGGTGAAGGATGCAAACGAATTCACGAAATTCAAAGTCAACCGTCATTATGGTGTAACAGTGATATATTTGAACGATTTTTAGAATCGGGTAAAATTGTGACCTGTATAGGTTCCAGGAGTTATAAACGCGATTTTTGTTCAATCATATGTACCAATATCGCAAGGTCATAATTCATATCGAAAGGAACCGAGATCGCTGGGATATTTAAAACCTATATTTCAAGTTATGACCTGTAGAGTGTCCACAAACACAATATGAACCGACGGACGTCCGGATGGACATAGGTGGCGTCAACATCAGTGACATGCAACAGGCTGATTTATGTTGAATCCATTTTGTAGAAAAAAAAAACAACACTTTATAGCGCGACTTGCAGTGTTTACTTTTCACTTCATACACCTTCCAATTTGGCCGACTTATGACGTCGTTGTAAAACACGTCATTGCTATTCTAGTCTATATTTCTATGCTCCCGACCAGGTGCTCAATAATATCAGTGACATGCAACAGGCTGATTTATGTTGAATCCATTTTGTAGAAAAAAAACAACACTTTATAGCGCGACTTGCAGTGTTTACTTTTCACTTCATACACCTTCCAATTTGGCCGACTTAAGACGTCGTTGTAAAACACGTAATTGCTATTCTAGTCTATATTTCTATGCTCCCGACCAGGTGCTCAATGACCAATCGAGCTCGCAGTGGTGACGTCAAACGACTTCCTTATGATGGTTGCCAAGCAGAAGTGTAAAAATTTAAATAATTTGTTCAATGTCCATGCTATACGTATAAAGTGTCAATGAATAATACATTTTTCATATAAATAACAGAAATAAGATAAACTAGAATTAAAATGTACACTGACCAAATAAAGACGTAGGCCTAACTTAAAAAAATACATGAATTGGAATTAGAAATTACGATAGAAGTTAGAAATTATATGAATAGAAGTTAAAAATTAGCAGGCTAGAATTTCC
Source organism: Patella depressa (assembly GCA_948474765.1). Classification (NCBI taxonomy): domain Eukaryota; kingdom Metazoa; phylum Mollusca; class Gastropoda; family Patellidae; genus Patella; species Patella depressa. The sequence continues at coordinate 87,691,837 of OX419715.1, read as the reverse complement.
AATCTAATATACCACAATAGTAAAATACACCGTCCCTAGCTAGGCACTTCACACTACATCATTGACGGAAATTGACGCTGCTCCCCCCCCCTCCTGAAATGCAATGCGCTTCCGTAAATAATATCTTACATTTTACAAAATATACTTACGCTATTGATGAACACCTACTAAATCCGAGCACACCACATCTCCCATAAGTTCTGTAAGATTTGCGACAGGAATACGAGCAACTGAAAATAATATATAAGGAATTTTGCAAGAAAATTAAACATATATTATCGCAAGGGTTAACTCCGCCCGTATTTTTCTTGAGATGTTATTTAAATTATCAATTAGACATTAATTAAATTATTCGTACCATAATCCACTCTCGATTGCATCGCTAGCCTTCGATCTTTAGTGGATTATTACTTGATTTACTGCATAACTGAATAATCGAGGTTATGCTTTTTAGTAATGAATCGCTTAATTCTCGGTTCGTAGTGGATCAATTTGACTGAAATTTTCAGCAAATTCCCTTTACATTATCTAGTTTTTACTCTCACAGTGAGAACTGCCAATTCCTTATCCGAAGGACTAGACGCCGCCCCTTGCCACATCATCCTTTCGGCATCACTAAAAAAATGATAAATTCCGAGGAACTTTCTCAAATCTGATAAGCATAAATATAAAGTATGAATAATTTGTCTCATTGACTGTAAATTAAATGTGGCGTAAATACAGAAATAGTTTTGTCTGAATTGTATGTCAGGTTCCCCGTTAATCCACTTATTATAAATATTATTGAGTTTATTAGTATAATGTATTCAGTGATATTTTTTTTTATATGAACATAAATTTGTAGAGTTGTAAATACAAGCAATTGATACCTTTTCATTGAGGTTCCGAATCAATCTTTAATATTATTGTTTATCATTAAACTATATTTACAAGACCCATATATCCTTCATCCAAGTAGTAAAGATGCATTATGTTATGAATTATCATCTAAACATTTACAGACATCAAAAGTCGATAATCAACTGTCAAGAACATCAAATGGTTCCTATTTTAAGTATATTAGAACAACATGAAATAGATAACATGGACCAAGTCTCGATTGCCAAGTGTCGTAGCTACGATAATAAACAATATATGCTGAAATTTGTCAAAAGCCCAATACTTCGAACAGAATAAAGTAATTTTCAACATATCATTCAGTTTTGATTCTCTAGTTTTGAACTATAATTATAGCAAGGAGGGTTAGTTCTTTATCTAAATCGTACATAAAAGAAAAAAAATGAAATGCCCCGACGTATGTGTACGAAATTGAGCAGGGCGTCACGGTAGCTAAGTGGGTAAGATGCTGGTTTGCTAGGCTGGAGATTGGTTGTTCGATCCCTACATTGGCCGACAAAGTTCATCCAGATTTCCTGGCGTGGTTCCCCCTCGTCAGTTATGCAGGACGAAGGGTCTGACAAGAACAGCTGTATACACGTAATGGATCCCTTGGCAGCTGGATATCGATATAAAAATATGCCGTAGCGCCGCTGTCCGGGCAAAATTTCCCTCATAGCACACTGTATGGCGTATGTCCGTCTTCATTAGTCCAGTTCTGAGCAGAACATTGGGACGTTAAACCCCATTTCATTTTATTTCCAAATTGAGAAGCAATGGGATATAATTTAAACGGGCAATTAAAAAATAATTACAATAAATTAAATATGCAATAAACGCATTCGTTATGGTATTCCTAGCTGCTGTTAAAAACAAGAAATTTAAACGAACGAAATACCCCAATTTAGACAAGATGAGCGTCATTTGGACTTTAAATTCCGCAGCCAATTATGCACCAACTTTAAATTACGTGTACAAAGGGGAACAGCAACGGAATATAGGGGGTTTGGATGGCCGAATGGTGAGCGTGCGCGCTCTGCATCATAAGGTCTGTCATTGGTTTCGATCCCCCGGTTGTACGTTAACCCCAACCTCTCTCTCTCTCGCAACGGAATATAAATCAAACGGGAAAAACTACGTTAAATATAAAATTAAATTAACTGTTATAAACTCACGTGTTAGCAGATGATTCTTGACACTGAAAAGCAACCAGAGCGAGCAAAACGATGATGAGCTTCATATTGGCTGAAAAGCTGAGTTATCATTGAGCGACCAGCCTCCAAATCTGATTATTTATGTCGTTATTGACGCCTACGTTAATCTCAGGTATAGTAAACCTTTCATGACACGTCTCATTTATTTACAGGTATCTGTGCTACTCAATATACTTTCTGTGCAATAATATATACATATTTTTTCATTTCTCAGATATTTGAAAGAGTTGATATATTGATAATAATAAATAATAGTCTATGTATAATGAACTCTTCCCGTGACCCAATTTGGTCTATTTCAAGGCTCCAATGAATAAATACGCAATTTAAAGATATTGAGGATAGGGTAGAAAAACAAGATAACTGATTTGTTTGCTTGAGGAATGATCTTTTCTGGACTAACATATCATGTTAAATTTTGTTTCAATAATTCGCATGTCCATAGAGGGCTTTAGCAGCAGGTGCTGCCAGCGACACACACACACCACCACCAGTACCATCACCTCCGTCAAGCATTTTGATTTTTATATCTGGGAAAAATATCGATGGTGATCATGAATAGTTTGACAGAACCATCGAGTTAGATGTTCAAAGAATGGATTATTTTTAAGTGAATTTAGCGTACTTGGTAAACTTTCGTTAAATTTTCTTGTTCGTTTATCCCTACACTAAAGGATATTTTTTTGATTAAAACACAGATTTTATTTCACTTTTTATTTTATAGTTCAACATTTCGTTTTTCTTGTCTTTAGTACTTTAGTAAGTGAATTTAGCGTACTTGGTAAACTTTCGTTAAATTTTCTTGTTCGTTTATCCCTACACTAAAGGATATTTTTTTGATTAAAACACAGATTTTATTTCACTTTTTATTTTATAGTTCAACATTTCGTTTTTCTTGTCTTTAGTACACCAATCTTTTCGGGTTTTTTATACTTTCGATGGCCTACACTACATGAAGATCGGACAAGTTGTACTCGGAGCTCGTGTCTGAAGTCGTTAGAGCGGGGTTTGTCCCTATGACGTCAGACATTGATTAATCAATCAGCTTTGACGTTTCTAGTGGTTTACCAACAGTTCCGTCCGTCACACGCCAAGAACTCGCCGTAACAGACCGTTTCATTGGCTAAGCTAATGCCGTAAATATAACTAGACCCATAGAAATATAGACTAGAATAGCAATGACGTGTTTTACAACGACGTCATAAGTCGGCCATATTGGAAGTGTTATGACGTGAAAAGTAAACACTGCAAGTCGCGCTATAAAGTGCGAGGCGCTTTCTATTCTTTGCGTCTTTATGATAGTTCAACCTATAATCTTGAACTTTGATCGAGCGGCAATTTTGTTTTCACATTGACGTTACAATTTCTAATGAATGTAATTGATTAAATAGTGCCAATTAATTTATATTATCTTGCACGTACTCTTATTTCATCATTTGGCGCAGATGTGGTTGTTTTTGGTCGGATGACCGAGTATGCTGTTTTTGGTCAACAATTTTTGTTGATGTTTGATGCAATTTAATTTAGAATATTGTTGCAAACAAGGAAGCAAGGTGTCACCATTATATAATATGAACATTAAAATACGTGAATATCACTAAATATATTTTATATGAGAATTCGAATATCATTAAAATAGGGAAACATGATTTGATCAAAATGTTCACAGTACATTAAAACACAATAAATTCATGGAACAGATTTTATATACGATTTAGATGATCGTTAAAATAAGGGAGCATGGTGCCATCAAAATGTAAAAAGAACATTAAAATACATTAAAATATAGCTAGGCTATGACGCCACCCTTTGATGTTTTAAACCAAGATTCTTTAACAATCGTTTATTATTTATAAAACAATTACATGTATAGTTATCTAAATGTTAGATAACCATATCTTGATTTCACGTGTTTGTAAATGTGTAGAATTGACGGTTTCCATATTGTCTATTTAGTTGTCAGCGAATTTTAGTTGTTTTTTATTCTACAAAAAGGATTCAACATAAATCAGCCTGTTGCATGCCACTGATAGTGATGTCCACCCGGACGTCCGTCCGTTCATATTTTGCTTGTGGACACTCTACAGGTCATAACTTGAAATATAGGTTTTAAATATCTCAACGATCTCGGTTCCTTTCGATATGAATTATGATCTTGGGATATTGGTACATATCGAACGGTAACTTTCTGGATTACGGCCCCTGATAGAACAAAAATCGCGTTTATAACTCGTGGCTATACAGGTCACAATTTTACCCGATTCTAAAAATCGTTCAAATATATCACTGTTACACGATAATGACGGTTGACTTTAAATTTCGTGAATTCGTTTGCGTCTTTCACCCTGTGAATCTGTTACTTATATCAGAGTATATATGAAATTTCAAATTAAAATTTGGACGGCTAAAAACTCTCTATATTAACCACAATACTAAGAATATTATCAATATCGATATCATTTTCGCGAGAACCCTCTCCATCACAACTTTGACGACTATTATGCCCCCTATCAAGAACATCCCAAATTTTACGACTCGTCTCCCTCCATACAGAGTTCATCACCACATATACTATTCAAAGAAAGTAGGGGATATTTGATTTTGGGGCCATAATACTAAAATATGCAAATGACTACGAAAAAAGTCACTATAGAACCTAACAGAAGAAACATTTCCAGTTACATGTGACGCCCAAACGCACCAATAGCTACCACATGGAATGCAGGTGATGCTTGGGATCATCATGGGTGTCCAACCCAAGATTTGCACGACTCTGACTTTGAATGTTACAGTCATTGTGGCATTGAATTCCAGGGTGGAAACATCAGTTTAATTGTTTTAGTGACCAGAAAACAAATTTTGATATGCGTCGGCTTACCCAAAATGAAAGGTTACGTGCCCTTGGCATGCTACAGATCGGCACAACACAGGCGGTTGTGACGCGGACGATGAATGTTTTTCAGTCTCAGTCTGTCATAAGCAGGCTATGGTCCAGATACCGTGATACACAATCTGTACAGGACAGACCACGCTCAGGTCGACCAAGGGCGACAACTCAAGCCGAGGATCGATTTATCCGTACCTTGGCCTTGAGAAATCGTGTCATCACAGCAAATCAAATCAGCGCTCGTCTTCAAACAGACACTGGTGTGAGAGTGAGTGGCCATACGATTCGGAATCGACTGCATAGGGGTCCCCTTCGCGCCCGACGTCCTCGCGTGATCCCTTGTTTGAGAGATCATCACATTTAGGCAAGACGTCGTTGGTGTAGGGATCGTCCACTGGGATAATCGACGCTGGAGCAATGTGATGTTTTCAGATGAGTCAAGGTTCACTGTTGATTTTTTGGACAGACGTAGGAGGGTGTGGCGTCGTCGAAACGAGCGCTTCCAAGACGTTAACGTCATCAGACATGATCGATTTGGGGGTGGTTCTGTGTTGGTGTGGGGAAGCATCACTGTTGCTGGAAGAACGGCCAGTACTATCGGGACAACATCTTGACAGTCCATGTTGTGCCGTTCGCACGACGTCATGGCCGCCGTTTCATCTTCCAGGATGACAACGCAAGATGTCACAGGGCCAGGATCGTTACAGGTTACCTCCAACAACAGAACATCACCACATTACCTTGGCCAGCACTGGGTCCCGACCTCTCCCCCATCGAGCATGTCTGGGACATGCTTGGACAGAGGTTACGTCAACGTCAACAACGTCCTGCCAATGTCCAAGAACTTGCTGCTGCGTTGGAACAGGAATGGGACAATCTGGACCAAAATGACCTTATACGTCTCGTTAGGAGTATGCCACGTCGGACCAATGCTTGTTTGGCAAACAGAGGAGGATTTACCCGTTACTGATTTTGTTGTGATGCTGTGGTAACTTTGCTGTTTGACCCCGGGTATCATTTTACCCTTATAATGGTCAGTCTGTGCCTTACTTAGTCTAACGATCATTTGGAATAAATCGATGAATGTGAACTTCATTTCATTTTGTCATTTGTTTCTTCGTCAGTTTCATTAGGTGACATTAATAACACTTAAAAATCAAATATCCCCTACTTTTTTTGAATAGTATATAATCCGTATCAATATTCTCACCATTAATATTCGACTGTGTTAAAATATGGTGTCTTCACTTGAAGACATATATGACTGGGGTGTTTTGTCGCATGCATTCGTGTGCATGTTTTACGAATCCATCCATTATGTTTTTTATCGCTTTTTCCTTTTAGAAAACTATCCATTATTTTTATCTCTATGGTGCTATATTTTAAGTTTGATAAAAGCCTCAGGCTGTCCGTTATGTATTAACCAAATATTAAGACAGGAAATATGGAACATATAGCCAGCTACAGTCCAAATAAAAGGTTGGTGAGAGGTGTGGCGTTCTCGAGGTATGCACATATAATTTATCATATTTGCGATATTGAGGAGGCTTCTTTAAATATTTTAGAATCCAAAGTCTACATATTCCTCAACGGCAGTTCCATAGACCTGTAAAATTAAATTTAAAGCATAATTTGAGACGCATGCTTTTACTTATCGGAATCCACATCAATTCGGATTATGGAATTGCATAAATCTTCAAGTCCGGAGTCATACAGCTAATTATAGAATATCGCACGAGAAACTCGATCGAGCAACTATTTTTTTCATTGGTCAGAGGCGTTTAACCGCGGAAAATGTACCGTCACTATTGGCTGACAGCATGCAAACACGAATCAAATTATCTTATTTGCATATTGCATACTTTATTGAATAATGGTTGGATCGATAACCTCAACGGACACCATGTATTACTTTTATTAGTGTGCTACCTAGTTTGTCATTATATACAATAAAAATAAGGATTTTTTTCACGCAAACAAAAATATTTACTTGCCATTATATACAAAAATCCCATTTCCAGCACCCAGAATCAAAATTAGCGATAGTTTTCTGCGGGCCAAAACCGAAATTCCAATTGGACAATTATTCGAAGATTGTTTTACATTGGCTTTATTTGCAGTTTGGGGGTTCGTGTTTTGACAAATACACTGAGTGCCATAGAAAACGCATCACTTAGTTTTTTGTATAACAAAATGATCCTGTAAACATATCTTATTTATTTTGCTTCTTATTGTGAACAATTTTCAAATGGGAACACATAAATAACAACACATTTGTACACTTATGGATGTTTAATCTGTAATCAACAGTACAAAGTCAGCGGGGTCAAAACCAAAAGTACGACACAGATGGTTAATTCCATGTGGCTTTGCTGCACAGCGTGTACGTGTACGTATGGAGTATTCTTTCTGCAGTAATATCATACAGCGTAGTGTCTTCGTTAAGAACGGTCTCGTCTTCAAGTGTTAGATATTCAATTTTACTCAAACTTTCAGTAAATTCAATTCTGTGGACGTTAAGTTCTATCAGGACTTTTAATTCATCCAAACGAGTTTCTATTTCTGTGAGGAATTTGTCAATGTTCTGTACAGCAGACAAAAAGGCCGCACTAGCCTTGTCAATTTGTGAACGTCTACCCCTCACTTACATCTGCGATGGAGAGGGTCTTCCTGTTGATTTGTGGTGCTGTGAATATGTCAGTTCTTCCAATTTCAATCTGTTGTGTCACTACCGGGCCTCCGTTGAATAGGCTACAACTGACTTTATGATTTGGTTGTCGAATCAATTCTGGAAATGTTTACTACGAACAAACCCATCTCTTTTCTGAATAAAAATTATGTCTGTTTGTCGATCTGTTATTCAGGTGTCAGACTTACCTGTGGTTTTCTACAAAATATAAACAAAAACTTTTGTTTAAGATGTCTGATCTTATTCAAATTGGAGTTGGGAGGTGGGGTGGGGGTGGCGTAAGGGAATAAAATTACTATTTGCGACAATAAAAGGGACGTGACATTATAAATTATTTTATTAAATAAAAGCAGAAGTTGTGTTAATCTATATAGATTAATTTGCCAAGTTTGTGCTCTTATTATATATAAAAAAGAAGTTTACTTAAAATTAAAATAGTATAGGCCAAGGCCTAATAGGCCTAACATAGAAAAAGCTAAAGTTAAGAATAGACTCCGTTAGTAGTAGGCCCTACCACCGTATAACTACTAGGCAACACTTCAAAGGAAATTCCCTAAATTTAAGCGTAACTTCATAATCGATATTCATTGGGCCTATTCATAATTTCATGATAAATGCTAATGTATGGCGGTACCAGCATGTGAAACCTCGCATAATATAATAGTAGTAGGACGTTAAATCCCATTTCATTTCATTTCAAATAAAAGATTAGTTGGATTTTAGATTTCTTTTAGTTATTGCCATCTCCGCACAGTACACAGATATAGTTTTATATTTTTTAGAAGTGATAATATCCTATAATTTTCATTGTAGGAGTGGGTAATGCGCTGATCTAGTCTATCTGTTTTCAGATATTATGCTTCATAGGCCTATAACGCCACCCAAAAAATTAAAAATAAATATACAAAGTCTGTTTTCACGATTCCCTTGTTTAAGTATAGTGGTAGACATATGAAATAAAGGAATTGAAATGGAGTTTAATGTCCTACTGTTCTGCTCCGAGGTGGCATGGGCTAATGAAGACGGCCATTCGCCATTTTCATTAACTCAGCTCGGAGCAGCACAATAAGACATTAAACGCCATTCCATTTCATTTTTCATTCAACCGCTTGTACTTATGGATATAGGTAGGAAAACCTGTAAATAAGACTCTGTCTCTGTCACTTATCCCTGTCTTTCTGTCTCCGTCTCTCCCTCTGTCTGTCTCCCTCTGTAAAATAAGACTCTGTCTTGTCACCTACAAGCACGTGGCCGACCTCACGCCACTGAGACTCAAAGACAGACCGTATGATCTGAAGCGCACGTGTTAAATAGGCATTATGTATGATTTAGATAAATTAATTTGAGCGATTATCCACCCTACTGGAATGGAAAATATACCACAAAACATCGCCATTGCAATGAAAGGTAAGTCAGCGGACGAATCACAGACCCGGACAAGAGACACTGAAAGTACATCTTATGGTGTATTAGACGGAATGAAATAGGGTTTAACGTCGTAAGATATTTTTCAGGCTGGTGCAGGGCGGGATGCATGCATCTTGTGGAATGGGTGGGCGAACATCGAAATCACGAGTACGCGTTAGCGTGCATATAAAATAATGTTGTCGGTTGTCGGAAATGCCTGTTTTTGGACTAAATGTCCCCCATAGAAAACTTATTGTAGCCACTTTCGCATTAAGCGTGCTTCACACTAAAATTGAAAATGTGTCAATTGTGGATTACAGTGAAAGTGAAGACATAAAATCGCACTACAACACGCAGTTACCATGCCAGATAGGCCAACATTTTACAGGAGATGGACAGAGAACAAGATAAAAAACAGAAGAGACTTTTTGTACAATCTGATAAAATAAATTGTGAAATCTAAAGGTTCCACAAGCTAAAACGTAATTGCTCGTACAATCAGGGGCTATTATCCAAGAAGTTCCGATCCGATGGATAAGAATTGTGACCTGTAGAGTTTCCACAAACAAATTGTGGATGGACGTACGGACGGACAAGCGAACAGGGGCGACGACAATAATTACATGTCTGCATGAAAATATGGACGTATAAAACAGGGCGTAGATAGTTTGGAATACGAGACCCATGGGTTAACTATCCAACGTCTTATTATCTGAGCGAAACAAAAATGAATAGGAAAAACCCATAAAACATCACACAAGTTACACAATGTACACTCATACATTTACAGCTCTCTTAAAAAAATGTTAAAATTATTATTATGAAAATTCAATTTGAAGGGTGGATATAGTACATATAATCCGGCTTAAACTATCCCTTTCTTTTATTACAATATTGTAAATAATATTTTATGACCTTTTGGACAGAAAGCTAAGTCTTAAAAGCATCATATTCAGCGCAAAAAAGCATAGTGAATAAACTAAATTCCCCAAATTCATTTATGCTTATACAGAGAGATCCTGTCTGGCTTAATAGTGCATCATTTGGTTATATCGGTGCAAACAAGCTCACATATTCATAGATTTAATCCTGTTTATCATTCTATTAACATCAATAATAAAGCACTTGAAGTGTATGGTATTCGCCCACACGTAACAAATTACGCGTCGCGTCAAAAATATTTGCAGCTGAAAGGTTTCATTTTTGTTGATTTCTGTACAATTCATTGTGTGAGCAATATTTGTGCAAAGTACGGCGCCCTTGTCCGGGACATTCACTTAAATCTTTCAATTCTGAATGTAACAACATCCGATAGCGATGATAACACGTGAAAAATGTTGTTTTCAAGATCGTGTAATTATGGTATAACAAATATGTTTTTAAGGTCTAGGATCAATAGGAGTAGTCGATTATAGCGGAGTATCAAAAAGCAAATTCAAATCAGCTGTGTGAAGTTAGTTCGATTTTTTGATATTGGTGAATAATGAAAAACAAGTATTTCGTTTTTCGATAATGGCGGATAACGAAAAGCAAGGTACTCATTTTTCGATTTTCATATTTCAAAATGATAAAAATAAAACAGATTTCAGGAATGGATAGATAACAACTAAGAAACACATTTTATTAAATCAAATGATAAATGTTACATAGTAAATGTCAAAATCATGTATGAAGATGCCTAAGCAGTGGGTTCACAGAACGTCTCTAATGCACATTTGACAAAATCAGTTTTCTAAATCAAACTGAATATATCATTAATGAGGATGAATGGGCACAGATAATTCACATAAATACTGCACTATACTGTATATATTTTATGTGGGCGAATGGCGAAAAGCTCGTTTTTCGATATCCAAAGATAGGCTGGCACTGCCAGGCAGGATACGCCCACATTTTCGAGAGATGGACAGAGAACAAGCAATACCGAAAGTGATTTTTCCTACATCTTTAAGTCCTGTATTTCATACTGTATTGGGAGCAGCCATTTAGTTGGTCAGTTCCAGTCTGATATTAATGAAATTCGAAACCAACAATGATTATGGTGTGACGGTACACAACCTAGAAATGTGACTTTTCATCAAAATTGGATAAGAATTGTGACCTGTAGAGAGTCCACAACCATGATATACATTATTTTTACACTATTCGCGTACAAACGGCGACCATTTCGTCCGGCAATTTTGGTACGATTTTCACGAAATTAGAACTCAACCTTCCTCATCAAAATCGAATTAAAATTGTGATCTATACAGGGTCCACAAACATGATATATCATTTTTTTAACAGTATTCGCGTACAAACGGCGGCCATTTGGCTGTCAATTTTGGCCCGATTTTCACGAAATTCAAACTCAACCTTCCTTACAGTGTAACGGTGATATAATTGAACGTTTTTTTTAAATTGGATAATAATTGTGACCTCCAGAGGGACCACAAGCTAAAGAAAGGGGGATTTTGCATATAACCAGGGGCCATAATTCAGGAAGTTACGATCCGATATGCGCAAATATCGAAAAGAACCAAGATCTTTGGGTTATAACCATGAATTTCAAGTTTGATCAAAATCGAATCAAAATTGTGACCTTTACAGGGTCCACAACCTTGATATACCATTTTTTAACAGTATTCGCGTACAAACGGCGGCCATTTTGTAAGGCAATTTTGGTCTGATTTTCCCGAAATTCGAACTCAACCTTCCTTACGGTGTAACGGTAATATAATCAAACGTTTTTTTAAATCGAATAATAATTGTGACCTCCAAGCTAAAAAAAAGGCGATTTTGCGTATAATCAGGGGCCATAATTCAGGAAGTTACGATCCGATATGCGCAAATATCGAAAGGAAGCAAGATCTTTGGGTTATAACCATGAATTTCAAGTATCATCAAAATCAAGTCAAAATTGTTACCTCCACAGGGTCCACAACCTTGATATACCATTTTTTAACAGTATTCGCATACAAACGGCGGCCATTTTGTATGGCAATTTTCGTCCGATTTTCCAGAAATTCGAACTCAACCTTCCTTAGGGTGTAACCGTGATATAATCAAACGTTTTTTTAAATCGAATAATAATTGTGACCTCCAGCGGGACCACAAGCTAAAAAGGGTGATTTTTCGGACAATCAGGGGCCATAATTCAGGAAATTACATTCCGATAGCCGCAAATATCGAAAGGAACCAAGATCTTTGGGTTACAAACATGCATGTCAAGTTTCATCAAAATCGGTTCAAAATTGTGACCTCTATAGGGTCCACAAGCTAAAAACGTGATTTTTCGTACAATCAGGGGCCATAATCCATGAAGTTTTGATCCGATACATGCCAATATCGAAAGCAGCCGAGATCTTTTGGGGATAAACCTATATTTCAAGTTTCGTCAAAATCGGATAAGAATTGTGACCTGTAGAGAGTCCACAAACAAATTGTGGACGGACGGACGGACGGACGTCCGGACGGACAGGGGCGACGACATAATACGTCCACATGAAAATGTGGGCGTATAAAAATGAATCTCCAAATAACAACTTTTAATCACGTATACCTGAGCCACGGATTTATATACAAACTTTCTCTTTGTTTTATTTTTATTTTGGCGAATGACGAAAAACCAGTAGCTGGTTAAATCTCAACATGACAGGTTTTAAATATGAATATCTACAAAATATCCCCAAAACAAATTGCATTCAACCTGTCTTCTAAAACGAACTAAAGAAATCACAAGAGATAGAGAAATGGGGTTTAACGTCCACTCCAAACAAACTAGGTTTTTCTTGACTAATATATGGTTTAATTTTATTTCGATAATTCGCTTGCGCATAGAGGTCTTTAGCAGTGGGAGGAAACCGGAGAAAACCCACGAGGTTGGACAGGCGACCTTACTCCTTGTCTCGTACAACCTGGGAAAAATAAATCATAAATGAGAACGTCTCAGCAGTGGATTCAGATAACAACTGTTCCTTTTTCTTTTTGGTTTACTCATGAGGAATTGCAATTTACGAGTAGCTCGTGGTTCTGAAAATATTAAGGTATCTATAGACCGATGACATCTATCTATCTAACTTAAAAGGAATTCTAAGACACGATTATCGAGGTCTACCATCGATGGGTACCATTTCTTATAGCGTAAAATGATTGTGAGGGCGAGGGAAGTGCACTGAAGTAATATTATTTACTTTTAACATCCGAATTGTTCTATTTTAAAATTTGTCGAAAAATCTAATTTGAAGGTAGCTATAGAACAAAGTTTTCAAAATACTTTGAGCAGATATTCTCTTATAACCCCTAAAGGTCCAATAAGTTAATGTTATTTCAATAATTCGTTTCTGCGTACGGATCTTTAGCTGCGAGGAAAAAACTCCCTCCATAGGTAAATCTGGCCATTATTGTGATATGCACTATATACCCTGGTTCAATAATTCGCTCGTGCGTAGGGTCCTTAAATGCGACTTTAATAATAAACGCTATATATTCACCAGTTAACAAATCAAAAAAGATTTGTAGATATCGCGTGAAACCTTGACCTTCTGAGGAATCGAAAGATAAAGGGTTATATAAGTTCAGCACCAGATAAGATGACCTAGGTATAGCACGTGCAGCCCATTCATATGACAGATTCGACAAGCACCATGCTACTGTTCCTGTTATTGCTCCCAGATCTCCTGGTTGCTCAGAATCTCTTTAAGAATCCTGGTTTTGAAAGCTTGGATGGCTGGAGTTGCAGCGGATGTAACTGCTCTCTGTCCACAGACAGTCATGGCGGTTCTTACAGTTACAAAATTACAACTAGGTATGTCAATAAAAATGAATATATGATTCTATGATAAATCCGCTGGTCGACACATTCCGTTATCTAGTACTTCATAATCACATTACTCAACCGGTGTCAAACATACTCCGTGGTATAGATATATGGGATTTCTGTTTCCCCCTGCCATTATACCACAGCTCATGGCGAGCACATGTTTGGTCCTCATTCGTGCATCCGTCAATCATAAACCCTATCTTTGTACTTTAAGTCAATCGATTTCCGGGCGCTTAAATGCCATATGTACTCGTTGTTCAAATTGGGATATACCCTTTAAGGTAGGCCATCAGCTATCAACGTTTCACTATTATTTAAAATGCAATTGAGGATAACTCGGTATCAAAGGCTTTCATATTTCATTTTGGTCTAACGTTCCCGGTTCCGCCCACTCTCCCAAACACACCCCACGACACAAGCTGTTAGTCCCGCAATGGCATATTCTGTGTCCATTGGAGGGTTAAACCGTATTTACCCCCCCCCCATCTCACCCTCACTCTCTGCTTTATATTGTGCTATGATATACATTTGTTTTTAGGAAAAGGAACTGGGCAGGAATCGCCCAAGAGATCACTGTGCAGCCTGGTCAAAGTTATTATTTTAAAGTCTTCGTGAAATTGCTGAACACAGCGGATGGTAGACAGTATCACCACGCCCAACCGATGATTGACATCACAGACACAAGCGGTATGTAAGACAATTATTTCCAGAGACACATTAGCAAGTGAAAATCCATTCAAAAATCAAGGTATTCCCAAGGGTTAAGTCAAAAATCTGCATCGTTATATATGCAACTTGGGGCCATTAAATGATTTGTTTGCTACAATTTTCATGTCTAAATGTTTTCTGTTGAAACACCGAAATGGTTCTCCATGATCAAATATCCATTTATTGCCCAAGGGTCTGTTCGTTAGTAACCTAAGCGTTTTATTTTCAGGAAACCATATGTATGATATTATTGGTAAATCAGATTATACCTACCCAGGTCAATGGTATGCCTTGGGTGGTGATTACAATATACCAACTAATGGTAAGTATGTAATAATGACATGTTTTAGGTGGTGATTACAATATATTAATATGTGGTCATCACAATATACAGGTGGTGATTACAAAACAAAGGTGGTGATAACGATATATATGTGGTGATTAC
This sequence comes from Patella depressa, assembly GCA_948474765.1. Classification (NCBI taxonomy): domain Eukaryota; kingdom Metazoa; phylum Mollusca; class Gastropoda; family Patellidae; genus Patella; species Patella depressa. The sequence continues at coordinate 87,676,810 of OX419715.1, read as the reverse complement.
AAGAGCAAGTAGAGTAATGGTTCCATATTTACGAATTTGGTTATTCAGTTCAATTGAATTGGCTTGGCCTAATAGGCCTTGGGTAACATTGGAGAGGAAATGATATCTACATTTTATCGTTATCTTCACAGGCGATTGGCATTATTATAGTTTAACTTAAAGATGGGTATGACAATTTTGGTATACATGGAAAGTAAAGATATCCAATCTTACTAGAAAAATACTGGATTCCCTGAACAACACTCATGAGCCGCATAAGGGACAAAAACGTAAGGGTCCCCTCAACAACAGCCCGACGATTAGGAATGTCTGCACGTGTGACGTCCGGGGCTGTACGCAAACACTGAACGCTTTGTGTACATGTTGATAAACTTTATTAAAGAGTTAGACGTACGGCACTTTCTCAAGATAAAACTCACGGGAAAAGACACAGGCAGTGGGTAATCCGATAATGTAATTAAGATTCATTATTTGTAATAAATTGCCATGATTACAGTTGTGTCAAAACACGCAGGCTTAAAATATCACTTGCGACTTGTGTATTTTAGCTCTGGAAATCGAAAAAGACTAGATCATAGCACATACGTTAGAGCAAAATTCCCCAGAGAGTACTTGCCAGTTGGAAGTCAAAGGCAACATTTCCCTAACGGCACAATGTCAGGTTTATGTTGTCCCTCAGGGTAGGTGCAGTGCAGTAAGATATTTACAGACCCTATTTCGAGCCACTTCATTTATTTTTCAGCTACTAGCGTTCGATTTTATGTTCAGATACCACAAGAGGGTGTGGACTACTTGGCGGATGACGCTGAATTAACTCTTATTCCGTCCGTATCTGTATTCAGTACCGATGTTGATAAACAAATAGATAAACTAAGAAAGGCTGATTTATCCATAAGGTAATGAAATGAAATGAGGTTTAACGCCCTTTTCTTCTGCTCCGAACTGGGCTAATGAAAACGGACATACGCCAAACAGTGTGATACGTTTTCCCGGACAGCGACGCTACGGCATATTCTTATATCGATTTCCAACTGCCAAGAGATCGTTTACGTGCACGCCAATGAGTACATTTGACCTCGGTTTTTCGTCGCAACTGAACGACTAATAAACAGCTGTCCTTGTCAGGCCCTCCGTTCTACATCAATGACAAGGAGGAACCACACCGGAAAATCTGTATGAACTTTCTCGGCCAATGCCGGGATCGAACACCCATCCTCCAGACTAACGTACCGGTTACCTACCCACTTAGCCACCGTGCTCCCCTATCCATGGGATAAACTATACACCAGCAACATAGCCTTATTTTAATCATAATGTGTTCAAATGAGAGCAGTGCTACAATCTACCCTTAATTCGATTTCTAAGCTGCCAAGAGTTCGTTTACACGAACGAATAAAGGAACCTAGGTATTGCGTTCCTTCCGAACGATCCGCCACTTGTACGCATCATGCCCTTCGCCCTGCACAACTGACAAGGGGAACCAGAACGGAAAATTCAACACGGGAATCGAGCCCAGAACGTCTGGTTGGTAAACCAGTGTCTCGCCCACTGAGCTATATTTCGTCATGGATTACATTAAACTCTCGAAATTCGAAATCGAAATTCGATACACTATTCGAATGCTAAAGCTTGATATTTTAACATATACTTTCTTCTTTAACTTTAGCTTAGAAGGATCAAATCCGAGTAATCTTGAAATCGAGGTAAGGAGGAAATATTTCAGCTAATAAAATCAAACACCGTGGTATATTGTGCAGCAAATTCCACGTGCCTGGAGGGGTCTATTATGTCATATGTCAGTGTGGTTTAGACCCTGTTGTTATTATAACATTCTAACTTCCTGTTGTTGTGAGTAGGACCCCTGTTCACTCCATTGTGATATTTTGCGAGCTAGACCTAATTGTGACAGTTTTGACTACACAATTCCTAAGCCTAATTCCTCGGTTGTTGATCGAAGTAAAAAGCGCAGGCTCCGTCATTAGGATTATGTTACCCTTTTGATATGTTTTAGGTTCAACAGACTAGAAGTGAATTTGGTTGGGGATCGGCTGTGAATGTCCACTACCTCAGTAATTCCAAATATATAAATTACAGAAAGTTTTACTATGATCTATTTGAATGGGGAGTTCTGGAAAATGCTCTAAAATGGCAGTATTTAGAAAAAACACAGGTATTGACATCTCCGTATACAAACAGCATTTTAAACACTATGATTTGGGTTTATTTGAGTAGAATTCTAATCTGAATCCGATATTTCTAGCAAAACTGGTAACTTAGGGACTATCATATAGATTCTTTTATTTTTTGACCACTAGGGCGTTGCTAGAGTGGAAAATGGTTACCGAAAGGCGAGGTAAACTTTGCCTAGGCACTGGCACTACGACCTACTCTTATTTCAAAATCCAAATGTCAAGGGTTCTTTTACGTGCACACTAATGTGCATCAGGCATCTTAGTTGTCCATCCTATCTCATGGACAAGACACTGTCCTCGCCACAACTTATAAAGGCGAAACCATGCGGGAAAATCTCGAGGAACGCCGTCGTCCAACATCTCTTAGACAGTTAGCCAACGTCTTGCCCACTGATTCGCTGTGGTCCACCCACTATAATAACCAATGGTGATGATCAATATCTTTCCCCACTCAGTGCCACGATAAAATAAATGTTAGATCTTAAAATGGAGGGAATATAATATATAAGACCCAAGAGCTGCAATAAACACAATATTCTTTATTTTTAGGGAAGCTTTAAACCCGATGCTGCTTTAGGGGCTGTTAATGACTTACTTTCAAACGGGTAACGTATATAAAACATGTTCACTATAATTAAATCAAGTAGTGTTTTGGGTTTTGAAATTTCAAATGATTATCTAACTAACCCAACACTGTCTGATATTGTTCAAACTTCATACATGCAAACTCAGCTCAGTCATCATTCTATCTTTATCTCTTATACACGTTTTGTTTTTTCTTCATCACTAGTATTAAGGTCAGGGGTCACAATATATTTTGGGGTGCCGGGAGATATGTTCCAGTTTGGCAGAAGAGTCTATCACCAGTCGGTATAAAGCAATCATTAGAACAACACATCAAAGATATGACAAGTACATTCCGTGGCAAGTAAGTATCAGATGCGTGTCCAGAGCGGGTATGGATACGGACCGTATCCTGCTTGCACAGAGACTTATTCCTCTTACATTCATTGAAATACATTCGAACAAACAAACTTGTAAAGCATTGCCATCGTTTTGACATCGCTTCACTCTGAAACATATATGCTCGTAAATGATCTGAATGATTGTCCCAGGGTTTCTTATATGTAAATGTATAGTTAATCCCTTGGATATCACACCACGCACTCCACCCCGAAGCCTTGCCCCAACTCGTGAACACGTGAGTACGATATCGTTAAGTATATGACACACATATTTCGTGACAAGTAAATACAGTATCGTTAAATGTATGAAATTAATGGTAAGTCATGCAGTGCTACGGTCTAAAGTTATAGTGAATTCCAACTTTCAATATATACACTCGGCCTCGGTTTTTCGTCTCTATCATCCAGAAAAATATTTTATGAATATTAGTCTGGATGCGTTGTCAACATTTGAGAAAAATCGGTCATTGATTATCCGATCTTTTACAATAATCTTAAACATCGTCTAAGGGAGGTAGCTCATTCTAAAACAAGATGATGAAGCCCATGAAATTAATTTAAGAATGCCATTTCAAAAAATCCATTTGATTGCATGACAGTTATACACTCTTAGTTTACGTCCCATGCCCTTCGTACTTTGAAGACTAGGGGGTTCTGGGTGACCGAGACTACCAAAACCGGGATCGCACATCGATGTTCACATAACTAGATACTATTTGGTATAAATATTAATTAATTAACGGCAATTGTTCTCCAGGTTTCAGCAATGGGATGTCAACAATGAAAATGTCCATCTGAAATTTTACGAAGAAAGGCTGAAAGATCCAAATATAACAGCGTGGATGATTCGAGAAGTCCATCGGATGGATCCCATCACAGAATGTTATCTTAATGATTATGGTGTTGTTGCTAATAAATATGAAACTATGGTTAGTATATCAGAAATGTGTTTATGGACGTCTTTAGTGAGAAATGTCCGTTCTCGCCGAAAAGAAATTCTCGGGTTCGCTCCCGGTGTTGGCCCAGATTATTCCTTCAATTTTCCAGCATGGTTTACAGTTATCGGTAGTGAAGCAGAGATCGGGCTTGGCGATGTAGAACGTACAAACAACTTAAGTCCCGTGAACATATTGATGTGCACGTAAAAGAACCCCCGTTTTACTGTTTTTGTCACGAATTTCATTTCCCAACCCAATCTTGATTGTTGGTCTAGCTCACCTGTCCAATTCGATTGTGTCCTCTTTCAAGTGGCGAAGTAAATATTTTTCTGCCAGATGTGAGGAGACCTTGGGCCCCAAGAACAGATATTAGTCAGAGGCTGATCCAATGGGGGGCGCGAGGGGCGCCCTCCCCCCTAATTTTCGACAATACCCTTTTTTACTGCTGAAAGTGCCTCTTTTAGTGCCAAATATGTCCTCTCTCTCCGAACGTTTACTTAGACGAAAATATCAGCCAAATAGCTCTGGGAATGTCTACAGATGCAAGGAAATGACGGATAATTGTCTTGGGGGACCCCTCACCCCCCTCGCAGCGGCGTGCCCCGTCTCCGCAGTAAGTGCCCTCATTTTGCGGCGCCCCCTTTTCAAAATTCCTAGATCCGCCCCTGTTAGTTACCATTGCCTTGGTAAGTATGACATATATAAACCAGTAACTGTTACGACATATAGAAGTTTTACGTCTATTCATATGTTTATGGCTACCTACTCCTCAATATACGCCCGTCAGTTTGGTTAAATTATTGCCATTCTTTTTGTTACTAGGCGTATGTGAATCAAGCAGTACATTTAAAGGAATCAGGTGTGCCTGTTGTTGGTATGGGAATACAAAGTCATCTACACAATCTTATTGATGTCTCTATTATAAAGGTAAATATATATTGTGTGTTTACGTTTGTATATGTACTAAACTCAATTAACAAACCAATCTTAAATTGATGATGTAAAACTAATAGTGAATATATGAAACAACAATTAAATGTCTGTCAGTAACCCATGCTGTTGCATTACAGTAAACTCTTTCTATTTTAAATAACAACTATTGGGTCTTATTCTTGAGACCTTAATTTATAAACTGAAATGTTTTAAGATTACAAACTTTTAATTGCCTACGAACTATGCTCTCAATACAAATTGTAGCTTCTTACCAATGTAAAAACTGCATCCTTAACGGGGATGGTCGAATGAATAGCGCGTACGTGTTGTATCATAAGCTTTGTCATTGAGTCAACTCGTCTCTGGTTGTAGAGACGCATGTCCCACTTCGTCTGCCTTCTCTTGGTCCTCCGCCCCCCCCCCCACTGTCTAAGACACCCACGCACAAGCGAATTATTGAAATAAAATTGAACCATATGTTTCTTCCGAAATGACCTAGTTTGTGTCAGTGGATCTGTAAAGCCCCATTTCTCCCTCTCTCTCTCTTGCATACTCAACCTTTTTCTTGAATTCGGCCGGCCGTATTATACTGATAAAAAAATAAAAACCAAGTACGAACAATCCAGCCATTAGTTAAAATTGGAAGTGCTGAAAAAAGGTTAAGGCAAAATAGTGTAATCCGCAAATGAGATATACATATCTAAAGCGACATTGACAAAATCATAATTGCCTATAAGTTAGCTATTGTCAATAGAAACATGATTTATTGAAGTCTATGTATAAACAGTTACATAATCTTGTATTATTCCCATTTTCAGGCACGTCTGGACGCTTTAGCTAAGGCAGGGTTGGATATTTGGATTACAGAATTAGACATTGACGAAGCAGACGAAACAAGAAAAACTCAGAAATACGAAGAAGTCTTGAGAGTTTACTTCAGTCACCCTGCTGTAAAAGGGGTTATGTTCTGGGGATTCTGGGATGGACGACATTGGAGACCTGCAGCTGCTCTTGCTAATGGTCCTAACGTTACGGTATGTAATTGTTGATCTGGAGTGCATGTGTATAAACTGGATTCTCTGATCAGATATTCAGATAACAAATTAAACCTTGCGTACGTTACACTTCTAAATTCCAAATGTTTAGTATTATTACTTGGCATGGAAAGGGGTTTAACGTTCAATTAATGCAATACTACGTGCGTGGACGTCTAGTAATACATCGCTATCTGAACGTCTTGACACACAACGCTACATCCAACAAAATCCTGGGATTCGAAATTTGTTCGATTTCTTAATTAAAATAGTGAAAGCAAAATAAAATAACAGACAGCTTTATAGATAACATTCACTAGGGTTAACATTTACCTCGTATTGCTTTGCACTTGTATGTCCACGTTGTGTGTAAAAACATGCATTTATTTTTAAAAGCTACGGATTAATGTCTGTCGAAATTCAAGACACTGATGATGTAATACGTGTTGATTTTACAGCCAAATGCAGCGGGACGAAGAGTACAGGAATTACTGAAACATACGTGGAGAACGAATGAATCTCATAGTATAGCGCATGGTCAGTCGATTAAAATACGAGGATTTCTGGGATCTTATAAACTATTGGTTCGCCATGCGGGACAAGTTATTCATACAGAGGATTTTAATCTTGGGAAAGGTGGAAACAGTTTGAAAATAAACATCAAGGGCTTGGGTAGGTATATAGAATCAGTTTTTTTAAAATAGGACAGTGGTGTCTTTTTTTAAAAATTCTTTACTGTAAAACGTTACATTATAATCTAGATTTAGACAATACCGATTCCCACTTCGCCAACCAAATCAACATTACCAAACCTTCGGCATTATCGTAATTAAGGTCTTCTACGTGGTACTTTGTGGTCTGTCTCTACTGGGAACTGAGTTGGTAGGTTGAACGATACCGTGGATAGAAAATGATAAATTAAATGCCGGTTATTATTAAATCATCGACTCCTGCGAGAAAAGGGGGAAGGGGAGTCTCTCTCTCTCTCTCCGAGGACTTTAAATTAACTGCAGTCCATAGAAGCGTGTCATGTGTATTGTCATATTTATTATTTTAGATACCCACCCACAAGTAGATCATGTTATCATTGGGTGAACAACGGTGGATGCATTTATAAAATTACTGATAATAAAAAGATGAAAATTAGTCTTTGTTGTTATTTTGAATCGAGTTACAATCCTCTCCTGGCGTCTTACAAGCAAACAGTTGTTCGGATGGAACAGGCACCCGTGAACCCGTTTGGTGCAGAATTGTAAGATCGTATTTCATTTTATTTATTATGTTACACTGTTGTGATTTTCCACTGTGCCCTTTCGCTCGCCTACCCAATCTCCGCGTTTGTTTTAAGCGTATGCTCTGACCCACTGCCCGGGTATAATTTCCCTCAAAGCCCCTGTATGGCGTATGCCGGCTTCATTAACCTAGCCGTGACAATACAGTAGGACACTAAGCCCAATTTAATACATGTCATAAGCTCTGGCATTTGGGTCATGTGTTGTGGTTTTTGGGCCAACGTTTACACTGTAAAACTTTTTCCGTAAAATTTACGGACAAATGGCTGGCAGCTAGGTTGCCAACCAATGTACGTAAAAATTACCACACACCGTAAATGTATTTTTACGAACATGTCGTAAAAATTACGACCAAAGATTGGCAACCTAGCTGCCAGCCATTTGTTCGTAAATTTTACGGAAAATGTTTTACAGCCGTCAAAAAAAAACCTATGGTATGATAAGCATCAAAAGACATTAATTAAGATTAAAATAGAATTTAATTATTTAAAACTAAATAAGATACAAAATCGCGAATATGCATTGACATGATGATAGTTTCAAATATAATGAAAGATGACCAAATCCATATAATCTGAGAAAATTTGAGATTTTTCAGAAAGTAAAGCTAACAACTGTTTCGTTTTGTTTGTTTTTTTTTAAAAAGAAACACAGCAATCACAAATCCATATTTTAACACTTTGGATCAAGGACAGATTTGCTTTGACAATATATTGAGAGTGTGTAGATATTAAACAGATTCTTTTTTATTTAAGCAGTTCGGTGGTATATTTACAGGCATGGCTCCATGCATAATTCTTCATTAACAATAAGGAACATATGTACACGGAATAATAAGACTTCTAAAAATATGTTGCCCCTATTAACAAGGGAAGTAACTCCCCCCCCCCCCCAAATTATCAACTTGTCTCAAGACAAACAAAAATCCCCAGCAAATAACAATTATTTGAAAATTTCCAGGAATATAATATGCATCAACAAAATGCAAATGTGTAAAGGAAAGTTAACAATAATGAAATTATCAATTAAAATTCTTGTACACTACAATATTTAAATGAACGTTTTAATTTCTATCAATAACATTCTAAATCTATTCTAGAAATATAAAGTCAGAGTATTACAATAGTGTTATAATATTCACCTCAAATCTATCTAGCAAAATTTAACACATTAACAACATGAAAGTAAAGCAACTATCAGTAAATTATAACTGTAAAACTTGATCTGATAATGAAATCATTCCAATTTTGGTAGATAAACAAATTTAAATTTTAAATTGACAATATAACAATGACAATAGCATGAACGAAGATTTCAAATCCCATCATTTTAGATATTATAAATTGAGCCCAATCTGTTTAACACTGCACATGCTTACATGTTGCGTATTAATGTACATTCTTTTGTGGAAATGGCATAATTTGATTCAGTCTCAATGAATGAACTTTACTACTGACAATATTTAAAGATACTTTCCCAGAAAAGAATTTATAGGTGGTTATTTCCAGTTAAAGTGTGGCAATTTGGGTAAATATTAAAAGTAGAAAATCCAATCTCACTGGATTCACTCAAAAACACACATGGAGCACATACAGGACAATTAGGGATGTGCTCAAGTGATGTCAAAGGTTGCACGCGACGATTGTCTGATCTCTGAGCATTAATGAGCGCTCGATGTATATGTCGATAAACTAGATGATGAACTTAAATGTACAACAGTTTCTGAGATAGAAACCATGGAAAAAGACATGAGCAGTGGATAATGCGAGAATGTAATTAGGTTTTCACATTTATTATATATAGACAGCAATAAGACAACATTGTCTTGTATATGCAAAGAATTCTCCGTTGATTGGTCACCCATTGCCAAGTCGGATGACAAAAACTTGGACTTCTTTTAATAGATTTACTACACTAGCGGAATATCCCTAAGGTTTGTATGCACGAAATTACTCCATCCACTCAAAGTTAGACAGTTCATTAATCAGTTTTAAGACTTTCTGGCATACTTGTGTCTTTCTTCGTGGTCTAGATTTCTGGCCATTATCGGGATTGATACCAAAAATGCCCCTACAAAACAAATATTTTTCATTAATATAACATTTCTGAAATCAGTCAAGTGAGTGGGCACTGTCAAGGTTCCAACACAATATTATGTCATGATGTGTAGTTACTATGTCCAAAATCAGTAACATTTTAAAGATGCCAAAAATCAGTCTGTGTCATACCAAAATGTGTGCCAACCATATAAACATTACTTACTTAAAACTGCAATTTTTGGTTCATGCATATTGTCAACTTTCCTTTGAACTTCCTGTTTTGTACTGGTTTCCTGAAATAATAAAATAAGGCGGCGATTTCAAACAAGCATTATTACCATGTGCATGTAGACTTGCAAATAATATAGATGTAGCATATAGATTGTCACTAATAAAGTGGGCAAGAATTGGTAATGCTTTTGAACTGGGGTTTTATGAGTTATATCACACAACAATACTGTGCACATAGATTAAAGTACTTTAACTTTATCTGAAGGATATACCAGCGTCTGCCAGGTAGGATATGCCCACATGAAAATGGGGGCGGATAAAAATATCTAATTTAAAATCAGTAAGTACTTACATCAAAATATACAAACAAATCTTCTTTTTCTTTAAAATATTTCAACAATGAAATTGTTAATAGTCTTAGGGTAGCTGAAACATCATCTAAGTCAGTCTTGTTCTCTTTTAAAAATGATAGTATACGGCATGCTCCTCCATTTACTTTACTTGTCATGGTATTTAGTAGGTCAATACCTGTAAGATGTCTAAAATGATTAATAATTCGGCTGAAAGAGAAATGTCCACCTTTCCATTGACAGTACCTTCAAAGTGTTGAAGTTGCTCAATTAAATGGAAGAAGGTTATTAACTGGAGCGTTTTCATTTATTTCCTTTCGCTGTAATGAAAATGTGAAAGATAATTTCGGTTCTACGTCGTTCCAGTTAACCGTGTTATGAAGTTGTCGAAAGGTGTCCACCATTCATTTCTGTGGTGTTTTGGAGCATCAAAGTTTTCAATAACTGGACTTATGCATCCGTATGAGTCTTTTTTTTCAAAGTTAACGAAGCTTCTGTATCTGTAGTTGTATCGCTGTCTGTATTATTGTCAGTCTTGTGTTTCTGTTTACCAAATGGTGAGCTACCCCTGTTCAGATTGTCATTTCGTATTATTAATTTACTTGAAAACTTTCAAAACCAAGTCCCCCAATCCGACTGTCTATTTTATCTTGTAGACTACTGTATCTTGGTGTAATACGATGGGCTAGGGTACGAAACTGGCTGCATGTGATATGGAGACTTGTTTGTCTAAATTCGTCAACAAGTATCCTAACCATTTTTTCTTTTTTTTCTGCACTAAGTGGTTTATTTGTATGTAGAGGGACCAAAATATCATTGGGTAGTTTCCCAAACGGAATTTCAATTTCCTTTGCCCAACAGGGGTTTTTATTAACTGAAACCCAATCACTGGTATTCTGATGTGTGATAACAATATAAGTTCCTGTATTTGAGGAAGAAGACCCAGGATTAATGAAAACACTGTCACTGCTGCTTGAAGAAGAGGTCCTTTTAAAGGATGTACAAGAATCAAAAACTTCACCGTTTTGACTTAAAGGGACAATCCCGATAACAACAGAGTCTCAAAAATTAAAGTCCGAGCATTTATGAAATTTATGGACCAAAATATAGAGGCATGGTGTATTTACCTTGTCTCAAAATTTTAGCTCAAAATATTGAGTCGTTTTATTGTTAACGTCAATACTGCTTATCCGGACACGTAACCCTTTTAAGATTTCGAGTAAATTTTTTCATTGGGTGACCTGATAATCGGTTCCCGTTTCTTGAGAGGTCTATACAGTGAATGACCCATGTACTGTACTTGATAACAAAAGGTAAATTTCACCTACATATTATTTTTATAGAAAAAAGTCTAGTTTTATTCCTATACTGTATAATACAACGGTCTCCATTTCCAGATGAAGACTGTCAGGTTTAAGTTATTTACAAGCAAATCGCAAATATCGGGTTAGTTGGTCGGCCTTAGGTAATGGGTTTTAAGGGATTTTAACACAAAATTAAGCAGTTTTATTCCCGAAAAAGTTATCGGGATTGGCCCTTTAATGCTTGAAATTGTTTTAAAAAAGAATTAAAATACAACAATTAGCCTAATAAGTAATGTATGTATACACACAGTGCAGGCCCTATAATTTAACATGCAACCATTTTCGTACACTGTAGCCTAATTTAGACTACAAACTGTTATTAGTACTGTCACAGTCAAGACCTAAAATGTCAGGTCGTATAGGATACAGATCTCAATATTTTTCTACGCGGTCACCCAAGGCAAAAGGTCTTTCTCTCCGGTCTAAGATAAGAGACGCGAATTAACATTAATGTCAATGGGGAAATAATTGGTAATCTGTGGCCGTATATGCCTTTTTTCGAATAGGTTTATAAAAATACTCACATGTAGTATGCCTACAACTGGCTGTTAACCTAGGTAAAATTGAAAATAATTTCCTTCTCTGAATTAGTGGTATTCCTTCAAAATCTAATTCAAAATGTCATCCACTGACATCAAATCCAGTTCACAGAGTTTGCCTATAAATGCATCATCCACTGTTGTCGCATCTAAAGTCACCCCACTTAAATGACTTTCAGATAAAATTTTCTCTTTTATTTCATTAATTAAATTCGACATCGTGTTTGAGAGAGATTAAGTTACAGTCATTGACTCTGTACATATAAGCTGGAAAAGGGTCTAATGTATCATTTAATGCAATAAAACAAGTTTGTGAACTATTGTCAGAAACGGAAAACGCACCATAACCATGTTCTAAAATTCCCTGAAAAATATCAACAATCGCATAAGGCAACAATCTGCATATAACAAAGGCTTTGATTTTTCCAAACATAAGGCCTATTTCAATTTTAGAAATAATCAGAATCATGCCATAGTTATATTCAATGCTTTTGCATATAACTTTTGTAGAAATTCTGATGTTTGTATTATTACCCAAATCCAATTGTTTTACACAGTTCTTAATGCAATCATTAACCAGACTTTCATCGTATAGTACACCCCAGTCGTCTATCAAACTGTCAGGAAACAAGTTTCCAACAGAATAGTATGACTGAAGCAATTGATGCCTGGTAGAAAATGTCATGGACAAGTTTTTTTTATAATTTTTCATTTTTCTAGCACACTCTTTACAGTAGCTGTGCTTGCTCTCAAACCTCATAGTCCACGAGCGAATCAGTGGTCCAAATTGGACGGTACGTTGATCATAGTGTAATAAATAATGATGTTTTGGTTTCAAGTTGTTCTCTGGAAAACAGGACGTTTGGTCTTGCAAATATTCGAATGCAGTTTCGTTTAAAATGGCTATTTGTCTCTCTGTTATTTTCGGAGTACAAATAAGCTGAATTAAAAGTTTTAGTTTAAAATATAGACCCCAAATTTTATCTTCAGCATCATTGAAGTATGTGCTCATAATAAAGGGGTGGTGTTCTTACTAAAACCCAATTCTGAACAGCATGGCCACCCATTCTGTTTGTTGTGAGACTGAATGGAGCAGGTTTATCCAATGCGTCTGCACCAAGAAATTTGAAATTGGAAAGTTTTCTATTAAATTGATCAACAGTAAACCAATTGACTTCTTTTGTTAGACATTTTATTATAAGATGAAGGTCATATGAAACAACTCCCTCAATTAAATCATGCTCAATACATGGTGGTAGGCTTGTTACCACATGGAAATTGGAAAAGGTGTTGAATATTGAATTAGATTTAAATCCCATATAATGACAAAGATCAGGATTTTGATTTAATTTTCGGAGGTGCCCTACATAATTCTCAACATTTCTTTTTTCACCCAGAATTTGTATCTCAGCATTACGAAAATCATCTCTTCTTAAAGTTCCAATAGCATTTTTTTAAGTTATATTTTTAAAATTTATTAAAATAAAGCCCCAAAATAGATTAAACCTATAAACAGTCCTACCTTGTTAAAGAATAATCCTATTAATCCTATAATTCACTATTGCCAGTTGAGAAATTGGCAAAAATATCATTTTCAACTTCAAATTCAAACGTTTGAAGATGGCCGTCCATGGAGAAGAATAGGAAAACAAGGGAGGTAATTGAGTAACTATTTCCTCAATCAACCAGTGTCACCCTTTCTACCCCCCCCCCCAAAAAAATTTGGTCCATGATCGTATAATAGTGAGTTGACAACCTTTTGAGTAAAAAACATAGAAATAATTATATTTTGACTTTCTTAGAAAAAGTGAAATTGGAACTTTAAGCAATAATACCTACAAAAGTAGGCACCAGAAAAACTATTTATGAATCTCCCAATCACATGAGACCCAAGGTTATCTTTCACAATACAGTGGAGGAAAGCTTTAACTACTTTGTCATGTCCTAGATTTAGCCCATTATTTTCAAGATCTTTCAATTCATCTACTATTAATCTAAAAATAATATCCTTGCCAAACTGTTTTAAATGGCTTTCTTTTACAAGCATTACTAATTGCATATGATCTATGATAGACCTGTGGTGACTTGTGAGATTTGCAAGTGTGAAATAAACACCGATTAATTTATGTTTTTTCTTCGCAGAGCCCAACGGATTGACCAGCTCAAATGCGTCTTGATATAATTTGAATTGAAGATTTTCAGACTCCTTATTAATGAGCTGGTTATTTCGAAATAAACTCCCATGTGTGACATCTACATATGTTTTGCCATTTTCCACAAAACTGATCTCCTTTCTGTGGTCTAATTTTATTTTTTCCGGAAAACGCTGATCGAGACAATGTGCATCTTTTGGAGTTTATTATTGTTATCATATCCTAAAACAATTTCTCTTTGGGCAACGTAAGCAAAATATGTCTTGAAAATGGTCAATCGCTTTTTAATGGTTTTAGTGGCCCTTTGTTGCACTCTGAAAAGACATCAGTAACCAAATCATTCTGTAATCACCTCCTCAGACAGATTCAAATGTCATGTAACTGCTGTATTTCAGTTATTATATTTTGTATGAGTGATGCTGGTATTAAATATTTACCTTGCAATTTTAAGTAAAAAAGGATAAGTAATTCTCCTGTGTTTCATTATCAATTTCTAAATCATCTAAATGTATTTAGGCTTCAACATCACTTACACCCTGTTGATTCTAAATGTCATAAATTTAGTAATATATAATTATACAGTAGGCATAGAAGAGTTATGTCCCTTTTTTATTTGGTTTAATTTTCCTGGCATGCAACATTTATAATATATGTACAGCATTTAGAGTTATCTTTCTTAAGTCTAGAAAAAAAGTACAATGGCTGATAGATATTAAAGAAGTTTTTGTTATATAAGGGCCAAACGTATCTGTAAGCATATATTTTTGTTCTTTTGGCTTCTTTCATGTAAACTGTATGTACAATAAAAACAGAAGACGGCATAAATCTACAACGTTTTGCAGATCTCCTCACTAGTTGCACCAACACTTTAAATGAAATAGGCTACATAAGTAAACTAGATAACACTGACTGTTTGAAAAGAATAATTTCGAAGTTGCCTTACGACATAAGAAAAAAGTGGAGAAATAAAGCCGACTACATAACTGAATGTAATACACCATGCGGTCTTGATTAGAGATATCCTTAAATAATTACTTCTACATGTATTATATTCAGCTTTAGAAAAAATATGTTTGTCATGATCATTCTTATATTATTATAAGTGGTAAACATTAGGTTTATTTATATTTTTCAGAAATCAAACAGCTCAAGAATTATTAATGTTATTGTTGTTATTCTCATCAAATACGTAGGCTACAGTGATATTTATGTCCAAGAACTAATAAATGTGCTTTTAGTACGGTAATTAATGGTCAAGAGGTGTAGTGTATTTATTTGTGACAATCTTAATAACAAGTCAAGTTGTTTTTTCGTGGGTGTTTGCATTTAGACTCAAACCCTTGTACACAGTCATCTGGCTGTTACAATAATTTAGATACGGTCAAGAAAGGAACGAACTTTAATAAGAACTACTGCTATAAATTTTGACGGAAATTTGATCATTCAAGAAACTGTTATTATGGATGAAGATAGCGCCCGTGTAGAGATAGCGGTAAAGGATTTAACAAGAAGGAGAAATGATTTGAGAAGATTGATTTCAAGTGAAATTAGTAGTATTGATAACAATTTTAAAGAAGAGATAAATACAATGATGTGTAAAATGGAAGAATCGTGGGACAGGTATCAGTGCATCCACACTCAAGTGCTCAGAAACGTACGAGATGATGTTGAAATTGAAGAAGAATATGTTCGATATGATGAACAGAAACAGCTAACGACAAATTTAAGAAAACGATTAGCGCAGTGGATGAAGGAAGATATACGTCTCAAGACACAGTACACCGAATTTGAAGTATCGTCAGAGACTTCATGTCAAGATAATGTATCAGGCCTACAAACCAGATCAAAGGCGAGTTGCTCGGATGATGATAATTCAGAACTTTCTACTACTCTTACAAATGAAAGGTTAGAAAAGGCTAGAGCCTTAAAGGAAGAAGTTGAAAATAAAATAAAGATTTTAGAAAATAAACAAAGAAAGGCTAAAGAGAGGAAGTCTTCACGTAGAGAAACGGTAAATACATGTATTCAGCCAGACCCTCCACTAAATGACGACGTTAACATAGGTAAATGTGAACATAGTCCGGCTGCCGTACCAACACCAAGTAATACACTCCAAGATATACTGTCAAGTCAGATGAAGTGTATGGAGAAAATGATGGAAGGACAAATGCAGAGTACTTTACTGTTAACACTTCCAAAGCCAGAAATGCCTGTATTTAGCGGAAATCCAGTTGAATTTCACGCCTTCATGAAAGCCTTCGAGAATTTAATAGCAGATAAAACTGACAACTGTAGTACCAAGTTATATTTTCTTATACAGTATACCAGAGGTGAAGTCCAAGACCTAATGAAAAGCTGTCTTTCTAAACATCCGAATGATGGATATGCAGAAGCCATTCTGTTGTTGAAAAAACGATTCGGTCAGAACTACAAAATCGCCACAGCCTACGTTGATAAAGTGACAAGCTGGCCGACAATAAAAACAGAAGACGGCATAAATCTACAACGTTTTGCAGATCTCCTCACTAGTTGCACCAACACTTTAAATGAAATAGGCTACATAAGTAAACTAGATAACACTGACTGTTTGAAAAGAATAATTTCGAAGTTGCCTTACGACATAAGAAAAAAGTGGAGAAATAAAGCCGACTACATAACTGAATTTCAAGACAGGGAAATCACTATTATTGATGTTACAGAGTTTGTGTCAAGAGAGGCGAGAATAGTTACACATCCAGTTTTCGGAAACGTGCAAAATACTGTTATCCCACCCGATTCAGATAAGCATAAAACACGATTAAGGGGAGGTAACTTCTCAAGAACTAATTTTTTGACTAAACTGGAAGAAGAGAGAACGGATAAGACAGAGCAAGATACGCGTTCGAGATCATTCCCGAAGTGTCCCTGTTGTAAAGACGATCATACGTTAGTCGAATGCGATAAATTTAAGAAAATGAATATTGATGATAAACGGCGTTTTGTTCAGGAAAGTAGACTCTGTTTTAATTGTTTAACTTATGGACATCGTGCTGGTTTTTGTAGAAAACGCATAAATTGTGATATATGTAAGGGACATCACGCTACCATACTTCATCAGCAGAATCCAATTCCTCAAGCTACAAGTTGTTTCACAAATGGAGGTAAATTGAAATCGTCAAAGATAGGCCAACCCTTTATTTTTGGTAAAATTAGAAATGGCGGAAAACTGTTACCAGCGATCGGGTTATATGACAGTGGTTCAAACGGCACATTTGTTACGAGTACAGCTTTAAGTAAAGTTGGTATAACCGGCAAATCGACAGAGCTAGGATTAACTACACTTTGTAAGGAAAACGATTCCGTAAACAGTTTGGTCACAGACCTGGAATTCCTCAGTCAGGATGAAGACCACCTTGCTGTATTGAATTCGGTATATTCTCTCCCGTCCTTGCCTATATCGACTGCAGATATCCCAACACAAGAAGATATTGACTCTTGGCCGCATTTAAAGGGTATTACTGTACCGAAGTTAGTACCAGGACAAGAAGTTGATTTATTGATCGGCAATGACAATAGTGTTATTTTCGAACCGTTAGAAATCAGGCACAGCCAGAATAACGGCCCGTTTGCTGTCAGGACAAAATTTGGTTGGTTAATTAATGGACCTTTTGGGAAGAATGTTTCACAGCAGAGGACATGTAATTTTATGAGGAAAGATGATGAACTTAACCAGCAGTTTGAGCAGTTTTGTAACTATGAATTTAATGATTCCATTGACGATACCCTAGTCACCATGTCTCGCGAAGATAGTAAAGCATTATCTGTATTTGAACAGTCTATAAATCTGGTCGATGGTCACTATGAAGTATCGCTACCTTGGAAACATGACCAACCACAGCTACCAAATCCAAGAATAATGGCAGAACACAGGTTAATTTTATTGAAACGAAGATTCCTGAAAGATGCTGCTTTATTTGAAAAGTATTCAGAGATAATTAACGAACTTCTCTCCAAGAAATACGCAGAGGTAGTCCCTCCTGGCCATATAGATAGGGCTGACGATAGAGTATGGTATCTGCCACACCACCCGGTGGTAAACACAAAGAAGCCAGGAAAACTTAGGGTCGTTTTTGACTGCGCAGCAAAGTTTAAGGGAGTAGCTTTGAACGACGTACTTCTTAAGGGCCCAGATTTGACCAGTTCCCTTGTTGGAGTGTTACTGAGGTTTCGCCAAGGATACTATGCATTAATGGGCGACGTAGAATCTATGTTTCATCAAGTGAATGTGCCTCAAGATGAAAGAGACGTGTTTCGTTTCCTATGGTGGCAGTCAAATGATGTTAATGGTGAACTCATTGAGCTACGTATGCGCGTCCATTTGTTTGGGGCAACTTCATCGCCCAGTGTTTGTAACTTTACTCTACGTAGAACCGCAGAAGACAACCGCGAAGCCTTTGACAGCGAAGTTGTTGAAACAGTACAGAAAAACTTCTATGTTGATGACTGTTTGAAGTCTTTGGATGATGAAAATGAAGCCATAAGTCTTGTAGACAACCTGAGGAAATTATTACTCAAAGGAGGATTTAATTTAACGAAATGGGTTTCAAACTCAAGAAACATTATTAAATCTATATCGGAGACTGAGAGAGCTAAAACTGTGAAGAACCTGGACTTCGACGGATTACCAATCGAACGTGCTCTAGGTGTTTTGTGGGATACAGAATCGGATTGCTTCACCTTTAATGTGGTCCTGAAGGAAAAACCAATAAGTAGGCGTGGCATATTGTCGATCCTGTCATCGGTGTATGATCCTTTAGGATTCGTAGCTCCTTTCGTTTTGAATGCTAAGTTGATACTTCAAGAACTTTGTCGCTTGAAACTTGGATGGGACAGTAAGATACCAGATGAGTATGAGAAATTGTGGCTTTCCTGGATGGAAGATCTTCCTCTGCTATCTAGTTTACAAGTCAGTAGGTGTCTTAAACCACCACCATCGTGTGCTAGAGTTGTGTCGGTACAGTTACATTGTTTTTCGGATGCCTCACAACAAGGTTATGGTGCTGTCAGTTACTTACGTTTTATTGATGATGCTGGAAATGTATGCTGTTCGTTTGTGACTGGTAAATCTCGAGTTTCACCATTAAAGAGCATAAGCATTCCCAGACTAGAATTATCAGCAGCAGTAGTTTCGGTTAGATTAAACAAAATCATTACAAGAGAACTACAGATGAAGATAGACAATAGTTTTTATTGGACAGATAGTACTTCGGTACTAAAGTATGTCAACAATCAAGATAAGCGGTTTCATACTTTTGTAGGCAATCGAATTTCGACTATTTTAGATGGATCTCGGCCTTCGCAGTGGAAGTACGTGGAATCGGCAAGAAATCCCGCTGATGAAGCTTCAAGGGGCGTTGCCGCCAAGACTATTTTGGGAGGTTCCAAGTGGATATCGGGGCCGGATTTTCTTTGGAAGGATGAGTTAGAATGGCCCAGTCAGCCCCATGAATATGTAATTCAAGACACAGATCCCGAGGTTAGAATTGAAAAACATTCACGGTTTGTTATAAAGGGAGATAACTCCCTTCTTGATCAGCTCGTCAAAAGATTTTCTTCGTGGTACAAGTTAAAAAGGTGTGTGGCATGGATCTTAAGGTACCGGGAAATTCTTAAAGCTAGATGTCAAGGAAACCAGGCTGCTCGAGATGTTAAGCAATTACAGGAACCCTCTAGACTAACAGTTGTAGAGTTAACGGCTGCAGAGACAGAAATTTTGAAGCTCGTGCATACAACTAGTTTTCCGGAAGAGTATGCTGTTTTGTCAAAGAAAGATGAAAATGGTCATGTCAGCAGAAAGAGTCCTATATTTAAGTTGGATCCAGTACTGATCGGAGGTCTAATTAGAGTAGGTGGTCGCCTGAGAAGACACAGCGGACTATTCGACACAAAGCATCAGATCATTTTACCCAAGCGGAATCCTGTGACTGAATTAGTTATTCGATATTATCATGAGATGTTAGCTCATTCTGGTAGAGAATATTGTTTATCAAGTATTAGAAGGAGATTTTGGCCTATAAATGGTAACTCTGCGGTACGTCGAGTTTTAAGTGATTGTTATAATTGTCGCAGAAGGAATGCCCCAGTTTGTAATCAACGAATGGCTGATCTACCAAAGGAACGAGTCACGCCAGATCTTCCACCATTTTCCTACATAGGAATAGACTGTTTCGGACCGTTCTTTGTGAAGAGAGCGAGAAGTCAGCTCAAACGATATGGATGCATTTTTACCTGTCTGTCCTGTCGTGCCGTTCATCTCGAGGTTCTGCATTCAATGGACACAGATTCTTTTCTAAACGCCTTTCGTCGGTTCATATGTAGGCGAGGATCACCACTGAAGATTAGAAGTGACAACGGTGGTAATTTTGTTGCTGGTAGTAAAGAGATTAAAGGGTCAGTAGAAGAATGGAATCGGAAACAGGTTGATGATTTCATGCTACAGAGGGAAATAGAATGGTGTTTTAATCCACCAGCGGGGTCACATTTTGGTGGCATCTGGGAAAGGTGTATCCGCTCAGTTCGTAAAATTTTAGATTCACTGCTGAATGAACAAGTATTGTGCGACGAAAGCCTAAACACTTTGTTTTGTGAAGTGGAAATGATTATTAATGGACGTCCGTTAACCAAGGTATCTGATGATCCCAAGGATCAAGAAGCTTTAACCCCAAATCATTTGATGTTGCTCCGTGCCGCGGGTAGTTATCCACCTGGTTTATTCGTAGAAAGGGACCTGTACGTCAGGAACCGATGGAGGCAAGTCCAGTACCTTGCTAACGTTTTTTGGCGTCGATGGACACGAGAATATCTTCCGCTCCTACAGGTGCGACAGAAGTGGAATGAGAAACAAAGGAACTTAGTCATTGGTGATGTCATTTTACTTGCTGATAAGGATCAACCGAGAGGATCGTGGCCTTTGGGACGTGTGGTTGAAGTTTATCCGGATGACCAGGGAACAGTGCGTGTTGTAAAATTACTAACTAAGGATTGTAAATCTTTATGTAGACCTGTAGATAAGTGTGTATTGCTAGAAAATGCATCTGATTAGAATATTGTGCTTCGTGGTATATGATATGTAATCAATTGCTATGGTTAAGACAGTATTATTAAGAATCAGTAATGTTACTTTTATTGTGTACCTTTTATGGTTAGGATAGTGTTATTTAGAATCATTAATGTTACTTTTATTAAACGTTTCACTAGTTAAGTTCCACGTTTAACGGGGCCGGTATGTTGATTCTAAATGTCATAAATTTAGTAATATATAATTATACAGTAGGCATAGAAGAGTTATGTCCCTTTTTTATTTGGTTTAATTTTCCTGGCATGCAACATTTATAATATATGTACAGCATTTAGAGTTATCTTTCTTAAGTCTAGAAAAAAAGTACAATGGCTGATAGATATTAAAGAAGTTTTTGTTATATAAGGGCCAAACGTATCTGTAAGCATATATTTTTGTTCTTTTGGCTTCTTTCATGTAAACTGTATGTACCAAGATCTATTTTTTCTAAAGCTGAATATAATACATGTAGAAGTAATTATTTAAGGATATCTCTAATCAAGACCGCATGGTGTATTACATTCTGCATGTCATGTTTGTCATGATCATTCTTATATTATTATAAGTGGTAAACATTAGGTTTATTTATATTTTTCAGAAATCAAACAGCTCAAGAATTATTAATGTTATTGTTGTTATTCTCATCAAATACGTAGGCTACAGTGATATTTATGTCCAAGAACTAATAAATGTGCTTTTAGTACGGTAATTAATGGTCAAGAGGTGTAGTGTATTTATTTGTGACAATCTTAATAACAAGTCAAGTTGTTTTTTCGTGGGTGTTTGCATTTAGACTCAAACCCTTGTACACAGTCATCTGGCTGTTACACACCCTGATCATCAATGACCTCATCATGTGGCTCTTGACAATATCTTGGCCTTGATCTAGCCTTCACAATTTTCATTTGATACAACAATGTAGCATGCGGCTAAGTTCCTCCAATGTTTTGATCGGTGACAACGTGATAAATGTGAAGAAAGGGACGATTTTATTTTAAATAAACCCCGACACCCATTAAATGGACACTCAACATGTTCATTAACTGCAATGTAGCCTTTCAGATGATAAATTAATTCTGATTGAAACACTTTTAATCTAACATCTAAAGAGTTTAATACGTTTGTGTGTATTTGTTTACCACCATTATTATTAATATGGTTTCTCACAACGTGCGATTTGAATGTTGAATATGTCTGAAAAGATCGTTTACAATCAATATGGCAACACTCGAATTGGATCCGTGGCACGTTGGCATGGAACTTGTGGTGATAGACATATTGCTGAATAGATAAGGTCTTAAAAGAACAATGTGCACAATGATACATTACGTCAAAAGATGATTATATTCGCCATCGTGTTCGATGTTGATGGATCCGTCTTTGCCGCTAACGTTGACTCCTTAGATTGAACCTAGTAATGACGCCCGGGGAGACTTAGGCCTACGGCGTCAGTCAAATTTAGTCAATTTGTATGGAACTGATTATGATACACACAATGCCGAATAGACAAGGTCTTAAAAGAGCAATGCGCAAAACCTAGCATTACTTCAAAACATGATTATATTCGCCATCGTGTTCGATGTTGATGGATCCGTCTTAGCCGCTAACGTTGACTCCTTAGGCTGAACCTAGTAATGGCGCCTGGGAAGACTTGGCCTACGGCGTCAGTCAATTTAGTCGATTTGTATGGAACTGACTATGATACACACAAATAGACATGGTCTTAAAAGAGCAGTGCGCAAAACCAAGCATTACTTCAAAACATGATAATATTCGCCATCGTGTTTGATGCTGATGGATTCGTCTTTGCCGATCACTTTGACTATTTAGATTGAAAATATGTCGCCTAAGAAGAACGACGACGTCGGTCTAATTTAATGACCCGTATGTCATATTTACAGAAGAAATTTTGTATTTCTCAAATATTTACAGACTTGTGTCCGTTATCTGGATAACAGAACTGTACTGTAGGCGTTTTACAGAAACAAGTCTGTAAAAAATACAGAACAGGGCCCTGTTTCATGAAATTTTAACTTAAGATAAAATCCAATTTTAGTAGATACTTCAATTTTGATTGGCTAAGCACTAAAATCAATCTAATATTATCCAATCAAATTACTAAAATTGGGATCTTATCTTAGTTAAAAATTTCGTGAAATAGGCCCCAGGCTTATAGTGTACACTGTAACAAAAATATCCGTGAAAAAACGGAAAAAATTCCAGAAACAAAAATTACCAGGAAAATTTTATCCGTATTTATTTTTCCTGTAATTTACAGAAATTCCCTCATTTAACATAAATTCCATTTTCAAATACAGAAAAATAAATACTGGTAAGTTTTGTTTCCTAGACTCGAAAATGATAAAAATTTCAATGAATTAACCATTGACTTTATAAGCGTGTGCGAAATAGCTTTATTTAACATCGGTTTCCGATATTTTTCCGGTAACCTCTTTGCGCTAATATAAGAATAACCTCGTCGAGAAAAGGGTGTCTCGAAAAACTATTAATGGTCAGTGTTAGGATCGGTTAGAGGCTTTCAGATGTAAGTTTGCGGTAGCATCAATTTGCAGATATGTTAACTCTGCTATAGAGGCACACCGGCTTACACTGGCCAATCGGTTATATTATTTTGACAATACAACCTATACTCACTGGCGTTGAAAATTGTTTTTACACATTTATGAAAATACTTACAATCTGATTACCGTATGATGAATGAGAATACACTTTATAGATCTTATAAATAATGGAAATTAGCAATACATGACTATTAATATACCAAACTTGATAAATTGAAATGAATACTATAAAATGATAATTATTAGGAATGATTATATATGTATACGATTTCTTATCGTTGCATCTGAAAACAGAAATAGTCCGTTATATAATGGAATAAAACATTTTATCCCTAAATTTCACGTAACTTTCCTGTCATTCCACAGTTTATAACAGAATTAATTCCGTTATAGAATGGAATAAAATATTCTATCCCTAAATTTCACGGAAATTTCCTGTTTAATACTGAATATTCCACAGAATTACATAAAACACGTAATTTGAAGAAATAATTCACTCTTTTAACAAAATTTCTCAAAAAAATCCATCAATTAACAGAAAATAAAGGTGTTAAACTATGGAATTCGGCGACATAAAAAATGGAAATTTTTTACAGTGTATATAGCTGTACTTTAAACTCCGTGTCCCCATAAACATGATCCCGGTCTCCGTGTTTCAATGAACATTGAAGTCCTAACCTAGTCATCTGCTCTCGAAGTATGACTGACGCATTATCCTTGCCATATGCTCTCTATCTGTGAGACATAAATAAACATAATTGGTCCCAAGTATGAAACTAATAAAAACAGTTGTGGCAATCTCGAAACCAGAAATTTTTTTGAAGAAATTTCACTAGTGAATCGGGGTAGCCATTTTCCCGGAAGGTGACATGTAATTCCTACGGGCGAAATTTCTCGTTTATTTGCGTCGTACGCCCCAGATTTTACGTGCCTGGATGACCGAATCACTTAAAAATATACCCACGCGTAGAAAAATAGATCTTTACAAAAACTTGAATTTGTTCGTTTAGGATCCAATTTTTTCGAGAAATCGACCCAAAAAGATTGACCAGAGGTCAGAATGGGCGAGGCTTAGGATTGAAGAAAATTGGAAAAAATGGACGGTCTAATGCGCCACAGGCCTTCGGCTCCGCGGCTGCCACTGGGAACGAGATTGCAGTTGTGGGTGGGGCAATCAAAGTTTGGTTTCCACTTAAATAAGGACTCTCGTTCACGTATTTCACCGAACATAACCGATTAGAAATTACAATTACAAACTAAAAAATTGATTGTAAATCAAAAAAGTCACCTTCGTATTAATATGTGCCCATTTACGTCATTGGTCACCATTTTAAGGCTCCAATTAATGGTAGAACGGTACAAAGTGATCACCAAGAAGGAATGACATGCCAATTTTCATTAGGATCTTCATCGGTATTTCCCGGCGTGGTTTCCACATGTGAGTGGTGCAGGACGGGTGGCCTGACAAGGACCCGTGTATACATTAGCACTTACCATACTTGATAATCGAAACTACGGTAGGGTGGAATGAACAGTCGCCAGTTTGAGCGATATTTTAGATTCCTTAAAAATGGACTGTTGTTATTGCTTTTCGTTATACTACTGACGAGTTCAACTTTCTAAATGTCGGAAGTAAACGTATCTGATACGACCGAATTTTCAGTTTAATAATGCCTCTTTGTTTTGTGGGGGTTGAGTGGACGGAACGACTAATCGATGTCCGTGACAGGATCTTCGTTCGGGCGTTCAATGTATTCAAAGACGCCGTGTTTTGTGTGTCAAGAAACAGTCTGGTGACCACAGTGTGTGTCTTTTTTTTAAAGCTAGGTTAAGCTCTGGTGTGGCCAGGCGCAAAATCAACGCAACACTGAAAATAACTAACTACGACAAAATATTGTGCTGAAGAAAAGTTGCCTTGTTTCAAAAATTATCAAAATGATCGGCATTCGTACTGATGACGTATGCAGTTTGTCAGCCCCTCCGTCCCCTTGATACATTTCGACTGCTCTAGAAGTCGTTTGCTTTGATGCTGTTCCCATTTATTCCTTTGTTGAAAAGATTAGATGAAATAGCTTAAGTGGGTTTACCAATCTGGATCACAGAGTTGGATGTTTCTGATCATAATGAAAACACAAAATCGCAGAAATACGAGATCTACTGCGCATGTTCTTCAGCAATTCGACTGTAAAAGGAGTTATGTTTCGGGGATTCTGGGATCGTCGACATTGGCGACCTCAAACTGACATTGCTTCTGGTGATAATGTAACGGTAAGGTTGATTGTCTTATTATGTATCAATATTTATATTCAGATTCGTGGCATAAATAGTATCAATCTACATATCTATTGCCTTTTAGACCTTACGGTCTGTCATTTTATCAAGAGGCGTGGTTTCCATCACACACTTGTTGATGCCGAGAAGTATAGGAGCCTGTCTAACTGACTAGGCGAACTTAATTATTTATTGGAAAATGAAAATAAAATGAAACATCCATAACATTGAACATTTCGTAACATTCTGCATTATCTGCAACCTGCACTCCCTACAACCGATGTGAAATATTTTGATGGACCTCTTTTTAACATGACTGAATCCAAACAGAGACATTACTTCTGGTGATAATGTAACGGTAAGGTTGATTGTCTTATTATGTATCAATATTTATATTCAGATTCGTGGCATAAATAGTATTAATCTACATATATATTGCCTTTTAGACCTTACGGTCTGTCATTTTATCAAGAGGCGTGGTTTCCATCACACACTTGTTGATGCCGAGAAGTATAGGAGCCTGTCTAACTGACTAGGCGAACTTAATTATTTATTGGAAAATGAAAATAAAATGAAACATCCATAACATTGAACATTTCGTAACATTCTGCATTATCTGCAACCTGCACTCCCTACAACCGACGTGAAATATTTTGATGGATTATCAACCGTCGATATTTGGATTTTACATTCTTTATTAAATTTTAAAAATCAAATTGAGTTGATTTTATTGTCTATTAAACCACAAAAGCTAGATTTTGTCAGATCGGCATCTATAATACGATAAGAATACGGATCTTTGCAGTTTTGTTGGACTTTGTTAAGTGCTTTCTTCAAAAACAAACAAAACGTATATATTATGTATCTTTTAGCCGAATGTAACTGAATGAAAAGTTCAGGAACTCTTGAAGCCTACCTGGAGAACGAATGAAACTCACAACATAGGTCAAGGTCAATCAGTTCGTATCAGGGCCTTTAAAGGTTCTTACAAACTATTGGTGCAGAGAACTTCACATTAGGAGACAGTGGTAATAATTTGAAAATCAGCGGTTCAGGTACGAATATAATATATTATTTGTTTATCAAATGATCGATCGCTAGGGTTGACATAGCTACGCCCCTATAAATATAGGGATATAATCGAATTTTGCCCGTCCCCAAAGCAATCAAAAATGGCGACATTCTTGAGATTATGCGATGTTTCGAGTGAATTGTCATCGAGATATCTTCTTTAAATACCATCATTAAGACAAAAAACAACGAGCTATGTTATTTGCATATATTTTAAATATATGCCTATTGCGGCTGGTACTATTGTAAATAAAAGTTTAGATAACCACCATCTCACTCATAAAAAATCACATCTTATTTTTAGTCTGGTTGTTAGGAGTCGGGGTATTGGAAATATCTGGTGAATTGTTTTATCAATTAGAAATTCAGGATCTAATTTGGCCTCCACTTTATTATTGCTACAAAAGTCACAATTAAACCATAATGTTATTTTGTGTCTTTTACAGGTTCCAGTGCCCATGTGGATAATATTTTAATCGGCTAGTGAATAAATTCAATATTTGTATTCGCTTATTAGTAGTTATGAAATGAATTGAAATGAGGTTTAACGTGCTACTTTTCTGCACCAACTTTGTTCGGTTGCATGAGGCAATTCTATTATATTTGCATTTTTTGTTTGATTAGCATTTCACACTTCACCAAGTCGTATTTGAAAACTTAAGCACATATTCATGCGTTTTGTTCTGTTGCATCGAAGCAATTCTATTACATTTGCATGAGATCGAAAATGCACGCGAAAACGCACTTCTGTCTTACAGACAAAATAACTGACACAAAATAAATCTGTACTTGGGAGTAAAAATCCGACACATCTGGCTATTGCATACCTCCACTGCCGTCGGTCCATAACATGAACATACATTCATTACAACTTTTGATACGACCAAAAATAACGAAATTATACATTTTGTATTCTAAAAGGGACAATTCCAGAATATGTCACCTACGCGAAGTTTTATGAATACATGCTATCAGTGCAGAGGTTAAAGCTACCCACTCGCAATAATATCTTTAGTCAGTTGCGCTGGAGTAAAATCGGACATGATTTATTTTTGTGTTTAGTATTTTCATATATATTTCCCGATCATAATCATGGATCCAGTGTTTTTAAGTATGGACGCCGGTTCCGGTTATTGTTTTTCATTGAACTGTGTCCTGTGTATTTCCAGTTCAAGCACTACGTGTCACTGAAAACAATTTTAAGGAAGCCAATAATGACCAATTCGAAACTGCAAAGTGGCTCCAATGTTTTGATCGACTCGCGAAGAATGATCACTTATTCAATTGACCTTTCATCCAATGAGTTCGACATTTCGCCCAAGCAGGTTTGGGCGCCTCACAGTACAGTGTTCATTCATTAAGTTCAACTTCGCACTCATTCAGTCCATTGGTAAGCCTTCATTTGTCTTCATCATCATCTGTCGTGGGAAATAACGCAGCATAAAGACCCTCCTCGTAGTTTTGAAGATTAAGATAATCCGTTTGTTCTTCCAGCAGTAATTCTAATATATGACAGATCTCGCTAAAACTTGGCCTTTGATTTGGGTTATTACCCCAGCACTGCATTATCAAACTTTGCCTTAAAAAAAACAAAATTATATAAAAACAAACAGAAGATATAAAATTAAACAAACCAACAAACAAGTGGACATCTGGCACCGCACTGATGGCTTATCTAGAAAGATACAAAATCCTGGATTGGAATCAGTTTAACGTCTTACTTTACTCAACGGGCTAACCGTGGACACTGGGCATAGTTTTATCGTCCCATTCGAACGACTAGACAAGGGACGTTTCTGTCGTTGGGGTGATGCACTTTGGCGTGCGCGTTAGAGGACCCTTGAAAGTTCGAAATCGAAATAAAAGTAGTCCGTAGTGCCGCTGTCCGGGCAAAATTCGCCACCCATGGCACACTCTATGACGTATGGATAGCTTCATTATTCCAGTCGGTGGAGAGAAATAGGACGTTAAACCCCATTTCATTGTATTATATTGTTGAGTTATAAATTCAGTACTAGAGAAAGTATACATACAGATCTTTACTACAGAAGTCAGGACATTCCAACTTATCTCCCCCTACAACAGCAGACATCACCTGTCGAGCGGACATACCAGGGTAAGGACTTGCCCCTGTAAAAGAATAAAACATAAAAATTGGTTCTCACTGACATCTGTACAATAATACACATTAAGATTGTGGGTGTACTAGCAAATATCTATTTAGCACTACCGATTGATGAAACTTTTAAAACATTAGATATGTGGAGGTTGGTTATTTAAATTGTTTGGTTATTAATCAGTCCAGGAACTGGTTTCATACAATTTAGTTGATAATCTTCTTGTTGTTAATCTGCTTCTTCTTGGGGTGAGCCTCCCAAATCCACTATAAACTGCAACAAACAAACTTCGGGGGCTCGGCCAGTTCGAAATTCAACATGATTAACAAGAATCTTGGCACGCTTTTAGCTGGGACAATGATACCTCGCTTGAAGGACTGTTTAATAATATATTTATCATCGTTCTTATTTAAAGTAAGCAAAAGATGACCGCACCACATATAAACAGGTATTAAAGACACGTCTACGGACAGGACACAAACGGCAAACGTGTATATATCAGACAAAGTTAATGGATCCGTGGGCTAAACGTAAGCATCCACTGTGTTTATATAAATAAAAATTTTAAATACCTAAGGTAACTATTTCCCAAAGTAAAATACCAAAAGACCAGACGTCCGACTTCGATGTATAAATACCATCGGTCAGAGATTCAGGGGCCATCCACCGTATTGGTAGTACACCCTGAAAAAAGAAAAATATATTAATCGCATATCAATCATCACCACACTGGTACTACACCATGTAAAAAACATACTGATAATCAAGATAAATAATTATCACCACATAGTTAATAGATTAATTATCATCACGTTCGTACTACACCATGTAAAAAAAACATATTGTTAATCTCCGACAAATCCTGTAAAATAAACCATACTGTTTAATTTTCAAATATTGGTGGTACATACCCTGGAAATCTACATATATTATCACCGTATTGATAATATACCTTGTAAAAATAAAACCATACTAGAGAGAGGGAACTGGGGCTTAACATCCACCACAAACAAACTATGTCATTTTGGAACTAACATATTGTCCCATTTTATTTCAATAATTCGCCTTAGCAGTGGGGGGACTGGTGGACCCGGCCAAAACCCTCGGGGTAGGACCGGTGACCCCACTCCTTGTCACGTACAATCGGAGAAAACCAACGGGGGTTGGACAGGCGAGCTTGTGATACAGCGTGCACGTGCACCTTCAAATTATATGTCGATAAGTAGGTTACAGTAGACACTTTGATGATGGTCTTAAATGTGAAATTTGGTGTCACTGAGAGTCGCCATTAGCTAAAGCATGTAAGTTCGAAAGCGTATATCAAATAATTACCTTAGATGCTATTTCATAAGCTTCACTGTCATGTAAATCTCTGGCCAACCCTAAATCAGCTACTTTACATATATTGTTTTCAGTAATAAGAATATTTCTAGCCGCGATATCACGATGAATTATCTATTAAAATATAATTAAAAACATAATATCTATGAAAAATATAAATAAAGAATGCATAACATGAAGGACCGTTCTATGAACTATCTTGAAATTGTGACGTCATATCAATACGCAATAGTTCAAAAACTAGTATTCCAAATAAAAATAAAACATGTTATCTGTGAAAAACGTTTAAGATAAAAAACATGATTGACCGATCTATGAACCATCTTTAAATTGTGACACATATATCAATACACAATTGTCCAAAGAACAAGTATGCCTTAAACTCTGATTGGCCACCCCTTGGGCTTTGATTTTAATAGTGTAGTCGCATGCAAGGTCAAGAACAGAAAGTACTCACATTATTCTTACTAAGGTGTTCTAGGCCTTTCGCTATCTGGTAGGCAAACGATGAAAGGTCAGAGGAATCCAGCGGTTCCAAGGCGTCTTCTCCGAGTTTAATATTAGGTCGACGTTTACGTAGAAACTGTAGAAGATTTCCACCAGAAACATACTCCAGTATCATCAAGGTTGGTTGATCTGATAGAATCAGTAAAATGAAATGAGATAACATGCGGTATAATGTTCTGTTGTACTGTTCCATACAGTGTGCTATCAGGTAAAATTTCCCCGGACTGTCTACTTTTATATCGAATTACAATTCTTTTATGTGCATTTCGATGTAAACACAGACCCTCATGTTTGCGTCCCATTGTAACGACTATACGTTGTGCCTTGACGGGTCCTCGGACTGACTAATGGGGACACCCACCACGGATGTAATAAATATGTAACCCTGATTACTTAATCAAACGAAATCGGGGTCAACGTCTTGTTTTTTATTATAAAGGCCACCTGAACGACCCACCTTCAGTCATAGACCATAAAGGTACTTACCAGCACTTTGACAATAACCCAAGTAATTAACAACATTGGTATGTTTGGGTATCTGTTTAACCAGAGCTAATTCATGAGCGAAATCTTCTTTCTGTGAATCAGTTGCTGTCTCTGTCAGTAAACACAAAAATAATGAAATAATATGGGGTTTAACGTTCTGTTTCGATAGCACTAAAGAAGACGGGCATGCGCCATACAGGGTGCTATTAGGGATAGTTTCAACAGCCCGCTCTTATATACTCCATTTACATTATAGAAGTATAAGTCGCATGCAGAGGTCTGGTATATGCCTGCAAGACTCCTGTACAGGGTCTTGCACTGAAAGATGTCATATGGGAAGACAATCCTACAGTCTTACTACAACTTAAAGGAGCTAAATCGCTAACATTTGGGACCTAAAAATTGACACAAATGGGTCGCAACGCACAAAATAATGTAATCGAATGACATAATCTTGTGTCTGGTTGTTCCAGTCTAAAGCAATAGGATTTATTGCGTAGCTTTCAAGATAAGAATATGACGTCAACGTTTGACATGGCTTGTGGGTAATGTCTAGTACCGTTCTTCGGGTCCCTTGTTACAAATGACGCTGAAACGCATTATGGTACACGATGCGTGTACCAATGGTAAAATGTTTATTTTGTCTTAAATGCTGGGAGAATCCCATATTTGATGATTTTGTGTTAGAAACTTGGCTACTTTAATCAACATTTTTCGCACAATGTTACAGGTTCTTTACCATGGCCTCGCATATTAATTAAAGCATGGCCGTCGATCGCTCTGCTCTGCCTATGTCATCAGTGTTCATTACGAAACTAACCTTTACACATCTTAATAGCCACGGTTTCCCACACACCATTACCATTAATGTCCAGAGCTTCAGCCTTTACAACCTTTCCGAAGTTACCCTCGCCGAGTACTTCCAGAATTCGAAGACGTTGTCGAGGAAACCCCTCGTTTGGTTTTGGAACCGACACATACCTCGATTTCATCTGGTTCTGAAGTAATATATTTTAGAATACGTTAAAGGGACATTAGAAAAGATTAGATAAAGAGCTAACAGTTCTCGCTATAATAGTTTTAAAATAGATAATGAAAATAGAGTATGTTGAACAATATCAGTCAAAATACTACTCTTTGGGTCGAGAGGTCGTCACAGTAATACTACATCCTCGATTATCATTGCTACCGTTGTTACTATAAAAACAAAGTCTCGAATATACAATTTAACTGTAAATCTACCGTCGTTCAAATTTGTTGAAAATCGAGACTATGTGATGGCATTAGGAGTTGATTAAGGTCTTTGTAAACCAATCAATGTCTAATCTAAATAGTGATTGGTTTGGTCTGCACCGCATGACGATTTAACTGCATTTTAAATCATTTAGCTGTTCTTTACGTGGTTAATATGGTGACAAAAATTCCTGTCAGACAATAGAACATAATGTCATATAAAATACAGATCTAGATTAACACCAACTCAACACAAACTAGGTCATTATGGGACTAACATGGTGTGCTTTAATAGTAGTAAGCGAAGAAAACCAATAGTCCCTGTCGCGTACAATTGTGCAATCGAAACCAAAACTATTTACCTCAGTTGGGGTTTTTAAAAAAAAAAGGTAGAAAGGCGAAGAAAACCAAAAGTCCTTGTCACGTACAAGTGTGTAATCGAAACAACACCATTTGCCCAAATGACAGACCTTATGGTCTAAAGTGGGCGCCCTCGACGGAACTACACTACGTTCTCTAATTTAAAGATACATTATGGGATATTAGATAAAGAGCTGGCAGTTCACACTATAATATAGAAAAAAAACTAGATAATGTAAAGGGAATTTGCTGAAAATTTCAGTCAAATTGATCCACTAATTTTCGGCGTAGCCTCGATCATCATTGCTAAAACCGCTACGATATAAACATATTCTCGATTGTCCATTTCATTTTCAAATCATGAATGAAAGTTGAGCAGCAAATCGAATCCTAATCCAGTAAATATCAGGACCTAAGAAAAACCGACAATATATATATTTAATGTATTTGATACTAAACATATTTACTTAGCTTATAGTATTTGGGTGCCCATGTGTGGTTTCGTAGTTTCAATGAATTAAGTTGATAATACTAATTTTCGAAACGTAGCAAAAATAAATTAGTAAACCTTTTCCACAAAAATGTTGTTATAGTTTATTGATCTGCCCATTTGCTAAATTTATCTAAAAGATTAAACATATATTTACTTACTCTAATCGATAAACCGATCTCATCAAATTCTTTAGCTGCCATTCGCATGAGCCGCCTTTCATAAATTTTCTGTAAGTTAAAATATAAATCTTCCTTCAAGGCAAACTAGGTTGGACAAAACGTTGAATATATTGGCGGAAGAAAATAAGTAGTTTTAACCCTGTTGTGTCGAGTTCATGTTCATGCCACAGTGGTCTTTAATAGTGACAGGAAGAAACCAGGATATCCGTAAAAAAATAAAATAGACTAGTCTCTACGAATATTAGTCTGGATGCGTTGTCAACATTTAAAAATAATAGGTTATTGGCTAGATTATCCGGTCGTTTTCATTAACATGAACAAAGTCTAAGGGAGGTTATAACTCGTACTAAAACAAAATGTCGACGCCCATGGAATTAATTTAAGCATGACATTTCCAAAATTGCATTAGTTATTAATACCCAGCACTCTTAATTGTAAATTATCCCTCTCCATGGCCCATATCTATGGGTTTCTTTTTCAAAATTAATTCTTATCCGTCATAACGATTCAAGTTTGTTTACAGAAATACAAGAATTTAATGTGGGAAGGGGTGCAACTCTGACCTGACTAGGTAAAAGATACTGGATAATCAACCACATAAAAAACAACTTTCAGTTACGCTTGAACACATAACTTTTCGTAAAATATTGACAACGTGTTCAGATCTTACACGATGATTAGACCCAGGGTCTTGCTACACGATATAGCTAATGGTCTAAACGTCTTCTTCTTCTATTAGTGGGGGTCACGGTGGCCAAGTGGATACTACGCTGGATCGCTAGTCTGGAGGTCGAGTGTTGGATACCTAAGAAAGTTTATCCAAATTTTTTCGGCGTGATGCAGGACGGAGGTCCTGACAAGCACAGCAGTCTAGTCGTTCGGAGGGGGCAAAAAACCCCGCGGTCACGTGGAAACATTGTCGCATACGCAAAAGACCCCTTGACACAATGGCAGTTGGAATTCGATATTAGAATAAGCCGAAGTGCCGCCGTCCGGGCACAATCTCCCCCACAGCACACTGTATGGCGTATGCCCGTTTTCATTAGCCCAGTTTTGGAGCAGAACAGTAGGATGTTAAATCTTCTATTAGTGCTTAACGTCCGCTTCCACTGAGGTTACCGGCCAGCTCAAAGTGCGGCACTCTTGACAAATAGGCCACCCCAATCCCCTATCCCCACCCAGTCATGTTGTTGTTTGTTTTTACAACAAAATATGTACTTCAAACACTATCAATTAAAGTTCTAAAACTATTCACCTTTTTAAACCAACCAGACTTTCTTTTAACGATACATATAACTATGCAAACTGTCAGAACGGTGCAACCAGTTATTGTTGGTGCTACAAACGACATGGTGGTTACTACAAATGGCAAAATTAATAAAGATTTATACAAATATATTATCAAAGCCCTAAAGATGCACTGTATGGTTGTACAGTAGATGATGAAGTTGAAATCATAAAGGTGTGCCTACACAAAATGATTTTTAACACCGAATTTTAATAACATTTTATATATGAGCGAGAGGGAGGGTGTATCTCTTGTGTGACTTATTGTTGTTAGCAACGAGAGAGAGAGAAATGGGGTTTAACGTCCACTCGACACAAACGAGGTCATTTCGGGACTAACATATGGTTTAATTTCATTTCAATAATTCGCTTGCGCGTAGGGGTCTTTAGCAGTGGGAGGAAACCGGAGTGCCCGGGGGAAACCCACGAGGATGAGAAAGCGCTCCTATCTCCATGCCACACACGCTCACACCAGGGATCGAAACCACAGCCGCAAGCCAGAGGTGACCGGCCACCTAGAGGTCGAAGCGCGGCACTGTAGACCACTAGGTCAGCAAAACCCACCGTTGTTAGTAACGTAGTTTGAATATCTCTTCTAGTCTATGGTTATATAATTAGGATCTGAGTGTTGTGGGGGTGTTGATATCACTAATGATTACAAAAACCAACGGCGAGACTGATGTCCCCCACCGAAATCCGGAAATAAATAGATGACACATATTAATTAATTGCACGTGTTTATCTTTTTCAAAAGTATCAAGCAATCACACTGATTATCAACTATATCAAGTTTCATCATTCTCTATCAGATAGAATCTAAGTCCAAGAAATTGCTTAGCTATGCTTAGTTTTAACGGGAAATGTTCATCGTTGAACTCATGCAATCAAGACATTCACCTAATAAACATCAACATCAAGTTTAAACATTCTACCTTAATTGAAAGCAGAGTTGTAATGTTCTTTAGCGTAAGTAGAAAATTCCCATCAAACTTAATCAAGGTATCGTTATAATGGAACTATCCACGGGGTTTCACAGCTCGCACTTAATTGTAACTACAGTTATCGTACCCAAAAGCATCGACCAATCAAATTGGTTACCTCTACTGACCTTAAGCAGCAAATGCCCATCTTCGAACTTCACCTAGACACACAGACAGTAAGACGAACCCATTTAATAGTCGCCTGATTTCTTCGAAAGACGGGCACAATAATAAATACATGTAAACAAAAACCACAGTCAAATGAACAAAACCCACATAGACATACACAATCGCACCAACAAAAGCACAAAACTTTACAGCCTCCACAAACCATTCTAACACACACAACACTCAAACACCACACCAATAAAAAGCTCACACAACACCAATCTACGCAACTCCCACAAACCACACTAACACTATATTCCTGAAGCAATGGCCCGAGAAATCCCTCTCTGACCATTTTGGATTCGCTTTTGATACCTGAACTTTTGAGGGAGTGTGTCTGTTCTTCCTGTTCAGTCAAATCTATCACTTGTGTAGAACAACATGATAGCTCTTCGTTTAATTTGGGATCTCTTCTAAAACTTTTGACAGTGATTTAAGGTATTAAAAACGGTGAAAGTCTGTTTGTCTCCCTACAGTATTGTTTACATTATGTCAATGTTGATAGCCTCGTTTGTCACGCAATTAGTTTTACTGCAATATTCTGGTTAATTGGGGATAATAAAATCGTGAGCCATGACGTAACGTTATGTAAACATATTTCGTCGAATTTGAAGCTTTATTTTACAGTTAGATCCTTTGTGACGCAGTTAGCGATTGGTAGTTAATCGGACTATTGACCAATCATAATTTAGAACAAGATTTTTCACTCTTTCAAGCCATGAGTAGTGGGATTAGCTCTAATCAAACAAAACACTGCGAGGAGTATGCACTAACACACACAATACATAAACACCACACCAATAAAACGCTCAAACCTCATCTACAACCCCTACAAACAAACCTAATACACACAACACACAAACACCACACCAACCACACTAACACAGATAACACACAAACACCTCACCAATAAAACGCTCAAACCACACAAACCTCATCTACGACCCCCACAAACCAGACCAATACACACAACACACAAACGCCACACCAACCACACTAACACAGATAACACACAAACACTACACCAATAAAACGTTCAAACCACACAAACCTCTTCAACCCCCACGGCCACAAACCACACTAACACACAAAAAACGCCACGCCAATAAACCACACAAAACAAAACAAACGTATATCAAACCTCCTTGGTTGGCTGGATTCGAGAAAATAACTTGTGTTGTAATTACACGTCTCTGTCCATAACTAGTTGATACATTACAGCTGAAATTACCATGGTTAACTTGTAATAGTTTTTCAAACGGAAGTGATGTTGCTGGTGGATATAATTCGAATTTGATTGCCGGTATGTCTTGCTTAAACAACGTCACATTTGTAGCGCTCTGCATCAAATCCATTAGCCCGCTGTCCCATTCTATTTCAATATTCATAAGTGGCTTCGTGGAGGCTATCACGCTGAAATCCAAGTCTTTAAGATTTGATACTCTTTGCACCGATGGTGGCTTATGGTGTATTTTAAGCGTTCCTGAAAAATATTAGGCATAAGATTTGATACTCTTTGCACCAATGGTGGCTTATGGTGTATTTTTAGCGTTTCTGAAATATATTAGGCATACAGTATCTCAGTTCATTTTCTTTACCTCTAATTCTGAAGATGACAAATACAAGGTAAAGGTCAAAGAACTGTCATAATACAACTCAATTTTTTCCAACGCTTATACCGTTTCTTACTATAAAATAGACCATTCAGTTATGGGCTACTTGGCTTTATAAAGATTTCACCGTTATGGTTACTTGTATAAGTAATTGTTTTCCTTTTATTATGCATACGTTCATATTCCAAGTGGGGATCAAGACTCGTACAAGCCTTATACAATGTTTTGGGATATATTCCTCCCTATTGTAAGTTCACATTTCTGAGTGAAGTCCGTATCACTACAGCCCCGGGACTTTACAGCGCACTTGACGCTTACGACTAGCCATCGGATCCATTCACTTGATCTGATATGTACATTTATTTGTGATTTCTGCGTGTTGTGTCTTGTCAGTAGATTCATATAACATCATTTTCTTTTTACCTAATTTTTTTGCTTTTTTAGACGCTGAAATGCTGTGCCATAAGCGTTTTTTTAATGAATCTATATGTATCCTTGAACATGAAGGTGTATATTTAATGTAATTTTAACAATGATAAAGACTGGAATTAAAGAATAACTTTTGATGTGCTTTTCGTGGAATTTTCATACTTTTTCCTGTCTGCTTTCACGCTGGTTGGCCTACGTGTTAAATTTAGGGAGGTGGAACCTTGCAAATATGTAAAGGGGTATATCTGAAATGATACATTAGTGGAACCAAAAATTGA
Organism: Patella depressa; assembly: GCA_948474765.1. Classification (NCBI taxonomy): domain Eukaryota; kingdom Metazoa; phylum Mollusca; class Gastropoda; family Patellidae; genus Patella; species Patella depressa. The sequence goes on along the minus strand of OX419715.1, from coordinate 87,638,289 downwards.
TGTCGAGTCGAAGTCGAAGATTTGAAACTAATTTTTTTCTAAATAGCTCAGCGATTGTCGAGCAACTTTACTCGCTCCAGGAATTTGTAAGCTAGACATCTGACTAGTATTAATGTTGATCTTGGTAGATAACTGCCATCATGCTGTAATAGAACTAAGCTCAGCACCGCTACTCGCACGTACGCTGCGCGAAAATTTGCCAAAAGTCTAAAACTACATTGACGCAACATATCACGTATGAATACGGATACCCGAAATCGGCTTGCCAAAAGTATCTATTATTAACAAATGTAAGTATAACGACAGAAGACCTCCTATCACGTGATTTCATCTATCACAACCACCAAATATGCCCGGTCAAGACTGTGTTAGTTACAAGCGTTGGTTTGTCTATATACAACTAAATATAGATGGGACGTCATTCTTTGATTTTGGCATACCATTATTTCCATTAATGCACGGACATCTCGCCAATCGTATACTAGATGAAATATTTATGGCGGGGGAAAGCGGCAAAAACCTAATGCTATGTAGAAATGTCTAATTCAAAACACACATGTAACATAATGCCATACCAAATACCTAAAACGTCTAATGCAAAAAACAAAATACAAGAAACCTCTAATACAAAATACCTCATACGTCTACTGCAAAAGACAAAATACAAGAAACCTCTAATACAAAATACATATAACCTATTATGCACAATTGATTTTACAATCTGAAACATCTACCATAAGCATTAGATGACATATCTCGTTGTCATTACTTACATTTCTCCACTGAATTATCTTTATTTAGGTCAATGTCAAGGTCACCGAACACAACTTGGCGACCTATTCGGCTAGCGAGCTATTCGACCGATCCAGCTGGCAACCTGTTCGTTGGCAACCTATTAAGAATTAAGACAACAGTCGCCCAAACTCATCTATTTTTAACAACCAATGAAATCCAACGTTACGTCTATCAAATGAAAGTAGAATAATATATTATTTTTATCAATTCCTTTAGCTCAGAATAGAGATGTAATTTCGCATTATCGTACAAAATTCTAGACATCCAACTAAATATATTCCGAAAGTTAATTAAATAGGCTTTCTAAGTATTATCAGTAAAAATTGGCACATTCATATTAAAGGGGTGCACTCTCTTCCTAAACATGACCAATTTTTTAAAAATTTTAAAGGGAAAAACTGTTAATATCCCGTGTCAAAATTCGGACCATCGTACAAATTTCTGATGATCCAACTAAATATATTCTAAAAGGTAATTGAATAAGTTGGCACAATCATATTAAAAGGGTGCGCTCTCAACCTGAACATAGCCAATTTTTCAATATTCTATATGTAAAGATAGACCGGTATTTTTTTCGAAGTCCGAAAGTGCCAACTGTTACTAATAATATTTGGAAAGCTTATTCAATTACCTTTTAGAATATATTTAGTTGGATCATCAGAATTTTGTACGATGGTCCGAATTTTGACATGGGATATTAACAGTTTTTCCCTTTAAAATTTTAAAAAAAATTGGTCATGTTTAGGAAGAGAGTGCACCCCTTTAATATGAATGTGCCAATTTTTACTGATAATACTTAGAAAGCCTATTTAATTACCTTTCGGAATATATTTAGTTGGATGTCTAGAATTTTGTACGATAATGCGAAATTACATCTCTATTCTGAGCTAAAGGAATTGATAAAAATAATATATTATTCTACTTTCATTTGATAGACGTAACGTTGGATTTTATTGGTTGTTAAAAATAGATGAGTTTGGGCGACTGTTGTCTTAATTCTGAATAGGTTGCTAACGAACAGGTTGCCAGCTGGATCGGTCGAATAGCTCGCTAGCCGATTAGGTCGCCAAGTTGTGTTCGGTGACCTTGACATTGACCTAAATAAAGATAATTCAGTGGAGAAATGTAAGTAATGACAACGAGATATGTCATCTAATGCTTATGGTAGATGTTTCAGATTGTAAAATCAATTGTGCATAAGAGGTTATATGTATTTTGTATTAGAGGTTTCTTGTATTTTGTCTTTTGCAATAGACGTATGAGGTATTTTGTATTAGAGGTTTCTTGTATTTTGTTTTTTGCATTAGACGTTTTAGGTATTTGGTATGGCATTATGTTACATGTGTGTTTTGAATTAGACATTTCTACATAGCATTAGGTTTTTGCCGCTTTCCCCCGCCATAAATATTGGACTCGCGTGAAGGATTTCATTGAAAAGCACGTGCGGGATAGTGTCTGTATTTTAAGTTATGTAATAGTCTCGACCTAAGACATTGACTGCAGCATCGCTCTCGACTATTAAACCATACTTAAACAGACTATAAACGTACTTAATTTTAAATAGCATGTCTGATGAAAGAGGCTTCTGTTTGATGTTTTAACGTCACACTGTATACAACCAGACTCACTCTCAAAATGATTATCATCAAACATGGCAGCGTCTATTAAAAATAAACAAATTATAAAACATTTAAATATCAAATCAAATTTTAATTTAAAAGTTGGTCTTTTGTTTGCCATTCTTTTTTAAATTTGTTTTAAATCCAAATTATAACATAAGCGTCCTTTAAGTAAAATAGATACAAATCTAAAAAAAGAAATTGTAACAATTCCGCGAGATTTCCAGGACTTATTTTCTCTTTTCGTGTCAGTGGTGAAGCAAAGACAATAGTTTAGTCGTCCGGGCTGGGCAAAACCCCAACGTCGCTGGTGTATACTATTTGAAGCGAAATAAATGAAATGGAATGAGGTTTAGCGTCTGACTGCTCTGCTCCTACACTGAGCATACGTCACACAGTGTGCTATGATGAAATTTTGCCTGGGCAGCAGCACCATGGCGTACTCTTACATCGAATTCCATCTGCCAAGGGATCTGTTACGCGCACGTCAATGTATACACGGGAACTCCGGTGTTTCGTCCCATCCGAACGACTAGACAGCTATCCTTATCAGAACCTCGGATCTGCACCTCATTTGGTAGCACATTAAAGATGATCTGGTAGTTTGAAGTCAAGGAAAAGGTGATTGCCCTTGTTAATGCAGATAAGTAGAACGTTAAACAATATTTGATCTCATTTTATACCCACTTACGTTCTAAAATCTTTGAAACTTAGAATTACCTGATTTTTGGCCATTTACATACCACGTGGTTGTGGTGTTGACCTGGTTTGTAAAACAATTATGGTAGTTCACAAAAAGTATTTCATCTGATTCCGAATATTTAGTTGTAGAATTCGAGATAAATTGGAATTGATCTAAATTAAAAAACAAACCACAAATCACAAACAATAAATTATCAAATTAATTTTTAGACTGCATTAATAACTAAATCTGTCTGTTGCAGGTTATTTTTCAGGGTTCAAATTTTGTATTAATTATTATTTAGAGAATTATTCACCTGACAATTCCCTTGTCAACACCCTAGACGATCGGCTGACTACGATACTGGATGGCATAACGGGAGAGAGAGAGCGAGAGGGGGAGAGGGAGAGAGAGAGATATGGTTCCAATCCACACAAACTAGATCATTTAGGGACTAACACATGGTTTAATTTCATTTCAGAATTACGCTTTGCGCGTATGTGTCTTTAGCAGTGGTATGTGCTTCCTGTTGTTGTACTAGTTATTCCAATCTTTTTATTTACACCAATGACACAGTCTAGCAACTCCCTGCATTTGCCTGGTATGCTACAGAAAAAACCCCATTAACTCAATAGTCAAATCAATGGATAAGCTGGGGCTAAAATACCTTGTTTTCTCAAAATAAGAAAAAAGTGAGTTACTAGGTGTTGCCTTTTGACAGGTGACCTCCCCCCCCCCTCATCCCCGGCAAACCTTGTAGAGTATATTGATATCAAGGAATTATTCAAGACTCACAGAACAACCTCATTCAAAAAGACATTTACCGGATACATAAAAACTAGAGCTATAAAATATTCAAAAAGTGCAAAATACTATACTCAAGAACTAAGCCCGGTTAAAGCCGATAAAACGTGATTTGACTAATGGAACGCAAGGGGATTAATCCATACAAAGGATTAGCCCAAATCATTTTTTTTTTTTGTAAAGAGTAATAATGAGTTTGCTGCCCCCAGATACAAAAAGCAAAAATAAAGTCTAAAACACAATATTGATCCACAGACAATCATCATTCTTATTTGAATTGGGAATTGGTCTTGGTACTTAAACATACATTATGCAAGAGCTAAATCTGCCTACTGTAGGTCTTTCTTTAGGTCTAAATGATTAATTAAACATTATTTAACTGATTCAAGGCATAATCAACTCTCGATGGCATAGGATTTCTCCGATTTTAAACAGATTAGAAGGGGTGCAGTCATATCTTGATTTATTTAAAAATGGTCGAGCGAGACTTAGCTTCGAACAAGCAGTACGGTAGTTGCAATTATCGCACACGTCGAGTCAAACATTCTAAGGCTAATTTCTTCGCTAGCCATAGAGTAATTGGGATGAAATTTTCATATTGGTCATTATACATTATCTAATTAGATTGCAGGTGCAGGATGAGGTTGGGGTGTGTTTGTTAAGTAAAAAAAAATCAGTGTAGGGATAGTGATTATCAAATATTGAACTCACAAATAACTACAAGTCAGATGGATAAAGAAAGTTTGTTTATATTGAATTGTGCTGCAGGAGGAGGGGATGGAGCAGCAAAGTAGTTAACTTACCAAGAACTATAAGTTCAATTCTGGCCTCAGACTTTCGATCATGCCGGCCGTCAATCAGGCATGTATAATTATTCATATCAGTACGGGTTAAATTCCAGATTGTTAAACGCCATTGATCCGAGTCTTGAAAATGATATTTATCATTACTTTTAATGTAAGCCGTGTTTTTCGATAATCTCCAATCTATTTTCACCTTATTCCCCCTATAAGAAAATACAAATTGTACGATAATTACACAATAATATGATTAATCTCCCCCATTCCAAACAATGAGCAGCTAAAGTTCACAGTGAGTAATACTGTCTTGGCATCAAAGACATGTTTCAAAATAAATTTCACCAGGACGGCATTGATAATATATATAACGTTTCAAGGTCCAATTTTTGGAGCCTAATTTTACATGCAAGATACCCTATACTGAATTATAATCCAAAGTTAACTTTTGCAGTGCAATTTGTTTTGGGCTATGGCTTTTTTTTTGGAAGCTAATTTAGCTGTTCTGAAAAACTTTAAGATAGATCGTATACTTACTTCCACACCCTTACACACTCAAGTGTAACCTTTTCCCCAACCACACCGTATATCCGCCCCTTTGTTGCTTTTATCTTTGCGTCTTGTTCTTGGGGAAAAATAATTCAATATATAAGTGACATAAAGAGATTTGAAGACTTCAGGCAATCGTCGGATGTTTAAGGGGCGTTGAGGAATGTCTACACACGCAGAGACCGTATGAAACCCAGTGTTTCCAGAGAAGTTTTGTGTGCAGATGTCGATTCTGGGTGGTGATCTGACTTTGCCAATATGCGCGGAATTGGTTGCAGTACATAAAATTGAGTGGTGCAGGGACAATTGATAGTGATTATCATCTTATAAATCAGGGTCCACATTCAAAGTTGAGTTTTAAAGTTGAGTAAAATTCTTAACCATCCCACTTAACTAAGTGCATTACCTCAAATCAGTATTCAAAGACTATGTTACATATCCTTGGCTATGTGAAAAACGTAGCCTTACACCTAAGTTATGGAATATTCGCTATCGCCAAAGACAACGAATTTCTAACTCATTTAATAGCCCCCCTGCCAAATATTACGTTTACAAACTACTCATGAGCTGTTCGTTGGCGTTTCCCGGTATGAAAGTTAGGTTCGTTCTATTTACTAAAAATTAAAGATCTGTTTTAAGGAAATTTTAAGAGAATGGATGATTGAATACTGTTTTGGGGTTTAAGTTTCATTGATATACAAATAAACACAATAAATATATATATATATTAGTAACAGCCTACCCTGTTTTTCTACCACACGAGTTGTTGTTGGTTGCGTCACTGGTTCTGTGTGTCTGATGGGGGTTTTGTTTGAAACTAATGTCTCTGTTTTGTCATTTGGTGGTGTTGTAGATACTTCTGTCTTTGATGGTATTGTGCTTGTATATTTTGGTATCTTTGTTGCGGTTGATGGTATTGGTGATGTATGGCTTGGCATTGTGTTTGGATATGTTGACAATTTTGTTGCGGGTGGTGGTATTGCTGATGTATGGCTTGGTATTGTGTTTGGATATGATTGTATCGTGTTTGTATTTGATAGTATTGTGTTCGTATATGTTGCCATTGTTGTTGCTGGTGATGGTATTGCTGATGTATGACTTGGTATAGTGTTTGGATATGTTGGTATTGTGTTGGTATTTAATGGTATTGTGCTTGTATATGTTGGCATTGTTATTGCGGATGATGGTATTTCTGATGTATGACTTGGTATTTTGTTTCGATATGTTGGTATCGTGGTAGTATTTAATGGTATTGTGCTTGTATATGTTGGCATTGTTGTTGTGGGTGATAGTATTGCTGATGTATGTCGTGGTATTGTCTTTTGATGTGCTGATATCGTATTTGTATTTGATGGTATCGATCTGGTATATGTTGGCATCGTATTAGTATATGTTGATATCGTGTTTGTATCTACTGGTATCGAGGTGGTATATTTTGATATCACGTTTGTGTGTGTTACTATCGCGTTTGTATAAGTTACATTCGTGTTGTTACGTGTCCCCATCGCGTGTGTAGGTGTCGTAGTCATATTTGTCCCTGGTGTTATTTGTTTTATATAAGTTGGTGTTACATCTAATGGTGTTAGTGTTGTGTTTGTAGATGTTTGTGCAATGTTTTCGGGTACTATTAATTTATTGTGCGTTGATCGCTTCGTCCTGTTTGTTGCTGGTGCGTTTGCATATATAGAAGCATGCATTAAATGTGTTGGTGTGAGTGCTGGATTTGCAGATGTTGGTGTATTATATTCGGGCATCAGCGTTGCCTTTGTATACGTAGATGTTGTGTCTAAAGGTGTTGTGGTTGTATATGTTTGTGTCATGGTTGTATATACTAGGTTATGTTGTGGATATGTTGGTGTGGTAATTATAGGTGCTATGCTGCTATAGGCTAATGGTATGGTGTTAAATATTGGGTTTTGGTTTGTGGTAGTTATAGATGCTGGTATTATGTTGGTAGCCTCGGCTTTCGGCATTGCAAGTGTTGGTGTTATGGTTCTTTGTGTGATTGCTGGTACTGCGTTTATATTTGTTGCTATTGTACCCACGTCTGGTAATTCACTTTGATATCTTGGTATTGTACTCGAATGCGTTTGTACTGGTGGATTCGTAGACATTGTGTCTGTATCCGTATTTGCGTTTATAGTTGTTGTTATTATACCTAGTAGTATGTCGGGGTATCTTGTTGTTGTAATGGTTGGTGTTGGTACTGCAGTGTTTGAGGATGGTAAATTGGTAGTTATTGCGTCTGTGTTTGTAATGGTCGGAATTGCGTTAAGATTTGTTCCTTTGGAGTTTTTGTATCCTGGTCCTCCGACTGGCACGGCGGTAGCAGTTGTCGAGTTTGCCTCTGTGCGTGTATATATTGTCGATGTTCTGTTAGTAAAGGTATGTCCTGGGGTTCCATAGGTTATGTTCTGTGTGTATACAAGACCTGAAATGATTTAAATAGTCAAATGTACAAGTCTAGCAGTTGAATCATCTATGAAACCATCGTTTCTGTAGGTTGGAGAAATGATATCGGCCACGGTTTATTCGATCACAGATGTGATTAAATTCCAATCAATAACTAGCTTTAGTAAAATATATATTTGCTTAAAGATACACTTACGAATTTAAAGGAATAATTAAACAAAATAACTCACTGGTTAAATGAACAAACTTGTCAACTGAGCAGGTATAATTTCCCGTATTCTGCCACGTGATATAAAGAACACCTAAAATATATAAGGAAACAGCTTTGTTACCAAAATATGGCACGGATGAAGTTGTTTCTCCGTTTGGCTATAATAACCAGAGGTGGTCGGGCGAGTGGTTAACGCGTGTGTGTTGAATTAGGAGGTCTGGCATTGAGTCAAGTGGCGTGTATGTGGTAAGGAGTAGGATCGCCTTTCCAACCTCGTGGGTTTTCTCCGGTCCTCCCATTCGTTCGTTCTGACAACGATATGACAGACATAATAAACAATTGTTATCATATATATACTGCACACGATACGCAATTAACGCCATTAAATGCCTTTAAAAACAACCCTGCATATTAGGAAATTGGAAGTCACGGTAGATGAATAAGTAAGACGCTTCCCAGTTCGAACAAACGAACGTTCTCTTTTATATCAAATATGCACATATATACCGTTAGCAAAAAGGCCTTAATTGCGTAAATGCGCTTGTACGACTGGTAACTGTTAGCCATTTTAACATCTCGGTGCGCATACCCTCTGAGCTGCTATCAGTTTTTCTTTCGGTTGTCTTGTTCTCCTGGGATCAGCGCTGGTTCAGAATGTAAGTAAGGCATCTTCCGATATTTTTGGTATGGACGGACTAACAAGCGACCACATATAGTTGTTCGGTTTGGACTTACCTTTTAGATACCAATGTATATCTTCCCCGTGAGATTGGTTATAGAACTTACCTAACAGCTCCCCATGTATATCGTCACAATGAGATTGGTTATAGGACTTACCTAACAGATCATCATGAATCATGTATATCTTCACCGTGAGATTGGTTAAAGGACTTACCTAACAGATCCTCATGTACATGTACCGTTGCATCTTCATTGTGGTTATAAGACCATTGAATATCTTCATATTGCTTTACACCCTTGATACCACATTCAAGGCGAATGTATTTATTGTGATCATATTGGCTTACGTCCAAAATTTTATTTTCAGATACTGTAATCATAAACAAAGCAGACAATCAGTAAGTTAACAATCTGATAAGCACTGTCGACATTTTTGAAATGTTCTCGTGGACGAAAACACCCCGACCCATTCCACACGCCCCTCCCTCCATCCCTCAGATCTTGACATCCAATAAAGAAATCCTGACAACGGACCCGTGTACATTTCTCAGATACTGGATTATCATCGTTGATTTAAACCCACCCTGCTCTCTGTTCAAATGGTGTGTACATACATGTATCCGTGGTTTTTGCAATTCCCACCGTCTGTAGTCAGATCGGTGTAGAATGGAAGGACGGCGTTCAACCCATTTCACCTGGAACTACTCTCAAATAATCCAATGAAGGTGTCCAGTAACATTCCCGTCATGTTACTTGTACTCGGTCAAGTGATCAAACGCGTTCGCTTTAGATCATGAGGTTTGTCTCTTTGTTACGTGGCATGGTTTAGAACCCAACCTGATAAGTGATAAGAGGTTATTGCCTGTTCAACTACCTGGGGGTTTTTCCGATTTTCTCCGGTTTCCTGCCACTACTAACAATTCCTGTGAGCAGTTGAAATATTTATGACTTAGTTTATGTGGATTGGACCGTTAAACCCATGTCTCTTTCTGAGTATCGATTCCTCTGCTCCCTCTGCCCCCCCCCCCCGCTCTCTATCTCTGATTCTCACCTGTAACATTGACCACACTAAATGTTTTTGATATTGATGTAGCATTGTAATATTTTGACCAACACCTGTATGTTCCCGGCATTGTGATCTTTTCTAATATATCAGTAGTCACACTCCCATTGATTACGTACAAACTAAATTACAAAAAAAAATATAACCATAGACAAGATAATAACAATAAAAACAACACCAGTATATCAATTTCTGAGTGGGGGGGTAGGGACTCTAACGGTGTACCCGTGCTTTCATTAAGTCACGTGGTAGGGTTACGATTACAACAACTTGTGCGTGATAAGGTGTATGGTCGTCTGTCCAACCTTATGGGTTTTCTCCGCCTCCGACGTTGTTCTGCCACTTTAAAAAAAAAACCTACGCGCAAGCGAATTATTGAAATACAATTGAACCATATGTTAGTCCCGAATTGACGTAGTTTTATTCATAGCACACGACATGGCGTATGCCGGTTTAGCCCGGTCGATACGAAAAGGTTGAACGTTAAACATCATTTTATTTGCGAGGAGCTGTGTTGGGTAAGTGCGTAAGACGTTCGCTCACAAGCCTGGATGTGGTGTGTTCGATCACCGACAAATTTCATCCAGACTTTCCGACGTGCTTTACCTTGTGAGAGGTGCAGAATGGAGGGTCTGCCAAGGACAGCTGTCAAACCGTTCGGACGGGACAAAAAATTGAGGACCCGTGCCCATATTGGCGTACACGTAACGGATCCCTTGATTACTTGGCAGTCGGAATTCGATTTAAGAAAAGACCATAGTTCCTGTGACCTACGAATATAAATTGTCAACATTTGAACATGTCTAGGGCACGGGCTAGATATTTTTCTTTCTTTTATGTTTCAATGTACTTACGTTGTCTGTTCAACATCCAAAAGCTTTTTACTGTAAAATTTATCTGTTCAAGGATCATATTTATATGTTTTGTTAAAATCTCCCTTCATGGCCATGATTCGTGTTTGTTTGTAAGAAACCATGATCGGAATTATGGGATTTATTTGGGCGCAATTCTCTCTTGGTTGTGGCTAAAAAGATCCACTGCCCATGCGTGACCGGGGGGTTTGACTTTTTATGTGCTCGATTATTTAGTAAAATATCGTTCTATCTGAACAACCGACACTGCAGACACTCCGTACGTTGACGATTACTATGATCTGGGTGTCCGAGACAAATTTAAATACAGTTAGCACCTACCTGGTTAAGACACGACCTTGCCTCTTGATATTTTCTGTGTTGTCTTTACATAGTTTGCTGGCGTCTATTGTATCATTATTAAGCATGTAAAACACATCCTGTCTTGGTGACGTTGAAGGAAAAATCATTTCTAAAATTATAACAAAGTAGCTGATGGTTAATTTAAGGAAGGTAACGTGTGAAGAACTGGACAAATGTAAAATAATGAAGCAAAAAATAATGAAATGGAGTTTTTGGCATCCCCTCCCCCCCCCCCCAAAAAAAAAAAATATTTCACCAACAATAATGATTTGTTAGGCGTGTTTTTAGCAGGTCACATCCTCAGACCCTAAAAAAAATTCCGCAGCCCCACCAAATTTTATGAGCTGGATACGGGCCCGTGGGGGTTTTGCTCCTTTCTGTTCTACACCACTATAAAACAGTACAAATGTATACTGCCCACATAGACAGTGAAATTGTTTATTGTTATATCAAAAAAGTCCATATTTATATCGTCTGTGTGAAAGAGAGAGAGAGAGAGAGAGAGAAATGGGGTTTAACGTCCACTCGACACAAACTAAGGCATTTTGGGACTAACAAATGGTTCCATTTTATTTCAATAATTCGCCTGCGCGTAGGGGTCTTTAGCAGTGGGAGGAAACCGGATTGCCCGGAGGAAACCCACGAGGTTGAGAAGGCGCCCCTATCTCCATGTAACATACGCTCACACCAGGGCTCGAAACCACAGCCACAAGCCAGAGGTGACCGGTCAGCTAGAGGTCGAAGCGCGGCACTCTAGACCACTAGGCCATCCCAACCCCCCGTCTGTGTGAAAACTGTGAATATGTATACTGTTACGCTTTTCGGTTCTTCGAATATTTAAACATATCAAGTACAAAACTTCTTATAGTTAAAGGCCCCGCTATTACTTTGTGTTGAGGAAGCCGTGGTCCTAGCTTGACACCCTTGGGTACCTACTCCCAAACTAATCTACATCCCACGCTTTCCGAATAATCTCCGTGGGATTCCTGCTTATAACCCCCTTTCTACACAAAGGATGCTCGGAGAGATTATTCTGCTGCCTACATTGTACCATATCTCAGACCAGGGGTAGTAACTAATGACTTCCACAAGGCCGCTGACCATGTCAGGCCAGTACCAATGTCTCCCATTTGTGGGTCATAATATGATAAGGATATTTTGATCAGTTTCATATTTGGAAGGTGTTAATTTACATTTCTACATAATCTTAAATTATGCAACATTATTGTCAATGTGAATATGTATATTTATTGTCAATTTAAAACAGTGACTGTGTTATAAACACAAAAACATATTATGGAACACAATTACTATTTTAATTAAAGCGACGTTTCGTTGAGGATTCTCTCGACGTTTTCAAGCGAATGAAAACGCTTGAAAACGTTGAGAGAATCCTCAACGAAACGTCGCTTTAATAGTAATTGTGTCCCATAATATGTTTTTGTGTTTATTACGTATGTCAATTGCTAAATGCCACTCAAAGAAGTGACTATGTTATTGTCTATGTAACAATATTGAATACATCGTCTACGTGAAAACAGTAGTGTTCATATGAAAACTGTCAGTTTGTATAATGTCTCCATGAAAACAGCAAATAATAATATGTAGATTATTTATTATCTCTATGAAAACAGGGGGGGGGGGGGGCTAGTGGTCTAAAGCGCCGCGCTTCGACCTCTAGCTGGCCGGTCACCTTTGGCTTGCGGCTGTGGGCGCATGTGCCATGGAGATAGGGGCGCCCTTTCAACCTCGTGGGTTTCCTCCTGGCACTCCGGTCCCCCCCCCCCCCCACACACACACACTGCTAAAGACCCCTACGCGGAATAGAATTATTGAAATAAAATTAAACCATATGTTTGTCCCGAAATGACCTAGTTTGTGTCGAGTGGACGTTAAACGCCATTTCTCTCTCTCTCTCTCTTTCTCTCCCCCTCTCTCTCTCTATGAAAACAGCGAATATGTAGATTGTCCATTCATAAACTGTCAATAGTCCAGATTAAAACAGTCAATTTGTATATTATTTATATATATATGAAACCAGTGAATATGTATATTGTCTATATGGAAACAGTCATTATTCTTATGGCTCAGATAAAAACACCCAATATGTATATTTAAAAGCCGTCAATATGGATATTGTCCATATTTTTAATTATCCGCGATATCACTTTGGTGGGAGCGGACGGTTAAATAAAGCTATTTCGGCCTACTCTCATGTTGAATTCCAACTGCCAAGGGATCTAATACGTGCAAGCCAATGTGTAAACGAAACCTCGGTTTTTCGTCCCATCCGAACGACTAGACAGTAGTCCTTGTCAGTACCTCCGTCCCGTTTCACTGACAAGGGGGAACCGCCCCGGAAAATCTAGATGAATTTTCTCGGCCAATGTAGTGATCGAACCAATGACCTCCAGACTAGCGAACGAGCGTCTCATCTTACCAACTTGGTCAGGGTGGCCCCGTAAATCCACGAGGTGAGGAAAATATATAATAGAAACGATCACTTTTAAATGTGGGAGATGACGGAGTACCAAGGGCAAACCCACGAGGTTGGGAACAATTTTAACAAGTATATTATATTATAAAAAGTAACATTGACTTACCATTATTGTGAAGTTTTATAATAGATATGTCATCGGGATCCTGAGTAGATATTCGGCAGATGGCCATTACACAAAATATTGCGATCCATTTCACCATAATATGATCCATGATTTTAATATCAAACATACAGATGTCACATTATTGTCTATTGTTTTAACTTCAAATGGTGGTTCTGATGGCCGGACTTGTTCTATGAATCTTGAATAATTCCTTAAAACAATATACTAAACAATAAATATGCTGGGGGTTGGAAGGCCGAATGGTATCATAAGGTCGCTGTATCATAAGGTCTGTCATTGAGTCAGCTGGCGGGGTTTCGACTCCACGGTTGTACGAATACTTATAGGTCCTGCTCTCTGTACGTTACGGAAGCATGCTATACACAACTAATGAAAATAAGACCCCCCCACCTCGGTTGTAAGGCTATTTCGGAATCCTTACGGACTAGTTTTCATAGTGTTTCTTCTTTGGTCTCCAAGAGGGGTCATTGTTTGCCACATACGACACAACATTATTTTCCTGTAGAATTGTGCGATACAAAACACAAATAAGATTCGTTTGCATTGGTCCGACATTATCAAACTCCCACCTGGACAGACCATTTTATAGCCGCGCTCAGGCAATATTTCAAATTTAGAAGAGAAACTTTATCGCAAACGTAAATAGAGCTGTACATCAATTAACGGACTAAACTTGCTACAAGATACATGAACAATTATTGCATAAAATCTGTGAAATAGAACAACACATTATATTGACCTGTATAAAATGTATGTTTAAAATATTATAAGAATTTTAAATTTTTATTTTCGTTTTTCATTTTGTGAAAAAAAATATTTAATGCACATATAGTTTGAATTCATACAGTCTGATTAATATACAGAGCTTTATTTTGTTTCGGTATTTTTTGTACTTCCGATGGCCTACAATACATGAAGATCTGATCAGTAGTACTGAGAGGTCGCGTCACCGGTCATTCAAGCGGCTTTTGACCTATGACGCCAGATATTGATTAACGAGTCAGTTTTGACGTGTCTAAGGGTTTACCCACAGTTCCGTGCTAAGCACGACAAGAACTCGACGTAGCAGACCGTGTCATTGGCTAATTCCTCACAGCAACTAAAATGCCTGTTACAAAACATTTTGTAAACATTTTATTCCTAAATTAAGGTACATTTTTATTTTATTTGATAATATACTTTAATTACGTCGTATTATTTTTTTGATTTTAAAGTATTTTAAATATTTTTATAAAGGTCAATATAATGAGTTATTGTATTTGATAGATTTTATTTAATGTGTAGTCCATGTACAGAAATGCAAGCAAATCCATCAACATTAATATGCCTATCTTAAGGGAGATAAATAACTAGTTTTGTACGCCCGCACAGCAACACCGTGAAGCACCACTCCCACCTATCATTGTGTCACACATATTAAGCTAACGATGATTTCTATTCATGATCAAACAAAGTCATTGACACATAACACACTCTATATGATTAATAACACGCAAAAATATAATTTTCACGATACGATTAAATGCATTTTTAACCGATAAATGATTGGAGTAATTCATGCAATGTCGTTTCAGGGTATTGTTCCAGGGCCTCATTTACGGAAGCTTAAAATTGCCAAAATTCTTTGAACTGGCTGAAAGTAGAAATATTGATATTGATTTATAAATGCCAGTCACGTCCAATTTCATACTCTTCGCAGAGTTTCGTTTGATCAGACCTAATCCCACTCAAAACTTAATACGTGCTTTTTAACCCATTTTAGTCTATTTAAAGTTTCAAAGAATAGTTCTATACACTCTGTAAACTCCAAACAATCTAATATAATTAAACACATTTATTTCCCCTTAATATTTCGAAATTAAATACGAGTTTTTTTTGTCTAATTGAGTAATCGTGATAACACATCATATCAACTTCGTAAATACATTATTTTAATCTAAATCAAACAGGTATTATTTAATGTCCATCAATTAAACACGCATTATAAAGGACTAGATAAAGAGCTGGTAGTTCTCGCTATGATAGTTAGAAAACGTAAAGAGAATATCCTGAAACGTTCAGTACGTCACTCTGAGCCAAGAAAACCAAATTTAAAAACACGGTAGTCTCGACTACCAGTGTTACCGCCAGTAGCCTCTGTTTGCCCCCCCCCCCCCCCTAAATAATTTTAGAAAATACAAAATAAATTGAGATACGTTTTGGTAATAAATACTTTCTACGGTGATTAAATCCCACATCCCCACTCAGTCATAGGCTTGCATGTTGAGTGATTTTTTTTTACCAAGACCATCAGGCCCGGATCCAGGATTTTGTCGAGGGGCGGGGGACATACATTGGAGCAAAGGGTAATGCGTTGCAACCTTGGATTGTTTGGGCGGAGACAATGCGTAAATCATGTTTATATCATCTATTAAAGAGCAGATATGTGAAGTACAACAGTAACAAAGCGAATGAAAATGAAAATCAACTATGTCACTGGGGCTGGGGGTCAGCATTATGCCATTCAGTAGAATTAAATCCAACACGGAAGATTATCTAAGGTTCATATTTTGATTTTGCTCTCTTAATTAACAGTTAAATAATAATATATCTGAGTGTATGGATTAACACGTGGCTAAGATTATCTAAGGTTCATATTTTGATTTTGCTCTCTTAATTAACAGTTAAATAATAATATATCTGAGTGTATGGATTAACACGTGGCTAAGAAATGTGATATTTTCCGAAAAATTCAAATCATGCAGTTTTTTCTATTTGAATTAAACATTAACTATAATTACACACAATATACAATACATAATAAGTTATATGGATTTGGAAACAAGCTGTTAGAATTGCATATATTATTATTTTGACCGTAATTTTGACATTCATATAACATTTCCAAGGACAATTTACAAAGTGATAATGTAATCATAAATAAACAACAAGATTAAGGACATGTTAACGATTGTATACAGAGTCAGTTGAAAGGCTGATTACATAAATGTGTTAACTGCATTTTGGATAATTTAAATCATAATTTTGTAAATGTAGCAAACGTAGCAAACTTCCTGATTAGAACCTATTATAGTTAAAACTGGTTTATACGTTTTTCGTTTTTCAATCCATATAATTGAATTCTAAATTTTATTAGGAGACTCTGAATTGCCTTTTGTTTTAATAAATTAAAATTCACTCTTATCAAATCCTGGAGCGAGGAGGAAGTCCATCCAAAGGTTACCACATAAAAAGTATAGGGTAACGTTCAAGTGGATTCGAACGAATTCTGAGTTTTCGTTATTTGGAGCCAAGAATTACGTTTGCGTTAATTGATTAAAATTTTAAAAGTTAGAATTACCTGGGGGTTTCAACTTTCAATCCATTTGAAAGAATTGTACGTCTAGTTTATCATGAGCCCGCATGTCCAGTATTAAAATCTAACGTATCAAAATCTAACTCTAACGTATTAAAATCTAAGCAAATTAATACTATTCTCTACCAATGCCTACACCAAACCCATGTACGTTCTTTCGCTAGTTACCAAATTAACTTATCGATCTATTTTTTTTATCATCGCTACCGTTTATTTAAATAAATTAAATTCCAAAAGCGTAAAATTACCTGGGCTATATTCAACCATTTGTCTACATCAAATCCATGTAAAGAGTTTTAATTGTCCCGAGGGTTATCTTTTTAACTATCCACCGACATCAAATCCAGGTTCGAGGAAGAAGTCCATTCATACATACACACAATTTTTAACTTTCAGTCAATTCCAAAAATTTAAAGTTTTAAATTTTTTTATGAGCCCGGAATTGTCTTTCGATTCAATAAATTAAAATCTAAATTACTTGGGTATTTTTTTTTCAAGAATCCATCCACATCATATCCAGGTACGAGAGTGAAGTCAATCCACTTGTTACCACATGTACGCCCCGATTTTAGCTAACAATCACTTTAAAAGTTGCCTCCGTTTTGGTGCATTAAGAAAACAAAAAAAAATATTATTACCTTTTTTTCAACCACCCACCTAAATGAAATCGTTGTACGAGGAAGCCCATGTATCAACCAATCATCGGAGAATCCTATAATCCTAGTGGATAGTCGACTCGCCAATCCATTTCACAATGAAATGTGTATTAACAATCCATCAATAATGGAGGCTGTGTAATCTGTTAAAGGGTGAATTTGATCATTGTTAAATACGTTTATGGAAGGCAAATTAATACAAAAACAATCTATTTAAACCAGAAAGGGTACGATCGATCTATGGGAGCCATTAATTGATTTCATTTAAGAGAAATCAGGCTCTCAATGGCATTTGAGGGGGAAAAAATGAAATAGGGTTAATGAAGATGGTCGTACGCCATACATTGTACTATGGGGGAAATTGTAATTTTACCCGGACAGCGGTACTATTCTTAAATTGAATTCCATCTGCCAAAGGATCTTTTACGTGCACGCCATCCGAACAACTAGACAACTGTCCCTTCCAGGTCCATGTCCTGCATCATTACTGGTTGAAGAACGCTCTTACGGATTTCCCAATTGTAAGTTGGAATTCGATGAAGAATAGGTGGAAACAATGTCGCTGTGTGGGCTAAATTCCCCTCAAAAAAACACTGCAGATAACTGTTTATCCATCTGTCATCAGGTATATTTCTCAAAAGCTGCGAATAATGATAATACTCTAGACAATAACCTTAAAACATTGCATAAGAAGCTTCCCGACATAAAATAGATAACGGTCCTCACCACTGACAAGGAGAAACCAGTTTTAACAATCGCTAGGCGCTTTTGTAAGGCAACACCAGGGTCGAACCTGGTAGCCTCTGTTTAGTTTTCGCTACCTGTCTTAATTTTGACGCAGATTGTCTTTCATACAACCTAAACAAACAATCAAACCCCAATATTGTTTTAATGGTGTAGAATAAGCGTCTGTTTTTTCGGTAACCGTTTTTATTTACAGATTAAATATTACGACTCTCATCAGTCCCGTATTAGTCCGATCAATCCTTTTAAAATTCGACGTTTCTCCAATCTACCGATCACGAGGCCATTAACTCATTGTCATTAAGTAAACAAAACTGATTTTTAGTACAAGCATTAAACAATATTATTGAATACAGTTTGTCGATGTGTGTTAGGTATAAAGCTATCGTATGTATAGGATTGTTTGTTAGTCCGGTGCACGACACGGCGGACGTCACTAAGCAAATATTGGGATTATTACACATCGGATTTCAGATGTTTTAGGTGCCAATTTTTTATTATACAAGGTAATGACTCAATATCCAGGGAGTGGGGTGGGGTAGGGCATTCCATCATCATTTCATCTTATCGCAATGCTAATAATAGGATTATCATCCTGTAAAGGGTTCTCCGTGTCATTGGTAAAAGAATGGGTGTCTGGTAAGGGTCATACGATATAAAGAGGGACGTATACGACGCGGAGAAACCATCAAAGTTAGCGTAAAGTTACATAAAGTTTGGCGTAAGGTCTGTGAGGTTATCAGTTAATTTTTAAAAGCAGAAACTCTGAAACAATATTTCCGCTCATTTAAATGTACATCATGCATATGATTAAAGTGCCGTGGGGTCAAAATGGTAGTAATGGCGCGCAAGTTTATTTGTTCGACGTTATTTGAATGAATAACCCTTGTCAGTGCAAGTGGGGTCTCCGTGGACACCATGCACATGTTTTATAGTGTTTTGTAATAACTGCTGGGCACTGTTTTCTGAAATTTAGTGACTTTATCGCCTATATATTCTTACACGTAGCAAAGAGTTCGGTGTTCATCTGCTTCCCACATGCAGAATTTTGTTACATGCAAAACAGGCCCAACGCTTGAAGATAACAAGGGGTCCAATTTGACCCCTAACTTACAACTCACAGTAGGGATTTTGCTAATGTGTTTGCTGCCTGATAACATATTGCGTATGCCAGGGTATTCTCTCTTTAAACATCTGCATGTTACAAATACCAAAAATTAAATGATGGATTCTAAATATTCAATGGTTTTTGTATCAAGCGTGAATTGCCATTAAACCTCTTTGTCACATAGTACTCGTAGTAGCAATTTTGTGAGAATTATTAAATCGTTTCCAAATGTCACTAAAATGTTTTTGTATAATAAATTAGTTTATTTTCAGATGTCAAATATGAATGCAAATACAAACTAAACCGCTACCTTTTAATTCAAATATATCTGTACGTAAAAACTTTGAATTATAACTGGGGTCCATATGGACCACTGATAACTGCTATGTGATTCTCACAACGTGAACCGACAAGGGATAAAGGAGGAAAACACTTTCTGCGCGAGCGAAGTGGGGTTTGGGTCAAGAGGAAGGAGGTGCGCTTGGAAAGTGAACAATGTGGGTTTTATGGTGGTACCAATGTAATAATCCCGCCGCATTTTGTGAAGAGACCTCTTTTAAATCCAATTCGGAATATATTGATATGTTTCTTACTGTGGGCCTTTCTTTAGGCCAGAAATGTCATACATTAACAATTAAACATTTATTAATATGATAAGATTATAATGAACTATCGATGTCATCTTACCTGTCCAATTTTCGCTGAATTTGAATCCTATCTGCTGTACAACGCCCGCTGATGATTAAACGCACAAATGGATAATCGAGACTTTGTTAATTATTATCGAAGATACAGTGCTTTTAAAATAAAGGTTTCTCGGCTTAGAGTGAAGCAATTTGATCGAAATGTTTAGCATAGTCCTTTTATATTATCTAGTTTTTAACTATTATAGTGAGCAGTGCTATCTCTCTTTCTGATCTCCCATAAAGTATCTTTAATTAAATGTTAAATAATCAACCTGAGTAGCGTGGATTAAGCCATGATATTTTTTTTCATATTTTAGTGAAAATGGTGCATTGCTGTGAATTTATAATTTCATTTATTTTTGCTGCTAGCAATGCAATATCCCCGCCGCAATTTTATTGTCCGCGAAAATTTATTGCGAAGTCTGTTTTAAAGTAACTAAGTCTCTAACTCAATATCATCCGAAATCTTCAACATATTATTTGTCAATTCAAATCAACATTGATGCTGTGATCTTACCGGAAAAAGACGGGCTTATGATATCCAATATTTAAGACAAAATAAACATTTTACCACTGGCATACGAATCGTGTACCATAATACGTTCCATCCCCAGGTTTAGCAAGATACCCGAGGAACGAGGCCAGAAACATTGTATAATATTGCACCAAATCAAACGGCGTATGTAGACGATAGAAATTTGCATTCTATTGAGACTGAAGTCTTATTTCGCCGAACATAACTGATTTGAAATTAGAGTAAAAACGGAAACCATTGAATGTATAGGTACATTCATATTACAGTATTATATGCGTTGCGACCCACTTGTGTCAATTTCTAAGTTCCAAATATCAAATATTAGCGGTTAGTTCCTTTAAATCCTATTAGTTAGTATTTTTTTATTCTGCTTTATTAGTTAAATGTTGAATAATCTATCTGGTTACATTTTAGCGTGGATTAAGTCATGATATTTTTATATTTCAGTCAAAAATGTAAACCTGCTTGTAATTTTTCTCTTACCTTGTGATATTCAGATATAAAAAGTTTTCCACTTTGTGATATTCCGATATTGAAAGTTTCAACACCAAAACTAACAAATCGTAAATATTTTACACTATTTACAAATAAACAATAAAACTACAATAATACTGCAGTAACTATACAAACATTGGCGAATTGCGTAATATAAACACACAAAGAAAACTACACCGATTCGCTAACAGTCTCTACACGTTAACCCTTTCAGTTTCATTTTTGACAAATACACAATCAAATTATGTTCTAACATTTCAACAATAACCATACAAATATTAGTGAATTGCGTAATATGAAACATGCACCGAGTTAACCCTTTCAACTTCAATGGAAATGAAATGAAATAGAGTTTAACTGCCTGTTGCGCTTCTCTGGCTGGTTTAAATGGACAAACGCCACACAGTGTTCTATGAAGGAATTTGTTGCCCGGGTAGCGGCACTATGACCTACAAGTACTCGTATATCTAATTATAACTGCCCTCGGTTTATCATCCCACCCGAACGATAAGACAGCTTTTCGCGTTCGAGCCCGCTTCCTGCACCACTGACAAGGTGAAAACACGCCTCAGCCAATGCCGGGATCTAACAAGTTCCATAACAAGTTGGTGTTGCACATAAAAATCTCATGACAGTCGGAATACAAAATGTTCTAATTGATATTTCAATGGTGTTTACGTAGAAATTCATTTGAAAATTGGAATTCGAAATAATAGTAGATGTAGCGCTGCTGTCCGGGCCAAATTCACCTCATGGCACATTGTTTTAAGTAACTGAGATCGGTGTAGAAAATAGAATTTTAACCGCTTTTCATTTCATTCCAAACCAAAAATCACCCTTAATCATGCGTTAACAGGGTTAATTTATCATATCTAGAGACCACGCCGAGTGGCGTAAGTCCCTCTTCATTAAATCAGGCGCTGTCGGTGTTGACCGAGCTCGGGATTTTCCGAAGCGGTATCCTCCTTGCCAGTTTTGCAGGACACAGGGCCTAGTCTAGTCGTTTTAACTGGATGAACCCCACTATCCAGCTCAAATCCACGCCATAACACATTGTGTGGCATTAATCCTTGCCGGAGCAGAAAATAGAAGTTAAACCCCATTTCTTTTCATTCCATACCATCCTTTATCAAGCGTTAATAGGGTTAATTTATATCCAGATAAATTAATAATAAAAATAAATAAAAGATATCATGTAAATCTTTGTTTGTTATAAGTTTTATCTTTCATCTTTAAAAAAAAAATAAATAAAAAAATATTCACACATTAACGTGAATTAGCGCCAGCGGTCGTCAAGTAGTCGTGTAATAATAGCAATGCACCAAAACGCCTGGGGTTCACACGGAAGTGACGGAAAATATCGAAGATTGCCGCCTGATGGGAGTATGACGCAGGGCAGTTCAATGAAATATTCAATATTTATCTCAAATAATGTAATTGCCCGTCCATTCGGACGAAAAAAAAACCCCATGATATTGTTATTTTATTTTCTATAAATATGCTATCGATAGATAACAATAAATAGTGTTTCTAAATTTGAACTGTTTTTGTTTATTCTGACTATCGTTAAAAAAACAGTCGATACAGTCATTTCAGGACTAACATATGGCTCAATTTCAGTAAATGGATTGCGCGTAGATGTCTTTAGCATTGAGAGGAAACTGGAGAGAACAGATGAGGCTGGACAAGCGACGCGTTGGGAATCAAAGCCACATCACTTAACTCAATGAAAAATTATCTGGCCCCCTCCTCCAACCACCACTAACAACAACCGGGGGGGGGGGGGGGGGGTTGGGATGGCCTGGGGGTCTAGAGTGCCGCGCTTCGACCTCTAGCTGACCGGTCACCTCTGGCTTGCGGCTGTGGTTTCGATCCCTTGTGTGAGCGTATGTGGCTTTGGAGATAGGGGCGCCTTCTCAACCTCGTGGGTTTCCTCCGAGCACTCCGGTTTCCTCCCACTGCCAAAGACCTCTACTCGCAAGCGAATTATTAGAAATAAAATTAAACCATATGTTAGTCCCGAAATGACCTAGTTTGTGTCGAGTGGACGTTAAACCCCATCTCTCTCTCTCTCTCTCTCTCTCTCTCTCTCTTTCTCTCTCTCTCTCCCAACAACAACCCACTGAAAAGAGTTAGAGAATTCTGTTTGTAATTACTTTCCCTCATAGTTCAATGTATGGCGTATGTCCGTCTTCATTGGCCCAGTTTGGAACAGAACAATAGGACGTTAAACCCCATTTCATTTTATTTCATTTCTAAGTAAACAAGGTGACGGTCAGTTTTATATATCACAGATTTTATAATAAGGGAAGCAATCCAGGTATCATAGAGGGGGTACAATAGCAAATTATTTGCTTATTGACTTCAATGTTAAATTGCTTTAACATCACAGCCGGAAGCTGTTTGCTCAAAATTTCGTTGATTCTAAACTTTGTAGGCACATAGGGGAACGCATATGTTTATATAGGTGTGACCGTTTAGATTATTTGCTAAGAGGAATTAATGTTCACTGCGGTCAAAGTTGAACCAATCTGCAAGATGGAGATAAGATTATTGTGGGGTTTGACCTTTGATAATCATATTAAAGCGAGAACTTCATATTTTCCAATAAAGTCAAAATATAATTATTAATTTCTAAGTCAAGTCTTTTGCTCAATAGGTTGTCAACCCACTTTTATACAATCATAGGCATTATTTCCCACACTTAAAAAAATCATTCTCATCTGAAATAATAACACAATTACCTCCTTTGTTTTTCTATTCTCCCCATGGTATAGTTATATTCAAACGTTTGAATTTGAAGTTGAAAATTATATTTTTGTCAATTTCTCAACTGGCAATAGTGAATTATTAGATTCATAGGATTATTCTTTAACATGGTAGGACTGTTTATAGATACCATCTATTTTGAAGTTTTATTTTTATACATTTTAAAAATATAACTTTAAAATATGAAATTCTCGCTATAATATATTTAATAAGTCGTACAGTGGCGGACTAATGATCCTGCAGTCTAGTGAATGCCTTTCGTCCCGTTACATAAAACGACCGTAGCGCCTCTTTCAGGGCAAAATTGCCCCCATACAGCATACTGCATTGTGTAGACGTCTCCATTATCCCAGTAAGGACGTTAAACCCCATTTCATTTCATTTCTGACGAACAATCGCTTTTAAGAGACAATGAATCTCAAGAGAATGTGTCTTTGTGTTGGTATTTTTGGGGGGTTTATTTTTCATTTTGTACATATTGATATCAGAATTTGATTGAAAAAAAGACGATTTTCTCTCATAAGGGTGAATGGATCAGCTTTGATATTTCAAAAATTGTATCGGTTCTTCTTCGCGGCATCAATTTCTTTTTGTTCCTGTACTCTCGTTTGATATCTTATTTCACCAAGATGTTCAATACAATCCTGCTTAATCTGTACCACATCACCGAATATACAATCACCATTGTCCATCACAAGTCGGTTTCCTGAAATAAATACCGAAACATACAGCTAACAAAATAGCTTTAAAAGTCATTACGGGGAAACTACTACACAGCGTCACATGCTTAACCTAGTGGATATTCGTCGGGTCCTCTCCGGTTTCCCCAAGTACACAAGTGAATTATAGAAATATCTTTTCATTTATCCTTGGTCTCAAATCGGCATTTTATAGTTTGTGTCGCCCCCCCCCTCTCTCTCTCTCCCTCTCGCTCTCTCTCTTGACTACACTCGACTCAATGGCAGACCTTGTGACAAAACACACAAGAGTTAACCATGCGGCCAAAGTGGCAATGCATTAAGCAGCTGCTGATGCCCATAACAGTAACTCTCTCTCTATCTATCTATCTCTTTCTCTCTCACTCTCATACTGTTTCTACCTTCTGGTTCTCTATGATCAGCATCATATCTGTCAGCTTCAAGACTTAGGTACTGATCCAGACCGAGTTCTTCAATACAGTCATGTTTTGGTATAGTAACATGCGAAGCTGCTTCTAAGCAATCACCATCCGTCATAACACTAATATTGTTATCGGTTAATGCTGAAAAAATAATTAATAATAGTCAGGCGCGTGTTTGGTGTTGGGTTGATGTGGTGCCAGAATAACAGAACGAATCACTTATCTCAGCGACATGTCCCAAGAACAGGCTGTATATTTTCTCAGCACTCCCCTCCTCATAGAACACCTTACCTCATTCTATGCATATACTCAGGCCACTCAGTGCAAGATCTAGACAACCAATAGCGTTTCTACATTTCACACCTGCATTACCAGAAAAGGCATCGGGGATCGGATGCAGGCCATGCCGACATGAAAATAAATAAATATATATTTATGGACCCCGTAGGTCTTCCTTGGGCCTGTACATAATACTATGCTTACCTTGACAGTCTGAGATTCCTGTGTACATGAACGAAATGAAAATCTAAAAACAAAAACAAAACACAGGTATAAAAATTGTTATGTATTGATTGTAGATCATTACCGTACCTTTAAGATTAAGGTAAAACAAGTTGTAGTCGGGACTGAGGTAACTTTATTCCGGCAGTTCGATTTATTCAAACGAACGCATCTGCAGTCAACGCACGTGCACAGAAAAGGCGTGCTATACTGTTGAGTGTTATTGGGCCGTCTACTTACTCAGTTCTACGTAACCAAATATCACCAAATAATTCCAATAGCTCGCTTGCAGTGGGATGATACCGATAGACCCGGAAAAAACGTGAGATTGGACTTGCGACACTACTCCCCATTAATCCCACTGCTAAAGACCCCTACGCGCAAGCGAATCATTGAAATAAAATTAAACCATATGTTAGTCCCGAAATGACCTAGTGTGTGTTTAGTGGACGTTAAACCCCATTTCTCTCTCTCTCTCTCTCTCTCTCTCTCTCTCTCTCTCTCTCCCCATTAAGCGGAAGAGTCCCGAAATGACATTGTTTATCTGATAAAGTAAAACATGACACTACTTACCATGAAAACTATACACAGAACCATTTCTATATGGGGTACAACAATGACGCTATGACGGTGACTGGAAGATCGCGCTTCGACCAGGGTAACATCGCATACAAATATGACGAGGGTAATATTCGTCTTTTATTTGTAATAGCCAACCAATTAGAAACTAGTGCAACGCCTAACAACTGAACACCCATTAACATCTCAATATCATTTTCTTTTAAATTTTATACTAAATTATACACAGACTGATACAAAATATCGAATTTTCAATTTGTAATCAAACGGGAATAATGCTTCCAAAATATTTAAATACCTTCTTAATGGGATATTTATTATTTATTTTTTTCAATGACTGATTAAATAAGTGTTGTCTAATATTACGCCATATGGGGGTGATCGGATCGGCTGGAGAAGCTCTTTTCCTTATGGAACATTCATATACAGGGAGTTCTGAGTTAGGTTCGGGTTGTAGTTATGGTTACTTACCCTTTATGATAGTTCCTAACCCCAGGTCCTTGAAATATCAAATTCACCATGGAGAAATTTCCGACCTGCCAAACCCGCCTTGAAAATAGACTCCTCTATTCAATATTGCGCAACACCTAATTGCATTATCAATTTTGGTCAATGAATTAAAAGGCCATATTAACGAATAATGATAAAAATGGGGAAAAAAGGGTTTTATTTGAAAAACGACCTACGAGCACAGCTGTAGTAAGGTCAGTGATAAGTTGTATTGGGAGACTACTTATTTCATGAATTATAGATTTATTTCATGAATATTCATGAATATTATACTGCATCGCTTTGTCGGGGTATCGGCCATTAACGTTGTATAATTAGGGGGAGCCAGGTTGTTAAACGGGTAAGGCGCTGGCTCCCTATTCTGGGCTTCATGTTTTCGATCCCTGTAATGGCCGAGAAAGTTCATCAGAATTTTACGACGTGGTTTTCCTTGTCAGTGGTGCAGGGCCGAGGGCCTGATGATTACAGCTGTCTAGTCGCGTTTATACATTGGCATACACGTAAAAGAACACTTGGCAAATGAAATTCGATATAAGAGTAGACCATAGTGCCGCTGTTCGGGCAAAATAGCCCACTGTATGGTCGTTTTCATTAGCCCAGAGCAGAACAGTTGAGCTTTAAACTCCATTTCATTACATATTATGATTCCATGCAATATCATGCAGATATTCGAAGGTGGAAACTGGCTGGGGGGGGGGGCAGCCTATTGAGTTCATTTTCACAGAAAAGGTTGATTTCTAAAATCGGCGATATTGGCTGGGGAGTAAGTCCGATGGGTCGACCAAGCCCTGTAAATATGAACTCAATTCCCCCACCTTCGAACCTTGTGCATAGTTGTCTCGTGGAATGGCTTTTAAATTGAATTGACAACACATGGCTAATGAAGACGATCATGCCTTGTGAAATTTGTCCGACAGCGTGTCAACCTACTCTTCTCGTCTATTGATCAAACAAATGGGTAGTTTACGTGCGCGCCAAACAATTAGTCGGTGCACATGGTTCTTGCTCGTTCCAACCACGGGACAAGACGCTTATTTATATTACAGACTGGAAAATTTTGAGAAACTAAATGCCTTGTTTATATAACAGTGTTGCTTTTAAATTGAGATATATGTATATATATAGTAGAATAGTTAATTAAAGCTGCTCTTTGGTAATATAGAAGGCAGATAGCTAGCTTATATTTAATGTATGTCAGAATGAAGTAAAGTGGAGAATTTTTTACCTGGACGTATTTTTTTTATTTATTTATGCATTTATCTACCGTAAACAAAGAAGTACTTGTACTTTATCTATATATATATATATATAGAAAGGGGTCTTTAGCAGTGGGGGGAAACCGGAGGATCCGGAAAAAAGAGGTTAGACAGGCTATACCATACTCCTTGTCACGGACAACCGGGGAATGGAACTGTGTGTTACCCCCCTCCCCCCTCTCTCTCTCTCTTCTATACCGACCGGAATTTTGAAGACGAGTATACGTCACGTAATGTGATATAACACGTATTTAGTCTTATTCATGATCAGATACCCAAAATTGGTATAACGGGTTCGACCCTTGCATCCTGAAACCAGACTGAAAAATCCATAACAACTTTTCTCGGCCTACACAAAGATCGTCAACCAGTAAATGAGCCCGTTGTAAGTGCTGGGATATTGACCACATATATACAAAGCGCATTATATACCTATAGACGCATGGAGATGTAGGTCAGTAATTATTGCGACAGTCGACATGCATCCACAAAGTGTCGTCTGCTAAAATCTTACGACACTGAGTTATCTTCCCGGAAATAGATATGTAACAGTTGTTTTAACGGTTTAAACACGCAGCAGCACACAGGTCAGTAAATTGATTATAACATCGTGTTCCATTCGATGAACGTTACATAATGACATTCGTATGATTCCTGTATGCATTACAAATATGAGAAAATTGTTCAAACGGACAGAGAGAGAAAGAGAGACTGTCAGTTGTTAGATATATAAACAGAATGATTGATAGCCCATAATAACTAAGTATGTCACACGCCCGCATTGACTTGGTCATCTACTTATTCATATCGTCTTGACCTTTATTCAAATTAGTTGGCATTTCGACTGAGAGTCTTAATACATGAAATGGGGTGGTATTAACGACCTACTTTTCTGCACCAACTTGGCTAATGAGAGAGAGAGTGAGAGAGAGAGAGAGAGAGAGAGAGAGAGAGAGAGAGAGAAAGAAATGGTGTTTAACGCACATTCGACACAAACTAGGTCATTTCGGGTCTAACATATGGTTTAATTTTATTTCAATAATTCGCTTGCGCGTAGGGGTCTTTAGCAGTGGGAGGAAACCGGAGTGCCCGGAGGAAACCAACGAGATTGAGAAGGCGTCCCTAATGAAGACAGTGTGCTATGAGGTGAATCTTTGACTCATTGGCGTTTCCACCATCTCTTCGTCGAATTTCAAATGTCAAAGGTTCTTTTATGTGTACACCAACGTGTTCACAGGACCTCGGGTTTTCGTCCTATCCAACCGAATAGATCCTGTTAGGTAACAAAGAATACAATGTCTATCTCCTGCTTTGAAAATGTTTAATTTCGCATTTTGTTTCACCCTGGAAGATATTGATTTTCAAGTGTACACAAACATTTATCGACCGATAAGCACTGAGGCGTAACCAGGCAGGTGGTTGTTACAAGGTAGAATGTGGATCAATTAAATATATTGAACGTGGAAGACATGTCATACCTAAAACGGGCATACGCCATACAGTGTGTTGTGGAGGAAATTTTGCCCGGGCATCAGCACTGTGGCCTACCATTATATCGAATTGCAACTGCAAAGGGATCTTTTACGTGTACGTCAATGTATACACGGAACCTCGGTTTAATGTCCCATCCGAACGACTAGACAGTTGTCCTTGTCAGGCCTCTGTCCTGCATCACTGACAAGGAGAGTCCAAAAAGGACCATGAACTGTCTCGGTCATTGCAGGGATCGAACACGCGAAATCCAGGCTAGCGAGTCGAAGAGATGAAACTTGAGTGTTTAGTAGAACAGTTGTAGTAAAATCTAAGTTTTTCAAGTGCGCGTTTTGGCAGTATTTTTCCGTCTCACCAATGTATGGGACCGCTCCCATACAACCGGGCTTCACACTGGCGTTCCATAAGTGTCTTTGAAACCTACTTGCTATTGTCGGATCCTAACTACTAGGCAGTGAGAGTAGACCGGTTGACCCAGAGGAAATCCACGAGGTTGTACAGGCGACTCTACTCCTTGTCACGTAGAACCGGGGAATCGAAACTACACCCGTTGACTCAATGACAGACCTAATTATACAACACGCAAGCGCTGCCCCCCCCCCCCATGGAAAAGTCACAGCTGCGTATTTATTTGCTTCGCAAAATCTGCTAGGTGACTTGCATGGTTCTTAAGCAACGTCCGCGAGTTTCAAACATCTAACCGTTGCTTCAATACTCAGCAATTCCCGAAGTTTTACGCCCGTTGTGTTTACACGTGACTAATTAGCATTGAACAATCAGAGGTCGTAGCACATAACACACTGTAAACAAACATGACGGCTTCCATAGAAAAAGAAACAGACAAGTTTACAGCCGTTGAAAGTTTTTTTTCAATTGAGAAACTCACGGAAAACACACAAAAAAGCAATTGAAGCAGTTTTAGGAACTAAAGATGTGTTTATTTGCACGAAAACCGGCAGTGGCAAGTCTCTTTGCTATGAATGTGTTCTGATAAGTCTCCGATATTTTTAACGAAGGAATCCGATAGGCTCCCAAGCTGGGCTTGTTACCCAATCAAACTTAGTGCCGAAATATGCGGGGTATTACGTGAAGGGCTTGATAAGATGTATGTAGTTAAGGCGAGATCAAGTCTTCTATTGAAGATGGGGGACTTGTTACCTTGGTTGTTAGTATAAATATTTAACCTGGTTGTTAGTGTCATTCCATGAGAAAACCATGCAAAATCATGCAGAATCGGGAAGGTGGGGGTCGGCAGATCCAGTTCATCTTGGGGAGATTTTATGGACTCCTCAAGACTACTTCACAGCCAGAAGAACCGATCTCAAAATTTAACCGTTATCGAGATACAGCCTCGGGCTGATTTTTGGCCAATTTTGCCCCTTTTCGCGTCATTTTCGGTCAAATTTCAGCAACCTATTCTGGCGATGAACTCGATCTGCCGACCCCCACCTTCCCACCTTCTGCATGGTTTTCTCGTGGAATGATACTTAATGGATAACACGTTGACTCTCCATTGACTGAAAAAGTTCATCGGGATTGCAAGGCGTGGATTAGGACAGAGGGCCTGACAAAGGACACTGTATAGTGGTTGGGATGAAAAACAGTAGAAGAACCCTTGGCAGTTGGAATTCGATATCAGAGTAGATCGTAGTGCAAAATTTCCGTCATACCACACTGCATGAGGATGCAAAATGGAGGTCTGACAAGGACACTTGTCAAGTCATTCGGATGAGACGGAAAACAGAGGACCCGTGTATACATTATCGTGTACGTAAAAGATCCACTGGCAGTTGAAATTTGATATAAGAGTAGGCCATAGCGCAGCTGCCCGGGCAAAATTGCCCGCTAGTAAACCGTATAGCGTATGCTCGTCTTTATTGTTCCAGTCGGAGCAGAACAGTAGGCAATCCAACCCCATTTCGTTTCATTTCTTTGACTTGGTATTGTATTTACGTATATTTTATTTATTATTCCTAATAGTTCTACTAAGGTCTTTTAGGTGTTGTAACACAATGTAAAGCTGGTCGGATCAACTGCCAAAGGATCTTTTACGTGTTCGCCAATGTCTACACGGGACCTCGTCCTGCATTACTGGGCAAGGGGAAATCACGCAGGAAAATCGGTATGAACTTTCCCCGCCAATGCAGGGATCGAACACCCGACCCCCAGGCTAGCGAGCCAATGGCTTTCACACTTAGCCATGCGTCCCGCCACAGTAGTAGAAAAAGTTACTGCAAACACAGCTATTTGGCTCAACTTGCACCATCTATTGGACCATGGCAGTCCTCTGTTTTCCGATGCGATTCATGGCATGGCGGGTAACCAGGCGCGGATCCAGAGGGTTGGACCCCCCCCCCCTGCTCAGCTACATAAAAAAAATAATGCCTTGCATCAATGAAATTACATCACAAAGTGCTCCGATTTCTCCGTTTAAATAGCTCAATTTGTATGTATACCTATGTAATTTAGAGACGATGATGGCAGATTTCCGTAACAGAAACCTGGCAAACCCCCTCCTGCATCGATGTTCCTAAAGCAACGACTGCGAGTTTTACATCATCTCGACGTTGCCAGATTGTTACACAATTCCCGAACTTTTAGCTACGTTATCTACAGACAGGTGAACAGCGATAGCTTCCAGTCAGGGGTTGTAACATAGTAACCTGCACGGAAACCTTGACATTGAACGAACATTGAACTTTGCAACTCGAGTATTTTAGCTTGAAATCACGAGTATTCGCGACAATATATGAATCTGTTATGATAGATTCATAATCATAAGCTGGGCCTGTACCGAATCGCAATTGGTACCGAAATATGCAGGGCATTGTTACACGAAGGCCTTGATAAGATGTAAGTAGTAAAAGCGAGATCAAGTCGTCAATTGAAGATTCTTTGCACCGATGTTAGCCCCCAAACAGTGCACGTCAAATCCATTAAGCATTTTATTATAATGTTCGTTACTTTTACTTGTAAATACGTCAAGGAAAACATCCATTCTCGTAACTTAGTCAAACAGGGTACCAAGCCAACCCGCCACGCTGAGATTCTCAGTGACAATATACTGAGCAACTGATAATAATGTTATAGTATCTTCAATAGAAGGCTTTATCTCGCTTTAACTCGGTACACCTTATCAAGGCTTTCACATAAATACCCTACATTTTTATTTCAAAGTACACTTTGAATATTATCGAGAAGTAGTAGGTAATCATAAATGAAATGGGACTTTTCTGAGGAGGGTCGGGTCATTGGTAAACGCGTTTGGGTTGAGCCAGCAGGTCGGTCATTGAGTCAACTGGCGTGTTTTCGATTCCCCGCTTGTACTTGACCAGGAGTACAAAATGCCGTCAAACACTGTGGGGGTTTTCTTGGTCCTCTGATTTCTTCTCACTGCTAAAAATATAGGGGCTAGCTAGTCATTGAAATAAAATTGAACTGTGTGTTAACCACGGAATGACTTATTTTGTCTGCAGTGGACGTTAAACACTCCACCCTTCTCTCTCTTTTTCTATTGACGACACATGACCCAATGGCAGACCTTGTGATGAAACGCACAAGCGTTAACAATTCGGCCGCAGTTGTAGCACTATAAGTCGTGGAGACCGAAAGTAGTGAACCGGTCGCCACATTCTACGTATGACCCATGCATCTTTTCTTACTACATATTTTGGGTGGCCTTGTGGTCGTCTAGAATTTATCTCCGATCGCCTTTGCTTCTCCTTCACGTCGTGTATTACTTCTTAGTGTTTCCTTAAGACGTTTATCTTACCAGGAGCAACAATGTAACTGTTCGTTTCTACATTTTATACCAAGCTGGATACATACACGCATAGTATAGATTACAATACTAAAATCAATGTCAGCCACTAGCCAGCCAAACCCATTGAGTGATTTTTCTGCCGTCTAGGAATTCAGATGGAACCTAAATGCGTCTATCTTAAAAACCTACAATGACTTTTGTTAAAGCCTCATGGATATCATGCACAGTCGTGCATGTTCATGACCATGAACCTGTGCAATCAACGATATGATTGGTTAAATTAAGCCAAATGACGCAGTAGGAATATCTCGAATCACCTGTATTTTGTTGAAAGATAAAACCAGTTCTATACCTCTTTTTTATGTAACCATGTCAATCATTGACTTAGTTGATTTACGTACTTTGAGAACATATATGTGAATCTACTGACTTGCCAAAGATATTAATTAATGAAATATTAAGCCATCTTATTTCTCGAGCAAAAAATCTTCTAAAAGTGCTACACAGTGGCAATGCACTAAGCAAGGGCTATTGCCCCCGACAGTAACAATCTATAGATGTTTGATAAGCTGTTATTTTGCTATTATAAATATCTATTTTGTATGATAAACCTTCGTGTGGTTATATTATTTCACTGTACAAGTACGGTTCAGTACAGTCTTTTTGTAACGTTTGCCAGGGAACTATTGTTATTGTTATTCTGATATTATATCGGTGAAAATTATAAGGGAAGTCACCATTCATTAAACCATTAATCATTTCAGTATTTCAGATTTTAAGTTGAAGTACAGATTATGACGTCATTAGAAGATAAAGTTGTTATAATAACGGGTATGTCAATTTAAATTATAGTAAATTCTCTTTAAATAATACAGTTTGTATGGGAAATAATCTCAATGTTTATTCCAAAAGCACGAGGTTTTGACAAGTTTCCTCTTGTTGTTATCAACCACATGAATTGCATTTAGTAAACTTGAGGTACAATATATGAAATCCATAGTACAACCATTATACAGTATCAAAATAAAAGAAAAAGCTAAAAGATTATCTCCACAACAACAAATAAATTAAAGTATTTAGCTTTAAATACTAGTAAGTATTTTTTTACTACTAAATGGTATTTAAATACTTGTAAATTCATTTTAAATAATAGTTATCCACGTTTTAAAGAAATGCTAAATCCGTTTTCAAAATTACTAGTACATCCGTTTTCAAAATAGCTAGTAAATCCCTTTTCAAAATAGCCAGTAAATCCGTTTTATATACCAGTAAGTAATTTCCTATTACGCAAACACGACTAAATTCATTTTAAATACTAGTAAATTAATGTTTAAATACTAGTAAATTATGTTTAACTACTTGTAAATTCCTTTTAAATAATAGATAATCCCTTTTAAAAAACATAGTCAGTTCCTTTTAATTACTAGTAAAACCCTTTTTAGATTCAAGTAAATACCTTTTAGATTCCTCTCTAAATATTAGCAAATTAACTTTAATGGAACTCCAAAATCTGTAAAAGGCTCAATTTAACGTGTCTGACAGTTTTGGCTTCATATATAGCTTTAAATACTAATAAATTAATGTTTAAATACTAGTAAATTATGTTTAAATACTTGTAAATTCCTTTTAAATAATAGATAATCCCTTTTAAAACTGTTATATCAATTGAAATCGCCGCTAGAAGCGTAGACCCATCATCATCGAGTTGGAACTTCCCAGAGAAGGTTGAGGAATAGCCCAGTCTCCGCCCTCGCACCGCTAGATCTATTACCGTGAAACGTTCATCTGGAATTTGAATTGTTTTGAACCACAGGGCCCCCTAAACCGCGGGGCCCTGGGCCTGGGCCCCTCAGGTCCATGCCTAAACTGGGCCCTGCCTTACCCACCTTTTATTTAGTATAGCGCACACAACTGCCATACCAATTACAAAAGCATGTTTTTTGTTTCCTGCAATAAATCTTATAGAATTTGATGGAGGTTTATTTTGTGTCTCTAATAGGTTCTGGTGCTGGAATAGGACAAGGCATAGCTCTTCACCTTGCTCAGTTCAATGTTAAACTTGTTCTAGTTGATATAAAAGTGGACAGAAATAACGAAACGAGTCAACAATGTCAGGCCATCGGTCTCAGTAAAGACAAGGTACATGAACTACATTAAATATGCATTATGTAAGATTTAGATAAAGAGCTTGAGGTTGTTGTTTTAGTTCAAACATAGGTAATAAAATGAATTATCGAAGACTTTATTGGTGTTTGAAGTTTTGGCAAGATTGTCAATACTTTCTATTGATTTCATGCCGCCATCCTATTTACTCTGATGCTATTAAGGATAGCCACAGGGTAAAACTCATTTATTTCTAGTACTTAACGGTACCAAAGAACAATGTAACTCAAGTATAACACATTCCCAACTAAAAGATAACCCATTCCTAAATGTTGGGTCTTCTGGCTAGTGTAACTAAAGTATAACTCTTTCCCAACTAACGGATCGTCCATTCCTAAATGTTGGGTCTTATACGTACCAGTGTAACTAAAGGATAACTCATTCCTAAATTGGTCAAGAAACGCTTCTTTTGTTAGCCTGGAATAAGGAACATGATCATTGTAACGAATTAAATGATTTAACGGAATACACAAGATTGTGTGGAGTTATGGTGAAATCAATGACTATATTTCAGATATTAACTTTGGGCTGCGATGTACGAAAAGAAGAAGACCTGCAGAATGTAGTTGATACGACAATAAAAACATTTGGTTCCATTTATGGCCTTGTAAGTTACACTGTCATCGTTGCAATGAAACGAAATGGGGTTTATATAGTCCTACATTTCTGCAACGATTGGGCTGATCAAGGAGAGCATACGTTTATGAGGGAAATTTTGTCCTGAAATGGGGTTTAGCGTCCTATGGATTGCTTTGACTGGGCTAATCAAGAAGTGAATACGCCATATAGTGTGCTTTTGGGGACATTTTGCCCGGAGAGCGGCGCTACGACTTTTTCTTATTCCGAATTCTGTCATGGGGGCTTTTACGTGCACACCAATATGAACACGAGAACCCCGGTTTTTCATCCCATCCGAATGTCTAGACAATGTACTATTCAGGCCTCCCGTCCTGCATCTGCCTCCCGTCCTGCATTTCTGACAAGGGGGCTTCGCTGCTCCTTACTAGATAAAGATCAACCTTTGTAATCGGCACCCAAACGTACCATGTGTATTGACAAGGAGGGGTCACGGGGTGTAGAATGAAATGCCAATGGCTGTCCACTTAAAGAATCATAAATGCGTTTGAAATGATAAGATCAAACATAGATTCGTGATTTTAGACATATTAACCATTTAATATTTTATTGGCAACCACCTATTAATGCGTGGTGTTCACCCGCCGGTGTATCACACTTTTTGGAAGTCAATAACTCTGCTTTTAAATGAACCAGAATGTTCAAATGTGATGTGTATTATCTGAATGCCTTGTCTGAGTTCGGTGATGAGCATCTTGTCCTTATATCCCCGTCCGTCCTTCCGTTGTGGCGTGCTATACGGCGACGGAAAATAGTCTCAAAGCGCATAAAGATCGCCAAACGCGTGGTAAAGCGTGGTAGGCACGCCGGATGTCGTACTGTGGTCTCCATGTTCGCAAATGATCTCCGAGTCGTTTGTTTGAGCACGTTTAAAACAAACGCCAAGGTTTTGCGATCAGGCCTGGAAAGCAGCTACATCGTGTTTTTTTCAAGTTTGTATATATTTGGACATATTCTCGCATTGTGTTCGCGATCTTGCGCATTTTATGGTCGCCGTACGGTAACAGCAGCGCAGTAAGGACGCCACCACGGTCTGACGGGTGCATTCTAGGCATTTCCTAAACATAAACAGATTCATTGCTCGAGGCTGTACAAAATACAAAAACGACATTGCAAGCAACAAATAACGTGTCATCTAAGTATTTTGGGAGCTTGGGGGGGGGGGGGCATCAGCCTTGTTGGTTTAATTTCTTTTGGTACTGAATTAACTTTATTTTCGCTAGGTTAATAATGCTGGGGTTGGTATAAATCAGAGTATAGAGAATTTAGATATGGATAATTATGATAATACAATGAGAGTTAATCTCCGGGCACCTGTTTATTTGTCTAAGTTGTGTATACCATATTTGAAACAGAGTAAAGGTGAGACTTAACTACTTTTTTATCTACATCCATAGAAAACGCCAGTCCTTCTTATCAGCATACACCCGTCAGGCCTGCTGCGATATCACCTCGGTGGAAGCGGACGTTAAATAAAACTAATTCACACACAGGCCTGCATAGGCCTGCTACGGCGACGGAAAATGAGCCCATGGCGCGTCAAAATCGTCATAAGCGTGGTAAAAGATATTAGTCTCAATGGACGGCAATGTTCGCAGAGTCACGGTGTTGATTTTGAGCATGTTCAAAACAAAAGCCAAGGTTCTCCGATCTGACCTGGGGAACTGTGAGAAATCGACCTTTTCAAGTTTTTTTTAGACTTTTTCTCGCGTTGAGTTCACATTTGACGGCGACCTTGTGCATTTGCCAGTGAGAGAGAAATGGGGTTTAACGTCCACTCGACACAAACCAGGTCATTTTGAGACTAACATATATATGGTTTAATTTTATTTCAACAATTCGCTTGCGGGTAGTTGTCTTTAGCAGTGGGAGAAAACCGGAGGACCAGGAGAAACCCCACGAGGTTGGACAGGCGACCCTACTCCTTGTCACGTACAACTGGGGATTCGAAATCACGCCAGTTGACTCAATGGCAGGCCGTAGCGCGCACGCTAACCATTCGGTCATCCAACCCACCGTGAAGACATGTAAAACGAAATTTTGAACTATAAGAAACAAAAGAAATGGTATATGTGTTATAATCAAATTGTGTTGGGGGTTACGATATTATATATTTATTGTGCTTTTATAGGTTCAGTGGTCAATATGTCCAGTATTTTAAGTCAGAGAGGGGTAAGCATATTTCATGTATATATAATTACATATATGTCTCCTGTTCCCAGATGCGGACTTGGTAGCTTTGGGCCTGGGGACAAAAATGGCGGTGAATAATATGTGGCATGACGAAAAGACGAAACTATTTTATTCACATTTAACATTTCGCGCATTTAGGCCATTATAATTTTCAGTTGATGCAAAGATTAATTTTATTTATTTTGAAAATAATATATTATGCTATTATTTTTCCATTTGGGGCCAATAGACCCCTGGCCCCAGTTGGATCGTGTACCACGTCCGTCATTCATAGGCCCAGCCAACAATACAAAATCTGTGAAGAATGTCTATGTGTGATCATTGGGGGTATTTTATTTAGAAAACAACAAATTAACTTTGAGAATACAATTATGTTTGTGACCATCATTGGCAGAGTCAGCTCGGCTTAAAGGCTTGTTTCTAGAAAATATCTATATTGTGTAGTTTAATGTCTAAACCATATTTATAATTCCAGTACCCCTTACTTGCGGTGTATTCTATGACGAAAGCAGCCCTGAATCATTTTACACATTTATTTGCTGCGGGTATGTGTATAAATTATAGTCAATCATATCGTTGTTTGTTAATGTTTATAGGTCTATGTGAAGGATGTAATGACGTACTTTGCATCCTGGGTTCAGACCCGAAGACAGAGGGCTGCAGCTGGTACAACGCTCCGGGGCCCATTATTAATCGCCAGAGGGCCCATAAATATCGACATGGCGTCTGTATTTGCGTCACAGCCTCCGATTCCCTACTCGGGCCATGCAGGGGTAAATTTGGAATGTCTAGTACACTGAGAGAACCAAACCAAGTCATTGGTAGATTCTGATGTTCATTACTTCGTAATATTGCTAAACCATCCTTTAAAAAATCGGGAATGTCCGAATCCGGAACATTATAGCCGAGAGCCCAGTTGTCGACGCTTGGACTACCGGTAGCAGATGTTCGTTTAATTATTTATTATGTCTGTGAGAGAGAGAGGGTGTTAATGGGACTAACGTCTACTCGACACAAACTGTGTTATTTCTGGACTAGGGAGTTACACGGATGAGCCGGAAAAAACCTACGAAGGTGAACAGGCGACCTTACTCCTTTTAAATACAAGCTTAGAATCAAATAACGCCCACATGCCCCCACCCCAGCAAGGGTCCCTATTTATTCTGTCCGGTAGTTAAGTTGAATCTACAGTTTCTGTTTTGGTGATATTGTAAAATCTTGTTTGTTCTTTTAGAAATGGCAGAGTATGGTGTAAGATGTAACTGTATTTGGTAAGAGCAGAACTTTTTATTTCCACTCCGTAACGAGAGAGAGAGAGAGAGAGAGAGAGAGAGAGAGGGTTTCAACAATTCGCGTGTGTAGCTGGGGTAATTCGGAGTGGACCCGACGAGGACACACGAGGTTAGGCGACGCTGTGCAGTAGTAGAGAGACAGAGATCGAGAGCGAGAGGGACACACACACACACATTTTAAGATTTAACCACCCCTCCCCCATTTAATTAGGTGGTACCCCTCATTTTGGTGTCTTTAATTATTTCAGCCCGGGTTACACAAGGTCTGATTTTAGAGCAAATGCTGGAATAGTGGAACCACCGGATGTAAGTATAAAAGAGGCGGCGAGCAATCCTCGGCTGTAAAAAGTCGTATTTGAGCAGCAAATGAAATAAAATGGGGATAAACGTACTAATGTTCTGTACCTACGGGGAGATGCCGTGCTAAAGGGGTACTTGACTCTTCATCGAATTTTGTTACGTGCAATATACTGGTAAATAGAGTACACAGGTAGGTCTTGATTTTCGTCCCGCATCTCAACGACACCTTGGTCCTTGCCAAGTTCTCCCTCCTCGGTCACTTAAACCAGGTCGAGAATTTCTAAGACATTCTTTTGGTTAACACTAAGATCCAACGGGCAGGGTAGAGGATTTAAATGAAGTGACAGGAAACAGGTCACTGCTTGGAAAACGTAGGCTGCCCTACTCCCTGTAAGGCTTTAAACACCATTTCATTTCATTTCATGTCAATTTATTACCTGTGTTAATTACTAAATACTGCCCAAAAAGAAAATATATGTGAAATGCTGTTTAATTATTCAATGTGATTGGAACAAATTGTAGTCACCTTAATGGTATTGCTTATTTATTATTTATATTTAAGATACATGCAACCCAGTGTTCTATCATACCATTGAAAAGAATAGGTGAACCAGAAGATGTTGGTAAACTCGTTAAATTCCTTCTCTCTGAGGAATCATCTTATATAACGGGCGAGGAAATCAGAATAGATGGTGGAAGAGCGAATCCAGTGTTTCCAATAATATCCAAGTAAACATGGAAAATACACCTTTTTAATTACCGACATTGACATTTAATGGGGTCTTGAAATGCCGATGACTTTGTGCGCTAGGTAACACATCTAGTGTATAATAAACCAATGGTTATATCATATAGAAATGGCTCTTGTGGTTTAATTTGCTCAATTGATAAATTGTAAATGTTTTTCAATGATTACAATTTGATTATGTTTTTGCACAAAATTGTTGTTTTATTTTACGGCTCCTAGAGAAAAGATTGCTATAGGGTATTTATTAAGTTGCCTGTCAACTCACTTCTTCTTCTTATTATTATTATTGAATGTTATCGTTGTTATAGTTGTGAACAATTCTTTGTACAGATGAGGTATATTATTTTTTTTTTAAATATTTGATACAAAAATCTACCATAATCAAAAAAAAATACATTTTTTATGAATTTAATTGATTTGTTATAATTATTTAACCAGCGTGGTTATTTGGTTGATTTCGAATCCTTTGTAAGTGGTAAAAATTGCCCGGCAAGCGACCCCGAATTCGATTCCGGTGTTGACAAAAAAGTATAGGATTTACAAGTCGCTGGCTCGCTAGCCTAAAGCGGACCACCCACGCTTAATATTGTCAATAAATATTGAGCGTGTGTATGCGATATTGAAGCTCGATATAATTGATGTCAATATGATTGAAGAAATCAAAAGGACGTAGATTTTTTATTGACGAACCGTCAATTTTTTTTGCAACAATTGATCGTGTGTGGGTGTCATCAATAATATTGACGCAATATTTCGTTTCCACGAAGCTCTCAAAGTGGGTGTGTGCCCCAAATTCTCCACCTGAGTGGTATTCAATTAAAAGAAAAGTATAATTAGTGTTTTATTTGGGCTCAAGGACAGTTAGGGAAGAAAAACTAGAAATTCTCGAAAAAATTTCAGGTTTACAGACAACGGCGACGGTTTTCTTCGACCGAACACAAATTGGCCACCTATTCGGCTAGCCAGCTATTCGACCGATCCAGCTGGCAACCTGTTCGTTGGCAACCTATTCAGAATTAAGACAACAGTCGCCCAAACTCATCTAATTTTACCAACCAATAAAATCCAACGTTACGTCTATCAAATGAAAGTAGAATAATATATTATTTTTTATCCATTCCTTTAGCTCAGAATAGAGGTGTAATTTCGCATTATCGTACAAAATTCTAGACATTCAACTAAATATATCCCAAAAGGTAATTAAATAGGCTTTCCAGATATTATTATTAGTAAAAGTTGGCACAATCATATTAAAGGGGCGCGCTCTCAACCTGAATATAGCCAATTTTTCAATATTCTATATGTAAAGATAGACCGGTATTTTATTCGAAGTCCAAATTCGGACCATCGTACAAAATTCTGAGCAACCAGCTATATATATTCTGAAAGGTAATTGAATAAGCTTTCCAAATATTATTAGTAAAAGTTGGCACAATCATTTTAAAGGGGCGCGCTCTCAACCTGAACATAGCCAATTTTTTCAATATGATATATGTAAAGATAGACCGATATTTTATTCTAAGTCCAAATTCGGAACATCGTACAAAATTCAGAGCATCCAGCTATATGTATTCTGAAAGGTAATTCGATAAGCTTTCCAAATATTATTAGTAAAAGTTGGCACAATCATATTAAAGGGGCGCGCTCTCAACCTGAACATAGCCAATTTTTTCAATATTATATATGTAAAGATAGACCGGTATTTTATTCTAAGTCCAAATTAGGACCATCGTACAAAATTCAGAGCATCCAGCTATATATATTCTGAAAGGTAATTGAATAAGCTTTCCAAATATTATTAGTAAAAGTTGGCACAATCATATTAAAGGGGCGCGCTCTCAACCTGAACATAGCCAATTTTTTAATATTTTAAAGTGAAAGAACGGCAATATTCCGAGTCGAATTCGTACTATCGTACAAAATTCTAAGCATCCAGCTATATATATTCTGAAAGGTAATTGCACTTTCTTTCTAAATATTATTAGTAAAAGTTGGCACAATCATATTAAAGGGGCGCTCTCTCAACCTACAAATAGCCATTTTTTCAATATTTTAAACTGAAAGAATGGTAATATTCTGAGTCAAAATTCGGACCATCGTACAAAATTCTGAGCAACCAGCTATATATATTCTGAAAGGTACTTGAATAAGCTTTCCAAATATTATTAGTAAAAGTTGGCACAATCATATTAATATTGAATATTGAAACATTGGCTATGTTCAGGTTGAGAGCGCGCCCCTTTAATATGATTGTGCCAACTTTTACTAATAATATTTGGAAAGCTTATGCAATTACCATTCAGAATATATATAGCTGGATGCTTAAAATTTTGTACGATAGTTCGAATTTGGACTTCTAAAAAAATACCGGTCTGTCTTTACATTCAGAATATTGAAAAATTGGCTATTTTCAGGTTGAGAGCGCGCCCCTTTAATATGATTGTGCCAACTTTTACTAATAATATTTGGAAAGCTTATGCAATTACCTTTCAGAATATATATAGCTGGATGCTCAGAATTTTGTACGATAGTCCGAATTTGGACTCGGAATATTGCCGTTCTTTCACTTTAAAATATTAAAAAATTGGCTATGTTCAGGTTGAGAGCGCGCCCCTTTAATATGATTGTGCCAACTTTTACTAAAAATATTTGGAAAGCTTATGCAATTACCTTTCAGAATATATATAGATGGATGCTCAGAATTTGGTACGATAGTCCGAATTTGGACTCGGAATATTGCCGTTCTTTAACTTTAAAATATTAAAAAATTGGCTATGTTCAGGTTGAGAGCGCCCCCTTTAATATGATTGTGCCAACTTTTACTAATAATATTTGGAAAGCTTATCCAATTACCTTTCAGAATATATATAGATGGATGCTCAGAATTTTGTATGATGGTCCTAATTTCAACTCGGAATATTACCGTTCTTTCACTTTAAATGTTGAAACATTGGCTATGTTCAGGTTGAGAGCGCGCCCCTTTAATATGATTGTGCCAACTTTTACTAATAATATTTGGAAAGCTGATTCAATTACCTTTCAGAATATATATAGCTGGTTGCTCAGAATTTTGTACGATTGTCCGAATTTCGACTCGGAATATTACCATTCTTTCAGTTTAAAATATTGAAAAAATGGCGATTTGTAGGTTGAGAGCGCGCCCCTTTAATATGATTGTGCCAACTTTTACTAATAATATTTGGAAATTTTATGCAAATACCTTTCAGAATATATATAGCTGGATGCTTAGAATTTTGTACGATAGTTCGAATTTGGACTTCGAAAAAAATACCGGTCTGTCTTTACATTCAGAATATTGAAAAATTGGCTATGTTCAGATGGAGAGCGCGCCCCTTTAATATGATTGTGCCAACTTTTACTAATAATATTTGGAACGCTTATCCAATTACCTTCCAGAATATATATAGCTGGATGCTCAGAATTTTGTACGATGGTCCGAATTTCGACTCGGAATATTACCGTTCTTTCATTTTAAATGTTGAAACATTGGCTATGTTCAGGTTGAGAGCGCGCC
Organism: Patella depressa; assembly: GCA_948474765.1. NCBI lineage: Eukaryota > Metazoa > Mollusca > Gastropoda > Patellidae > Patella > Patella depressa. The sequence continues at coordinate 87,594,403 of OX419715.1, read as the reverse complement.
CCTTTAATATGATTGTGCCAACTTTTACTAATAATATTTGGAAAGCTTATTCAATTACCTTTCAGAATATATATAGCTGGATGCTCAGAATTTTCTACGATTGTCCGAATTTGGACTTTGAAAAAACTACTGGTCTGTCTTTACATTCAGAATATTGAAAAATTGGCTATGTTCAGGTTGAGAGCGCGCCCCTTTAATATGATTGTGCCAACTTTTACTAATAATATTTGGAAAGTTTATGCAAATACCTTTCAGAATATATATAGCTGGATGCTTAGAAATTTGTACGATAGTTCGAATTTGGACTTCGAAAAAAATACCGGTCTGTCTTTACATTCAGAATATTGAAAAATTGGCTATGTTCAGATGGAGAGCGCGCCCCTTTAATATGATTGTGCCAACTTTTACTAATAATATTTGGAACGCTTATCCAATTACCTTCCAGAATATATATAGCTGGATGCTCAGAATTTTGTACGATGGTCCGAATTTCGACTCGGAATATTACCGTTCTTTCATTTTAAATGTTGAAACATTGGCTATGTTCAGGTTGAGAGCGCGCCCCTTTAATATGATTGTGCCAACCTTTACTAATAATATTTGGAAAGCTTATTCAATTACCTTTCAGAATATATATAGCTGGATGCTCAGAATTTTCTACGATTGTCCGAATTTGGACTTTGAAAAAAATACTGGTCTGTCTTTACATTCAGAATATTGAAAAATTGGCTATGTTCAGGTTGAGAGCGCGCCCCTTTAATATGATTGTGCCAACGTTTACTAATAATATTTGGAAAGCTTATCCAATTACCTTTCCGAATATATATAGCTGGATGCTGAGAATTTTGTACGATGGTCCGAATTTGGACTTCGAATAAAATACCGGTCTATCTTTACATATAAAATATTGAAAAATTGGCTATGTTCAGGTTGAGAGCGCGCCCCTTTAATATGATTGTGCCAACTTTTACTAATAATATTTGGAAAGCTTATTCAAGTACCTTTCAGAATATATATAGCTGGTTGCTCAGAATTTTGTACGATGGTCCGAATTTCGACTCGGAATATTACCATTCTTTCAGTTTAAAATATTGAAAAATTGGCTATTTTTAGGTTGAGAGCGCGCCCCTTTAATATGATTGTGCCAACTTTAACTAATAATATTTTGAAAGCTTATCCAATTACCTTTCAGAATATATATAGCTGGATGCTCAGAATTTTGTACGATGGTCCGCATTTCGACTAGGAATATTACCGTTCTTTCATTTTAAATGTTGAAACATTGGCTATGTTCACGTTGAGAGCGCGCCCCTTTAATATGATTGTGCCAACTTTTACTAATAATATTTGGAAAGCTTATTCAATTACCTTTTAGAATATATATAGCTGGTTGCTCAGAATTTTGTACGATGGTCCGAATTTTGACTCGGAATATTACCATTCTTTCAGTTTAAAATATTGAAAAAATGGCTATTTGTAGGTTGAGAGCGCGCCCCTTTAATATGATTGTGCCAACTTTTACTAATAATATTTGGAAAGCTTATGCAATTACCTTTCAGAATATATATAGCTGGATGCTTAGAATTTTGTAGGATAGTTCGAATTTGGACTTCGAAAAAAATACCGGTCTGTCTTTACATTCAGAATATTGAAAAATTTTCTTTCACTTTAAAATATTAAAAAATTGGCTATGTTCAGGTTGAGAGCGCCCCCCTTTAATGTGATTGTGCCAACTTTTACTAATAATATTTGGAAAGCTTATCCAATTATCTTTCAGAATATATATAGCTGGATGCTCAGAATTTTGTACGATGGTCCGCATTTCGACTCGGAATATTACCGTTCTTTCATTTTAAATGTTGAAACATTGGCTATGTTCACGTTGAGAGCGCACCCCTTTAATATGATTGTGCCAACTTTTACTAATAATATTTGGAAAGCTTATCCAATTACCTTTCAGAATATATATAGATGGATGCTCAGAATTTTGTACGATGGTCCGCATTTCGACTCCGAATATTACCGTTCTTTCACTTTAAATGTTGAAACATTGGCTATGTTCACGTTGAGAGCGCGCCCCTTTAATATGATTGTGTCAACTTTTACTAATAATATTTGGAAAGCTTATTCAAGTACCTTTCAGAATATATATAGCTGGTTGCTTAGAATTTTGTACGATGGTCCGAATTTCGACTCGGAATATTACCATTCTTTCAGTTTAAAATATTAAAAAAATGGCGATTTGTAGGTTGAGAGCGCGCCCCTTTAATATGATTGTGCCAACTTTTACTAATAATATTTGGAAAGTTTATGCAAATACCTTTCAGAATATATATAGCTGGATGCTTAGAATTTTGTACGATAGTTCGAATTTGGACTTTGAAAAAAATACCGGTCTGTCTTTACATTCAGAATATTGAAAAATTGGCTATGTTCAGGTTGAGAGCGCGCCCCTTTAATATGATTGTGCCAACATTTACTAATAATATTTGGAAAGCTTATGCAATTACCTTTCAGAATATATATAGATGGATGCTCAGAATTTTGTACGATAGTCCGAATTTGGACTCGGAATATTGCCGTTCTTTCACTTTAAAATATTAAAACATTGGCTATGTTCAGGTTGAGAGCGCGCCCCTTTAATATGATTGTGCCAACTTTTACTAATAATATTTGGAAAGCTTATTCAAGTAGCTTTCAGAATATATATAGCTGGTTGCTCAGAATTTTGTACGATGGTCCGAATTTCGACTCGGAATATTACCATTCTTTCAGTTTAAAATATTAAAAAAATGGCGATTTGTAGGTTGAGAGCGCGCCCCTTTAATATGATTGTGCCAACTTTTACTAATAATATTTGGAAAGTTTATGCAAATACCTTTCAGAATATATATAGCTGGATGCTTAGAATTTTGTACGATGTTCCGAATTTGGACTTAGAATAAAATACCGGTCTATCTTTACATATATCATATTGAAAAAATTGGCTATGTTCAGGTTGAGAGCGCGCCCCTTTAATATGATTGTGCCAACTGTTACTAATAATATTTGGAAAGCTTATTCAATTACCTTTCAGAATATATATAGCTGGTTGCTCAGAATTTTGTACGATGGTCCGAATTTAGACTCGGAATATTACCATTCTTTCAGTTTAAAATATTGAAAAATTGGCTATTTTTAGGTTGAGAGCGCACCCCTTTAATATGATTGTGCCAACTTTTACTAATAATATTTGGAAAGCTTATCTAATTACCTTTCAGAATATATATAGCTGGGTGCTCAGAATTTTGTACGATGGTCCGAATTCGACTCGGAATATTACCGTTCTTTGAGTTTAAAATATTGAAAAATTGTCGACGTTTAGGATGAGAGCGCAGCCCTTTAATATGATTGTGCCAACTTTTACTAATAATATCTGGAAAGCCTATTTAATTACCTTTTGGGATATATTTAGTTGAATGTCTAGAATTTTGTACGATAATGCGAAATTACACCTCTATTCTGAGCTAAAGGAATGGATAAAAAATAATATATTATTCTACTTTCATTTGATAGACGTAAGGTTGGATTTTATTGGTCGGTAAAAATAGATGAGTTTGGGCGACTGTTGTCTTAATTCTGAATAGGTTGCCAACGAACAGGTTGCCAGCTGGATCGGTCGAATAGCTGGCTAGCCGAATAGGTGGCCAATTTGTGTTCGGTGCAAACGCGTCTTACTGCTATTCCAGCCCGTAAAATTAGTGTTTTATTAGATTTCGGGCACTTTATTTCGCCCCCCCCCCCCGCGTGGCTACGGGCCCGCCCTGGGCTAAGACTAGGGTCAGCTTTAAACAAATCTTACCCTTGTGTCAAATATTTCATTCTCATTCAACCATATATCGTATATCGTAGGCTACAGTTCTGTGATTCAACCATGCAACTACATTCAAACCTTCAATTGTGCACCTGTTCACCACACCTATTACAGGTATGTGTGTGTCGTCTGCTATGACCTAATTAGAAATAGAGTTATCTTACCGGAAATTATTCATTTTGTTTGGAAATTTCAAACATGGCAGGCAGGTAATAATAATGTCGGCTTATTTACCTTTAATTACGTTTAGAATCTGTAGGCCTACCGACAATTCTATATACCCGGTAGCTTATTTAATTACTGGCCTTGCTTGTCCTGATACCGGTGGTGTATTGGTCTTATTCCCTCATTCAGTCATGGGAGGCTCATTTGAATCATAATACGGTACCAGTAGTTTTACTTTAGTTAGGCCTGGGAACCTCATATAAGCTCATGAATCACACGTATAAAAAGTCTAGTTATACGGTCACGGAGGCAATCGGTTACATTTCCCATGTTCAAAAGTGATTAATCAAATGCAGGTAGGCCTACTATTAACACCTATTGAACTTTGATAGACTTAATAAATTGAAGTTATTTCCCTTTAGGAGGTTGGATGGCCGAATGGTTTCGATTCGCTGGTTGCACGTGACAATGAGTAGAATTGCCTGCCCAACCTCGTGGATTTTCTCTGGCTCCTCCAGTTTCCTCCCACTACTAAAGACACCTACATGCTAATTGTTGAATTAAAATTGAACCATATGTTAGTCCCAAACTGACCTAGTTTGTGTCGTGTGGAGGTTAAGCCCATTCTTTCTCTCTCCCTCCCTATTTCCCTTTAGTTGATGAGCATTCAATTTCTAGTCAGTATGGTTACAATCTCATTTGATATAAGTAGGCCTATGGCTATGACATTATTGTTCTTTGAACTTCTTTACATCATTCAATTAATCAGCTGATGGTAATTTTGATGAATAATCTGCTTCTTTATGATAACCCATGAAAACCAGCAAACATTACACAAGTAGGCCTATATATGGACACAATTATATATCTCCTTGACCTTGAGCTATGTATACATGTACTATAACAGTTATTTTTATAGATGTAGGATATTATCATTATTTACAGGTAAGTGGGCCTATTGATCAGTGAACATAGACCAACATGTATTTATCACGATATTTCTTCTTAATTCAATGACGTTTAGATTTTCTTTAAAATGGCTTGGGATCATGGTGGCTAAATGGGTAAGAAACTAGCTTGCTGGTCTAGAGGTTCGGGTGTTCTATCCCTGCATTGGCAAAGAAAATTCATCACAATTTTCCTGCATAGCTTCCACTTGTCAGTGATGCAGGACTTAGTGCCTGACAAGGACAGTTGTCTAGTTGTTTGGATGGGATGCACGTCAGATCCCTTGGCAGTTGGAAGTCGATATAAGAGTAGGTCGTAGCGCCGCTGCACAGGCAAAATTTTCCTCCTAGCACACTTTATGGCGTATGACTGTTTCATTAGCCCAGTTTAGAAGCAGAAAAATAGGGGTTTAAACCTTGACTTCATTGCATTTCTAATGGCTAAATGTTTCTGAATTGGATTATGTAGGTCCTTGATAATTTTAAAAATCTTGTGGCTAATCTGATTGACCTGAAACATATTTTCATAGTTTATTGGTAGAAGATTGTGGGAAACAGAAAAATGGTATTTCTTGACAAGGACAGTTGTCTACTCATTTGGACGAGATGAAAAATCAAGGTCTGGTGTACACATTGGTATGCACATAAAAGATCCCTTGACAGTTTAAATTTGATATATGAATAGGCCATTATGCCGCTGTCCGGGCAAAATTTCCCTCATAGTGCAATGTGTGGTGTATGTCCGTCTTCATTAGTCCAGTTTGGAGCACACCCCTTTTCATTTCATTTCTCTTTCTATCTCTCAGCTGCCCCTAGTAAGTAATAGATGTGAACAAGTTGGTTTATTTATTGCTATAGGTATTGAACCTAATAACCTGTACCAGTAGACTACATTGTACAATTTTATAACAGAGAAGAAATACTAATCCAACCAAGTCTAGAATAGATGAAAGACAGATGGGAAGACATTAAGCTATCTATATTTCATTTCTTCACAACTTTACTTAAAAGTAAAGATGTTGTCATTAGATTTATTTAAATAACAGAAACTTTACTGTTAAGTTAAAGTTATTATGGCTATATGCTGTATTCCTTTATGATGTTTTGTGTCAATTTTAAAGGGGAGTTAACTCTTTGTAGCTCTAAATGCTATTTGGCCACAGATCACTAATGATTTCCCCATTGACTTTAATGTTACTTCTGGTCTATTAGATTGGCTCAACTTTTCCCCAAATTGCCACTGGGTAGAATGCTTTCTGCCACAGATGGAGAAACATGTGGCAAACTCTGGAGCAAAAGCCTGTATGCGGTTCACCATGAAAAACTTGAGATACACAAGCTGAAAGTAGAGACAAGTAAACATGCAATTGTAGGCCCTACTTTTCAACATTACCAACCTCACAACTCTTGTATCCTTCCGCCTTAAAATCATGATTTACCAAAATCTGGCAGAAAATGTATTTTCAAACCCTTTTCTTCGATTCTGTACTAAAAAGTCAACAAAAATTGCCATACAAACGGCGGAAAAAGGAAGGGGAGAGAAAGACTAAAAATAACTTTCGCCCTTGTTTTGCATAGAAATATTTAGTAAGCTGTAACCATTTGTTCCCCTAAAAAGTAGCCTACTTCAGATTTTATTTAAATTATTACAATACTCTTACTATGATTTTTCAGACAAAGGGACGCGTGGCCACGCCCGCGACAAAGACAGCCAGATATGTCAATCAAAGATTATATGGAAAAACAATTAACCAGTCTTCATTATACTTCATCAGATTTTAACCTGATAGACAAAGCACAGGGTTTCGTGCTAGGTGCCTTAATTCTTATATTCTTACCATTTCTTCACATAGGTTAGTATTCTTTTTATTTTAAAGAGTGAGAAAGAGAGAGCGAAGAGATTTAGCGATCTATATTAATGCTCAGGTGGGACAAACTAGGTAATTTTGTGACTAAGTGGTAAATTTTTATGCATGGAAAAAAAACACTAGCTTGCGCAGGCAACCCTACTCCTTATGGGGGAGGGGTGACCTAGTGGTTTATGCTTGCTTATTGGATCATAAGGTCTGTCATTGTTTCGACTCCCTGCTTGTAAGGCAAAATTACCCTCATAGCATAATGCCCTTCTGTATTAGCCCCTGTTTCATGTCATTGCTTCTGGGTCAAACAAGGAGTCATAATCACTGCCAACCAACCAACCAACCCCCCCCCCCCAGGATCCATTCACTTGATTTGATATTTGTTGTGTATTTCCTGCAATGTCTACAGTTTATGTCTTTCTCACAGGTTTGTTTAATCAGTTTATTGTGGTCCAATATTCATTTTACTTTTAAATATAATGATGTGTTTGGGTATTTTTTTAGGTGTATTTTATTCCTTGATTTGGGTACCAGATAAACCACCAATTGATAGATCAAGTTGTACCTGTTCCTGTTTTGATACTATTTTTAGAGGTAAGACTTTTTTTTATGACAGCATGGAACCATAGTGGCTCAGTGAGTCACAGGAAGTTTCGTTTCCGGTGTTGCCCAAAAAGTTTTTTTTACAAGAAGGGGGTTTGGATGGCTGAATGGTTGTATCTTTAGGTCTGTTATTGAGTCAACTGGGTTTGTTTCGATTTCCCAGGAGTACGTGACAAAGATTGGGTAGCGTGTCCAACTTCCTGGGTCTTATCTCCGGAAAATGGAAATGGGATGTCTACCCATGTACTCAAGGAGTTTGGACGAAGAGTTGTATGATGTCAGAGCAAAATATTCCTTGAGGCATGACTGTCTTCACTAGTCTGTATCAAGTGGACATTTTAAAATCCCATCCCTCTCTCTCTATTTATTTGGACAAAATTCCCTTCTAAGCACAATGCATGTTTCATTGATGCAGAAAAGTATGTTAAACTCCATTTCATTCCATCATTGCATAAATATGTCTTTTATTTTTTACAGGGCGATATGAAGCTCCTGGCGCAGTCAGTTACAAACATGTATATTTCAATGCTACAAAGGAAACCTTTAAAATCTGGATATTTACAGTGTTATTTGTATTAATGACCTACGAAAGTGTAAAATATTTATATAAACTCTGTCGCGTAGGGAAGGTTCGTAAGACAATGTTTGTGTTATACCTGGCCAACATTTATCCACATTATTACAGCTGGTGGTCATTTTTCAGTTATTACAACGAAGAAATATTCCAGTTCTATTCCAACCATTTTTATTTCATGATGACGGAAATAATCGTGACTGTTGTTGTTCTGAATTTGTGTAACGCCGAGAGTGAGATAGCGTCGTGGAAGATTCTACTTATAATAACAATTAACAGCATGCATATCATGATCAGTCTGTCCAATCAGTTTATAACTCATGTGATCCATGGTCGAGGTCAACGGTTCCAGAATGCCAGGAATATTGGGTTGATGGTACCGGATGTATTACATATACTGCTTCCTGTATTTGATCTATATAGATATGGCAAGGCCAACAGAATGGGGATAACTGATCTGTTTCATAAGGAGGAATTAATGTTGTGTGTAATAGCAGCCACATTTGGAACACTTATTGGATTTGTGTTATAATAAAAATGATGACACATTTCGGCAAAAATAGGTCTGGTATTGATTTAAGTGGTGTGGTTTCAAAATTGACTACGCTGTGGGCTAAACATGTGGGTTTTCTCTTGGTTCTCTGTCTCCCTCTGTCTTTTGAGTCAACTGGCTTGGTTTCGATTCCCTGGTTGTATCTGATAAGGAGTAGGGTCACCTGTCCAGCCTAATGGGTTTTCTCTGGGTCCTCCGGTTTCCTCCCATGGCTAAAGACCCCTACATGCAAGCGAATTATTGAAATAAAATTGAACCATGTTCTGAAAAGACCTAGTTTGTGTTGCTCTCTCTCTCCCTCAAGTGGATGTTAGTTAAACCCCATTTTTCTCACTCACTCTATCGATAAAAATAAATGCCTATTCCTTTATGTGCCTTTCTGTCCGCAACATTTATTGAAAATAAATATATGTATTCATATTATGTTTATTTCCTTTATCATTGTAATTATTGTTTTGTTAGCAAAATATGAAATTTTCAGTGGGTTTGTCTTACTCATATATGAGAAGTGACACTATCTTGTTTATTGATATGATAATATACTTGAACTTGCTTACATTAGTGAGTTATTGGAAATCATTTAAAACATACATGTATGTCTATATTAAACTTTTTTAACTTGATCTGCATTGTTTTATTAAGTATTGTTGCCGAATGTGGCCTCTTTATCACTTTATTAAAAGTAAAAATGGTATAAATCACAGATCACTAATGATTTCCCCATTGACTTTAATGTTACTTCTGGTCTATTAGATTGGCTCAACTTTTCCCCAAATTGCCACTGGGTAGAATGCTTTCTGCCACAGATGGAGAAACATGTGGCAAACTCTGGAGCAAAAGCCTGTATGCGGTTCACCATGAAAAACTTGAGATACACAAGCTGAAAGTAGAGACAAGTAAACATGCAATTGTAGGCCCTACTTTTCAACATTACCAACCTCACAACTCTTGTATCCTTCCGCCTCAAAATCATGATTTACCAAAATCTGGCAGAAAATGTATTTTCAAACCCTTTTCTTCGATTCTGTACTAAAAAGTCAACAAAAATTGCCATACAAACGGCGGAAAAAGGAAGGGGAGAGAAAGACTAAAAATAACTTTCGCCCTTGTTTTGCATAGAAATATTTAGTAAGCTGTAACCATTTGTTCCCCTAAAAAGTAGCCTACTTCAGATTTTATTTAAATTATTACAATACTCTTATTATGATTTTTCAGACAAAGGGACGCGTGGCCACGCCCGCGACAAAGACAGCCAGATATGTCAATCAAAGATTATATGGAAAAACAATTAACCAGTCTTCATTATACTTCATCAGATTTTAACCTGATAGACAAAGCACAGGGTTTCGTGCTAGGTGCCTTAATTCTTATATTCTTACCATTTCTTCACATAGGTTAGTATTCTTTTTATTTTAAAGAGTGAGAAAGAGAGAGCGAAGAGATTTAGCGATCTATATTAATGCTCAGGTGGGACAAACTAGGTAATTTTGTGACTAAGTGGTAAATTTTTATGCATGGAAAAAAAACACTAGCTTGCGCAGGCAACCCTACTCCTTATGGGGGAGGGGTGACCTAGTGGTTTATGCTTGCTTATTGGATCATAAGGTCTGTCATTGTTTCGACTCCCTGCTTGTAAGGCAAAATTACCCTCATAGCATAATGCCCTTCTGTATTAGCCCCTGTTTCATGTCATTGCTTCTGGGTCAAACAAGGAGTCATAATCACTGCCAACCAACCAACCAACCCCCCCCCCCCCCAGGATCCATTCACTTGATTTGATATTTGTTGTGTATTTCCTGCAATGTCTACAGTTTATGTCTTTCTCACAGGTTTGTTTAATCAGTTTATTGTGGTCCAATATTCATTTTACTTTTAAATATAATGATGTGTTTGGGTATTTTTTTAGGTGTATTTTATTCCTTGATTTGGGTACCAGATAAACCACCAATTGATAGATCAAGTTGTACCTGTTCCTGTTTTGATACTATTTTTAGAGGTAAGACTTTTTTTTTATGACAGCATGGAACCATAGTGGCTCAGTGAGTCACAGGAAGTTTCGTTTCCGGTGTTGCCCAAAAAGTTTTTTTTACAAGAAGGGGGTTTGGATGGCTGAATGGTTGTATCTTTAGGTCTGTTATTGAGTCAACTGGGTTTGTTTCGATTTCCCAGGAGTACGTGACAAAGATTGGGTAGCGTGTCCAACTTCCTGGGTCTTATCTCCGGAAAATGGAAATGGGATGTCTACCCATGTACTCAAGGAGTTTGGACGAAGAGTTGTATGATGTCAGAGCAAAATATTCCTTGAGGCATGACTGTCTTCACTAGTCTGTATCAAGTGGACATTTTAAAATCCCATCCCTCTCTCTCTATTTATTTGGACAAAATTCCCTTCTAAGCACAATGCATGTTTCATTGATGCAGAAAAGTATGTTAAACTCCATTTCATTCCATCATTGCATAAATATGTCTTTTATTTTTTACAGGGCGATATGAAGCTCCTGGCGCAGTCAGTTACAAACATGTATATTTCAATGCTACAAAGGAAACCTTTAAAATCTGGATATTTACAGTGTTATTTGTATTAATGACCTACGAAAGTGTAAAATATTTATATAAACTCTGTCGCGTAGGGAAGGTTCGTAAGACAATGTTTGTGTTATACCTGGCCAACATTTATCCACATTATTACAGCTGGTGGTCATTTTTCAGTTATTACAACGAAGAAATATTCCAGTTCTATTCCAACCATTTTTATTTCATGATGACGGAAATAATCGTGACTGTTGTTGTTCTGAATTTGTGTAACGCCGAGAGTGAGATAGCGTCGTGGAAGATTCTACTTATAATAACAATTAACAGCATGCATATCATGATCAGTCTGTCCAATCAGTTTATAACTCATGTGATCCATGGTCGAGGTCAACGGTTCCAGAATGCCAGGAATATTGGGTTGATGGTACCGGATGTATTACATATACTGCTTCCTGTATTTGATCTATATAGATATGGCAAGGCCAACAGAATGGGGATAACTGATCTGTTTCATAAGGAGGAATTAATGTTGTGTGTAATAGCAGCCACATTTGGAACACTTATTGGATTTGTGTTATAATAAAAATGATGACACATTTCGGCAAAAATAGGTCTGGTATTGATTTAAGTGGTGTGGTTTCAAAATTGACTACGCTGTGGGCTAAACATGTGGGTTTTCTCTTGGTTCTCTGTCTCCCTCTGTCTTTTGAGTCAACTGGCTTGGTTTCGATTCCCTGGTTGTATCTGATAAGGAGTAGGGTCACCTGTCCAGCCTAATGGGTTTTCTCTGGGTCCTCCGGTTTCCTCCCATGGCTAAAGACCCCTACATGCAAGCGAATTATTGAAATAAAATTGAACCATGTTCTGAAAAGACCTAGTTTGTGTTGCTCTCTCTCTCCCTCAAGTGGATGTTAGTTAAACCCCATTTTTCTCACTCACTCTATCGATAAAAATAAATGCCTATTCCTTTATGTGCCTTTCTGTCCGCAACATTTATTGAAAATAAATATATGTATTCATATTATGTTTATTTCCTTTATCATTGTAATTATTGTTTTGGTAGCAAAATATGAAATTTTCAGTGGGTTTGTCTTACTCATATATGAGAAGTGACACTATCTTGTTTATTGATATGATAATATACTTGAACTTGCTTACATTAGTGAGTTATTGGAAATCATTTAAAACATACATGTATGTCTATATTAAACTTTTTTAACTTGATCTGCATCGTTTTATTAAGTATTGTTGCCGAATGTGGCCTCTTTATCACTTTATTAAAAGTAAAAATGGTATAAATCACAGATAATGTCAAATAGAAAAACAGATATTGTCAGTTGATATAAATTACAGATAATGTAAGTTGTTATAGATGTTAATTGGTATAAATTTTGGTACTTATACATTCTGTTAGTGTATATACAGCCAAGGCAATATTTAAATACTTTTAATATTATGATTTGTAATAAACAGTGAGAATTTAGATATATTACACGTAATTTATTTACTTTGGATATATGTGTCAAAATTTTCACAGATACAATTAAACAAATATGAAATTGGACATTTTCTACTCTTTCTTATTGTGTTCCCACTTTTTAGGTGAAGGTTGTGGTTCGAATGGCTTTAACACATGCTTTTTATAATAAAGTCTGCTTGTACATGACAAGGAGTAAGATCATCTGTAGATCCGGACCGGGTGGGTTTTCCCGGTAGGGTCTCTAGGTGTTCAAAACAGAAACAATTGAATGTAAATCAGTTCATATACAATCCGGTTACCGTACATTTATATATGATTTATATATGCGTTGCTACCCATTTTGGTCAATTTCTAGGTCCCAAATATAAGCGATTTAGCTCCTTTAAAGATGATCCGTTAACTCCATGTTGAACAATAGGCCCCAGAACAACACATTATTTTAGTAATGATACATTTCGTTTGAATATAGATTGGCTGGGTTTATTAATATCGGAAATTGAATCTAAACATTTCTCCGAATATTTAGCTTCCTTTTTAATCTCAACGTTTTAATGAAGATATTTCGCTGAAATTGTACGTGGGTTGGATGGCCGAATGGTTAGCCCGTGCGCTTTGTATCATAAGGTCCGGTCCGTCATTGAGTCAAGTGGCGTGGTTTCGATTTCCATGTTATACTTGAAGAAGGGTCGTCTGTCCAATGTCGTGGGTTTTTTCAGGTTCCTCCGGTTTCCCCCAATTGCCTAAGACCCCTACGCACAATTGAAATAAAACTGAACCGTATGTTAGTCCCGAAAAATCCTAGTTTGTGTCGAGTGGACATTAAACCCCATCTCTCTCACTTTCTCGCAGAAATTGTACCAATTCCAAGAATAACGACTTTCAGTTTAATTTGCGGCAAAGTAATTAGAATTACTGTACAGTGAAATCCCTCTATTAGATGTGGTCTTAATAGTGAGTTGGTCTCATTACTGAGTGAGCATGCTTGAGGAATTTTCAAAGAAAAACAGAAAGTGTTAGGTAAATTATAAACAATAAAGACTTGCACTTTATTAAATTATATACTGATTCATCTGGATATAGACAGTAACCATATTTATGATAAAGTGTATTTCATCCGAAATTGGACATATACATTTGTCAGAATATCAACTTTCCTTTTCAGTGAATCTATACGTTTAAATATGGCCACTTCTAAGAATATCGCCAATTATTGCAAGTAAATGAAAACAATCTGTGTATAACTTGTTTATTGAACAACGTGACATACTTTAGTCCGAACTATTGAAAAAATATTCAGCATTGTCATAAGTATAAGTAACTTGTATAATTGTATAATCTACACACGCTCAAGCCAATTAAAGTCAGTGCAACACGATCTCAATCTATTTCACAGGATTACGAAAGTCTTCTTATTGTAGCGGCAAAGCGAATGTTCGCTGTTGAGTAGTGTAACACAATTTATAATATTATACTATACCATTTTTGATAAACTACATTTATGCCCCATACCAATAAGCAAATGAATATGTAATTTATGCTCTCTTTAGAGGCTTGATAGTCTGCAGGATTTGATGGGTTAATGGCTAGTTAGAGAATTTCTGGTTACTTTATGTTTCTCTGGAGAGGCCTGGTTGTCCATAATAGTTGTTAACAATAGGCTTAAGGCTAGCTTCAATATATTGATAAGAAAATGGCAAACAAGGATGCTACTGAAATTAAGTATAAATATTCAACACCCGTACTTTCTGTATATACCAAACTTATGTATGACATAATCAGTATTATTTATAGGCCTACTCTATATATCTTAAGTATCGCCTTCAGTGGTCAAGTATCTCAATGGATTGAGGCTGCAGTCGGTAACCAGGATACTTATCCTTATAAATTAATAACATAGGAAAGTATAGATTTGATATCAAACCAAAGAACAATATTGCTTGTGTTACGCTATGTAATGCGCATTAAGGTTATATAAACTATAGACCAGTAGTGCAGTACGGGCCAATCTGATAAAAATAATGGGCGTTGGGAGGCACCGGCAATCTTAGAGGTAGAGCAAAATAATTCTTATATTTGATATGGCAGAAAATGTCCCACGGCACTAACTTAATAAGTAGCCAGAAAATGTGTCTGAATAGGAAGTTGGAAATACTATTTTTATTATAATCCTTTGCAGTTTCGTAATCTTGGACATTAAAGTGTCCCAGATGTCAACGATAGGAAAAGGAAATGTACCTTTTTATTTTATTGTATTGTATTTTTGTTATTTATCTTTGTTCCATACAATTGTTTATATATCTGTTACATTATGCTATGCAATTCATGAGCCCCCCTTCATGCTTTCCCCTTCGGACCCTGCACTTCATCGAGAGTTTTCACAAAAGAGCCCTTATCTAAGTAAAACTGACTATGGCTAACAATTTAAGAATACTCTCGGTTAACTGTCAGGGACTTGGAGACAGTAGGAAGAGGCGCGATGTATTTAACATGCTCAAACAGCAGAATGCAGACATTATTTGTTTACAAGATACGCATTTGGAACAAAAATTAGAAAAATATATAGCAGCGGAATGGGGAAATTCTGATATCGAAATGTGTGGTAATTCGTCTAAACAGAGAGGAGTGACTATATTGTTCGGAAATAAATTAGAATACAAAAAACATAAAGTCAGAAAAGACTGGACCAATAGCAACTACATTTTTGTAGAATTAGAAATAAATGACATAAAATTTATACTTGGCAATATTTATGGGCCTAATTCTGATAGTCCTGGCTTTTACCAAGAACTTAATACGAATTTAAAGCTGTTTGACAATGATAGATACATCCTCTGTGGGGACTGGAATTTAACTTTAAATCAATGTATGGATACATATAACTACAAACATGTAAATAACCCTAAGGCAAAAATGGAGCTGACAGATATGTGTCAGAAATATGAATTAATCGATGTCTGGCGCTCATTCCACAAAAACGAAAAAAAATATACATGGAGTAGGTGTAATCCAATTAAAAGAGCGCGGCTAGACTTTTTCCTGACTTCAGAAAATCTCCTGACACATATTACGAAAGCCGATATCCTACATGGATATAGAACCGATCATTCTGCCATCTCCATTGCCTTGACTATTAATAAACATGAAAGAGCAAAAGGCTATTGGAAATTCAACAATTCCTTACTGTATGACGAGCTGTTTGTTACAATGATCAAAGAAAATATCAACTACATCAAAGAGTTCTATGCGGCGTCGCCATACAGTCTCGAATTTGTTGAAGCTTCCACAATTAATGACATTGAATATACAATTGATGACCAATTGCTCTTTGAAATGTTACTTTTACATTTAAGAGGGAAAATCATATCATTTGCCTCATATAAGAAAAGGAAGAGTTCTGAGATTGAAAAAAAATTGATGCTAGAAATACAAGAAATTGAAAACAAAACTGAAATATATCCTAACCACGGTGAATTCTATGATCAATTGCAAAACTTGAATTCAAAATTAGAGGAACATAGGAAAAAGAAAATTGAAGGAATCATTGTTAGATCTAGGGCCAAATGGACTGAGGAAGGGGAGAGAAACACCTCATATTTCCTCAATTTAGAAAAGAGAAATTATACAAACAAAAATATCCAAGAAATTGATACTGAACTATTAGGCAAAGTTTCGGATCAGAGCGAAATATTGAAACAAGTTAAACTCTTCTATGAACAATTATACAAAAGTAATCCAAATGTTGATTTAGAAAAAACTAACATAAATTTGGAAAACGTCTTAGAAAAAAAATTATCAAAAGAAATTAGTGAGTCACTTGAAGGCCCTATCTCTATAAGTGAATTGTCTACTATTGTGAAAAATCAGAAACGAAACAAAAGTCCAGGCATCGACGGCTATACCTCAGAATTTTTCCAGTTCTTTTGGCGAGATTTATCTAAGATTATGCTGAGATCTATTAACAATGCACTACATAAAGGTGAACTATCACTGACCCAAAAACAAGGCGTGATTACATGTATTCCGAAAACGGGAAAAAATCGAACACTTCTAAAAAACTGGAGGCCCATTACGCTGTTGAATTCTTGCGATAAAGCCATATCAGGCTGCATTGCCAATCGTGTTAAATCTGTTTTACCCAAATTAATTCATGAGGACCAGAAAGGGTTCCTTTCTGGCAGATACATAGGCGAATGTACAAGGTTGACCTACGACATCCTGTTTGAAACAAAGAGACAGGATGTCCCGGCCATGCTACTACTTATAGACTTTGAAAAAGCGTTTGACAGTGTGTCATGGAAATTTATCGAAATTGTTGTCCGCGCATTCAATTTCGGGCCCTCCATGCAAAACTGGATAAAAATACTTTACAAAAATGCGCAGTCATGTGTTACACAAAATGGTCATCTGTCGAAATTCTTTAAGCTGGAAAGAGGCTGTAGACAAGGCGACCCGCTCTCGCCGTATATATTTCTACTATGCGCAGATGTTCTTGGGTCAATGATTAGGAAAAACGATAGAATTAAAGGTGTATATATATTTGATAGGCAATTTAAAATAGCACAATATGCGGATGACACATCACTTTTCTTGGATGGTTCAGAGGAATCACTGCGAGAAACTATGAATACTCTGGAATTATTCTTTAAAATGTCCGGATTAAGAGTGAATATAGATAAAACAAACGCTATCTGGATGGGCCGATATGCAGGTTCAAAAACAAAAATTTGTAATGAATTTAAATTTAATTGGCCTGAAAATCAGTTTACATCTCTTGGCATTAATTTCAGTACAAATTTAGACGAAATTATAGATCTCAACTTTAATGCGAAATTGGATGATCTTGAGAAATTAACATATATCTGGAGTAAACGTAAACTGACTCTTATTGGAAGAGTCACCATTCTTAAGAGTTTAATCTTACCTAAAATCAATCACTTGTTCTCGGCACTACCCAACCCAGAATGTTCTGACCTCAAAAGGCTTGAACAAATATGTTTCAGATTTATATGGAACCATGGGAATGACCGAATTAAACGCTCAAGAGTCATAAAATCAATTGAAAATGGTGGTCTAAATTTTACTGATATCAATGCATTTAATAAGAGTATGAAAATATCTTGGATCAGAAGATTACATGGTCAAAACAGTAATTGGAGTCCATTTGTGGACCATTATTTGAAAATACTCCCCTTTGAAATCTCAGCAGTAGGTTCTGATTTAAATTCCAAAATACTTGGGGTGATAGAAAACCCATTCTGGAGGGACACCTATACAGCATGGGTTGAGTTTGTTGAGAATGTACTTGAAAAGGATAACAAAGATATGAACATGGAAAATATTTTATTACAACCCATCTGGTACAATAAAATATTCAGATTTAGGTTTATTAAGGACTGGTTCCAAAAGGGAGTCAGAACTATTAATGACCTCATAGAGGTAAGCTCAAAACATTTGACAACATGAAAAGTGAATTTGGACTGAAAGGCACATTTCTTCACTATAACGGATTGATAACATCTCTCCCTAAAAGGTGGAAAAATGTGATATCAGACAATGTACATTCTCATTTACAAAAACCATACATACCAAGACCCATCCAGATCGTACTAAGCGAAGCTAAAGGCTGTAAACATATATATAAGTTCTTAATCAAAAATGAATCAAAGGAAAAAGAATGCAAAAATGAAATAAAATGGATGAATATACTTAACCTAAATTTGTCTCCAGAACAGTGGAGAAAAATATATGCTATACCGAAAAAAGTGACATTGGACACAAAGTTAATAGAGTTTCAATTCAAATTTCTACACAGAATTGTTACCACAAAAAAATATCTTTACACTATCAAATTAAGCAATGAGAAACAGTGCTCAATCTGTGGGGAAAAAGATGAAACTCTTGAACATTTGTACTACGAATGCCCTGAAACTCAAAATATTTGGACGAATATGTCTAATGTTCTTGAAAAATACGGAATGTGTGATACTCATTTCACATGTAATGATATAATGCTTGGAAAACAGGAGACATCCCCTGTTGTCAATTTTATTATCATATGTAGTAAATACTACATTTTCAGAAGTAGTATAACAGGTAACTCCCTTAATTTCCAAGCCTTATTGAAATTTATCCATTTTTATTACAGAATTGAAAAGTACATATATAAGAAAAATGGAAACATGCATATCTTTAATAGAAAATGGAATATGATTGCTAACTACATTTATTAACGATGGGATCTATGATGTCTCAGAGAGCAAGACGTTGGCTGGTTATCAATTAGGTGTTGGTTTCTCCATGTCACTGCTGTGAGACGATGGGTTCTGACAGGGGGCAGAGTATAGTCGTTCGGATGGGACATTCGAAGTTTCGGCGTGAACGTAAAATAATTCTATAAACTATAACACATACTTATGGAAGAACAATTACTGATTTATTTAGGCAACGCTTCGAAGAATATTCTCAAAATATTTCAAGCAAGTACAGTAACATATGTTGTTGTTTATTAACGATTTAACGTCCAATACTTTAGATATGATATTATAATATTTACACATAATGGGCTGAAAATTGGTAAAAACATATAATACAAACATGTAATAGTTATTAGCACACTTTCCGAGGTGTATCGGTGAATACAAGGACAGTTTGGGTCTGGGGCCCAGCCGAGGTGGCCCACGACCAAAACTGTCCTGATATTCACGGATACTCCGAGGAAAGGTGCTAATAAGTTACTTACATCACATTTCTATCGAGTATTGTGAAGCAAAATGTGAAAAATAGTATTTATTATCGAATCGTTTCAACCGAAAAGTGACAAATACTTTCAGCTCTTTCATTTATCGCTTTCTGTGCCTCACGTTACATTTCATGGTAGTATTTACGTGCGTCTTGCTGTGACACCCAGGACAGTTTCATCAAAGGTTGCCAGTGGCAACAAGTAGAAGTGGGATGTAACCATGTATATCAATAGTCTCTTCAAAATTGTTTAATACACAAAATAAGAAGTCCATGTATATGTATAAAAAAATCGCTATCGGCAGGAGAGTATGGCGGTATATTAGTGCCAAAATTCTAACATGCTACCGTCTAATTTCTAACCTCCATTCATGTAACTTCTAACCTCCATTCATGTAACTTCTAACTTCCATTCACGTAATTTCTAATTTAAGACAATGTATAATTCAACTTCTTTATTTGTTCAGTGTAAATATCAATTCTATTTCATCTTATTTCTATTATTGAGGCGAAAAATGTCTACTTCATTGTGGTATTACATGTTAAGCATGAACGGCAAACAAATTTAGAATTTTGATACTTCTACCTAGCAACCATCATTACGACATCGTTTGGTGTCGCCACTGTGTGCTCAATTGGATGATTGCGCACCTGATCGGGACCATAATTGGTATAAACGACCCATTCTTCGTTTGGTTGAAGGTTGGAAGGAGTGCTGAGAGAGAGAGAGAGAGAGAGAGAGAGAGAGAGAGGTCACTTAGTATTAAACTCAGTATCTGTGTAGGCCTATCCATAACATTTATACCCTGTGTTAATATAGACCAACTGCATATAGATATTAATTATTGGCTCAACCGTATAAAAAATAAAATAAAATTCTCCAAATCCCGTTTAGCTTATATTTGAAATAGAAAATGAAATGAAATGAAAGAGGGTTTAACGCCCTACTGTTTTGTTCCGAACCGGGCTAATGGAGACGGACATACGCCATACAGTGTGCTTTAGGGAAATATTGCCAGGAGAGCGGATCTACGACGTGGACTTATATCGAAGTCTAACGGTCACGGGATCTTTTACGTGCACGCCAACATGTACATGGAACCTCGGGTTTTCATCCCATCGGAACGACAAGACACTAATAAGGGGGAACCACGCCAGAAAATCTGGATGAACTTTTTTCGACCAATGCAGGGATCGAACTCCCGACCCACAGCCTAGCGAGCCTGCGTCTTACCCACTTAGCCACGGTATTCGAAATAATATTTGCAAACCATACATTTATATCACGTTCAATGTTGTTTAGAGGGTAGGATGGCCGAATGGTTAGCACGTGCACGCTGTAACATAAGGTCTGTCATTGAATAAACTGGCGTGGTTTCGATTTCCCGTTTTTACGTGACATGGAGCAGAGCCGCCTTTCCAACCTCGTGGGTTTTCTCCGGGTCCTCCGGTTTCCTCCCACTGCTAAACACTCCTACGCGCAAGCGAATTATTGAAATACAATTGAACGGTGTTAATACCGAAATGACCTGGTTGGTGTCGAGTCAATAGAATGGTCCCGATCAGGTGCTCAATTCCCAAACTGAGCACACGGTGGCGACACCAAACGATGTCATAATGATGGTTGCTAGGTAGATGTATCAAAATTCTAAATTTGTTTGCCGTTCATGCTTAACATGTAACACCACAATGAAGTAGACATTTTTTGCCCCAATATTAGAAATAAGATGAAATAGAATTGATATTTACACTGAACAAATAAAGAAGTTGAATTATACATTGTCTTAATTTAGAAATTACATGAATAGAAGGTAGAAGTTACATGAATGGAGGTTAGAAATTACATGAATAGAAGTAAGAAATTAGACGAAAGCATGTTAGAATTTTGGCACTAATATACCGCCATAGGAGAGAGGGCGGGTCATCTTCTCCCTTGGTCATAATAAAAACATGTTAAAACAGTAGGTCCAGCTGAGAGATGTTTGGTGGCATCAGTGCGGATAGAAAAAAAAAACATTGGGGGAAAGAATCTGTTTGCGAAGTGCTCGCAGTAAAAACCGCATAGCTAGACCCATAATTTACATATTAAAAATTAAAAACTGTTCGTCCATGCAGTAAGTTCCATATAGTTAAAAGTTAGTTAAAAGTCCTATAATACGGTTCACAGCGTCATCGATTACAAGTTAAAGGCATTCCATTAGGGTTTTTCTTGCGTATGTATAGGACAATTATATATAGACAAGCAATAACAACAAATAAAAAAACCAGACAACAAGAAGTTCATAGACATGAAAACAACATGATCATAGACAAGGTGCATATGAAGGATAATGTGAGATCACTGATAATTGGCATTAATTGAGAATGAATTATAGGCGTAAATATTTTTAATTAATATGAAATGGAGTTTAACGTCCTACTCCTCTGCACCTAACCTGGGCTAATGGAAAACGGGCATACGCCAACCTGTTTCACAGAGAATTACTAACGAAATATCCCTGTAACGGATGGCTGTCTAAAACACGTGCGTTGACTTGCACGCCTCGTAGTCATTGGCTCAACGGCTCGTGCAATGTTTACTTAACACCTAACTGCTTCGGGGAAAATGATGCATTTTACTCATTTTAATACCCATTTACACTAAGTAGGAAATATTTTTTAACTACAAATACTTCAAACGTCTTTATTTATTTTTCTTTTACCTCAAAAAAATATTTGAGAATTTAATTTGTCGGAGTAAAAAAGTTAATATGCCGTACTCATTAAGCCTCGTCAATGTCATGCTTATCAGTGATTGTAGCGGCCAAGCGAATATTCACTGCGGGATCAGTTTGGGCATACGCCACACGGTGTGCTATGAGGGAAATTTTGCCCGGGCAGCGGCCCTACGGCCTACTCTTATATCGAATTCCAACTGCCAAGGGATCTTTTACGTGCACGCCAATGTGTACACGGGACCACGGTTTTTCGTCCCATCTGAACGACTAGGCCGGAAAATCGAGATGAACTTTCTCGGCCAATGCAGGGATCGAACACCCGACCTCCAGGCTAGTGAGCCAGCGCCTTTCCCACTTAGCCACCGTGATTCCATTTTTAATTAAACAGAAAATCATGATCAATCAGAAACCATACACGAGGTGAGAGTACACCAAAGGAATAGTAAAGGAAATGAAATGGAGTTTAACGCCCTACTGTTCTGCTCCAAACTGGGCTAATGAAGACTGGGAATAGTATACATAGTCATAATAACATAAAAAACGAAAAAAACAAAAGAAAAATCGTACATTAAACAAAACATCAGAGAAGTGTTAATTCCAGATAAACTAAATGGGGATTAAATAGTTAAACCATAATTAAGTGAATTATAAAATATGAATATTAAAATGCACACAAAAAAGCAAAACCCACATGCTCTTAAGTAAAAATATTAATAATAGTACTACACTCTTTCATCCAATTGATACACATTTTTGTACAGGTTAAATAAAAGAAACAGTTAACGGGTTTAAATACATGGCCGTAATTAAATAAGTGGGATATAATTGATAAATTATGAATATTAGAAAGCACCCCCCCCCCCCCAAAAAAAAAAACAAAACAAAAAAAATTGACACACAAATTCCATGTCTTAATAAATTTAGTTTTACAAATAGATTACATGTATTTTTTACAAATAATATACGTGATTTGCGAATTAAATGACCTTAAGCACGTAGGAAAGTCTTAAATGACCTTAAGCACGTAGGAAAGTCTTAAATGACCTTAAGCACGTAGGAAAGTCTTAAATGACCTTAAAGTCTTAAATGACCTTAAGCACGTAGGAAAGTCTTAAATGACCTTAAGCACGTAGGAAAATCTAGATCCTCTAGGTCTTTCCTACGTGCTTAAGTTCATTTAATTCGTGAATCACGTGTATTATTTGTAAAAATACTTGTAATCCATTAAACCAAGCAGAGCAGAAAAGTAGGAGCTTTTAAACCCATTTCATTTCAGAGGCGGATTCATGTTGGGGCGCCCCCCCCCTAATTTTCGACAGTGCCTTTTTTACTACTGAAAGTGCCTTTCAACTGGCTGTTTTGCGCGATTTTGAGGCTCTTTTTCAAAGATTTCCGAACGTTTAGACGAAAATATCAGGCAAATGGCTCTTGGAATGGCTACGGATGCAAGGAAATGACGGATAATGTTCTAGGGGCCTCCAACCCTTCTCTCAGTGGCGTGCCCTGTCTCCGCGGTCAGTGCCCTCATTTTGTGGCGCCCCCAGTTATTGCATTGTTCAAGTGACCAGCTGGTTATTTATATCCGTCACTGTGAGCTGTCAACATGTACCTTATTGATAATAGTTAGTCTCGGTCACCCAGAACCCCGTAGTCTTCAACGTACGGAGGGTCTGGGTCGGTTCTCAATTGTTAACGAAAATTACTGGATACTCTACCACATAAAAAAACAAACACCCGGCTACGAGCGGGCAATGGAACCTTTTGGCTAAAGTCTTGGTAAGTGCTAGATCTTATGAAGCCGGGCCGATTTTGCTAGATTCTATAAAGCTTGTCTGAAATATATCCCACAATTCACTTGGCACATCTATTATTAGAAACAAAATAGATACGAGGAATAAAGCATGAATCGCGACGAAGAATTAAGAAGATTGTGGGAAGCTATATACGTCTGATTCATGACGAGAGAAAATTACCATTTCAATTTAAACCTTTACAAACAAAATTTTAGAGAGTGTCATTGTTGACAAGCGAGATCACTCGGCAAACCTCGGAAGATTTCGGACAATCTAAACTCGGCTGTATGATGAATTCCGCCATATTGGAACTACTTTAAAGGTCCCGGATGAAACATGGCTGCACCCATTCGGAACACAAGTTGGCGACCTATTTGGCTAGCGACCTATTCGACCGATCCAGCTGACGAAATTACACTTCTATTCTGAGCTAAAGGAATGGATAAAAAATATTATATCCTACTTTCATTTGATAGACATAACGTTGGATTTTATTGGTTGATAAATAGATGAGTTAAGGCGACTGTTGTCTTTATTCTAAATAGGTTTCCAACGAACAGGTTGCAGCTCGATCGGTCTAATAGGTCGCTAGCCGAATAGGTTCCCAATTTGTGTAATAGCGTCAAGTTTTCTTGTTAAAGTAAACCGGTAGCCGCATCGCAAATCTATGGGCGTAGGTACATATCACTTACTGTCATATAGCCGAGGCTAAATGTAGTTTACGGAATTTGCTGAGATTTGCCGAGTCAAGCGAGATGTTTTGATAGATTCAATACGGGGTACTTTAAAAGACTGGATAATCCAGACAATGACCTGCTTTCCGTCAAATTTTGAGGACCCATCCAGACTAATATTCGTAGAATATTTGCATGGATGGTAAGAGACTAATTAATAGTTAGTGTTATCACAAACTATTCAGCTTTGTCACAGCACGACAATACCTGTATTGTGTTGTGTAAATATACGATATTTTAATAATAGTGTTATATTTATGAATGACTACACTCAAGCTACACTGTAAAAAGATTTTATGTTTTTTAACAGGAAAATCATGGCAGAAAAGTTGCCATTTTTTCTCGTAATTTTACATTAGTATGTATTTTTACATATGCAATGTTAAGCGTTTCTTACAATTGTAGGTTAAAAAACATAATGCCTGTAATTTTACATACCCTGTGTAAAATGATGTAACATATCACAATGTTAAATAACAATAGATTTGTATTTAAACTTGAAGTTGGTGATTTAACCGTTGTATGTTATGCTTCCCTTACAGTTGCAGGTTAAATAATATATACGCTGTAATTTAACATACGTTGCATAAAGTAGACCTGTATTTAAACAGGTTGTTGGTAATTTAACTGCACCGTGAGAAATAACTATGTTAGAAACCAGAAAAAGTTCTGGCAGTTGGTTAACCAGAATTTTTTCTCTTTTATTTTTAATATGTTTATTCTTTGACAGAGAAACAATCTGGTAAACCATCTGCCAGAACATTTTCTGGTTTCTAATAGAATTATTCCAGTTTAATATAGAGCTTCTGCCAGAAGATTTTCTGTTTTTTAACATAATTATTTTGGTTAAATATAAAACAAAATCATTGTAAAAAAATATTTTATTTTCTGTAAATCCAATTTTTGTGTCCTGAACGTACAAAAATATTAAAAATTAACAGAAATTAAGAGTAAGGGATCGTGAATGGCTTCAAATTTTGTGTTCTGAAGGCCAGGTTTACTACTTTCTGTCGTCTCTTCCACTTCTTACAAATTTTGTTACCTTGAACCTGAAACGAAATGACATACAGGAATGAAATCAGAAGGGCAGCGGAGATAACTCTTTAGGGCTGAAGGTTCTTTAACATGTACGGCCAATAACACACATAGCCCCAGTTGTTAGTGCCCGCTGAACAAATTAGAGCTTGCACCATTGACACGAAGGCCAAGTTTCAAAACAAGCTTTCTTTGCTAATGGTTAATAATCCAGCGTCATATTCTCTGAACCATCGCGTTTCTTACTCTTTAATATTGTTTACATGGCCGAGTTCAAATTCACAATAAAACATACATCATGGCCACTATGTGTAGGCCCTATTATATATCTTCTTATGCTGTAGATTTGCCTTCGCACATACATTATTATTAGGAAGACTTACCTTCACATCTTATTGTTGGATTTCCACTGTTCTTATCCTGTTTCGTCAATGCACATTCAAACATTCACCGACATTAGTTAAATCTGCGGCGCGCATGCGTTAACCCTATTCATGAGTATAACTATGTGAATTAACAGAATATTGCCGTTAATATACCAGTTATTCTGTAATATTACAGATATGCAACTAAAATCACAGCCATGTGTTATGACAAATATTTTAGACTAGTGTCAAACATGTCACACACCTTGGACTGAGACACCCCAGCCTTTCTGATATCGGTCTAAAGCCAGCCAAGTCTCAATAAAAAAGAATATAAAATGAACTACAGATTGTGATAATAAAATTGAAAAAATGAACTACAGATTTTGATAATAAAATTGAAAAAATGAATTTTCATGTCTTAGTAGGATAGTAGTGATACTTTCAAAGTAAGCAGCTGATCAAGCATGGAATTACAAATAACTATTAAAAAAAAAAAAAAAAATGATACTTGTTAATAAGAATGGTCTAGAGCGACCGGGACACTGCAAACATTGAGAGACGTTCGGAAAGAAGCCGGGTTCGCCGCGAATATATAAATATAGGACGAACAAAGTGACAAATTAAAATATTTATATAAAAAAAAATTACGTCGAAATTGCTCAAACAATCGACAGAGTAATAGCTAGATCGTGTATCCATTTGTAAATTAACTTGAATATTCTGTTAAAATGCCCAATCTGTTAGATTGCATACCTATTTGGTAATTTAACTTTAATATGTTGTTAAAATACACAATCTCGGATGTTAAAAGTTAAATTTTTACATAAATGTTTATAAACACAGTTTTTACGTAATTTTACATCTGATAGATTTATAACAGGACAGTTTGTAAAATTTTACAGTAATTTCATGTTTTTATACATATAATTTTTACAGTGTAGTCACTTGACTTTATATTTCACTTCACAATGGACTTATTGGAAGTAGGCGTTTCTACGAATATGTATCAACAAAGTTAATCACTGTGTATAAAGATATTTGCATACACAGTAATATTTCTAAGATACAAGCTTTCAGTTTAAAGGACTATAACAATTCGTGCTTCGGTTACCCGTAACATTAATAACTCTAACAAATCGGGATTTAATGAGTTGAATATCAATGTAACATATACGATAGTGTACTGGGATGTTATAGCAAGTCACGCTTCAGTGAGATGTTATGTAGACATACATATGAAAGAGTACTGGTGTGCAGTAATATCTTTTCAGTGAGTGATATAACGTGAACATTACATGATAGCGGACTAATGTACACAAATACCACAGTGAGTGGTATAATGTGGACACATATATTGAACACTGTTGAATATAATATATAACAATTATTGTGATGTGTATAACACCCGAGTACTAGCCTATCTTATAGTCAGTTGTATTATCAAATTGTTCAGT
This sequence comes from Patella depressa, assembly GCA_948474765.1. NCBI lineage: Eukaryota > Metazoa > Mollusca > Gastropoda > Patellidae > Patella > Patella depressa. The sequence continues at coordinate 87,566,998 of OX419715.1, read as the reverse complement.
ATTTCGTGTTTTATTTAAATAACTTGGATAGTTTATACAACTAAACAATCTATATACGCTTGGCGGTATATGTTAGTGTTATGGTATACATGTCAATTCATATTATGCGTGAATTAATGTTTTTCGGGGTATATTTTGTAAGAGTGGAATATAATTATACCCATCCAGACAAGATAAACTTCTGTGATTAAGGAATACTTTAACGTGTATAAGCTGAATCGTGTCATTGGTGATTCTAGATGTATCCATACATGTGTCGCTTGAGTTTGTGAGTGGTAACGACTACGATCAACATGGCTACTGTCAACCCAGATAAGCCAGTATGCAGTATTTGTTTAAACGACTTTAAGCAACCTAAAATAATCGACTGTGGTCATACGTTCTGTCTCACCTGTCTAGAAGATTATATCAACAAAGTCTCTAGTAACAATATGTCCCACTGTCCCTTGTGTCGCCACGATTTTCACATCCCTGAATGTGGCTTGGGTGAATTTAAGTCTAATTTAGATATTGATATTGAACAAGAATTGTCGAGTGGTATTCGTACCGACAAAATTCCGCCATGCGAGGTTTGTAAAACTGGCGTTAATTCCGAGTTCAAGTGTGAGGATTGTGAACAATATTTATGTAGTTCTTGCAGAAAAATGCATGATGCACTTAGATCATGCCACAATCATGTGCTAGTTCCCACGGCAGAAGCCCTGAAGGATCGCCGGGAAGGAAACCATGAAACCACCCCTACTCTTAGAGATGTATGTCCCGATCACCGAAATAAAAAAGTAAGATGGTATTGTAAAGATTGTTCAATAGCTGTTTGTCCTGATTGTTTTGTCACAAACCACTGTTCGCATACATTTGTTGATCTCCTTGCGAAAGACATTGACACTCAAACCAGAGAAGAGCTTAAAAGTTTACAAGACAACATAGAAAATAAAATTAGCCAATTTGAACAGTTTTGCGAAACGTTGACTAAAGTTAAAACAGATATCGACCACTCGGCGAAAGAGTCTTGTGAGGCAGTCGACAAACAAATTGAGCAACTCCGTTCTGAGATAAAAGAAATTGGAGAGAAGATTAAAGTCAAGATTCAGAAGTCACGTGATGAGGAAATAGATAAAACTGAGACACTTATGGGAGAGATGGCAGTTTTAATTGCAGATTTAAAAGCCAGTGTTAAATGTACCAAAGATGTTATAGAAGATAAATCTATCGTCCAGGTTTTAAACAGAATACCACAAGTTGAAGGAGAAATAGAAGAAAGTAGTTTACAAAGGTTAAATATTCCCGATGTAAAATACACGTGGTTTGAACAGTCTGTGATTGATAAGACTTTTTCAGAGAAACAAGTCGGAACTTTAGAGAATCGAATCGGACCGACGTTTATTACAAGTTTTAATTTTGACGATGTTAATATACAAAATGGGAAGAGATTATATGGTGAATATCATTATGTTCAAGGCCTACCATGGTCTATTAGTGTCAGGAAGAATAATGAAGGTGGATCTTATCTATGTATTTATCTGAAACTGAACAAACCCGAGGAATCAACGGTAAATAATTGTAATGCCAAGTGTGTCATATCGCTTATAAATATGAATGATAAAAGTCTATCCTACGAAATGACAGACAGTAAAGTACACCAGTTCATTACTTCTAACGAAGGAAATGGGTGGAATAAGTTTTTGAACTGGTCAGAATTTTCGAATCAAAGCACAGGCTTTATCGACAGAAAAAACAATTTTTTTGTGAGTTCAACCGTTCAAATTGTTTAGAAAATTATTGTTAATTATTTATTTTATAACGCCAATATGTACAAGTCATGTGCCAATTACAAGATGACATGCCCGGCTATACTTCGTCATTGTAGACAAAAAGGAAAATGTGACTTGTCGTCCGTAGGAGAGTTCATCCCGTGAACACATTCGACGACGAGTATAGGTTCAAACGACGCTTTCCAATCAAAATACTCTCCAGGGCATTGCACACGTATATCGAAGTTAATAATATTATGTTCATCCAAGAGTGCATGAATCGTAACGTAAAAGTTATACTGGATGTTATTTCTTTATGGGAGTCTAATGAAATTGGGCTTATCAAAACAAGAAATTATGATATAATACGCCCGACAAAATATCCGGAATGAAACGGATTGATTTTACCTGAAAAGGCTATTTTCTTATTTGATTTAGCCCCCCCCCATTAAGTTAGATACTTAGTACATTCAAAGTCATATAAATACGTATTTGTGTTTGTAGGATATAAAATGGGATTTCACACATGCTTTCCTGTAAATAACAAGTTAATAAAGCATATTATACAAATCAAAGAGAGCTGTTATAATACATGAATCACGAATCCAAATATCGTCAATTTATCATACCCATCTATAAGCAGTCAACAATTTGATCCGTTGTTACAGTACTACATTCCACTTACCAGTTAATCTTAATAAAACATCTTCACAATCTATGAAAGTCTATCATGGCCATTTCACAATCTCGGGGTCGAGCAGTTTAGGGCGAGAGTGCGAGTCCGTGAGGATCTCATCCCCAGAACACGAGATTCCTTTAGGTTTATTGGTACCAACATTTAGTTGACCTGTCCCTTCGGCATGATGTAATTGAGGAAATAAATATTCGTGGATTTCTTATATATATATTAAGATGTACCCTTTCAAACAATTCAGTCGCACAAATTAATAATGTTTATATTTTGCTTGAAAGAAAGTTATTTTACAGCAACCAAAGAAATTGTGCTTGTGTTTTTTAAATGCAAGATTTGTTGCTATGTATTAGTATTCTAATGCATTCGTGGTAAATATCCTATGATATACGAACCAAACCAAGCTTGTGTGGATATTTCATAGCTTGATGTCTATAGTTGCTACATATCAACATTGTAAATTTGATCATAGACATTTATGGACGTGTGTAATTCGAAATAGACAGTCATACCACTGAAGGGTAAATACAATAAAACCAAGTACGAACAATCCAAACCATTAGTCAAAATTAGAAGTCCTAAAAAACGGTTGAGGCAAAATAGTGTAATCAGCAAATGGACTGTTCAGCGTGTACAAAATACACGACAAACAGTGGTAACAGGTGTCCGGAAGAGTAAGCTTACCCTGCCAGGCGCCACACCCGCCATAGCTGCATCCAAACTTATCTCAATAAAACAGCATGTTTGGCCAATGGACTATAGTATGTAAAATGAACATGATGAACAGTGTTAAAGATGTAGTAGACAGACATAATTAGGGAGATGATATACGAATCAATTACATATATCTTGAATAACAGCCGAGAGAGACATGTAATATTTACCAATCAAGTCAATATGACGGCCAAACTTTTTAAAGGTTTTAATGAGTTTAGTGCGCAAGTATCCTTGTAGTTGAAGCCTAGATGACAAATGCCTCGATCTACTTAAAACATCAGAATAAAAGGAACAAGCTCTCGCGTCAACGCCGGATTAACCATGGGGCACCGAGTGACGGCTCGAGGGCTCTCCATCGGAAGTCCCTTGGGCCCCCTCAATCCATGTTGTGTTTTGTGTTGCGATCGACATCCGAGAATTCGGTGTAATCCGGTGATGGGTGTAACACATGTTTTTTTTATCGTCGTGAGATCTTCTATCGGACCGACCATCGTCTAACTCGAATTATCGTATAACTCGAACACCTTACACGTCCCCATTATTTCGAGTAGCGCGAATTTTGCCTCAGATTGACGTACGATTGTATATAAGCTGTAGTTGTTGTTGTTGTTGATATTTGTTGTAGGTATAAGCTGGATTTGATGAGATGCACACCATGATCACACGAAATATTCATATTTCTTGATTAAATCTCGTATTACCATTTTGTTTGTCAAACATCGAGTCCGGCTTGGTCGTAACGTTACGGCCTCCATTCATCAAATCATCGTGGGGGTATAATACGATTCCAAATCAAGTAACCCCGTTATTTATCACTGAGCGACTTCAAAATTAGGTTTGACCTCGCTCTGCCCACTTACAGTCTCCTCCTCTAGAAATGTCATCATTTCATAGCACTCGCATGGATTGGTCCACTGAAATAACGCCAGAATGCGCTTATTTGGTGGCAGAATTTTATTTTTTTTCTGGGGAGGTACTTCTAAATGGCTCCAACACAAGTGCCTGAAGTGCCAGGAAATCACGTTTCTTGCCTCCAATTTCTGACAATTTCGGCGGAGGGGGGGGGGAGAGAAAACCCCCAGACCCCCTATGCGGGGCTTCGGGCCTTCGGCGCTCCCGGTCAGTGATCAGGGGCCCCCACATGTTCCAGGCCCCAGGGCCCTCACCATGGTTAATCCGGCATTGTCTCGCGTAACAAATCAACTGAGATACAAACACTCCATAAGCTGGTGATATTGGAATGTTACTATTAATAAATGAAAAGTTAACGATCGGAAAGTCAAAGTCATCACTTTTATCGTACAATTTAACACTAAGTTTATGGCAATTGTCGAAATCGAGACGCAGATCCAAGTAGGAAGCGTGATTGTCACTGTCAGTAGTGTTTTGTAATTTCGAGCTCATCAGGATATATGAATTCTAGACTACTTAAAATACTACAAGATCCACAACAAATTCCTTTCGAATGTTTTGATGCCCTCTTGCAGATGTACTTTCAGTACACATGTTACTCAAAATCCACCGAAATCCACCTTGTGTTTTTAGGATTTATCAGCGTGACAATTTATCTTTCATAATGCGATGGATTCCGACTTTGTCACGACGCGAATATCGACAACATCACACTGCTCCTACATATGTCCTCACAGTCTTGGGCTCATCTTTCCATCGATCCAACAAGCAGGATTAAATAATTTCACAAATCAATGGTGCAAAAATTACCATCATATTTTTCGCATTCGTTATTTTTCCAATGAGGAATGCGACATTTGAGCACGTGGGCATATCTAATAACACAAACGAATAATATCTTTCACGTTCAGCTATCTCTCTGAAACCCTGCATGATATACTAGTTAAAGAGCTCAACAAGTTGGTACTAAAACCTCGTGGGTCTTCTGTGGGTCCCCGCCCCCCCCCCCCTCTGCTAAAGACTCCTACGCGCTTGTGATTTATTTAGGTAGCAAGTGTTTCATGTTTCTAAAAACAGTAACGGTTGGCTGTACAAATCTATGGAGGCATATACGGTCAATAGCGCGATTGATGCCTCCATATTAAATTGGTAATACATGTATATCAACATATTGCGGTTACGCTTCCATACATATTCATTTTCTTTTTGTTGTTTATTTGAATCAAATATATCAACATATTGCGGTTACGCTTCCACACAAATTCATTTTCTTTTTGTTGTTTATTTGAATCATCGCTGTTTAACGTGCATTCGTCTTTATAGTAGGCCGACTTCAACTTGGCAATATATGGCAACGCAATCAGTGCTGCCATTGCATTGTAGCATCCGTATAGCAAATCTTATAGAAATAGCCATTCGAATTCAAAACGACTGAAACAGGTATGTTTCAAATAACAAAATTCATAACACCTTCGGATTGAGTGGTAAAATTAACAAAATCATAGTAACAAAATCTAATAAGTCATGCAAATTGTAGAAGATACATGAATTAATAACATGAAATTATTCATATATATATTACAAGCGTCTCTTTTCATATCGTCATCTTTTGTTAAATATAAATCATCCATCCATAATATATATTTATCCCCAATATGTCTCAGCACGGCTTCCGCGCGTGCCAAGGCCGGTAACTCTAAACACAGACCCAACCGACTCGTCAGTCTGTCCAAGTTTAGCGGATGTAACGTAAAGCTCGTCAAAATTCTTTCCACCCCAACAACAAGAAGTGATCAAACTTGTGGGTAAATCAATTCTTGAAATCTCTTGGCCTGAAAAGGAAATTTTCAGCATATGATTGAAAGGTCCACAGTAATCCCACTTGGTTATAAAAACAAAGGTAGGCCTATGTGTCAAATAGGTACTACTCAGGGAAGGACATACCAAATTCTTGAATTAACTCCATAGGGAAGAAAAAGTAGTTTTACTTATTTTCAAATTTACCAAATTATGTTGTTTATCGTATAGGATAATTTCTATTATTGGCGTGTCCAAATATACCATTGTCTGTTTATAGACGAATACCGAATAGCCAAACTCTAGTGCTCAAGTGAATTTTCCAGTGAGTTATAATGAAGTTATGCGCAGTTTGATTGAAACTATTATGTGGCTGCGAAGCATGGGAGATAAAAAAGAGATCACTACAGCGATCGGCATATCCACTTAATATTTGCGATGGTATAATAATGATCACTACTATAGTAATATTGAGTGGAGTGTTGTATTTCGTGAATTTATCTGTGAGTCAATGGTTTATTAACTACAGTAGTGGATAGTATAGACTAGTGATTCTCAACCTTTTCTTGCCCACGGCACACCTGGCGAAATATATCGGAAAAAATATTTGAATTTCGCAAAATAAAAACATAGCAAGTCATAGATGACATACAATCGTAGACGCAGACACCAGTGAATACTCAATTAGGATCATGTGGTTGGTTTTTCGCTTTTTCTTAGTGTGCCGTTCAATATTTCGCGGCACACTTGGGAAGTTTTTGCGGCACACTGGCTGAGAACTACTGGTATAGACTGTAGTGGGGCGGGGGGACGAACTGCTGCAAACTTAATAGAGGTTGTTTATGCATCTCCACTAACTAGGTTTCGAACTTAAAGACCCTTTATTAACTATTTGAGAATATAGTCACATTATTTTGCCTGAATTATTATTTAGATCAGTGTTAAATTTTAACGCGGACTGCCCCACCAGGGCGATTACTTCCTGTGATATCATTTTGCTCTCACGAAACGCTGAAGTTAACAAGTTTGTTTGTGGATGATATATGGTATCCCCCGACCGCGTGTTTACATATTCATGATGATTACAGATTGATTGGCAACTCTCAGCTTTTGTTAAAGTGAGGAGTCAGGATGTGGTATAATTAATTCCCTTCCTCTTACTGATACATTAGTATTCTAATATTGGGGGCGAATAATAAAGTACGGACTTTTTTCAATACTGGGGCTACTATATAGCATCCACCGGTCAAGTGAGGCAATTGTTTGGGTTGAAGCTATGTATTTACTTACCGGTCTCTTGGTCGAACCGGATAACACAACTACCACCAAAAAATGCACACCATAGCTTACCGTCAACATCTGACGTCATACCATCGGGATTACCCAGAGTCTTAAAGTTTTCCTGAGGGAACTTGATGAACTCTTGTTTATTTGCTTGTTTTAGAAAGAAAAATGAATAATTTTATTTCGAGTAGATATTATGGTACAACAATTGTATATATATAGGCAATACATCTATTCAAAGGCAATACTCCCTGTGTAGCGGTTTGTCACGGTGTCCGATTTAGCTGAGTGATTAAGGCGCATGCCCACTAACAAAGAGCAGCAAAGGCGCCACGAGATATTTTATGAGTTATTCACATTCAGTTACTTAATGGCGTTTAAACAATTTGCTCAGCTTTACTTATAAAAACGCAATCAACGCTTGATAATTCCCCGGCGCGTTACGTGGCCTCGTGTGCGTTACGTGGCCATGGTGATATTAACGGTAATCAGTTTTCTGCGTACTCAAAGTTCCCTTGTACGTTCAAGACTAGGAGAAAACCCAACACAGAGTTGGACAGGTTGTCCCACTCATTGCCACGCACAAGCTTGGCATCGAAACCACGTCAAATGACTCAATGACAGATCTTTGATTTAAAAAAGAAAACATGCCAGACCCTTGGTCACTCACAGCTTGACTTACCCAAAGTTCCATCGGTCAGATTATAATCAAAGGAATATATAATTCTAGGACTTGAATCAATATAATACATTTTGGTGTTATTGTTGGTCCAAGTCATACCATTAGATATTGTTATTTTATCCAAATGTTGTTTTATGTTCTGCTTTGTATCTAAACTGTACAGACACGCGGCTTCCGGTTTGAACGTAGTCGGTGAGAGTCTCGGCCCAATTGTTCCTGAAAAACAAAACGGTCGGTGGTGACAAAGACTCATCTTAAAATGATGTAAGGAGACACTAACTGCATACAATTATTTAAAGACGGTTTCCAGAAAGTATTGTCATTAGTACAGACGCTATAATTATTAAAACGTTATTTACACAAATATATCAGAATTATGAAATACTGACGTGTCTATATTGTTGTGCCTGTACTACTCTTCGTGGGGCGAAGGCGGGATTTACAATTAAACACAATAAGCACATGCTTAGGGCATCAAGGGGAGAAGGAGCACCACAAAATTTTGCGATTGTCGGATTTACTATGGATCCAAATTACCAATGGCTCGGTTCACGAAAAGCCCATCTGCTGAAGTATAATACAAATCCGGATAGAACGATTGGATATCATGTAAATTTGTTACGTAAAATTAGTTAAAAAGGATCTGATCAAAGACTTTGCAGTCGCGGAATCTTTTCAATTAATATTAATGAACATTACTTTCAATATGAATGTAGATTTTTGTTTAATTTCGAATCAGTACTCTTTTTTTTAATTATTGAATTACATTATATATAATAATGTCACTAAAATATTTTAATTGCTTAAGACTTAGTCTTTATTCAGCCCTGATGGTGGCCATTTTGTGATACATTATTTTATCTATTTGGTAAAGTTATTTTCGTTCTTGGTCATTAGTTTTGTATTTTTCATGCCTTTCTATTGTCGATCCCTTGAAGAATGATTCCAGTATACAACTTTTAAGATGTATTAAGTCAACACTCGTAAACAAACACAAATATTAACACATACCAGCCCATAACCGCCCGGAAGCGTCACATTTTCCGTCGTTAAATTTGCCACCTTCTGGTACTTCCACTGTAGCCAATGTTGTCAGATTACCTGACACCCAATCAAGATGGGAGATATTTACACCAGTGCCTACCACGTAACCTCCACACTTCCTTGGTACCACTAGTGATACAGATCCACCTATACGAGGATGAAAAAATAAATATTGGCGCCAAAACTGTACAGGAGCACGACGTTTCAGTCCCGCTGTCTTTCTAATTTCAAACAAAGATCTGTTCCATAATCTGATGACAATGCAGACTTATATTTCGTTTCGTTTTTTGTTTTGTACTTTCAATGGTATACACATCATAAATTTGACCGGCTCCAGGGGGCGGGGGGTTGCGGCTCGGGTTTTATGATCAGCGGCTTTTCACTCTCTAACGTCAGACCTTGATTAATCAATCAGCGCTAACGTCTCAAGTGGTTTTATCCACATTACCGTACATCGCACACCAAGAATACCATTTTATTGGCTAATCCCTGACTTCAACCAGAACGCGAGTTATGCCACTCTTCCGGATCCCGGAGTTATGAAGACATATAAAACGAAATTTTGAACTACAAAAACGAAAGGAAATAGGATCCGTGTTTTAATAAGATTGAAAACGGATCGGACTCAGTCAGGCGACATTCCAGACTTACCTACAACTGTTCATGCTCGATAATAACTCGGTTTCGGACAAAAATGAATATGAATAAATAATTGTTCTAAAGAAGTCAAATATGTAATCCCGGGTCCATATTTAGTCGGTGAAGCACTCAAGGACCACGTTAAAATTGGGTAATTAAGGGTTTAATCCCGGTGTGGGCAGAAAACTTCGGATTTTCATTCGAGTTTCCCTCTCTCAGTAACGAGTATCCCAGGTCAGCAGTGCTAAATAGTCAACGAAAATCGTCATGCTGAAAAGGAAATTGAGAAGGGAGAGAAAGACTGTTATTAACAATATAACTTTTGCATTATGTTCGTGGGTATCCAGCGAGAATTAATTGTTTCCAAGCTGTGTGCATATGCCATATACTGTGTGCAATGAGGGAAATATAAAATCTCGGGAAGCGGTGTTTTCGCCTTATGTTCATCGAATTCCAACTTCTAAGATGCTTTTTTACATCCACACCATGCACGTCTACACTGAATCTAGGGTCCCATAGTCTCACCCGAACGACTAACCACCCGAACTAATAACCTTATTTTAATCTAAATCGAAACTATGTTAGTTAACCAGAAGTTCTTACCGATATGTCGTTTTTCTTCTATTTTATTAAATGTGTTATAGCGATGCACATTGCCAGCTAGTATATCCACGAAAAGTAATGTCTGGGTTAGCTCGTCCCAATGAGGCGCTTCTCCAACAGTAGTTGTGGCATTCTTAATTAAAGTTTCTACTTTGTACGACATCTTGTATCAGTAAATCCTGAAACTATAGTAATTAGAGTGTAACATCAGAGTTAACCTATTATTTTTCTACACCAGTCTGGATTATAAAAGAGAGCACATGCCATCTATTGCGCTACATCGAGGGAAATTTTGCCAGACAGCCAATCTGATTAAAATACAGATCTATATTTCGTACCGTTTTTTATACTTTCGATGGCCTACACTACACGAAGATCTGACAAGTTGTTGCAATAGGTCACGTTACGAGAGGGGTTAGACCCTATAACTTCAGACATTTGATTAACCAACCAACATTGATGTTACTGGTGGTTTACCCACAGTTCCGTGCAAATCACACCTACAGATCGCCGTAACAGACTGTATCATTGGCGAATCCGTCACCTCTTCAGAGCGCGCCAATGATAACAATACTGCCAGAACCTATTGTAGTAAAGACAAGTAAAACGGAATTTTGAACTATATTAAACAAAACGAAATAGGACCTGTGTTTTAATCAGATTGACAGACAGCCTACTTGACATTTGTTTGCCGAATGTTTAACGTGTGGATCTGTCATTGAATCAAGTGGCGTGATTTAGCTTCCCTGCTTGTACGTGACAATGAGTGGGCTTGACTGTCCAACCTCGCGGCTTTTCCCTTATTCCTTACGTTTCCTCTCACTACGCGTAAGCAAATCATTGAACTAAAATTGAATCGTGCCTTAGTCCGGGAATGACCTAGTTTGTGTCGTGTGAACGTTTAACTCCATTTCGCTCTCTCCTAATTGTTCGTTTTATCGTCCATCCGTGATTCAGTCCCGGGCGACTGGAAGTGTAACTTGATATGACAGTGGTTATTACAGAAACATGGTAATAGTCAGCATGCGGAACAAGATACCACCGCGATTGGGTTAATCCTTTCATGAATTCAATGTTATATTCCAAACTTTAATAACTGTAGCTTCTAAGTGAGAGAGAGATTTTAACGCATACTTGACTAACGTATCAAGTCGTAGTGGGTGGAGTTTCTCCGTTCGGTATTGCATACTTACAACCATTACAAAAAAAAAACAATGGATACGGGTTGTGCTTACTCTTTTCAAAACTGCCGACAACACTAACTTTCCATTTCCTAATACAAGAAGATCACATATGTAACAATTTTGTGTGGTAATTTCCTTATTGTAATTCATAGAGAATATCATATCACTTACCTACCTGTTCAACCTGACCGTAGTGTTCGTTACACAGTTAATATTATACTTATCTTAAACATACATTGATAAATAAACAGACAGATAACCCGTTGATAACCACATATTGTGTAGTTATAATCTTCGTCTATCTATATGTTTTATGTGCTCTATATATTCAATATGTGATCGAGCAGTTTGGCAAGGAACATCTGAAGGTACGAAAACCCGAGGTTCAGTGTACACATTGGCGAGCACGTGAAAGAGTAGGTCGCAATGCCGCTGTTCGAATTCGATGTAAGAGTAGGCTGTAGCGTTGCTCTCCGGACAACTGCTCCCATAACGCACTGCTTGGAGTATACCAGCAGGGCAGTAAGGATGTCAAACCCTATTTCATTTTGTTGTCGAATAATGCATCGGGTGCTCATGCATCGTAAACTATCCCAACTTTCTTTCTGTAATCTTGCATTTAAATACCTCGAAATAGCATGCGGGTTGCATTTTAAAGGTTCGATGAATCATTTGTATTTTTTGGCGAGAAGGTCCAACGTCAGGTCATCGGCTCTATGTCATCAAAGCTGCACAGCAAACAAGATATCGTAGATAATTGTAGACCTTGAACAGAAATAATAAAAGTCAGTATTTACGTAATCAATAGATGACACCTATTAGTTAATTCATCCTACATTAAAGCGATAATTTCATATTTTCAAAGAAAATCAAAACATAATTATTTTTATGTCTTTTGCTCAATAGGTTATCATCATTTCCCACTCTAATAACTCATTAACACATGAAAAAATAACACAATTACCTCCCTTGTTTCTCTATTACCAACCCATGCAATAGCTATCTTCAAACGTTTGCATTTGAAGTTGGAAATGACATTTTTGTCAATTTCTCAACTGGCAATAGTGAATTTTAGGATTAATAGGATCATTTTTTAACCAGGTAGGACTGTTTATAGATTTCATCTATTTTAAGGTTATATTTAATAAATTTTAAAAATTTAACGTAAAAATATGAAACTGTATAGCTTTAATGCATCGAGCAATCAAGCTGTTTATCTGTACTGTGTTAAACAGATCATTGTCATAGTTCATCCCCGAGCAAATCTTACTCTTCATTTTAGACTAGGCAAGCTATAGCTCGTTTTAAGGTTTACCCCACCACCATTTTAAGGTTTAACCCACCACAATGGACAAAGAAACGATTCTGCATGGTGTCTAGTCTTCTTTTTACACCTTTTGCATTGCAATAATTGGTGTAGACTCGAAGATACAAGAGTGAATATGTGGTTATGTTGAATTGCTGGGCGGACAATTGCAGGTTCCCCAGTATGCTATTTTCTGTCTGTGTAATGCAATATTTACTATTTCAATGGTAAACTTCATACATGCTTTTAAGCAAGATGTTGACGCATGTTGCTCCATCCGTGATAGGAAGCCAGGGGCGTAAATGTATCCCCCCCCCCAGCAAAAAAAAAAAAAAAATACTCGCAAAATAGGAGTAGTCGGTCGCAAAATAGGAGTAGTCGGTTTCAAAATAAGTACTCACTGTATACGTCACGTTACTTACGCAAAACTTTAGTATGAAAATAGTCAGTCGTAAAATAGGAGCAGTCGGTATCAAAATAAGTGCTCACTCGTTCTGTTGTGAGTATGTTAGTCTAACAACAGAATTTCAGCCAGGAAGAAAAACAGTTGGCCTCAAAATAATAAGTGTAGTCGGTCTCAAACACGATGCCAGAATAGATCCCAAATACTATGTATTTTTGTGAATCCGTGAGCCTAAATAGCATACGTCACTCTTATTCTGTGTGAGCATTTTCGTCACCCAGGGAGAAAAATAGTCGGTGACAAAAAGTCGGTCTCAATCACAATACCAAAAGAGATCACAAATACTATGTATTTGCGTGAATCCGAGTGCCTAAATTGCATGTCACACAAAACTATAGGATAAAATAACCATGTCTGCTTGTCACTCTTATTATGTTGTGAGTATGTTGTTCTATAAAATGTTTTCTACTATGGCAAAAAATAGTCGGTCTCAAAAAAATTCCTCACCGCAGTCGGTCTCCGAATAAAGGAATTAATGTAATAATGAGATAAACAAACAATCACAAAACAGGCGAAATTGACAGATAAGCCTCAAGATTCTGTCCCATATCTTATCCTCTCGTTACTGAGAATTTGGTTCCATTTGCCATGACATTGATTCAAATTTTCAAACCCAGTCCCAAAAATTTAAAAGCTCTGAAATCTGAAATTTATTCGCGCCTGCGGTGCGATTCCATTATAACATCATTTTCCATTCGGTTACATATCTGAAATTATTTTCGCGCCTGCAGCGCTCGATTCCATTATTCTACTACGCGGTTGTCTTATACTGTCTTAGCACTATCATATTCACGATTATAGTGAACTGCCCAGTTTGTAGTACCACTGGTGTATGGGGCGTGGGGCGTCAGATGTACAGATGTTATGTCAACTCTTGCAAAATAGATCTGGAGATTCTGTCTCATTGACTGACATTACTGGTCCACTCGTCCACAAGAATTTCTCCCAGCAACAACCTCAACTATATAATTCTACAATACTATCTATGGTCTACCGGAGCGCTTAATGTTACAGCCAGTATCTTGTTTACTTTCATTGTGGATGGCGTTCTAGACTTGAAACCGCTCCTACCCCAACCCCATATTCCCTAGAAAACTCACACGTGGTGCTCGACTCCAGATTGCGTCACTCGCAACGGGGTGGGGGGATGTAGGTGCATCAGTCGGTCGCATTTTGGCTAAACACCCCCTCAAACGAAATTGTTACGTACGCCCATGTAGGAAGCATCCCACCCCACAAAATTTCGGGAAATTTAGAGTCGGTGAAAGAGACGAGAATTAACATTAGAGTCAATGTGGACATTAATGTTGTATATTGTGGCAAATGCCAGCTTGGTGTTGAGAATACCACGGTCCCGCGGCATGTTCACTCTTACAGTTGGAATTCAATGTAATGGACTTCAACATCTTATATTACTGCACCGAATGGGCTAATGAAAACGGTCACACACAAAACATTTTGCTGGGAGAGGGGTAAGGGTGCGCCGAAGGCGGCACTACGGCATTGTACGAATTTAAAACAAATGAGGTTTAACATCTTTCTGTTCTGCTCCGACGGGATATACGTTATAACAAGATATGTAAATAAATTTATTAGATATATTAATTTGAAATAGAAATCAAACCAAAAAGAGAATCTGTATTAATTACATAACACCCTTAATAAAAATAAAAATAAACATAGATATATCAATTTGAAAATACAAATATGGCCGAAATTACAAGATTCGGTACAGTTTATAAAATAATTACATTAACAAATTCATGCAAAATTATTTTTCTGTGATATTGAGCTACACAGAGTAACAATCAAAATTCATCCACGTTAAAACCATTATATCACAGATATGTACCCTTTATCTCTTTAGGGGGGTTGGGATGGTTAGTGGTCTAGAGTGCCGCGCTTCGACCTCTAGCTGGCCGGTCACGTCTGGCTTGCGGCTGTGGTTCCGATCCCAGGTGTGAGCGTATGTGGCATGGAGAGAGGGGCGCCTTCTCAATCTCTAGGGTTTCCTCCGGACAATCCGGTTTCCTCCCACTGCTAAAGACCCCTACGCGCAAGCGAATTATTGAAATCAAATTTTTAAAAAACATATGTTAGTCCCGAAATGACCTAGTTTGTGTTGAATGAATGTTAAACCCCATTTCTCTCTCTCTCTTTTATCTTTTTATCACTAAGCACAGATTAGATCATTTTGGGACTAACATATGGTTTAATTTTATTTCAATAATTCGCTTGTACGTAGGGGTGTTTAGCAGTGGGAGGAAACAGAAGGACTCGGAGGAAACCCTACTCCTTATCACGTACAACCGAGGGATTCAAAACCACGCCAGTTGACACACAGATATATATATTACATTATATTATATCAAAATGGTCTGAAGAGGTTCAAGAGAACTGAAAACGTTAACCATAAACATGTGTCTATTTCTTTTTTCAAAATAATTTTTCACATATATATATAATAAAATATAGGTAAATACAACTCCCAGTTAATATATATATATAAACTAAATTAAAGAAAGACACCAAAATACTAATTTGACGGTTAGCGCTTTCTGTTCGTACTGAACATCATCAGACCATTTTTATTAATTTTAAAAATGGTCTGATGATGTTCAGTACGAACAGAAAGCGCTAACCGTCAAATTAGTATTTTGGTGTCTTTCTTTAATTTAGTTTTTATATATATATATATATATATATGAAAAGTTGAAAATAACTACTCTTAGGTTAATATTAACTAAATGTTGATTATCTGAAGAGCTTAATAAAATAAGCGAAAGTACTAGTAATCGACAAATAATGTAGTTCTTTTTTCAAAAACTTTTATATTTTTGTATATATAAATAGAGCGAAATGGAGTTTAACATCCACTCGACACAAACTAAGTCATTTTGGGACGAGCATATGGTTTAATTTTATTTCAATAACTCGATTGCGCGTAGGTGTCTTTATCAGTGAGTGAAAACCCGAGTGCCAGGAGGAAACCCATGAGGTTTAGAAGGTGTCCCTATCTCCACGCCACATACGCTAACACCAGGGATCGAAACCACAGCCGCAAGCCAGAGGTGACCGGCCAGCTAGAGGTTGAAGCGCGGCACGTTAGACCACTAAGCCATCCCAACCCCCCTCACAGATATATAAATCAGATCGAAAATGAGCTGGACCTTATTCAGGTTCCATAAAGACAAAAAAAAAAACCCATGAGAACACAGATGTAGTCAAGTTACTCTGTCATTGATATCTTTCATCTCATATATACTATTATTATGCAAAAGAATACAAAGCCTGTTAAAAGAAGTACATAACTATTGTACCTATCATAGTAAATACACCACATAAAATACGTTCTCTTTTAGTAAACATAGCCTTGATGCCAACTCTGTTCAGTTTAGCGTAGTTATATAGTTCATATATACACAAAACCACGTGTAGTACATCTGGAATCATTAGAGCAAAATTCCTGGCATTCTGGAACCCTTTCCCAGTTTTAAGAATGACGTGCTCAATAAACTGATTTGAACAGCTAACGGCTATGTGCATACTATTGATAGTAATAATTAGTAGAATTTTCCACGAGACTATTTGAGTATTTGTGTTACAAAGATTTAGCACCAGAACGGTGACGACGATTTCTGTCAACATGAAATAGAAATGGTTGTAGAAATATAGATACAAACTTTCGTTATAATAAGTCAGAAATGACCACCAGCTGTAATAATGCGGATAAATGTTTGCCAGGTATAACACAAACATTGTCTTACGAACCTTTCCTACTCTAAACAATTTATATAAATATTTTACACTTTCATACGTCATTAACACAAAGAACACTGTTAAGATCCATATTTTAAACGTCTCCATCGTAGCATTGAAATATAAATGTTTGTATCCCTGTAACAATAATGTAACATTCAATAGGCTTTTGACGTGGTTCACCTGCAGTTCCGTGTGTCGAAAGGCCAAGAAGTCGCTTTAACAGGCCGTTTTATTAAGTAATTCCTAACGCCATCTAGAACACGTCAATAATAACAACTCTTCCAGATCCTAGTGTAGTAAAGACAAGTAAAACGAAATTTTGAACTACAAAAGCAAAACGATATAAGATCTGTATATCGTAGACCCTATGGCCTATTCCTATATCGAATTCCAACTGCCAAGGGATCCTTAAGATGTACGCCAATGTATATACGTGTCCTCGCTTTTTTGTCCCATCCGAATGACTAAACAGCTGTCCTTATCGGGTCCACCGTTCTGCACCAAAAAAATGTGCAACGACGCCCGACAGCCAAGTTTTAAGAATGAATATTAAAACTTTTGGCAGCTGGCTTCCGAATTAAACGTTAGAATTATTTCTCTTACCTCTCATAACCGTATCAAAGCAAGAACATTTGCAGCTGTCTCTATCAACGGGAGTCTTATCTGGTACCCAAAACATTTTATAAGCAACACCTATAAAATTGTAGAAAAATTAAATATAAGCGATTTTACTGACAGTAGCCTGTAGAAGTGAAAACATGTCAGACAATGCAATGGACACTCTGAATTTGAATACCAAAGAACAGTCTTCATTACATTAGTGTGTATGTGTGTGTGTGTGTGTGTGTGTCCGGGGGGGGGGGTGATTAGCGCGCGCGTTATAGCATAAGGTGTATCATTAAGGTAAACTGGTGTGGTTTCGATTCTCCGCTTGTAGGTGATAAGGATTTGGGTCGTCTGTCCTACTTCGTAGGCTTTCCCCGGCTTCCTCCTATGCTAAAGTTCCCTACGCGACAGGTAATTTATTGAAATCAAATTGAACCATATGCTAGTTCCGAAATGAGTAAGTTTGAATCGAGTGGACGTTAATCCCCCCCCCTCTCTCTCTCTCTCTAACTACCTCTCTCTATTTATACAAAGAGAACAAATAATAGACCCATGCCCCACCCACCCGTTACTGGAATAATTTTCGGGTAGCTCTGTGATTGGACATTTCGATTTATCTGCATTTATTACATTTTATACCCCCAAAATAGTCTTAGCTTGGTACTGATTGGGATATAGTTATTTATTCAAAAAAAAAGAAGAGAGAGAGAGAGAGAAAGAGAGAGAGAGAGAGAGGGGGGCGGTGGGGGTTAACGTCCACCCGACACAAACTAGGTCGCTTCGGGACTAACATATGATTCAATTTCATTTTAATAATTCGCTTGTGAAGGGATCTTTAATTATCAATGGTAGAAAACCGGAGGACCCGGAGAACACCCACGAGGTTGGACAGGCAACCCTACTCCTTGCCACGTACAACCGGGGATTCGAAACCACGCCAGTTGACTCAATGGCAGGCCGAATGATACAGCACGCGCACAAGCTAACCACTTGGACATCCACTCCCACCGCCACACGCCCAAGCCCCAAAAAAAGAAGATAAATGGATACTAACCTATGTGTAGAAATGGTAAAAATATGAGTACACCAGATCCTAGTAAAAAAGCATGTGTTTTTTGTAACAGTTTACTATCCGGTGACATAATGCCGTAATTGGTAAGATGTTTGTGTATAAAATGAGTAACCACCATTCTTGATTAAGCTCGTACACAGGATCTGAAATGAATACAATAAGGCTATTGTTTATCTGTATGCAAATTGGTATAACTAATACAATAAACCACAAACACATAAATATCTAACCACAATACTGCAGATTACCCGACGGGAATACTATGTAGATAATTCGACATTCATGTACAATATACTGCACTGTATGAACGTAACAAATTTCCGTTTGTATTTCGCCTTCCTCTTTCCGGACTTTTAAACTAGTCTCTTAACTACGACTGGCTCGTCTAATAAGTTTCTTTAGAAACATTTGTCTGCGAACTTTAACCCCCTAATTGAATAAATAAATTAGCAAAGTAACCTAATAATCAAAAACAACAAAACGATTGCTTCATCAACAGACAACGTCCATAACGATTGGAATATTATTATTCATCTTCTATAGCGCTTCATTAACAAATGTCACATCACAGATCGTAATAATATTTAAACAAATAACATTTAAAATATCACTTAATCACTTAAAGACAGATTGTGTAAGAATTAGATAAAAATCTGGTCTTTCTGTCAATATTACAAAATGAACATATTGAAAATTTCATTCAAATTACTTTACACTGAATGTGAAGTTATGACTATTTTTGACAAGATGTGCACATTATCGATTGTTAATTATCGTATTGTCGTACTGGTTATTCGAGGCTTAACAACGTCAAAACAATTATTTCAGACAGCGTTCAGTATGATTGGAATAACTTCAGATAGAACATGTAAATTTTGGGTAATGAACTGCCCGTTATTGCTATATTAATAGTTCAAGCATAAATATTGCACAATGACAAAATGTGTGCATCGATTTTTTATTGTCGCAACCAAGGTGCTGGTTATTCGAGGTCTGCTCATCAGCTTTAATCTAGTTACAATCGGATCGATCCAATGACATCGATAATTAATTATGATCTTGTCATATTAATAAATGTTTATTAAAAGTTTATATAACATTTAAGGCCTAAAAAGACCCGCAATAGGCCGATTTACACCTTGAATAATGTCTCATTAATCTTATTTGACATTACGCACAGTAGATAAACAAATAAATGCAATGGGGTTTAACGTCTACTGTTCTATGTATAGTATAAACAATTGAGAGGATTACAGTTAACTACAACCATCACAGAACACAGTTTTAGTAAAAAAAAAAATTAATTCAGTGGCATTTACAGATGAAATAATTACAGATGACATATTCGCCAGGCGGGTCGTTACTGACATTGATTGAAATTGACCCGTTAGACGATCAGGCTGACATCGAAACAGTCGGGTTTCTCTTTGAGGATTTCTGTGTTATTTTGTGGACCCATAAACAATGTTTAATATGATTTACAGCCTGTCTACGCAAACCGTGTATTGTCCAGATCTTTCAAATTGTCAAATGCCAATCAACTTGAACTGTGAGGTCCAAATTCGTTCACCACTAATCAATGTCAGGACGTGTAGAAGTGGAACAGTAGTAGTAGTAGTCTGGTGGTTTAACGTCCGCTTCCACATAAGTGATATCGCAGACTAAATATAAACTGTTTCAATGGCATTTAGTAATTGAACTAGAGTATACAGGTCACAATTCTATGGAATACAATTACTGCTTATTACTGAGCGACGTTTCGACTAGGCTTCTCTAGTCGTTATCAAGCAATGATAAAATCTAAAAAATAAGACAAGTCAATATATACATGTACATAACAATACATTCTTAATGCTGACAAAACAGGGATCTCCCTTTGCACGTACCTAAAAGAAATCTAATTTAATTAAGGATTATAAATTTGAAATGCTATTTACACCATTCAATAATACCACTTAACTGAAAATAAAAACAAACTGACTAATTGATTAATAGGTAATTTGTTGTGGAGTATATACAATGATATGTAGGTTTTAATCATGACAAACGTTCTAAGAAAATGGAATTTGATCAAATGCTATCACATATAAACACAAATGATTAATGAATTGATTGTTGTGGAGTATATACAACGATTTGATCTGGTTTTAATAATGACAACATCCCATGATGAGATTACAATAACAGCAGACCTGAAAAGTAGAAATAAAATCAAATAAAAATCAAAATAAAATCAAAATAGATGGTATTTATTAATTATCATTTACAAATTGTGGTATTATTCTAAACTTAATTTTTTTACTTGACTTGAACTCCAACCCTCGCCACAGAGTCCAATGGTCCAACGTTAAATCGCTATGCAAGAACATCAACAACAAGAGAGCGCGCCGATTGCATGAAGCCATTCAAATACGACGACACAAACCCGCGATGAATAGAGATCAAGGATTGTTTCTCCCCAGGGCGTATGACACTCTTATCGCATAATCTAAGGCTAAGCATAACTATTTTTATTTCAATCATATTCAATGCTTAACAATAAGTCAAGTAAAAAAATTAAGTTTAGAATAATACCACAATTTGTAAATGATAATTAATAAATACCATCTATTTTGATTTTATTTTGATTTTTATTTGATTTTATTTCTACTTTTCAGGTCTGCTGTTATTGTAATCTCATCATGGGATGTTGTCATTATTAAAACCAGATCAAATCGTTGTATATACTCCACAACAATCAATTCATTAATCATTTGTGTTTATATGTGATAGCATTTGATCAAATTCCATTTTCTTAGAACGTTTGTCATGATTAAAACCTACATATCATTGTATATACTCCACAACAAATTACCTATTAATCAATTAGTCAGTTTGTTTTTATTTTCAGTTAAGTGGTATTATTGAATGGTGTAAATAGCATTTCAAATTTATAATCCTTAATTAAATTAGATTTCTTTTAGGTACGTGCAAAGGGAGATCCCTGTTTTGTCAGCATTAAGAATGTATTGTTATGTACATGTATATATTGACTTGTCTTATTTTTTAGATTTTATCATTGCTTGATAACGACTAGAGAAGCCTAGTCGAAACGTCGCTCAGTAATAAGCAGTAATTGTATTCCATAGAATTGTGACCTGTATAGACTAAATATAGGTTAGCCAAAGCTTTTTCCTGTTTTAGAATATGATTTTGCAATCTTTCCATTTGCGGCCTTAAGCCATAGAATATGGTTAGTGGAAATGTCTTCCCTTTATTTAATAATAAAAACAAATTGTTTGGTAGTTGTTTCTTCTAATTGGTTGATGTCTTTAGGTACCAGACCCGTCTTATCATGGTCTCCCCTTACTCAACTATCCCATTCTGCATATTTGGTGTCTTTTTTGAGGTATAGTGTTTAGATGCCGAGCCTCTCTTACTCCACTATCCTGCTATTTTTAGTAGGAGTCATCTGTGTGTGACTTTGTGTTTAGGTGCCACGCCCGTCTTATCGCGGCTCCCCTAACTTCACAGTCCCACTATGCAGGTTTTCATCATGATTCCGTCTGATCGTGACTCTCCCTTACTCCACATATCCTGCTAGTTTACTTATATTTTCCATAAAATATGTAGTTTAGTGTTTAGATGCCGAACCCGTCTGACCGTGGACCCCTCTTACTTCACTATTCTACTGTGTTTATTAAGTCGTTGGTTAGTTCGAAGGTATGTAGCTTTAGATCTGACCTTTTCTTTCTTGTTTCTTTTACATATTTGGTCTTCTTTAAGCTGACGAAGGTTGGGGATCTGTCGCCCAGTTGCGAGATCTTAGCCCAGTATCTTGTCGCTAGTTCTTTTCTTCTTAGAGATAGGGGCAACTCTCCGGCTTCCTGTAGTAGTGCTTCTCTCTTAGTCCCAGGCCATACGCAATACACAGTGTTTTGTATTGGATGGTGTCAAGCTTACTTAAGAGTGTTGGTGCACAATTCACGGAGGCCAAAGAGCCGTAGTCTAATACACAGCGTATTAAAGCACGATACACCATCATTAGTGTAGCTTTAGGATTTTAGAGCACCTGTCTACAGTCCAGTCGATGTGCGGTTAACAGGTTAGCCTTCGATCAAAGATTACGCCAAGGAACTTGGTTTTGTCTTTAAATTCGATGGTTTCCCCGTTCATACACAGGGTCTTTCTGCCTATCCAACTATCTCTCCTCACAAGCATACCGACCGTTTTCTTCTCTGATACTTTAAATCCCCAGACGTTTGCCCATGATATTGAAGAGAGTGGGACTGATGACCGATCCCGGAGGCGTGCCATTTTCTAATGATTGCTCGGCACTCAAGAATCTACCAACGTTCACCTGTATCCTTCTAAAGCTTTTAATCCACCGAAACATTATGCCCGTTATACCGATACGTCCTAGCTTAAAAAGCAGCCCGTCTAACCAAACTAAATCGAAAGCCTTGGATAGATCTACGAACACGGCACATAACAGGCGCCCTGAAAGGAGCGCCTGGGACATGACTTGCTGTAGTCGCACCATGTGGTCCATTGTTGATCGTCCCTTCCTGAACCCGCTTTGATTTTCGTCGATCAGTCGGTTACTCTCCAGATAGAACTGTAATCGGATGTTAACCATTGTCTCCAAGATTTTGCATAGTGTGGATGTCAAACTTACAGGACGATAGGACGCTGCCTTTGTCTCTCTTTTTCTGGTTTTAGTAGAGGGATGACGTTGGCTTTCCGCCATTCTTTAGGTACCTCTCCTGTCAGCCAGGATGTGTTGAAGAAGTTTAGTAGCACAGTGGCACGGATCAATAATTTTTCACATAACCTCAAAATGACAAACACTCAACACCAAATAATACAATTAACAAGAAATGACCCAACGAAGAATTATGACTGATGCAATGTACAAAGTATATTTAGTATTTTGAAATGGAATGATGTTTAATATCCTACTGTTCTGCTCGGAACTGGGCTAATGGAGACGGACGCCATACTTTGTGCCTAGATGGAAATTCTAACCGGGAAGCGGCACTATGGCCTACTCCTATATCGAATTCCAACTGCCAATGGACCCTTGACGTGCACACCAATGTATACACAGGTTCTCGATTTTTATCCCATTCGAACGACTAGATAGCTGTCCTTTTCAGGCCCTCAGTCGTGCACCACTGACATGGGGAAACCATGCGGGAATATCTCGATGCAGAAATCGAACCCACGACCTTTGGGCTAGTGAGCCAGCGCCTTACCCACTTAGCCACGAAAAACGGACGCCCCGTGTACACATTGGCGTTGGAATTCGATATAAGAGAAGCCACTGCCCGGGCAAAATGCCCATCAAAGCACACTGTACGGCATATGCCTGTCTACGTTAGCCCAGTTAGAGCAGGGCACTAGGATGTTATACAAATTTCATTTCAGTTCATTTCACCTCGTCCGAACGCTCTGAATCAATGATAATGATACCCCAAGCTGGAAAATGATATTGTAAGTGACTTTATTGGTTATCACCAGGATCAAATGTGGTATCAGTAAGCCAGCTCTTTTCCCATTAAACCACCACGACGCCCATCATCAGAAGGAGAATAATAGCGTTTCACAATGACGTTGTTGTAATGTCTTTTATCATCCCCCACCCCCAAATCAAATTGTCTTTTATAAAAAAAACACCAAAACAAAACAACAAATCAATAAGTCTTTTTAGTTAATATTTACCCTCGGGATGACAAAATCAAAGTACGAATTATTGTTTTTCTCAAAGTGGCACTACTTTCATTATCAACTAAATATATCCATTAGATTATAAAAATAATCACTTGTAAATTCAAAAAAAGTAATAGGATTCTTTAAAGGTGATAATTGGCTATTTCGTGGCTATTAGTGAGAAACATAACTTTGATATCCGTATAATCACAAGATATATTCTAAAGACATTGCAAATAACGCCCATTTAAATTAAATATTGACTATTTCTAGGCTACTAGTTAGAAACAAAGCTTTGATACCCATGTACTCGCAAGAAATATTTCTAAAAGCATTACCAATAAAGCCCATTTAAATTGATATTTGTTTCATAGACTAACATTGCACCATTTCCCGTTGAAAATATAGTTATTGGGTTGATAAAGTACCTACGGAACCTACATCTAGTCTCGGCTGTATGACGAATTCCGCCATATTGGAACTACTTTAAGGGTCCTGGATAAAACATGGCTGGGCCCATGATGTCTTTGGAACTACTTTAAAGATCCCGGATGAAACATGGCTGCGCCCATGGTGTCTTGTTTGTTTGTAATAGCGTCAAGTTTTCCTGTTAAAGTATACCGGCAGCTGCATCGCAAATGTATGGGCGTAGGTACATATCATTTACTGTCATACACGTATCCTCTGATTTATGATCATTTTCTGTCGTCACATGCTAGGTAACACTATTTTTCTATGTAACTTTGATGAATTCTCTACTTATTTAAGCATGGTCAACAACAAGTACCAAATAAGTCTAATAAAATAATAAAACTATTTATTTGGTTCCATGATATATTATTATGCTTTCTCAATTAGAACGGTTGAAATTCGTTGGGATCCCCCCACCATCCTTTCCCTTGAACTTGTCAGGACACGACTAACTGCAGCTTTGGTATCCTTGTTTGTGATGTTTAAAAACACTGGATTTCTTCTGACTGGCTCTATAATTCAAAAGGAAAGCACACTAGGCCTGCTGATGTGCAACCTGACAAAGAAACACAATTTTTCCCGTATTATCCCCCCTTAGACCACAAAACACATAAAATTCAATTCTAAATTGCACCTGCAAAAATGCAGAGGGTTCAAAAACATCTCAAAAGATATTTTGATGAGAGATTGTAAACATTGAAATAAACCCCATTGTACCAGAACTATTATTTTCAAAATGGATATGCATTTATTTCTAACAATGATGTATATGTATCATCAATATTGGGGTTGGGATGGCCTAGTAGTCTAGAGTGCCGCGCTTCGACCTCTAGCTGTCACCTTTGGCTTGCGGCTGTGGTTTCGAGCCCTGGTGTGAGCGTATGTAGCATGGAGATAGGGGCGCGGGCGCCTTCTCAACCTCGTGGGTTTCCCCCGGGCACTCCGGTTTCCTCCCACTGCTAAAGACCCCTACGCGCAAGCGAATTATTGAAATAAAATTAAACCATATGTTAGTCCCAAAATGACCTAGTTTATGTCGAGTGGACGTTAAACCCCATTTCTCTCTCTCTCTCTCACTTACTAAAAACAGTGAAGCTGTAGCATGTGCCCCGAATTCCGGCTTCCCTTTTTATCCGTTGTACATAAGTGGCAATGAGATTCTTCGTGGTGTTGTTATCGATGGACAGGACATCTCAGCCACCTAATCGCCCAATTCAAGTCGGTTTATCTTAAACAAAACGAAAGAAACCCCGAACAAATAAGTAAGTGCACTCACTATATATTACCTGCAAAATATATTCATATCGACATATAGGCTGGTAGGAGCAACCTCAAACTAGAGGGCGGGGGAATCCGAAACTAATTGGTTTTGCTTTTTTGTAAGGAGGTGTGTACATAGTACCACGAGACAAAAATCCACTGCAATCTACCTCGGGCAATATTTTGTGTATAGACGATTTAATGTTTGTATCCGACATCAAAATGAATAATTCTTGTAAAACCGCCTTATTTAAGAGAGGTAAATCGCATATATTTGGGACCTAGAAATTGACACAAATCGGTCGCTGCCACTGATCTATAACAAATGACGTAGCTTGAAGCCACCAATCGGCATCTTGCTACGCCCAAAAGCACTCCTAGTCCTTTATTTCCACTATAAGTACGTGCTTTGTTTACAAGCAAATTCGAAGAAAACATTAACAAAAGAACATTATATTTTGTTAAAAATATTGTTGGTGCTTAACATAAAATAAATTCACAAGGGTACAACGTTAATTTTAGTGGTTATTCACATATAGGCATATTTGTGTCTGATTTCCAGTAATTTTAGAAAAGTTAAAAGATATAATATAGGCCTATAATATAATAAGTTATTTTTCTTTATTTGGCTTTTATATTAATAAACACCTCTCATTGCATAGGCCCATATCTTTACTTCTTTAAAAATAAATTACTTATATTATAGGCCTATATCAATTTTTTTTAAATACTAAAAGTTTTGACCATATCCTTTTTTATAACAACCAACTGCTTATGTCGTAGGGCTATCTCACATTCTTTTCTTTACTATTTATAATGTTGTTTTTTTTTAGTAATTTCAGAGAGCGTAAATGCACATTACTAAGAGTTTTGACCTATATTCTTTTTTTCAAAACAACTAACTGCTTATATTATAGGCCTATATCACATCCTCTTCTTTACTATTTGTAATGTTGTCTTTATTTAAAAAACATATAGGCTATTCACATAATAAAAAAAATTATAGGTCTATGTGTATATGATATGTGTGTGGCTAGCTTCTTTTATTACTTCTTTTTTCACTGATGTTTAAACAAACAAGAAGAGAAAAATGAGCGAAATATAATCAATATACATGCATTTAACAAGAAAGAATTATTTTTTCTGTTCTGTATTCCATCGCTTAGACAGGCCTACATCCTGTTTTTCGCAAATTATCAAAATGCAGAAAAGGACATCAAGAGATTAAACGGTTATAGAAAAACCCTGACAGAGAAACAGGTCATTCTAAAGAAATTCTGGATAAATTATCTGAGGACGATGATATCGAAAGTGAAATTTTTGACAGTAGTGAATTTTTAGAATATATTTTCAGTGAAATCATAAGGATTGATAGAATCTTACAGACTCCTGTATCAAATAAAGTAAGTGTTGATAGTTCTAATTTAACACAGAATTCGGTAGGCCTGAGTGAAAATCAATCAACCGGAACAGTCAGTGGTTACCAGTTGCTAGGCAAATCCAATGTAGGTCAAGATATTGCATCAGTTAACAGGAATGTTAGTCAACAAGAGCACAACGTAGGTGTGTCACATCAACCTGTCAATGAATTACAGTCAAACCTTCGAATAAGGGCCAAGCTACCAAAATTGACTCTTGATAAATTTTCTGGAGATGCTAAACAGTGGCAAGCATTCTGGGATAGTTTTTCGTCTACAATCGATTCAAATCCTGATTTATCAAAAGTGGACAAGTTTAGTTATCTTAAAAATCTGTTAGATGGAACCGCTGCATCAGCTATTTCTGGACTTTCTTTATCAAGTGAAAACTGCTGTGACAAATGTAGGTTGCCCGGCAAGTCAGACAAAAGTGAAAGCTAGAACAGACTGAAACCTGTGAACTTGTTCAGTTGTCAGTGACAACACGTGATGGAATGGAAATCTATATCAACGCCTATAAGGTGCCGACTATTTGTAGTGCTGTATAAGTAACCAAGCCATTAAAATCGCTCTACAGAAATACCCTCATCTGTCTGATCTGGAACTTGCAGATAACCCACAACCATCTGACATCCATGGTTTTGAAGTTGACATTCTAATTGGGGCTGATTATTATTGGTCATTTTTCAACGGTGTTACCCGACGGGAGGAGGGTCCAGGACCAGTAGCTTTGTATTCGCATCTAGGATGGGTTTTATCCGGACCTGTTGTCGCAGCCTGTAAAAATCAGTGTACTGTCAATATCAGTTCTACGCATGTTTTCACTATCGATACATCAATTCTAGATGGCGGCGATGTATGTGAACTCAAACAGCAGTTATATAAGTTTTGGGATCTTGAAACAATTGGGATCAAGGAAAACGAAACGTCTGTGTATGATAAATTTATCGAAGATATTGAATTTAATTAATAAAGGTACGAAGTAAAATTGCCTTTTAAAGAGGACCATGCGCATTTACAGGACAATTATGATATCTGTCAAATCAGGCTTCAGAGACTTTTAAGAAGTTACAGTCACAACCGGAAGTTCTAAGCGAATACAACAGAATTATTTCAGATCAACTTAGGAAGGAAGCTGTTCCAAGCGAAGGGTTATCTACACCATCAACGAGTGACTGTCATGATCTTCCGCATTGAGCGCGAACTGACAAGGACACTACAAAGGTTCGCGTTGTGTATGACGCATCAGCCAAGTCGAATAAATTTAGCCCTAGTCTTAACGATTGTTTATACACAGTTCCATCACTCATACCTTTGATATTTGACATTCTGCTTAGGTTTCGGTTGAATAAGATAGCAGTTACCGCAGATATCGAAAAAGTATTTTTGAATATTTCAATTGTACCAGAGCATCGTGATTATTTACGATTTCTATGGGTATCGAATCCTACCGATCAAGATTCACCAATTCAAGTTTATCGATTTGCAAGAGTTCTGTTCGGTGTAACATCTAGTCCGTTTTTGTTAAACGCAACCTTACGTCATCATTTGAGTTTTTTTATGAAAGTGAAAATCCAGATGTTATACGCGATGTATCAGAATCACTTTACGTTAATGATTTTGCCTTCAGGGTCAGACTCTGTGGATTTATCCTTCGAAATATGTAAGCAAGTACATAATATCTTTCAAGACGGTGGATTTAATATGAGAAAATGGGTATCAAATTCTACAGAACTTTTGAATCGAATTCAAAGTGACTCTATTTTTCAGAATTCTAACAATCAAACTTCAGTCAAAGAGGAAGACGAGGGTTACTTGAAATATAGTTTTTCACAACAATCTACAGGAAATCCTAAAATTCTTGGACTTATTTGGGATAATCAATCAGACAATCTATTTTTTGAGTTTTCGAAAATAGGTAGTGCTATTCAATCTGATTCAGTAACCAAACGGTTGGTATTGAGTGTTGCTTCCAGGTTTTATGATCCTTTGGGTTTGATATCGCCGATCGTTTTGAGTTTCAAGTTGCTGTTTCAGAAACTATGTACTTTCAGTTTGTATCAGACTGGAAGAATCTGTTACTAAAATTAGAAAATATACATATTATTCAAATACCAAGGTGTTATTGCATCAAACTTTATTGTGATCAATCTGAAAACGAACTTCATGTGTTTGGTGACGCATCCGAACAAGCATATGGTACTTGCATTTACCTATTGTGTAAACATGAGTCATCTATCCATTGTAAGTAGGGCTCACACTGTCGGTCGCCAAAGTCGCAATATGCGATATAAAAATGAAAGTGGCGATTAAAATTTGATTTTGGCATCAAAGACGCGTGTAGCGCCATTATCTAAACAAACATTGCCGAGATTGGAACTCTTAGCATGCTTAATATCTGCACGGCTTGCTGTTAGTGTCGCGAACGCTTTAACTCACTTGACAATCAACCAAGTATATTATTGGTCAGATTCTCAGGTCGCTTTAAGCTGGATTAGAAATACCAATAAGGAATACAAGCAATTCGTACAAAATCGGGTTACAGAAATCAGACGAATTTCGCCAATAGAAAATTGGAATTATTGTCCATCGTCAGAAAATCCCGCGGACATTTCGTCACGAGGAAGTACATCAACCGAAGTAGCTGATAATAAAAAATGGTGGAATGGTCCTCATTTTTGTGTCTATCTAAAGAGGAATGACCTCACCAATCATCTGTATCTTGTGATCAAAACGATATCGAACTTATAAATAAATCTAAGAGTGTAGTCTCTTGTGTTATCTCTTCTAAGAACAATCAACCAAACATGAACTTAGAAGCTATCATATCTGCACCGAAGTTCAGTCGGTTATCAACTCTTTTGAGAGTGTCGGCATATGTATTGAGGTTTATACATAATGTGAAATGTCGTGTCAATCAATCTAATCTTAACCAAGGATAACTCATTTTTGAAGAACTGAAATCGGCTGAAAATCTGTGGATCAAAACTGTTCAATCAAACACCAAACGGGATGATAAATGAAATCAACGATCTGTTACACTAAATCTAAAGCAAGACAACGATGGTATTCTTCGTGGTTATGGAAGAATCGAACATTCAAATCTAGATTATGAAGCGAAACATCCAGCATTTCTACCAGAAAATCATCATCTTACGACATTGATCATCTGGAAATGTCATGAAGATGTCATGCATAATGGTGTACCAGAAACTCTATCTCAATTCAGAACCAAGTATTGGGTCGTTCGTGGTCGGCAAATCATTAAAAGTGCCATATCGAAATGTGTGATTTGTAAAATATGGAACCACTGTCGCACCTCCTTTACCATCGTTTCGATTAAGTGATGATTTTGCTTTTTCTCACATTGGAATAGATTATGCAGGTCCTTTATTCGTAAAAGACATCTACTCCAAATCCGAGGACATGCATAAGGTTTATATCGCTCTCTACACATGTGCTAGCAGTCGTGCCTTGCATCTAGAGCTCAAACACATTCATCCGTAGTTTCAAGAGATTCATAGGACGTCGAGGAATTCCTACTTCAGTAATATCAGACAATGGTAAAACTTTAAAGATGTTGAACTGAAATCATTTCTACATTCAAAAGGAGTCAAGTGGAGATATAACGTGGAACGCTCGCCATGGTGGGGAGGATTCTTCGAACGTATGGTTCGATCAGTCAAAAAGTGTTTGAAGAAATCACTGGGGACGTTGTAGCAATATAGTCGTGGTGACATTGTTTTTAAAGATTATAGACAAGGAATGAGGAGATAAGATATGGTTTTATGTTTCTGACATATTCACATATACACTGTATGCAGGTGTGTACTGAAATAAAAAAGGGTTATAGAAACAAAACATAGATGGTTCTATATGTCAACAACATGATAACAGATATCTCATGCGCTATTTCTAGAGTAAATTTCCATAACCATATAAGGGTGTGTTTTGACGTCATTGGGTTCAATTAACCAATCTCTCTAATTATTTACATCATGTTTGACCAGTTAGATAATTGAATGTCCAAAACCAGTTGATACAAAATTAGGATACTCGTGAGAATTCAGCAGACTTCGATTAGATTCCAGAGGGTTACCATCTAAGAATCCTAGACACCGCGAGGTGTCTAGGTTGAGAAGAGTTTAGTTAGTATTGACTGTAATTGTAATATGCACTATGCTTGTATGTATACCGATGTTACATAAAAGGTAAAAACGAACTGTTGCTTTGTTATAACTGAAGAAGATATAATCTGAGCAAGACCTTACGGTCTGCTCCCCAGTCAGTGTTTGATAAGACTCTCAATATGTTAAGGGCTCTCAGGCATTTCTTTTTAAGGTCTTTAATGTGGGGGATAAATGATAATTTCTTATCAAATATCAGCCCCAGAAATTTGGTTTCATCCACAACTGGAAGGCGGTTGCCATTCAAGACAAGTTCTGGATCAGGATGTAAACCTTGCTTCTGACAGAAATGCATGCAGACAGTCTTGGATTTCGAAAAACGAAATCCATTTTCGGTTGCCCATTGTTGAAGTGCATTCAAACAAAGCTGCAACTTACGTTCGATTATCCGCATGTCTGTAGAACCATAGCACATCTGAAAGTCATCAACATAAAGAGCGCCGTTTGTACCTGGTTTAGGGCACGCTGGGATAGTGTTTATTTTAATTGCAAAAAGTGTTTTAGATAAAATACTTCCCTGAGGAACTCCCCTTTCCTGAGGAAATGGGTCAGAGAATATTGATCCCAGTCGTACCTTAAATGACCTATCTTCGAGGAAATTTTTAATGAAGATAGGTAAGCTACCTCGTAGGCCGAGGTTATGGAGGTCGCGCATGATACCATGTTTCCACGTGATATCATATGCTTTCTACAGATCGAAAAATATTGCAACTAAATGTTGCTTCTGGATGAAAGCGTCGATGACGAACGTTTCAAATCGAACGAGATGATCAAGAGTGCTCCTTTGGGACCTAAATCCGCATTAGAGGTCTGTAATAAGATTGTTGGACTCGAGGTACCAAACAAGCCTTCGATTGATCAATCTCTCCATGGTTTTGCAAATACAGCTACTTAAAGCGATCGGACGATAGTTGGTAGGATTCGTATGATCTTTACCCGGTTTAGAGGTGGGAATTATTGTGGCTTCATGCCACGCAGGAGGGAACTTCCTATCAAGCCAAATCCGGTTAAAAAAGTTCCAATAATATTAAGAGAGTTGGAAAAGTAAATGTTTCAGAATTTGAAAGTGTATTTCATCTGGACCAGTTGCAGTATCCCGAGCTCGCTTTAGCGAATCACGGAGCTCTGCAATGGAAAAACGATCATTAACATTCATCATTACAGGACTTAAAATGCAGTCGCCTTTTCTCCTGTTGTTGACTAATGCCCCGAAAAGCATCAGAGGAAAAATTGGATGATGAATTGAATGAGAAAGTACTGGCCAGAGAATTAGCAATATCAGGAAATGTTGTTAAGGTGGTGTTGTCAACATTTAGATGGTTAACTGATAATGCACTGCTTTTACCTTTAATCCTACGAATCCTATCCCATACCGATTTGGATGTGGTACGGGAATTGATCCTTGAGACATAATTCTGCCATGGAGATTTCTTTGCTTAACGTATGGTTCCACGGGCCTTCGCCCGGACCATTTGGTATGCAGCAATATTCTCCATGGAAGGGGCGGATTTGCAATCATCGTTAAACCATGGTTTATTGAAACGTTTTGGTTCTGTCGTGGTTTTTGGAATCGCCTGCTCAGCTACATCTTGGAGAATTGAAGTAAATAAGGCCATAGGATCATCTGCATCTTCTAACTCCTTTGCATCAAAAGAGAAGAGACACAAAGATTCAAAAAGAGCCCAATCAGCCTTATGCAACGTCCACCGCTGCGGTCTTTCGACAGGAGAGGGACCATTATTATCAATTATGATAGGAAAATGGTCACTACCACACAGATCTTCATTTACTCTCCATGTGAAATCCTGAAACAGGACCGGAGAGCAAATGGTGAGATCGAGGGAAGAAAAAGAAGCTGTGGCAGGATGTAGATAAGTAGGCGATTCATCATTTAGTGAACACAAATTGTGAAGGTTAATGAAGTCCGCTATTTGTTTACCTCTGTTGTTATCATCTGGACTACCCCAGAGGGAATGGTGACCATTGAAATCTCCCGTTATAATGAACGGGAGAGGAAGTTGTGCAACAAGGTCATCGATATCTCTGGGATTAAGATGTAAACTTGGTGGAATATATACAGAGCAGAGTGTTTTTGGAATATGTAAAGACACCCTAACCGCAACTGCCTGTAAAGGTGAGTTGAGGGTGACTTGACTCTGAGGAATATCTCCATTAAGAATAATAGATACACCCCCATGAGCTCTACCATCACCAACTGCGTGATGATGGTAACCAACAAAATGTCTAAATGATAGAGTGTCAGAATTCCGTAAAAACGTTTCCTGTAAACAAAAAGCTAAAGGATTGTGTTTTTGAATTAATAATTGGACTTCATGAACAGGTCAATAGAAACGAGTCCAGTATTATAAAAGAAAACAAAAAAAAATCTGTATCTAAAAAGTGCTTTATCATATGATGTTTTCATGCCATTGAATCAACTGGCGTGGTTTCGGTTCCCCTGTTTTATGTGGCAAGAGGTATGGTCGTCTGTCCAACATCGTGGGTTTTCTCCGGCTTCGGTTTTCTCGGTTAATTGACACGTATACTATTACAATCTCCCTGATTATGTCTACTACATTGTTAACAACGTTCATCACGTGCATTTTACATACCGATAGTCCATTGGCCAATCACGCCATTTTACCGACATTGAATTGTTCCTACTTGGTTCTATTTTATTATGGTTATGTAAATCGCACATGTATGTGCGATTGTTTACTTGTCATATTAATGCAACTGTTGAGATCGCAATAAGTTTATCGTGTCCTAAATAAACACTTTAATGATATTCTGATTTTAATGTCCCGAATACTTATTAATAATATTTACTAAATGCCATGGGTATGATTCCACGTTGAAACTGATACAGGTGTGGCTAATCCCATACGGATAACATGCTGGGCACAGATGTCTCATTTTGTATGTGGTAGATGCCATATGGATATGATATTGGTCCCAGATACACATGTAGGTAATCCCATATGGATACCATATTAGACCCAGACATATATTATACTACATGTATATGTGACAATGCCATATATATACGTTATTGGTTCAAGATACACTTGTGGGTAATCCCATATGGATACTATAGCATACACAAATATGGTTATATCATATCCATACTACACAGGCTTCTGGTGCACATAATATTGTAATCTTTTTTGTTCACATTAGTTCATAAAACTAAAGTATGGATTCAATAATAAACTTGCGTATACATACACAAATGAGTAATCCTATACGGATACCATGTTGGATCAAGATATACAAGTTATATGTAATCCCATTCAGATCCCATATTATCCCCAGATACAAAAGGGGTAATCTCATATGGACACCATATTGGCCCCATGTATACAAAAACAGAGTTATTATTGCTGGAAATCCCATATAGATCTCACATTGGCCACAGATACACACATTATACGGTCAGATTATCAATCTAAGAAAGAAGTTACCATCATATTATTTGGCTTGTCTCTGTGAAACTAAATGTATGAAAATAAAGTGTATTTGCGTACATTTGTATGTGGGAAGATAATATGGGTCCAGTTTGTGGACCTTGTCGTATCACCTGGGCCCACAGCCCATTTTCCGAATATGTCCGCCATATGGCAATGTTAACGTGACATTTTACATCAAATGGTGCAAATAAAGAGGCTGGAGACGCCATTAAAGATTCTTGCTGCAAATATTTTGAAAATAAAATAATACTGATACTTTTTTAAGGACGGGCAACCGCAAAGTAACGTTTGAATAATAATTAAATTAACACTTACCTTACTGCTAAAAATATCTACTAGTTCGACAGCATATATTTGTACCATTATGTATAACCTATAATCTACATTTTAATGTCTTCGTTACAATAGAGATATCTACGGAAGCCCATAAGGGCCAATGAAATGAAAAAAAAAATATTCTGACTATCTTGTAATTACAAGATAGCTATCTTGTTGTTACAAGATGGCCTGCGCGCTGTATCGTAAAGCCTGTCAATGAGTCAACTGGCGTGATTTCGAATCCCCCGTTGTACGCGACAAGGAGTAGTGTCGCCTGTACAACCTCGTGGGTTTTCTCCGGCTCCTCCGCTTTTCTCCCACTGCTAAAGATCCATACGCGCAAGCGAATTATTGAAATAAAATTAAACCATATGTTAGTCTCGAAATGACCTAGTTTGTGTCGAGTGGACGTTACCCCCCCCCCCTCCTCTCTTTAGCAGTTGGGGGAAACCGGAGGACAGGCGAGGTTGGACAGGCGATCCTACTCCTTGTCACGTACAAACGAGGATTCGAAACAAGTTGACTCAATGACAGGCTTTTAAGATAAAGCACGCACGTGCTAACAAATCGACCACCAACCCTCCAGCCGAACGAAGTACTTTTGTATGTCACGGGGTCGGCATCATCAGGTTGTGCCCTCATTAAATACTGTTCATACTCTCATTAACTTCATTCCCTCATTAGTATCATTTATGATACATTGATTTCATGTTCTCTGGGTACAAGCTGTGTGATTTGATGATATATTTGGGCTAAAAATATATTCAAACTAATTAATCTATCAAACGTTTGCTTCAAATCCCTCTCAAAACTTTGTATTCGTCAGGAGATACCGCAAGCTATAAATAAACTCCTTCATGACGCTATGTCAGTCAGCTCATTTCATTGAGGGGGGTCCATTTTTCAGAATATCCTTTTCCTTACATGTTTTCCAAAAATCAAAATTTAAAGAAGTTTTCCGAAAAATAGAAAGAGCGTTCTGTGGCTTCAAAGAGCGCAGTAATATTGATGAGTCGTGATATAAATATGTAGTTGGTGGGAGTATGAAGTCAATGGTATTTATGGGAGCATGAAATCGGTGTATGGTGACCTTTAAATTGTCACTCATGGGCATCTCGGTAATTACAAGATAGCTATCTTGTTATAACTCTATACCACTAGGCCACCCCAACCCCCTATCAATGAAGAGCATAAACCCCATAGAAATCAAAATTATAAAAGAGACAATCACGTGTCCATGTAAAATTTTACGGAGTGGATATTCGCTATTTGTATAACCTAGACCCATAAGGATCACTATTCGCCATTCGTTTTTTATAATAAACTTAAAATCTTTGCAGATTGTTTGTGCTTTTATTCAAAATACAGACTCAGAATCTCTGTTTAAGTGTCATTTGTTATTTGAAGCTTCACCGTGTAAATTAGAACTTTCGTTCACAGCGGGGGGTGGGGGTGGGGTTGGGATGGCCTAGTGGTCTAGAGTGCCGCGCTTCGACCTCTAGCTGGCCGGTCACCTCTGGCTTGCGGCTGTGGTTTGGATCCCTGGTGTGAGCGTATGTGGCATGGAGATAGGGGCGCCTTTTCAACCTCGTGGGTTTGCTCCGGGCAGTCCGGTTTCCTCCCACTGCTAAAGACCCCTACGCGCAAGCGAATTATTGAAATAAATTTAAACCATACGTTATTCCCAAAATGACCTAGTATGTGGCGAGTGGACGTTGAACCCCAATTCTCTCTCTCTCTCCCTCTCTCTCTCTCCCTCTCTCTCTCGTTCACAGCGAACCGACATCGTGTGTACATGGAAGTAGCACACATGTGAAAAGTTCCGTATTCTGTGAAATTTTGTATCTTTACTAATCTGGAAACATTAAAAACGCACTTCTTTGCACTTTCGTTTATCACAAAATAGATACAATACAACTTTAATCTCATTCTATTCTTGTCGAAGGGAAGCAATATAGGCTTATTAAAATTGTTCGACCTGATCTGCCCCTCCGCCTACCACCCGGATTAGTCTACCCATATATTTCATTGCCAACCGCATGTTTTATCTGCGACCTATAGTTTCTATGTTTTATTTACTATTCGTATATTTGCCACCCGCATATTTTTGGTTATACATTCCATTTTAAACTGGGGAGAGAGAGAGAGAGAGGGAGAGAGAGAGAGAGAGGGAGGAAGGGGGGTTAACGTCACAATGTAGGTCTTTTCGGGACTAACACATGGTCCAATTTTATTTCAACAATTCGCTCTTTAGCAGTGGCAGCAAACCGGAGGACCCGGAGAAAACCGAAGATGTTGGACAGGCAACTCTCTTTCCCAACCGTCTAGTTTCGTGTATCTTAACCGAGTTTCGTGTCTTTTATTGTAATAAACGGTGATGAAATCAAAAACACATTTAGAATCGGTAAAAATACATTCTTACATATGCAATATTTACAAACTAAACCGGAAATAAATAAGCAAGCATGTAATGTTACAGATCGTACGTTTATTCACATTTTTTTGTAAATTTACTTTAGGTTATTAAAGTCTGTACAATAAAATTTTACATATGTCTTGATTGTTCCATTTTTTAATTTAATCACCAATGAGCGCTGACTCCCAGATCCGACTCAAATCCAGTGAAAATCCGACACATAAGATGGTCTTTTCATGTTAATAAATCTCTAATCCATAGTTTATATAACATATCAGGTCTAAAGAAAGACCTGCAATGGGCAGATCTACCTCTTGCATAATGTATGTTTAACTTAATGGTAGTTATCGTATTCGGTAAATTTATTGCATAGCGTAAAATCTTACAGATTTTACGTTTACTCACATAAGAAACATTAGAAATATTACAGCAATTAAAGTATTTGTTTTTACCATAAAATGTTCGGAATATTTACCAAAATGTTCGGAATATTTACCAAAATGTTCGGAATATTTACCAAAATATTTACCAAAATGTTCGGAATATTTACCAAAATGTTCGGAATATTTACCAAAATGTTCGGAATATTTACCAAAATGTTCGGAATATTTACCAAAATGTTCGGAATATTTACCAAAATGATGTATATTTACCAAGTTTCATTCTTCCTTCTAATAAACTTTGATGAAAACAAAGGCATATTAAACCCGGTAAAAATACATGCTTACATATGCAGTATTTCAATATTGAACTGAAAATAGCAAAGCGAGAAGGTAATTTTACACATTTACGTTTATTTTTTTTATTTTTTTTTTATATTTTTTTGTAATGTCTCTTATTTTATTTTAGTATTCCATAGCAACGAACCATTCCTGATAACTATCTTCTAATAGTATCCATTCTAATTTATTAACCATAATATGGACAATCACATTTTGTTAAATTTGGTATACTGCATGTTATGTATATCTAATTTCCTTTACTTATACGATCTGTAAGGTGTATTATTTTTCATCGTAAAATAATCACATTGTAACTATGTTCATAAAAGTATAAAAAAAAGTTTTATCGTTCCGGCCATAGTTTGTATTATTTCGTAATCAAGCTCAATAGAAGACGGTTAATTAAACCGACTGGCCAGTGTAAGCTGGGCAATCTCTAAAGCGTCGCAAGCTTACATCTGAAGGCCTGAAACCGCCGTAATCACTGACGATCGGCGGTTTCAACCTGTGTTGGGTTACAGGATTGGGCATATGAACTTACTACGCAAAGCCAAGCGAAGGTTTAAATGCCTTTTATTCAGTTGAGATTCTTTTCTTACGGGGGAAATTGTTAATAGCCTAAAAGAAGGGGGGTGTATTGTATTGTTTAACATTTGTATTTAACAGTTATTGCTTTAGGTAAATTTACATTTGGAAGTTAAAAGACAAACTTACTGTAACCGTTCATTTACTGTGTTGCGGTGAATTTACATTTGGAAGTTAGAAACAAACTTACTGTAACCGTTTATTTACAGTGTTGTGAATTTACAGTTCAAAGTTAAAAAAACAAACTTATTGTATCCGTTCATTTACAGTGTTGTGGTGAATTTACAGTTTAAAGTTAAAAACAAACTCATAGTTATTTTCCATTTACCGTTTTCAGGTAAAGTTACACACAATGTCAAAGTACAAAAACTCTGTAATTTTACAGCTGAATGTTTATTTACAGTAATTTTACTGGCAACTATAGCGGGCAGTGTTTTCATGTAAATTTACCAAATTTTTTTCTGACAGTGCAAGGTCAGCTCTCTACACTGAAAGAAAAACTTGTGTTGGGTCACAGCACAAGTACTTGTGTTAAAATTATTGAACACAAACTTGTGTTGCTTTGCATTGCATCAACACAAACTTGTGTTCTTCTTAATGCTTTAACACAAACTTGTGTTTTTTTATATAATCTTGTGTTTTTGTCATAAAATTAACACAAGTAATGTGTATACTATCGTCAATAAATATTTTGTGTTTATAATTTTAAAAATTAAATTCCATACAAAGTCTTAATTTTGGGGTCAACAAGTTATAAAAAAAAAGGTATTTTTTTTACACAGACAATATAGCCAGACAGACTTGAATGTTAATTGGTGTTTAGATGTCTGTAGTTAAAATATCAGACGATACATGGTAAATCAGTCAAAACAAAGATGGCGCCTGACTTACCTTGTATTCTTGTATTTAGTCAAGCAGTAGTAAGAAGTTTTATTTTAATTTATTTTAATCACTTCAAGTGCCTGTGCACCCGGATTAGTCTACCCATATATTTCATTGCCAACCGCATGTTTTATCTGCGACCTGTCGTTTCTATGTTTCATTTACCATTTGTATATCCGCAAATTTTTGGTTATACATTCCATTTTAAACTGGAGAGAGAGAGAGAGAGAGATGAAATAGAGAGAGGGGAGGGTAACGTCACAATGTAGGTCTTTTCGGGACTAACACATGGTCCAATTTCATTTCAACAATTCGCTCTTAAGCAGTGGCTGGAAACCGGAGGACCCGGAGAAAACCGAACAGGTTGGACAGGCAACTCCCTTTCCCAACCGTTTATTTTATTGTCAAACATCATAATATGATTCATTTACAACTATTTAGGGCAGCTCTCTAGTCTTTGGCGTGCACGTAATAGACCCCTTGGCAGTTGGAATTCGATATAAGAGTAGGAAACTACAGAGTAGATTATGGATTATCTGAACTACAGGGTGCAACTAACTAAAGGGTACACCATGGTTTAGAGAATCTATCCGAACTACAGGGTACAAGATTGTTTAAAGGGACTCTACCCGTACCACAAGACACACCATTGTTTAAAGACCCTATTCGACAATCCAATTTGACAATCCTAACTGAAATTAAATTTTGAACCCAATATTAAATTCAGTAACCGTAAAAACCTTATTTAAAGAACTATCCACATGAACAGGCATCGCTATTTTCGTTTCAATTTCGATTGTCGTTTCCTATTTACACCGTCTATATACCATTCATAATTAGTTGGGGGGGGGGGGGTCTAGATAGAACCCAGCCAACACCAAACCTATTCGACATAATATTAAAAGCCATACCCAACGGAAAAAATGACGATTGATTAAAATTCCACCATTTGGATTTCATTTTGCTGGCCATTTTGAATTTCTACCATCAAGAATTCCCGAAATTTATTTTTGAGATTTTTTTTTTTTTTTTTTTTGGATATTATATTACCAAATTTGGCAGCCATTTTTTCAATTTGTGTTTGTCAAATTCGATCTTTAGCATATTTGGCTTGCATTACCACTCTGTGTTTAAGGAATTAAAAAAAGTAATCATTTATCATCCCACCACTGAAAGACACCGATTATGAGATATCGTTCTCAGGTAATTCCTGAAGAACGCCAAATTGAATTATGTTGATTACGTCATTTTGCCATAGCCGATATTGAGCAAAACTCGGTCATCATTACTCAAATCATTAATATAAACAGCATAGTCTAGATTATCCACTTGGTTGATTTAATTATCAACGTTCATTAAGCGGCATATACGAACTTAATCCGCTAACATCGAAGGCTAGCCTTGACATAGAGAGTTTATTATGTTCTGGATATGTTAATTAATGTCTAATTGATTATCTAGATAACATCTCAGGCTTAAAGAAATACCTGTAATAAGCAGATTTTGCTCTTGCATAATGCTATTTTAACAAATTGTTTTATCTTTTCCTTGGTATATTTCCTAAACAAATGGCCAGCGACCATAATTAATGACGTTACGGTCTGATACATGCCAATATCCAAAGAAACCGAGATCTGAGGGTGGTAAACCTAAATGTCAAGTTTTATTTAAATGGGATAAAAATTGTGACCTGTACGGACGGACGGACAGGAGCGACGATAACATGCGTCCACATGAAAATGTGGGCGTATAAAAATAATTATGAATAATCCAAATGGTGTAAATTTGAAACGGCAATCCAATTAGAAATCAAAACAGCGATGTCTGTCCTTTTTGATATAACTTCAAATAAGGTTTCTACGGTTACTGAATTCAATATTGGTTATGGTTCGATAGAGCCCGTCTAAACAATAATGTGCACTATAGTTCCGATAGAGACTCTAAACCACAGGCGGGGGGGGGGGGGGTGAGAGGTGGGATGGCCTATTGGCTTACTGTGCCGCGCTTCGACCTCTAGCTGGCCGGTCACCTCTAGCTTGCGGCTGTGGTTTCGAGCCCTGGTGTGAGCGTATGTGACATGGAGATAGGGAGGGACGCCTTCTCAACCTTGTGGGTTTCCTCCGGGCACTCCGGTTTCCTCCCACTGCTAAAAGACCCATACGCGCAAGCGAATTATTGAAATAAAGTGAAACCATATGTTGGTCCCAAAATGACCTAGTTTGTGTCGAGTGGACGTTAAACCCCATTTCTCTCTCTCTCTAAACCACGGTGTACCCTGTAGTTAGATCTACCCTGTAGTTAGAGTCTCCATCCATAATCTACCCTGTAGTCTCTAAAAATGATGTACCCTGTAGTTCAGATAGAGTCTCTAAACCATGTTTATTCTGTAGTTGGGATAAACCATAGTTTTGTAAATAGGAGGTCGATCGCCAAATGAATATGAAGTTAGCGATATCATGTTAATCCTGAATTGACAAAGTGTCTCTTAAATGCATATATTGTGCTTAAAATATCTGGGTGCAATAGTGTTTGTGTAGAAAATTTTAGTTACACTCTGTTAACCACGCATAAATGGTTTTATGACAATAATTCATATACT
This sequence comes from Patella depressa, assembly GCA_948474765.1. Taxonomy (NCBI): domain Eukaryota; kingdom Metazoa; phylum Mollusca; class Gastropoda; family Patellidae; genus Patella; species Patella depressa. Next base: position 87,524,466 of record OX419715.1, on the reverse strand, counting down.
TTATTCAGCTCGGCAAAAAACTTTAAAATATATAAACAAAATTTGTTTAACTTGAATGTAGATATTAATAATATAGGTTGCATATACATGTATGCAACTTTCGGTTAAATCATATCATAACGAGCGGCTGCTAGGCAGAATGCGCCCACATTTATAGAGATGGATAGAGATCAAGCTAAAAGGAAAGTGATTTTTCCTACAATCAAGGGCCATTTATTATTCATGAAGTTACAATTTGATATACGCAAATATCGACAGGAATCCAGATCTGTGGGCATTTCAAGATTCATCAAAATCAGAATAAAATTGTGATCTGTACAAGGTCCACAGCTTTGATATACCATAGTTTTATTGTATTCGCGTACAAGCGGCAGCCTTTTTGTCTGTCAGGTTTGGCCTGATTTTGACGAAATTCTAACCCAAGATTCATTGCTGTGTTACAGTGATATAATCAAACATTCTTTTTTAAAATAAAAATCATGTAATAATTTTAACCTCCAGAGGAACCACAAGCTAATAAAGTCATTTTGCGTACAATCAGGGGCCATAATTCAGGAAGTTACGATTCGATATGTGCAAATATCGACAGGAACCAAGATCTTTGGATAATAAACATGTATTTAAAGTTTCATCAAAATCAGATTTAAATTGTGACCTCTACAGGGTCCACAACATTGATATACCATATTTTTTACAATATTCGCTTACAAGCGGCGGCCATTTTGTTCGCCAATATTGGTTCGATTTTCACGACATTCGACCTCGACCTTTATTTCATAGTAACGGGGATATAATCGAATGGTTTTTTTTAAACAGATAATAATTGTGACCTCCAGAGGGACAACAAACTAAAAATGGCGAATTTTCGGACAATCAGGGGCCATAGTTCAGGAAGTTACGTTCCGATAAGGGGAAATATCGAAAGAAACAATTGCGTGTTTCTTGGTATGCTGCTTCCTGTCCGTCTATTGCAATATTTCAATGGTGAACTTCGTGCGTGCTTTTCATGAGCAAGATGTTGACGCATGTTGCTCCACCTGTGGTAGTAAGCGTTCAACCCCACAAAATTTCGGGAAAGTTAGAGTCGTTGAAAGAAACGAGAATTAACATTAGAGTCAATGTGGACATAAATGGTGTATTGTGGCCAATGCCAGCATGGTGTTAAAAAAAAACAAGGTCCCGCGGCGGCGTGTACACCCTAGCAGCTGGAATTCAATGTAACGCTATTTTTAATGCACCGACTGGGTTAATGAAAACGGGCACACACCGTACAGTTTAGTGGGGGTGGGGTGGGGTGTATGCCAGCAACGTGGAAATTCGACCTTTTCGTATTTCGAAACTGTCATGGCTTTTTTAAGTGTACGAATTTACAAAACGTTAAGTACTTTTCTGCTCCGACAAGATAAGTAATAAACTAGATATGTACAAGAGACTAATTTATTAGATATATCAATTTAAATTAGAAATATAAGCAAAAATAAAATCTGTATTAAATACATAAAATACTTTCATATAAATAAAAATAAACATCAGGACAAATAAACCGTTGAAACGAGATTATTAAAACACTTTGGGGCGAGATGACCCAGACAATAAAGGAGATGTAACATAAAAAGTATAAACAAATGCAGTACAAAATCGTTTCAAAATACGGCCAATCGTAATGTAGTTACACAACATGCACCCATCCTAAATGTATGCATATTAATATACAAAACACACAGACATATATTTTGAAATATAGCCTGTATTATCGTAACCAAAGCCCAAAGTCGGAAAAGTTACGGCAACTCATTTCCAGGCGCCATTGTGGGTCTCAACTATGGCATTATACAGCATTACTTAACATTACAAAACGTTTTATTCACTTTATGCAGTATTATGTAGGTGGGAGGGATAACGTTTTATCTTAAACAAATTGCACCAATACAGTTTGGTTCAATGATAAATATGTCAGACAAAATCGACCGAATAATATACAACAGGAAAAAATGACGATTAAATTAACATCTGCCGATTTGTGTTGCTGCAATTTTGAAAACCGTATAAAAGACATTATATTACAAAATTTGGCAGCCATTTTGAAAGAAATGCCCGACATCATATGAAAAATACATTTTGTAAATTGATATTTGTCAAATCATTTGCATAATCGCTCTGTGTTTGAGGAAATTAAAAATTGATTACGAGATATCCCTCTTCAAGACCGCCATTTTGAATTATGCTGATTACGTTATTTTGTATAAACTTGCAATATTTCAATTTAAAGGGAACATCCACGATTTTAACAGTCTCAGAAACAAAAGTGTATGTATGAAATTTAAGCACCAAAATATAGAAGAATGGTGTATTTCCCTCGTCGCAAAATTTCAGTTAGAAATATTGAGTCTTTTTGACGTCAACGTCAAAACAGCTTATCCGGATGGGTGCCGGATACGTAACTCTATTAAGGGGTCGATTCAATCTTTTTCGTTAGGTGACCTGATAATCTCTTCCGTTAGGGATCTATAAAGTTATGACCCACATGCTGTTACTTGATAACGAAATGTACTTCGTTATTTTTATAAAATGAAATATTGCTCGATACACCGGCTCCGTTTCCAGATGAAGACTGACGAGTTTAAGTTGTTTGAAAACGAATCACATATATTGAGTTAGGTAGAGGATTTCAAGGGCTTTTCACACAAAAGTAAGCAGTTTTATTCTCCAATCTCCAAAATATAACCGAGATTGGCCCTTTAAATACGACTGCAGGCGTAGGCCGGTCATCTGGAAAATATAATATTGTTTATTATATAAAAACATGAACAGTATATTTGTAATTATAAAGCTTCAAAGACCTAAAATACATTTATTGAGTTCGCTCCGCTTTGAAATTGAATCTTTTTTATTTCTTACATCTCTTTGTTGGAAATATTTTGTGGACATATGTAACTGCACAAAAGAATGTCAACAACTATTTTGATGCAACAAATGTCAGTGTAGTCGACTTTGCCTTTTGTTGTTTTCTCTCTACAAAATCGGTTGAAAGTTTCACCAAACAACTGTCCTCGATACGCTCGACAGGACGTTGGTTTGATTGAACCCCACCCCATCACCACCCTTGTGAACAAGCCCGTAGCCAGGATTGGTGGGGGCGGGCAGACGCCAGTCACAAATAAATAAAACCGCGGTTTTTTTCCGTATATCAAAAAATCAAGGTTGTAAACTCTTGGTCGTTGCTTCATGAACATGTATCCTATGTATGGCTCGAAAATTTCTTGCACTTTGTTTGGGGAAAAAATATCGCCCCTAAAGCAGAGTGACTAGTCTTAGAGTGGCACTAGACACTGTTCATTACACTGATTTAAGTTTGTTTTATCCTTTAGTCAATATAATGATATCAATTCCCGAATAAATAATTAAATGAATAACCTCAAAACAGTTGTAATATGCAGAATGGCATTTCAGGTACATTTTTATACGCCCACATTTTCATGTGGACGTATTATGTCGTCGCCCCTGTCCGTCCGGACGTCCGTCCGTCCACAATTTGTTTGTGGACTCTCTACAGGTCACAATTCTTATCCGATTTTGACGAAACTTAAAATATATGTTTATCCCCATAAGATCTCGGTTCCTTTCGATATTGGCATGTATCGGTTCGGAACTTTATGGATTATGGCCCCTGATTGTACGAAATATCATGTTTTTAGCTTGTGGACCCTATAGAGATCACACTTTGAACCGATTGTGATGAAACTTGACATGCATGTTTATAACCCCAAAATCTTGGTTCCTTTCGGTATTTGCGCCCATCGGATCGTAACTTCCTGAATTATGGCCCCTGATTGTCCGGAAAATCGCCCTTTTTAGCTTGTGGTCCCTCTGGAGATCAAAATTATTATCCGATTTAAAAAACCGTTTGATTATATCACCGTTACATGGTAATGAAGGTTGAGTTCAAATTTTGTGAAAATCGGACCCAAATTGACAAACAAAATGGCCGCAGTTTGTACGCAAATAGTGTGAAAATATGTTATATCAAGGTTGTGGACCCTATCGAGGTCACAATTTTGAACCGATTTTGAGGAAACTTGACATGTATGTTTTTAACCTAAAGATCGTGGTTCCTTTCGATATTTGCAACCATCGGATCGTAACTTCCTGAATTATGGCCCCTGATTGTCCGAAAAATTGCCCTTTTTAGCTTGTGGTCCCTCTGGATGTCAAAATTATTATCCGATTTAAAAAAACGTTTGATTATATCACCGTTACATGGTAATGAGTTCGAATTTCGTGAAAATCAAACCAAAATTGACAGACTAAATGGCCGCCGTCTGTACGCGAATAGTGTGAAAATATGTTATATCAAGGTTGTGGACCCTATAGAGGTCACAATTTTGAACCGATTTTTATGAAACTTAACATACATGTTTATAACCCGAAGATCTTGGTTCCTGTCGATATTTGCGCTCATTGATTCATAACTTCCTGAATTGTGTCCCCTGATTGTACGAAAAATCACCCTTTTTAGCTTTGTGGTCCCAATGGAGGTCAAAATTATTATCCGATTTAAAAATAACCGTTTGATTATATCACCGTTACATGGTAATGAAGATTGAGGTAAAATTTCGTGAAAATCGGACCAAAATTGACAGACAAAATGGCCACCTTTTGTACGCGATTAGTGTGAAAATATGTTATATCAAGGTTGTGGACTCTATAGAGGTCACAATTTTGAACCGATTTTGATGAAACTTGACATGCATGTTTATAACCCAAAGATCTTGGTTCTTTTTGATATTTGCGCCCATTGGATCGTAACTTCCTGAATTAAAGCCCCTGATTACTCATGTATATTACTTTTTACTGTAACTAAAATACGGTATTTTTTTTTTTAAAGTTACTTATGTATATTCATTATTACTATAACTAAAATACTGTATTTTTTTAAAAAGAAAATTTACTTATAAAATACTGTTTTTTATTTTTAAAAAAATTACTTATGTATATTTATTAGTACATGTATAAGTAAATAACTGTCTAATATTTCAAATTACGTATCTATTTATTTGTACTATAAGAGCGTCACCGCAAGAAGAAGAACAATATGAGTAGCGGTTCGCGACCCAATCCCCCTCCCCCAGACACTCTCCCTCAGATGTATAGAATAAGGATTCATGAAGAAGGACCTGTGCCATGTGATGTACTACGAGGGAAAACATGCCCGGACAACGACCGGTGTAGATTTCTAACTGTCAGGAATCTTTAATGTCCACATGCATTTTTTTATTTCATTAAATTGGCCGATAAAGCTTTGCATTTTTTTATGATTATTAACTTTATGTTAATCTCTCCCCTCTCTCTCTCTCTCTCCCTCTGATAAATTGTGGCCTTACCTTGACATTTCATTTGAATTATGTCAGACACGTGACTCGATTATCCACCTTGGTTATTTGAATGTCAATCTCTTATCTATGTAAAAAAAAGACGATTGCTAGACTTGATTTAATCCAACTAGTTTAAAATGTCATAACGACCCTGACACTGGTATCACAATACTCAACATCATTACAAGGTGTTATTGACCTAAATACCAATCACAGTGTCGTTGTGACCTTAAAGGAGCTACATCACTAACATTTGGGACATATAAATTGACAAAAGTGGGTCGCAACTCGCAACGCATATAATACTGTAATATAAATGCATATAAACTGATTTACATTCAATGGTGTCCGTTTTTACTCTAATTTCAAATGTTCCGCGAAATAAGCCAGTAGTCCCAATCGAATGCAAATTTCTAGCGTCTGGTTATTAGAATCTACATACGCCGTTTGATTTAGTGCAATGAGTTTATCCTCGTTCCCCGTGTCTCTTGCTAGAACTTGGGCTGAAACCCGCATTATGGTACACGATTCGTGTACCAATGGTAAATGTTTATTTTGTCTTAAATATTGGATATTAGAAGCCCATCATTTTGCGGTAAAATCACAGCATCAATGTTGATTTAAATTGACAAATAATTCGTGCTTTCAAAGTTGAAGATTTTGGGTGATATTGAGTTATAGTTTTAGCTACTTTAACTATGGAAGCATATAGGGGGAAATAGCGAAAGATATCACGATATTATTATGGGAATATGTCCGCATATTGTCATTGTTGCGATGATTTTATCACTCAAAAGACAGTTTTTGCCAAATTAATTTTACTAACGCGATATGTTGTGTGTTGCCATTTCGTTTTAAATGCAGACACTTGCGTTATGATATTGCTCTTCGACAATTTCGGCGTCATATTCCATTATCGCCAAGCCAAGCCATATACCACCGCGAAAAGGAACATGGTGGCAATGCTAAACGCAAACGTGGAAATTTAGAACAAAATGACGGCATACAACAACTCCGCAATAATTGTCTTTTCCACAGGAATCTGACCTTCTATCCGTATATATATGCATAACCATGTCGTACCAGACAATATATAATAAAAAAAGAACAGGAATGCAATGCCTTTTGAAGACTCGCTTTTACCTGCTCTCGATTCGTCTTGTTTTCTTTCAACAATTCGTAATGCCAAGGCAATCAAACTTCTGTGGATTTGTGGTGTAAATATGTAAATATTGGAAACAAGTGGTTATGATATCGTTTTGTGTGAGTATTTATCCAAATCAAAACAATTGGATTGAAGAAAAAACATATCTGAGTGAATCGACAGAGGTATGATTGCCTGGCATTACGAATTGCTGAAAAAAACGAGCCGAAGCGAGATCAGGTAAAATCGAGCCTTGAAAAGGCATTGCATTCATGTTCTTTTTTTATTATATATTGTCTGATACGACATGGAGTATGCATATATTCGGATAGAAGGTCAGATTCCTTCGGTCTTTTCAGGCTAAAATCGTTTCAACAACTACAATATGTAGACATATTGACTCAATGACCGACCTTACATGATAAATCTAGTTTTAATTTAAGCAGGTTTTTATGAAATAATTACTTTCCTCTCATCAAAACATTTTCATCTTATTATCATGTAACTTATTATGTTATGGGGGGGGGGGGGTTACCGTGCGCGCTGTATCATACGGTCTGCCATTGAGTCAACTGGCGTGGTTTCGAATCCCCGGTTGTACATGTCAAGGAGTAGGGTCGCCTGTCCAACCTCGTGGGTTTTCTCCGGGCACTGCTAAAGACCCCTACGAGCAAGAGAATTATTGAAATAAAATTAAACCATATGTTATTCCCGAAATGACCTAGTTTGTGTCGAGTGGACGCGTTAAATCCCATATCTCTCTCTCTCTCTCCCTCTCTATTATCTTATCATCTCTATTGTCATATTTCATAATATGCCTCTTGGAAAAATAAATCAATCTAGTTATGACATACAAATAATACTAGTTATGGCAGTTTTGATGAGTATTAAACATGAATAAATGACTTCCTGAGAGACCGTGTACGTTGAGTTGTTTTAAAGTCGGGCGTACCCCAGAGTTCAATTCTCGGATCGTTCTTATTCATTGTTTAAAACCCTCTAAAATTAAAACAAATAAGTTTATTGACGATACACACACACACATATATAGAAGTATACTCATTTAAATATGTAAATGGATAAATACACCGAATTCGATTAACCCATGGTTGTAGTCAAATCAGTTAACCCAAGAACACGTCAGCAGGTCGCCCTTTAGTACCAAGATCGGTAACTCTAAATACTGATCCGGCCTGATCATCTGTAATATTCACATGACCGGATGTGACGTATAACTCATCAAAGTTCTTACCACCCCAACAACAGGAAGTAATTTGGCGTGTGGGAAAATTGATTCGGGAAATCTCTTGGCCTGCAAATAAAATGTATCGTAACATTTCACAGTCTGGTTGGAATAAAATGGTGTTTAACGGTCTGGCTGGGCTAATGCATATGGATATACGTCCATATTTAGCCCAGACAGTGCAATTGAATTTCGCCTGTAAAAGGTTTTTTTTTACGCTCACGTAAGTGCGTATACGGCGCCTCGGTATTCGTCCCTGCCGAACACCTAAATATACAATAAGCGATATAGTAACCACTTTATGTAGATATGAAGAACATTTGACCCTATAGCCAAGCAACAGGAAAACATCAGTAAATCTGTTGAATGTAAAATTTGCATGTCCAGCACTCACAAATAATAGAATAATCTGAACACTCCTTCGTGCAGTATTTAGATCACGATTACCGCATCGCCTGGATTAAGTTTTGTTGGGCGGGGGGCGAATGATTAGCGCGTGTGTGTTGTATTATATAAGGTCTGTCATTGAGTCAACTTGTGTGGTTTCGAATCCACGGTTGTACGTGACAAAGGGTAGGATTGCCTTAAATTCCGTCCCCCACTCTTAAAGACCTGCACGCGCATGTTTGTCCCGAAATGACCTACTTTATGTCGAGTGGACGGAAAACTTCAGATCTCGCTTCCTCTTGTTTTGCTTAGAATACTGTATATTATAACTATCACCGCCAGTTGCCATGCCAGACAAAAAACTAAGAGTTTATAGGTTGTATGTAAGAAAATAATAACCTACCAGTTTCCGGATCATAACGTATTACGCAGCTTCCATCATAAAATGCACACCATATTTTGTCATCCACATCTGACGTCATACCATCGGGGTAACCCAACGTCTTAATGGTGTCTTTTGGGCATTTTACCAGAACTTGTTTGTTTGCTAAATAAAACAATATATATCAGCAATATTTGACTACACATTTTTATTAAAGTGAGGGCGGTGGTGGGGTTGTCTAATGTCTAAGGTGTGCGCTTTAGACCATAAGGTATGTCATGGATGACGTGGTTTCGATCCCCATCTTCTACGTGACAAAGACTTAGCTACAGTGAAGATAGGCTTACGTCATAACAGGACCATGTTGCCTGGACAGCCGACGTTAACGAAATTCAGCTGACAAGGGTTCTCAGATTATTTTCCCACCCAAACGACTTGCTGCTATTCCTGAACGACTGCCAACACCTAGAGGGATCCCGAATCAGACATTATGCATCAAAAAGTGTCACTGTGAAAAGAATTGACTTTGTGTTCATAACGGAACACTTACTCATGTTGCCAGTTTCAAGATCGAAATCAAAACTCCAGATTTCTCGTGGCATGGAATCAACATAAAACATCTTTGTATTATTGTGCGTCCAAGCTAAACCATTTGATAGCGAGATTTTATCTAGATGACGATTCACCTTCAAATCTTTTTCTAGGGTGTAAAGCGATGCTACTTCCATTTCCGGAAAGACAGGCTTCTCCATGTATCCCATCGTACCTGTAATAACGAAAGTAAAATAATACATTTTAGTCCAGTAAAGTTATAAGTCGTCCAATTTCCATTCACAATAACATATCAAGCACGGTGGATAGTTACATGTTTATTAGAACGTTACTTCCAATTTATATATTTCAAAATGTCCATGGTCAAGTTAATAAAGCTATGGCAATATCTTCATCATGCGGATACAGTACTATGAAGGGCAGATAGGAAACGGGGACTTTCAGCTTTAGAAAATCCTTCCGTAGCTTGTTTCTGATATCAAGTTCATAAAGCTATGGCAATATCTTCATCATGCGGATACAGTACTATGAAGGGCAGATAGGAAACGGGGACTTTCAGCTTTAGAAAATCCTTCCGTAGCTTGTTTCTGATATCAATAGGCCCCAAGGACGGGCTATAAGGGATGGGAAATGCGAGAAAAATAGTTTGAGGTTGGCGAATTTGGCTCCAGAAGTTTAGGGTCGGTCGGGTAAACACAAGTATTTTGTTTTTGTTAGGAGAGAGTAGGGGTTGTGTAGGGGTTTAATCGATGCTCAGACCTTAAACCACCGGTGCACTAGAGGAAATATAAACCTGTTATAAATACCTGCCCACAAACGACCGGATGCATCGCATTTACCATCATTAAATACATTCCTCGTTCCTTGATCCACACTTGCCAGTACGGTACGGACGCCACTCTCCCAATCCAAATGGGATATATTTAAATCATCGGTAATAACGTACCCACCACTCTTCCGTGGTACTATTAGAGACGTATTGTCGTCTACAAATAAATTATTCTATGTACGTTCGTATTTTGTTACAATTATTCATGTATTGGTAAATACGAGAAGTGGTGTCGGATTTTCTAGAATGAGTATTAGCAATGCCAGGTGTTCGACACATCTCACGTCATAGGACGCCCTCGTGGTAAGCTTAACGTCTGAAATCAGGGGCCTATTTCACAAAATTTTAACTAAGATAAGATCTGAATTTTAGTTATTTGATTGATTTTAGTTCTTAGCTAATCAAAATTGAAGTATCTGCTAAATTTTAGATTTCATCTTTAGTTAAAATTTCGTGAAACAGGGCCCTGAAATCTAAGTCCCAACTTTACTGGACGGGTGTGTACATGACAGTTTTACTAGTACACCCGTGATTTTCTTCCTAATCTCTTAACTTTTGAATACCTCGACTTGACCCCGCCGTAATATCTAATAATATTCTGTGTTATTTGCACGTCATCTATTCTAGTATTATTGTTGCGTTCCATGTTATCTTTCTTTGTATCTTTAAGATAATACCTTTCCACAATGTCAGAGGCGGATTCAATTGGGGGTGTGAGGGGCGCCCCTCCCCCCTAATTTTCGACAGTGCCCTTCTTTACTGCCTAAAGTGCCTTTTCTAAGAGGCAATATCAGCCAAATAGCGCTTGGAATGGCTACAGATGCAAGGAAATGACCAATAATTTTCTTGGGGGGACCCCTCCACCAACCCCCCTCCGCGGTCAGTGCCTTCATTTTGCGGCGCCCCCCTTTTCAAAATTCCTAGATCCGCCCCTGAATGTCGCATCATATCTACCTTTGTATGTATGTTGCAGCTTACCATAGTACTGCATGTTATTTATAGGTGTGTATTTTTGATGCAGTAGCAGAACAGTAAGACGTTTCACCCCATTTCGTTTCAAATCCCCAGTTTTACATGGCAAGGAGTAGGGTCGCCTGTCCCACCTCGTAGGCTTTCTCCGGGTACTCCGGTTTCTTCCCACGCGCAAGCGAATTCTTGATATAAAATTAAAACTAAATGTTAGTTCCGAAATGGCCTAGGTTATGTCGAGTGGAGGTTAAACCCCTTTTATCTCTCTCTCTCACCCCATTTCATTTGATATTTTTGTTGCCGTATATTTGTTACGGTAACTTCCCATTGTAAAGCATGTTATGCATTTTGTTGCATTAGCTTACCATAGTGTCGTATCTCATCTATCTTCGTTAAGGTATTATATCGGTGAAGGTTTCCTGCCTTAGGGTCGACATACAGGAGAGTCTGGGTCTCTGGGTCTCTGGGTCCCAGTGTGGTCCCTCGCCAACATTTATTGCAACATTCTTGATGAACGTTTCTACCTTGTAAGGCATTTTATGGGTTGATGCAGACGCTAAAAAACAACACAAGTAAATCTATCGGGATTTGTCATAAATAGAGTAGAATCTGAATCGATGAATGAAATGAGGCTTATTTCGTTCCTTTCTGTTGTGCCAACCTGGATGACAAAGACAAGCATAATTTTCATAGAATCACACCTTCCAAAGGTTTGTTTACGTGTACGCCAGCATGTACACAGAACAATAATAATTAGACGATTGTTCTTGTCAGGAAGTCTGTCCGGCATCAGTGACTGTGGGAAGTCAGGCTAAAATTGCATTAACACAACCTGTCCAAATTTTACATCTAGACATACTTTGTTTGTCGACAGCCTGTTTAGCACGTGCGCGCTGTTTCATAAAGGCTGTCATTGAGTTAACTAGCATGATTTCGAACCCCGGTTGTACGTGACAGGGCGTAGGGTCGCCTACCAACCTCATCGGTTTTCTCTGGGTCCTTCTCTTGCTAAAGAACCCTACGCGCAAGCGAATTATTGAAATGAAATTAAACCATATGTTAATCCCAGATGCCCTAGTTTATGTCGATATATCAACTGTGATAATGGAACGTGCATAGGAAAGACAGTTGACACAATTGCAACTATCAAGGTTTCTTTGACGGGGGGGGGGCCTCGTTTGTCGTTCCATTCGAACGCCTGTGCCACTGGAATATCCCAGGGCCTCTCTCGGCTAACGTCGTGCGCCACGAACAATCCAAATAACATAAACATATTCAATACTTACTGGAAGCTATTGAAATATTTACTCTTTCTCGAGTACCTTATAACACATCTCATTTGCTGTACTTTTTCATTGATAATTTTGATTTTTAACTTCTCCAAAAGAAAACTGAATGCGCGATAATTTTTATATTATTACATGTTATTAAAATACACCGAGAGATTATGTTCCTTCTCCACACAAAAAATAAAATGATTCTCGATTTCGATAAACCTACCTTCTCACGACGTATTCAGCTCCAGACTTAACTCATATTATCTCGGGGTTGTTGGTTTTATTGATATCGAAATGTTAAAGTGAAGGTCAGGTCAGATATATTTTAATAGAACGTTCTGACATTATCTATGTAATCAGGGATCTAGTTTCATTAGTAATAAGGTTATACGCGGGCAGCGTCCTGCAATATGCCTTTACATTGCATAATTCTCATGTTACCCGCTCACTATAGACAGAATAGCTTCTAAATAAAAACACAGTAAAATATCTCCAAAACAGCTTTATTTTTACAACAAACAAGAAAGAAATATAATTCGGTTGTTGGGATAGCTGAGCAGCCCCGGGTAATCAGATATGGCAGGTTCGGACGCTTTGTGGGCGTCGCTAACAATATTCAAATAATTACATTAATAAAAGAAAATTTACTGTACAAGAATTAAGCTCCTTTATAATTCTAGACACAAGTAAAAAAAATCTATTAAAACTCTCACCAAAATCTCTACTGTTGCAATAACAGGGATTGATCTAAATCATATCAAATCAAATCAAATCAAATCGCTTGGCATAATGCGCATGCAAATTATATTAACTATCTCTAAACAATAAATGACTGGTAAAATCAGACAAGGAAACCCTTCAAAAATAAAACAAATAAGTTTATTGACGATATACACACATATATAATACATATATCTCACATCTAAATCAAAGAATACTCATTTAAATATGTAAATCAGTTAACCCAAGAACACGTCAGCAGGTCGTCCTTTAGTACCAAGATCGGTAACTCTAAATACTGATCCGGCCTGATCATCTGTAATATTCACATGACCGGATGTGACGTATAACTCATCAAAGTTCTTACCACCCCAACAACAGGAAGTAATTTGGCGTGTGGGAAAATTGATTCGGGAAATCTCTTGGCCTGCAAATAAAATGTATCGTAACATTTCACAGTCTGGTTGGAATAAAATGGTGTTTAACGGTCTGGCTGGGCTAATGCATATGGATATACGTCCATATTTAGCCCGGACAGTGCAATTGAATTTCACCTGTAAAAGGAGTTTTTTTTGCTCTCACGTAAGTGTATATACGGCGCCCCGGTATTCGTCCCTGCCGAACACCTAAACATACAATAAGCGATATAGTAACCACTTTATGTAGATATGAAGAAAATTTGACCCTATAGCCAAGCAGCAGCAATACATCTGTAAATCTGTAAAATTTGCATGTCCAGCACTCACAAATAATAGTATAATCTAAACACTCCTTCGTGCAGTAATTAGATCACGTTTACCGCATCACCTGGATTGTTAAGTTTTGTTGGGGGGGGGGCGAATGATTAGCACGTGTGTGTTCTGTTATAGGGTTTCATTGGGTCAACTTGTGTGGTTTAAATCCACGGTTGTACGTGACAAAGCTACAGGATTGCCTTAAATTCCGATCCCGTAGCTTTTCTCGCGTCCCCGGGTTTGCTCCACGCTTAAAGACCTGCACCCGCATGTTTGTCCCGAAATGACCTAGTTTATGTCGAGTGGACGGTAAACTTTATATCTCGCTTCCTCTTGTTTTGCTTATTGTAGATTATAACTCTCACCGCCAGTTGCCATGCCAGACAAAAAACTAGTAGTTTATAGGTTGTATGTAAGAAAATAATAACCTACCAGTTTCCGGATCATAACGTATTACGCAGCTTCCATCAGAAAATGCACACCATATTTTGTCATCCACATCTGACGTCATACCATCGGGGTAACCCAACGTCTTAATGGTGTCTTTTGGGCATTTTACCAGAACTTGTTTGTTTGCTAAATAAAACAATATACATCAGCAATATTTGACTACACATTTTTTATTAAAGTCAGGGCGGTGGTGGGTTGTCTAATGTCTAAGGTGTGCGCTTTAGACCATAAGGTATGTCATGGTTTCGATCCCCATCTTCTACGTGACAAAGACTTAGCGACAGTGAAGATAGGCTTACGTCATAACAGGACCATGTTGCCTGGACAGCCGACGTTAACGAAATTCAGCTGACAAGGGTTCTCAGATTATTTTCCCACCCAAACGACTTGCTGCTATTCCTGAACGACTGCCAACACCTAGAGGGATCTCGAATCAGACATTATGCATCAAAAAATGTGACTGTGAAAAGAATTGACTTTGTGTTCATAACGTAACTCTTACTCATGTTGCCAGTTTCAAGATCGAAATCAAAACTCCAGATTTCTCGTGGCATGGAATCAACATAAAACATCTTTGTATTATTGTGCGTCCAAGCTAAACCATTTAATAGCGAGATTTTATCTAGATGACGATTCACCTTCAAATCTTTCTCTAGGGTGTAAAGCGATGCTACTTCCATTTCCGGAAAGACAGGCTTCTCCATGTATCCCATCGTACCTGTAATAACGAAAGTAAAATAATACATTTTAGTCCAGTAAAGTTATGAGTCGTCCAATTTCCATTCACAATAACATATCAAGCACGGTGGATAGTTACATGTTTATTAGAACGTTACTTCCAATTTATATATCTCAAAATGTCTATGGTCAAGTTCATAAAGCTATGGCAATATCTTCATCATGCGGATACAGTACTATGAAGGGCAGATAGGAAACGGGGACTTTCAGCTTTAGAAAATCCTTCCGTAGCTTGTTTCTGATATCAATAGGCCCCAAGGACGGGATATAAGGATTGGAAAATGCGAGAAAAAAAGATTTGAGGTTGGCGAATTTGGCTCCAGAAGTTTAGGGTCGGTCGGGTAAACACAAGTATTTTGTTTTTGTTAGGAGAGAGTAGGGGTTGTGTAGGAGTTTAATCGATGCTCAGACCTTAAACCACCGGTGCACTAGAGGAAATATAAACCTGTTATAAATACCTGCCCACAAACGACCGGATGCATCGCATTTACCATCATTAAATACATTCCTCGTTCCTTGATCCACACTTGCCAGTACGGTACGGACGCCACTCTCCCAATCCAAATGGGATATATTTAAACCATCGGTAATAACGTACCCACCACTCTTCCGTGGTACTATTAGAGACGTATTGTCGTCTACAAATAAATTATTCTATGTACGTTCGTATTTTGTTACAATTATTCATGTATTGGTAAATACGAGAAGTGGTGTCGGATGTTCTAGAATGAGTATTAGCAATGCCAGGTGTTCGACACATCTCACGTCATAGGACGCCCTCGTGGTAAGCTTAACGTCTGAAATCAGGGGCCTATTTCACAAAATTTTAACTAAGATAAGATCTGAATTTTAGTTATTTGATTGATTTTAGTTCTTAGCTAATCAAAATTGAAGTATCTGCTAAATTTTAGATTTCATCTTTAGTTAAAATTTCGTGAAACAGGGCCCTGAAATCTAAGTCCCAACTTTACTGGACGGGTGTGTACATGACAGTTTTACTAGTACACCCGTGATTTTCTTCCTAATCTCTTAACTTTTGAACACCTCGACCTGAAACCGCCGTAATATCTAATAATATTCTGTGTTATTTGCACGTCATCTATTCTAGTATTATTGTTGCGTTCCATGTTATCTTTCTTTGTATCTTTAAGATAATACCTTTCCACAATGTCAGAGGCGGAATCAATTGGGGGTGTGAGGGGCGCCCCTCCCCCCTAATTTTCGACAGTGCCCTTCTTTACTGCTGAAAGTGCCTTTTCTAAGAGGCAAATATGTCCTTTCCGAACGTTTATTTAGACGAAAATATCAGCCAAATAGTTCTTGGAATGGCTACAGATGCAAGGAAATGACCAATAATTTTCTTGGGGGGGACCCCTCCACCAACCCCCCTTCGCGGTCAGTGCCTTCATTTTGCGGCGCCCCCCTTTTCAAAATTCCTAGATCCGCCCCTGAATGTCACATCATATCTACCTTTGTATGTATGTTACAGCTTGCCATAGTACGGCATGTTATTTATAGGTGTGTATTTTTGATGCAGTTGCAGAACAGTAAGACGTTTCACCCCATTTCGTTTCAAATCCCCAGTTTTACATGGCAAGGAGTAGGGTCGCCTGTCCCACCTCGTAGGCTTTCTCCGGGTACTCCGGTTTCTTCCCACGCGCAAGCGAATTCTTGATATAAAATTAAAACTAAATGTTAGTTCCGAAATGGCCTAGGTTATGTCGAGTGGAGGTTAAACCCCTTTTATCTCTCTCTCTCTCACCCCATTTCATTTGATATTTTTGTTGCCGTATATTTGTTACGGAAACTTCCCATTGTAAAGCATGTTATGCATTTTGTTGCATTAGCTTACCATAATGTCGCATCTCATCTATCTTCGTTAAGGTATTATATCGGTGAAGGTTTCCTGCCTTAGGGTCGACATACAGGAGAGTCTGGGTCCCAGTGTGGTCCCTCGCCAACATTTGTTGCAACATTCTTGATGAACGTGTCTACCTTGTAAGGCATTTTATGGGTTGATGCAGACGCTAAAAAACAACACAAGTAAATCTATCGGGATTTGTCATAAATAGAGTAGAATCTGAATCGATGAATGAAATGAGGCTTATTTCGTTCCTTTCTGTTGTGCCAACCTGGATGACAAAGACAAGCATAATTTTCATAGAATCACAACTGCCAAAGGTTTGTTTACGTGTACGCCAACAGGTACACAGAACAATAATAATTAGACGATTGTTCTTGTCAGGAAGTCTGTCCGGCATCAGTGACTGTGGGAAGTCAGGCTAAAATTGCATTAACACAACCTGTCCAAATTGTACATCTAGACATACTTTGTTTGTCGACAGCCTGTTTAGCACGTGCGCGCTGTTTCATAAAGGCTGTCATTGAGTTAACTAGCATGATTTCGAACCCCGGTTGTACGTGACAGGGCGTAGGGTCGCCTACCAACCTCATCGGTTTTCTCTGGGTCCTTCTCTTGCTAAAGAACCCTACGCGCAAGCGAATTATTGAAATGAAATTAAACCATATGTTAATCCCAGATGCCCTAGTTTATGTCGATATATCAACTGTGATAATGGAACGTGCATAGGAAAGACACTTGACAGAATTGCAAATATCAAGGTTTCTTTTACGGGGGGGGGGGGGGCGTCGTTTGTCGTTCCATTCGAACGCCTGTGCCACTGGAATATCCCAGGGCCTCTCTCGGCTAACGTCCGGATAGAACACTCGACCTTCTGGTCGTGCGCCACGAACAATCCAAATAACACAAACATATTCAATACTTACTGGAAGCTATTGAAATATTTACTCTTTCTCGAGTACCTTATAACACATCTCATTTGCTGTACTTTTTCATTGATAATTTTGATTTTTAACTTCTCCAAAAGAAAACTGAATGCGCGATAATTTTTATATTATTACATGTTATTAAAATACACCGAGAGATTATGTTCCTTCTCCACACAAAAAATAAAATGATTCTCGATTTCGATAAACCTACCTTCTCACGACGTATTCAGCTCCAGACTTAACTCATATTATCTCGGGGTTGTTGGTTTTATTGATATAGAAATGTTAAAGTGAAGGTCAGGTCAGATATATTTTAATAGAACGTTCTGACATTATCTATGTAATCAGGGATCTAGTTTCATTAGTAATAAAGTTATACGCGGGCAGCGTCCTGCAATATGCCTTTACATTGCATAATTCTCATGTTACCCGCTCACTATAGACAGAATAGCTTCTAAATAAAAACACAGTAAAATATCTCCAAAACAGCTTTATTTTTACAACAAACATGAAAGAAATATAATTCGGTTGTTGGGATAGCTGAGCAGCCCCGGGTAATCAGATATGGCAGGTTCGGACGCTTTGTGGGCGTCGCTAACAATATTCAAATAATTACATTAACAAAAGAAAATTTACTGTACAAGAATTAAGCTCCTTTATAATTCTAGACACAAGTAAAAAAATCTATTAAAACTCTCACCAAAATCTCTACTGTTGCAATAACAGGGATTGATCTAAATCTAAATCATATCAAATCAAATCAAATCAAATCGCTTGGCATAATGCGCAGGCAAATTATATCAACTATCTCTAAACAATAAATGACTGGTAAAATCAGACAAGGAAACCCTTTAAAAATAAAACAAATAAGTTTATTGACGATATACACACATATATAATACATATATCTCACATCTAAATCAAAGAATACTCATTTAAATATGTAAATGGATAAATACACCGAATTCGATTAACCCATGGTTGTAGTCAAATCAGTTAACCCAAGAACACGTCAGCAGGTCGTCCTTTAGTACCAAGATCGGTAACTCTAAATACTGATCCGGCCTGATCATCTGTAATATTCACATGACCGGATGTGACGTATAACTCATCAAAGTTCTTACCACCCCAACAACAGGAAGTAATTTGGCGTGTGGGAAAATTGATTCGGGAAATCTCTTGGCCTGCAAATAAAATGTATCGTAACATTTCACAGTCTGGTTGGAATAAAATGGTGTTTAACGGTCTGGCTGGGCTAATGCATATGGATATACGTCCATATTTAGCACGGACAGTGCAATTGAATTTCACCTGTAAAAGGTTTTTTTTTTGCTCTCACGTAAGTGTGTATACGGCGCCCCGGTATTCGTCCCTGCCGAACACCTAAACATACAATAAGCGATATAGTAACCACTTTATGTAGATATGAAGAAAATTTGACCCTATAGCCTAGCAGCAGCAATACATCTGTAAATCTGTAAAATTTGCATGTCCAGCACTCACAAATAATAGAATAATCTAAACACTCCTTCGTGCAGTAATTAGATCACGTTTACCGCATCACCTGGATTGTTAAGTTTTGTTGGGGGGGGGGGCGAATGATTAGCGCGTGTGTGTTCTGTTATAAGGTCAACTTGTGTGGTTTAGAATCCACGGTTGTACGTGACAAAGCTACAGGATTGCCTTAAATTCCGATCCCGTAGCTTTTCTCGCGTCCCCGGGTTTCCCCCACGCTTAAAGACCTGCACCCGCATGTTTGTCCCGAAGTGACCTAGTTTATGTCGAGTGGACGGTAAACTTTATATCTCGCTTCCTCTTGTTTTGCTTATTGTAGATTATAACTCTCACCGCCAGTTGCCATGCCAGACAAAAAAACTAGGAGTTTATAGGTTGTATGTAAGACAATAATAACCTACCAGTTTCCGGATCATAACGTATTACGCAGCTTCCTTCATAAAATGCACACCATATTTTGTCATCCACATCTGACGTCATACCATCGGGGTAACCCAACGTCTTAATGGTGTCTTTTGGGCATTTTACCAGAACTTGTTTGTTTGCTAAATAAAACAATATATATCAGCAATATTTGACTACACATTTTTATTAAAGTGAGGGCGGTGGTGGGGTTGTCTAATGTCTAAGGTGTGCGCTTTAGACCATAAGGTATGTCATGGATGACGTGGTTTCGATCCCCATCTTCTACGTGACAAAGACTTAGCTACAGTGAAGATAGGCTTACGTCATAACAGGACCATGTTGCTTGGACAGCCGACGTTAACGAAATTCAGCTGACAAGGGTTCTCAGATTATTTTCCCACCCAAACGACTTGCTGCTATTCCTGAACGACTGCCAACACCTAGAGGGATCCCGACTCAGACATTATGCATCAAAAAGTGTCACTGTGAAAAGAATTGACTTTGTGTTCATAACGGAACACTCACTCATGTTGCCAGTTTCAAGATCGAAATCAAAACTCCAGATTTCTCGTGGCATGGAATCAACATAAAACATCTTTGTATTATTGTGCGTCCAAGCTAAACCATTTGATAGCGAGATTTTATCTAGATGACGATTCACCTTCAAATCTTTCTCTAGGGTGTAAAGCGATGCTACTTCCATTTCCGGAAAGACAGGCTTCTCCATGTATCCCAT
This sequence comes from Patella depressa, assembly GCA_948474765.1. Lineage (NCBI taxonomy): Eukaryota > Metazoa > Mollusca > Gastropoda > Patellidae > Patella > Patella depressa. The sequence continues at coordinate 87,504,223 of OX419715.1, read as the reverse complement.
CGTACCTGTAATAACGAAAGTAAAATAATACATTTTAGTCCAGTAAAGTTATAAGTCGTCCAATTTCCATTCACAATAACATATCAAGCACGGTGGATAGTTACATGTTTATTAGAACGTTACTTCCAATTTATATATCTCAAAATGTCTATGGTCAAGTTCATAAAGCTATGGCAATATCTTCATCATGCGGATACAGTACTATGAAGGGCAGATAGGAAACGGGGACTTTCAGCTTTAGAAAATCCTTCCGTAGCTTGTTTCTGATATCAATAGGCCCCAAGGACGGGATATAAGGGATGGAAAATGCGAGAAAAAAAGATTTGAGGTTGGCGAATTTGGCTCCAGAAGTTTAGGGTCGGTCGGGTAAACACAAGTATTTTGTTTTTGTTAGGAGAGAGTAGGGGTTGTGTAGGAGTTTAATCGATGCTCAGATCTTAAACCACCGGTGCACTAGAGGAAATATAAACCTGTTATAAATACCTGCCCACAAACGACCGGATGCATCGCATTTACCATCATTAAATACATTCCTCGTTCCTTGATCCACACTTGCCAGTACGGTACGGACGCCACTCTCCCAATCCAAATGGGATATATTTAAACCATCGGTAATAACGTACCCACCACTCTTCCGTGGTACTATTAGAGACGTATTGTCGTCTACAAATAAATTATTCTATGTACGTTCGTATTTTGTTACAATTATTCATGTATTGGTAAATACGAGAAGTGGTGTCGGATGTTCTAGAATGAGTATTAGCAATGCCAGGTGTTCGACACATCTCACGTCATAGGACGCCCTCGTGGTAAGCTTAAAGTCTGAAATCAGGGGCCTATTTCACAAAATTTTAACTAAGATAAGATCTGAATTTTAGTTATTTGATTGATTTTAGTTCTTGGCTAATCAAAATTGAAGTATCTGCTAAATTTTAGATTTCATCTTTAGTTAAAATTTCGTGAAACAGGGCCCTGAAATCTAAGTCCCAACTTTACTGGACGGGTGTGTACATGACAGTTTTACTAGTACACCCGTGATTTTCTTCCTAATCTCTTAACTTTTGAACACCTCGACCTGAAACCGCCGTAATATCTATTAATATTCTGTGTTATTTGCACGTCATCTATTATTGTTGCGTTCCATGTTATCTTTCTTTGTATCTTTAAGATAATACCTTTCCACAATGTCAGAGGCGGGCGCCCCCCCCCCCCCTATATTTCGACAGTGCCCTTTATTACTGCTGAAAGTGCCTTTTCTAAGAGGCAAATATGTCCTTTCCGAAGGTTTATTTAGACGAAAATATCAGCCAAATAGCTCTTGGAATGGCTAAAGATGCAAGGAAATGACCAATAATTTTTTTGGGGGGACCCCTCCACCAACCCCCCTCCGCGGTCAGTGCCTTCATTTTGCGACGCCCCCCTTTTCAAAATTCCTAGATCCGCCCCTGAATGTCGCATCATATCTACCTTTGTATGTATGTTAAGGCTTGCCATAGTACTGCGTGTTATTTATAGGTGTGTATTTTTGATGCAGTAGCAGAACAGTAAGACGTTTCACCCCATTTCGTTTCAAATCCCCGGTTTTACATGGCAAGGAGTAGGGTCGCCTGTCCCACCTCGTAGGCTTTCTCCGGGTACTCCGGTTTCTTCCCAAGCGCAAGCGAATTCTTGATATAAAATTAAAAATAAATGTTAGTTCCGAAATGGCCTAGGTTATGTCGAATGGAGGTTAAACCCCTGTTATCTCTCTCTCTCACCACATTTCATTTGATATTTTTGTTGCCGTATATTTGTTACGGTAACTTCCCATTGTAAAGCATGTTATGCATTTTGTTGCATTAGCTTACCATAATGTCGCATCTCATCTATCTTCGTTAAGGTATTATATCGGTGAAGGTTTCCTGCCTCAGGGTCGACATACAGAAGAGTCTGGGTCTCTGGGTCCCAGTGTGGTCCCTCGCCAACATTTGTTGCAACATTCTTAATGAACGTTTCTACCTTGTAAGGCATTTTATGGGTTGATGCAGACGCTAAAAAACAACACAAGTAAATCTATCGGGATTTGTCATAAATAGAGTAGAATCTGAATCGATGAATGAAATGAGGCTTATTTCGTTCCTTTCTGTTGTGCCAACCTGGATGACAAAGACAAGCATAATTTTCATAGAATCACACCTGCCAAAGGTTTGTTTACGTGTACGCCAACAGGTACACAGAACAATAATAATTAGACGATTGTTCTTGTCAGGAAGTCTGTCCGGCATCAGTGACTGTGGGAAGTCAGGCTAAAATTGCATTAACACAACCTGTCCAAATTGTACATCTAGACATACTTTGTTTGTCGACAGCCTGTTTAGCACGTGCGCGCTGTATCATAAAGGCTGTCATTGAGTTAACTAGCATGATTTCGAACCCCGGTTGTACGTGACAGGGCGTAGGGTCGCCTACCAACCTCATCGGTTTTCTCTTTGTCCTTCTCTTGCTAAAGCCCCCGCCAGACCGGAGTGGTGACCCTACTGCGCTCTGCGACCGAACGGCGGCCTGAAAATACACAAGGTCGTCGGCAAGCGTGAACACAACGCGGAAAAATGTCCCAAAATTACAAACTTAAAAAAGTCGCGTTCTTACTGCGACCTGTGCGTTTATATAGCATTCTCGCGGCGGTTTCGTCACGATCTCTCAGCGCTTATGGCGTTTCAATTGAGATCTATAAGTCATCGCGAATCCGCGTCGCTCAACCACACGTCTTATCTGGACTACACATGCGTTTCCACCACGTGATCACGGCGACTATGCAGGCTGGTTTGATTTTTTTTCGAAATTTCAAGATGACCTTTGAATCGTCCGTTTTCAAAGCAAGTCGTGCATGAAATGCATGGTCGCCATAAGCGAATAATGCAAGCTTGGTAACCGCGCCATGGTCGTATTAAGAACTCCATACACGTTGTGGGAACCTCATAAAATCGCCATATGCTTTAGAGGTAGCCCAATGAGGTCGTGCAACAGTGGTGGAATCATCGTAACATCGCTATGACAACGCCATAAGGTCTCAGAGCGCTTGGTGGGGTCCCGGTCAACGCGTGAGGGTTGTGGTGAAGACGCCATGAAGGCACCGTTGCAAATGTCACAATTTTCGCAGCGCCTTTTCTACGTGTGTACTGTGCGTGTGGTACGTTCATAGAGATGTTACCACGCTTATCGGGCGACCCTCGCGACCCACCACGTTCTCTCAGTTTTCAATGTCATATGACAGGACCTTGGCGTTTTCTTTGAACATACTCAAAACAAACGCCGTGACTCAGCGATCATTGGCGACCATGGAGACCACAGACCGATATCTCGCGTTTCCACAGCGCTCAAGGTGATCTTGGCACGCTCTGAAAACATTTTTTGTCGCCGTAGCAGCGCAATAAGAACTTTTGCGACCACATCACGTTCTCGCAGCTTTCCAGGTCATATGCGCATGTTTATAACAAACGTCGTGGCTCGGCGATCATTGGCGACTATGGAAACCACAGCACGATATCTAGTGTTTCCACCGCGCTGTTACCACGCTTATGGCGTTCTTAACTCGCTCTGAGACCATGTTTTATCGCAGTGGAAGCGCAGTAAGGACGCAACTCCGGTCTGACGGGGGTATAAAGAACCCTACGCGCAAGCGAATTATTGAAATGAAATTAAACCATATGTTAATCCTAGATGCTCTAGTTTATGTCGATATATCAACTGTGATAATGGAACGTGCATAGGAAAGACACTTGACAGAATTGCAACTATCAAGATTTCTTTTACGGCAGGGTCGTCGTTTGTCGTTCCATTCGAACGCCTGTGCCACTGGAATATCCCAGGGCCTCTCTCGGCTAACGTCCGGATAGAACACTCGACCTTCTGGTCGTGCGCCACGAACAATCCAAATAACACAACATATTCAATACTTACTGGAAGCTATTGAAATATTTACTCTTTCTCGAGTACCTTATAACACATCTCATTTGCTGTACTTTTTCATTGATAATTTTGATTTTTAACTTCTCCAAAAGAAAACTGAATGCGCGATAATTTTTATATTATTACATGTTATCAAAATGCGCCGAGAGATTATGTTCCTTCTCCACACAAAAAATAAAATGATTCTCGATTTCGATAAACCTACCTTCTCACGACGTATTCAGCTCCAGACTTAACTCATATTATCTCGGGGTTATTGGTTTTATTGATATAGTAATGTTAAAGTGAAGGTCAGGTCAGATATATTTTAATAGAACGTTCTGAAATTATCTATGTAATCAGGGACCTAGTTTCATTAGTAACAAGATACGCGAGCAGCGACCTGCAATATGCCTTTACATTGCATAATTTTCATGTTACCCGCTCACTATAGACAGAATAGCTTCTACATAAAAACACAGTAAAATATCTCCAAAACAGCTTTATTTTTACAACAAACAAGAAAGAAATATAATTCGGTTGTTGGGATAGCTGAGCAGCCCCGGGTAATCAGATATGGCAGGTTCGGGACGCCTTGTGGGCGTCACTAACAATATTCAAATAATTACATTAATAAAAGAAAATTTACTGTACAAGAATTAAGCTCCTTTATAATTCTAGACACAAGTAAAAGGATAGGCTGGCACTGCCAGGCAGGATACGCCAACATTTTCGAGAGATGGACAGAGAACAAGCAATACCGAAAGTGATTTTTCCTGCATCTTTACGTCCTGTATTTCATACTGTATTGGGAGCAGCCATTTAGTTGGTCAGTTCCAGTCTGATATTAATGAAACTCGAAACCGACAATGATTATGGTGTGACGGTACACAACCTAGAAATGTGACTTTTCATCAAAATCGGATAAGAATTGTGACCTGTAGCGAGTCCACAACCATGATATACCATATTTTTACACTATTCGCGTACAAACGGCGACCATTTCGTCCGGCAATTTTGGTACGATTTTCACGAAATTAGAACTCAACCTTCCTCATCAAAATCGAATTAAAATTGTGACCTATACAGGGTCCACAACCATGATATATCATTTTTTTAACAGTATTCGCGTACAAACGGCGGCCATTTTATCTGTCAATTATGGTCCGATTTTCCTGAAATTCAAACTCAACCTTCCTTACAGTGCAACGGTGATATAATCAAACGTTTTTTTAAATTGGATAATAATTGTGACCTCCAGAGGGATCACAAGCTAAAGAAAGGGGGATTTTGCGTATAACCAGGGGCCATAATTCAGAAAGTTACGATCCGATATGCGCAAATATTGAAAAGAACCAAGATCTTTGGGTTATAACCATGAATTTTAAGTTTCATCAAAATCGAATTAAAATTGTAACCTTTACAGGGTCCACAACCTTGATATACCATTTTTAAAGAGTATTCGCGTACAAACGGCAGCCATTTTGTATGACAATTTTGGTCTGATTTTCCCGAAATACGAACTCAACCTTCCTTACGGTGTAACGGTAATATAATCAAACGTTTTTTTAAATCGGATAATAATTGTGACCTCCAAGCTAAAAAAAAGGCGATTTTGCGTATAATCAGGGGCCATAATTCAGGAAGTTACGATCCGATATGCGCAAATATCGAAAGGAAGCAAGATCTTTGGGTTATAACCATGAATTTCAAATTTCATCAAAATCGAATAAAAATTGTGACCTCCACAGGGTCCACAACCTTGATATACCATTTTTTAACAGTATTCGCGTACAAACGGCGGCCATTTTGTATGGCAATTTTCGTCCGATTTTCCCGAAATTCGAACTCAACCTTCTTTAGGGTGTGACGGTAATATAATCAAACGGTTTTTTCAATCGAATAATAATTGTGACCTCCAAGCTAAAAAAAAGGCGATTTTGCGTATAATCAGGGGCCATAATTCAGGAAGTTACGATCCGATATGCGCAAATATCGAAAGGAAGCAAGATCTTTGGGTTATAACCATGAATTTCAAGTTTCATCAAAATCGAATCAAAATTGTGACCTCCACAGGGTCCACAACCTTGATATACCATTTTTTAACAGTATTCGCGTACAAACGGCGGCCATTTTGTATGGCAATTTTCGTCCTATTTTCCCGAAATTCGAACTCAACCTTCCTTAGGGTGTAACGGTGATATAATCAAACGGTTTTTTAAATCGAATAATAATTGTGACCTCCAGAGGGACCACAAGCTAAAAAGGGTGATTTTTCGGACAATCAGGGGCCATAATTCAGGAAATTACATTCCGTAAGCCGCAAATATCGCAAGGAACCAAGATCTTTGGGTTACAAACATGCATGTCAAGTTTCATCAAAATCGGTTCAAAATTGTGACCTCTATAGGGTCCACAAGCTAAAAACGTGATTTTTCGTACAATCAGGGGCCATAATCCATGAAGTTTTGATCCGATACATGCCAATATCGAAAGCAGCCGAGAACTTTTGGGGATAAACCTATATTTCAAGTTTCGTCAAAATCGGATAAGAATTGTGACCTGTAGAGAGTCCACAAACAAATTGTGGACGGACGGACAGGGGCGACGACATACTACGTCCACATGAAAATGTGGGCGTATAAAAATCTATTAAAACTCTCATCAAAATCTCTACTGTTGCAATAACAGGGATTGATCTAAATCATATCAAATCAAATCGCTTGGCATAATGCACAGGCAAATTATATTAACTATCTCTAAAAAATAAATGACTGGTAAGTTCAGACAAGGAAACAGTTTAAAATCATAAAAGAACCCCCGCCTCAACTACGAAAACCTAATAGAAAATTGGTAATATACATTTTGACACTAAAAATCTACAAACATATTAAAGGAGATAATTAATATTTCAGGAAAACTGTATTTGAACAATAACTAATGAAAATAGAGTTATGTCCCTTACATTTACAGAAAATAAGACATGAAATTATTTGAACATGAATAAAATTCGGCATGTCATCGGCACATCAAAAATAATGACAGGCACGCGTTCAGGATACTATTTTGCAGAAATAAAACACAAAAACATGACTCAAATATATTCCACCAAGGCCTGCCGATATTCAGCTCTCATTACTATGATTGTGCATATGTATAAAGACAAGAGTAAAGGGGCGGTACGGCAAACACATTAAACAAATATTGGCAAATAAGATTGAAGATTCATGAAAGCAAGAAAAATAAAAATATAACAGTCAACCATAACATATTTATTATCCAAAATATAAAATATATACAATTCATTTCTACAATATCATTCTATTTCCAAATATACATATAATTTTCCAAAAATAATAAAGTGTGAGCTTTAAAAATGTCAGTATTAATGGCACTAGCTGACATACATTGTTTAATGCCACTAGCTGACATACATTGTTTAATCCAATGGTGGAAGAAGTCACTGCCTTGAAGGTATGAAAGGATATCAATATTTGCCTGCTTTTGCGTTTTTCTTTAACTATTTTACAATAATTACGAAGTGTATAATATGGGCAAATTCTTTTATCTGAGAAGTTGCTAAGTTTAATTTTATATAAGGGTTTAGATGCTCTAGACGTTTTTAATACTGTTGATGAATCAAGTGTCAACCCAGAACCATCATCAACTAAGGAATCTAAAGAAAAACTTGCTAAAGTCTGACACCTCTGTGCGGTTGCTAGAGCTAAAAAACTGACAGTCTTTAAAGTTAAAAGCTTAGTCGAAATTTGCTCAAGAGGGTATAAACTTGTCAAAAAATTTAATAAAATTCGTACATCCCAAGAATTAGAATATCTTGGCTTAGGAGGCTTAAAATTTCATGAAACAAGAAAGCAATGTGTTGCCTTTCATTATATTATTTCCACACGAACTTATAGAAATAGCAGATTTGTGAACGTTTATTACACTATAAGATAATTTCTGCTCATCAAGTAGGGCCAAATAGTTTATAACATCATGACATTTATAGAGGGTACCTAGGGATTAATTGGTTGTTTAATACACCAAAAATACCACCTCCTCCAGGCAAGATTATATTGTTTAATGGTTGATCTACAACAATTGATGATGTCGCTGCAAGCGTTTTTTGATAAGCCAGAACTTTGGAGATATTGCCCGATACAATGCATACGGTCAGATACAGTTTTTTGCCTCTCATTGGATGAAGCGTATTGTTGTGCGCCAAGCGTAACAAATCTTTTCGTAGAGGAAGTCTTCTGGGATTTTCTATTAGCATTCCTAAAAGAGTTGGGAACCATACCTGTGAAGACCAACCTGGTACCACCAACATTACTTTGATCACCAAATCTTTCGATATCTTGTATAAAACCATTTGAATTACCCTGAAAGGTGGAAAAGTATATGGATTAAGCTGTGACCATGAAAAAGCATCAGATGTTTCACAAAGTGGATCATCAAACCAAGAAATATATCTTTGTAATTGTTTGGTGATTCTTGATGCAAAAAGGTCTATATCTGGATAATAAAATTTATTGCACATTTTCCGAAAAATAAACTCATTTAGTTTCCACTCAGTAGAGTTGGAAAAAATCGGATCGAATATTAGGCCTTCCTGCTAAATGTTTTGCTGTTAAATAAATATTCCTTTCATTACACCATAGCAAAATAGACTTCGATAGCTTAAATAATTCTTCAATAGGACCGCCAATGTTATTAATATATGAAATGGCCACCACATTGTAACATAACACACAAATATGGATATCTGAACAAAATTTATACAAGGTTTTAAGTGCACAATCTATTGCTAATAATTCAAGATAATTTATATGATTAATCGATTCATATTGATTAAATAATCCACTAACAGCTTGATGATTATCTAAATGAGCTCCCCAACCAATGAGACGAGCATCAGTAGTTAAATAATTAGATATTTCTGGAGGTTGAATATGTCAACCGTTAATTGTATCTCCATTATTAATCCACCATTTGATTTCCAAAATCATATCTAAAGTTAATTCTGTAGTTGAATCATAATTAAAAGATAGAGACAACAACCTATTTTTATGTTGGTCCAAATAGTGAATAAACAAAGGTGCCAAATAAATTGCAGTTCTTGTAAAAAAAACATAAACCAATAAATGACGCTAAATCACGTAGTGATCTACTGTGGTTTAATAATTCATTAGCCTGATTTTTAATTTTTGTCCCGCGCCCTTCGAAGAAAGTTGGGGGACTATTAAAATGGGTTCGTCCGTCTGTCTGCCCGTCACACTTTTTTGAGACACAATAACTCTCTTCCTAATTGAGCTAGAATGTTCAAACTTGGTGTATGTGTTTATTAGGTCAATGCCTTGATGGAGTTCGAAGATGAGTATTTTCCGCTTTGGATAAGCAGAGATAAGCAATTTGATTGGTTGATGCTTTGGGACACGATAACTTTTGTTCTAATTCAGTGAGATTGATGAAACTTGGTGTATAGTTTCATTACAGTAATACCTTGACTAAGTTTGATAATGAGCATTTTCTGCTCTGGGTAAGCAGAGCGATACGCAATTTGATTGGTCGAGAATTTGGAACACAATAACTCTCCTTCTAATTGAGTTACAATGTTCAAACTTGGTGTATATGCTTATTAGGTCAATGCCTTGATGGAGTTCGAAGATGAGCATTTTCCGCTTAGGGTAAGCAGAGATAAGCAATTTGATTGGTTGATGCTTTGGGACACGATAACTTTAGTTCTAATAAAGTGAAAGTGATGAAACTTTGTGTATAGTTTCATTACAGTAATACCTTGACTTAGTTCGATAATGGGTATTTTCTGCTCAGGATAAGCAGAGCGATACACAATTTGATTGGTCGAGACTTAAATTGTTCAAACTTGGTGTATATGGTTATTAGGTCAATGCCTTGATGGAGTTCGAAGATGAGCATTTTCCGGTAAGGATAAGCAATTTGATTGGTTGATGCTTTGGGACACGATAACTTTAGTTCTAACTAAGTGAGAGTGATGAAACTTGGTGTATAGTTTCATTACAGTAATACCTTGACTAAGTTCGATAATGAGCATTTTCTGCTCCGGGTAAGCAGAGCGATACGCAATTTGATTGGTCGAGACTTTGGAACACAATAACCCTCCTTCTAATTGAGTTGAAATGTTCAAACTTGGTGTATATGCTTATTAGGTCAATGCCTTGATAGAGTTCGAAGATGAGCATTTTACGCTTAGGGTAAGCAGAGATAAGCAATTTGATTGGTTGATGCTTTGGGACACGATAACTTTAGTTCTAATTACGTGAGAGTGATGAAACTTGGTGTATAGTTTCATTACAGTAATACCTTGACTAAGATCGATAATGAGAATTTTCTACTCAGTGTAAGCAGAGCGATAAGCAATTTGATTTGCCGAGACTTTGGAACACAATAACTCTCCTTCGAATTGAGTTAAAATGTTCAAAATTTGTGTGTATGCTTATTAGTTCAATGCCTTGATGGAGTTCGAAGATGAGCATTTTCTTCTTAGGGTAGGCAGAGTTAAGCAATTTGATTGGTTGATACTTTGGGACAAGATAACTTAGGTTCATCTTGATTGGTGATTTTTATGCCAATACAATGACTGCATTCTCATTCAGTAATGGATTCGACAGTAACATGTAGTGTAAAAACGATTGACTCTGACACGAGAGCCCTTTCACTTGGCCAGAGGGGCCCTTTTTGCCTTTAGGGTCCCCCTAACTAGGGTACATTTTCATTTTTCTCGTCGGTTTTAGCATTTTTCTTTATAAAACACTTTTGGATGACACTTCGTGTACAGTTTGATTGCTCGATACGTTTGAAAAAAAATAAATGTGCGATTAATAAATATGTGTCATCTATTTATTTTGGGATTTCGGCGGGGGACATCAGCCAACCCGGTGGCACAAAAACCAGGACGTTCCGGGTTATATCTCTTAGTTGGTCGAGGGGTTCCTCGGGCATGATGTCTCCTTGTGGTGGTGGAGGACAGAGGAGCTGGCAGGTCACAAGGTCCAGTCGTTCGGTAGGATACAAAATCGAGATACACGTCTGTGACCACATAAACGAGTATATCTACTCTCCTTGTATTCGATTTTCTTTACTGAAAAGGAATAGCAGTTAAGATAAATACACCAGGGAATAATTTACTTTTTTCCATTTGATTAGCAGTTTCTAGAAAAATTGTGTAAGAATGCTAATCAATTGTATAATTGAGTAGCAAAATTTACCAATTGATTAGCAGTTTTTTTAGTATGTAATAGAATTCTTATTTCACATAATTATGTAACAAAAGCAATACCCATATTATTTGTATTACCAAACTGTTGTTTATATTTATATATAACCGATTTAAAACAAATAAATGATAATATATTTAATACTATTACTATATTGAATTAGAAATGGGGTCACAATTGCAAAGTAACAATGTATTTACAAATATTACAGGGAACTCTTTTGCGTACGATTACGGAGTGAAATTGTCGGAAATACGAACTGCGCATGTCGCCGTGCTAATTTTAGAATATAATACCATTAACACACTTGAGTTTGTTTATCTGTAGGCCTACTACGCGATCGACACGCCCAACAATTAATTTAGAAATGTCTGTAGTTAATCCTAATCAAAGAATTATCGATATATGTTTGAAATATGAAAAATCACTTTGCGGGATAAACATTTCGAATTGACTAAAATCATAGCGCGTTTATAACGCCAAGAACATTTCGCTGACAGGCGCCATTTTTGATCAGGTAGTAAATCACGTGATCGATGACCTCCGGGTCAAACCTTTATTATAGTACGCGAGGCGACGGCAGAGTCGAATGCTGGAACGAGACTTGCGTGGAGAATGATAGAAAGTATGTAGTGTTGTAGCAAGTAATTTGTAATGTCTATCAAAACCTTTTACGTCTATAAATAGCAGACGACAACATGTACTGCTCTCGATTCCACTGGACCGTTGCGGAGGCACGTAATGAGTCTTGATGTGTTTTACGATACTGCATGGTTTTAAAGTTAAAATTAATTTTGAAAACTTTGATTCGCGCTGAAGCAGGGTTTTATGCTAATAATGCTAATCAAATATGAATCTGATTCGCAAAATCGGACGTTGGAGTCGCAAATTGCGATACGAACCCGGTTAAAATATTCCCTGAAATACACCTGACAAATTAAAAATTAACCCATCTTAAACACCCACCTTTGTATTGAAAGCAAACCCGTCCACAACTAAAGATACCTCCAAATGATATATTGTTTGAAAGACAGGACTATATATGTACCAATTTGTATGCACGTGAAAGCTATATGTATACATTACATAAACGAAATAATATATGCCTTGGCAAACGCCCATTGGGTTTAAGATTTCTCAACATTATGCACGATACGTGCGCACTAAACTTATAAAAACCTTTAAAAAGTTTTATGGCCGTCACATTGACTTGATTGGTAAATATAACGTGTCTCTCTCAGCTATTATTCTAGATATATACTCTCCCGAAAAAGAAACGCAAATTTACATTTCGTCGTCGGTATATCCTGGCTTTACCATCGCCTTGATGCAACAAGAATAGCGACAAGTTACTGAACCAAACTGCTCTCCAGTGTTGCAGTAGTCATACCCTCAGTGTCTGAACCCATTAAAGTTGGATTTCATGGTGTCGGCGTAGTTTAAAACAGAGGCTCTAACGGGCACGTTTGCCTCGTTCTTCGGTTTCATGTAGGCGTCTAAGGGCTGTCTGGTACGAGATTTTACGCCGTCCGGGAATTGCTGCTGCAGTATAGGTGGCGATCAAGGATTGGTGGGGTCACTCTTGTTTGGCCTGAGTTTTGACGCTCACTTGTTGAACTTCGCTGTCGGTACCTATCCCAAAGGCGAGAAATGAAACTAAAGGAAACACTCAGCAGCCTGGCTACATCTGTCGTGCTTTCACCTGCTTGTAATCGACCAATAGCGTTGTTGCGTTGGTCTTCGTTCAGATGTGGCATCACTTGGTTCCTTGAGTGTTCACATGTGCAACTGATTTGGAAACAGAGAACCCCGGGATTTTAAAGACCTTAGATGTAGGTTCCATGCCAAAAGCTCGCGATGTTGTTAAATTCATGTTTGTGCGTTGTGCGTTTCTTTTTTTGAAGAGTATATTTAATTGACACGTTTACTATTTCTATCTCCCTGATCATGTCTACTCCACGTTTAACACAGTTCATCACGTGCATTTTGTATACCGATTGTTCATTGGGCAATCACGCCATTTTACCGACATTTTGCCTGATAGTTTATCCTGGTGTTTGTGTGTTCGACCCCCCCCCCCCCACCCAGTGGCCAAGATTTTCCGACCTGACAAGTTAAATATGTGCATAAGCCAAAAACACAAGGATAAACTCTAGAAATGACCATTCAAAAGCATCGCTGGGCGCCCGGTTGGAGAGAATACCCCCTCCCCCCCCCGGACTCCTTCTATGTAGAGCCGGAACCCGTCACTGACCCAATTCCGTCCCTGGTATCATGTAGATAGTAACCACAGGTTCCTTTAAATATGGTCGATCACATATAACACTCTCCCCTCGAACTAATAAAAATAAATTGTTCATTGGTGTAATGGTAGTCGGGTGCTAGACGAGGTGTTCCGATTACTAACTTTGTCTCTTATCAGAGGGAGAATTAATTGAGGTTGTTTGTTGTTTCTCTTTAATTTTGCCTTTTATATCTTAAGATTGTATTATCTTATAGTTTATATATTATTAGTCTGGGTATTAAATACAAGGGCGTACATAATGATTTCGTTTGGGGGGGGGGGTTGTTGAGCCAAAATGCGACCGACTGATGCACATACCCCCCTCCCACCCCGCAGTGCGATTGACGCAATCAGGAGCCGAGCACCAAGTGCGAGTTTTCTAGGGAATATGGGGGTGGGGTAGGGGCGGTTTCAAATGTAGGGCGCCATCCACAATCCCACCCCACAATGAAAGTAAACAAAATACTAGCTATAACATTAAGCGCCCCGGTAGAACATAAATATTAATCTATAATTGTGTAGTTGTTTGCCGATCGTTGTCTCCTCGGAAAGTAGTTTTATTTTAATTCACATAAAATTTATGTCATATCAATGGTGGTGCCTATAACACTGAGTAATTTGAGAACATTTTTGAAAAATTGATTCAATATCCTGGCATTTGAGTTCATTGCTGGGAGAAATTCCTGTGGACGAGTGTACCAGAAATGTCAGTCAATGGGACAGAATCTCCAGATGTGTTTTGCAAAGTTGGCATAACATCTGTACAATGTGACGTCCGCGCCCCATACACCAGTGGAACTACATCTGGGAAGTTCACTATAATCGTGAATATGACAGTGCTGAGACAGTATAAGACAACCGAGGAGTAAAAGAATGATTTTAAAATGAAATCAAGCGCCGCAGGCGCGAAAAAAATTTCAGATATGTAACCCAGTAGAAGAATGATGTTATAATGGAATCGCGCGAAAAAATTTCAGATATGTAACCGAGCTTTTAAATTTTTTGGTACTGGGGTTGATAAGAAATGGGACAAAATCTTAAGGCTTATCCGTCAATTTCGCCTGTTTTGTGATTGTATGTTTATCTCATTAATTCATTTAGTCGGAGACCGACTGCGGTGAGTACTTTTTTTTGAGACAGACTATTTTTTGCCATGGTAAAAACATTTCATAGAACAACATACTCACAACAGAACAAGAAATACAAGCATGCAGGGTTATTTTATACTATAGTTTTGTGTGACGTATGCAATTTAGGCACACGGATTCACGCAAATACACAGTATTTGGGATGTATTCTGGCATTGTTTTTGGGACCGACTGGAGTGACTGCACTTATTTTGTGACCTGTTGAAATTTTTTTGTTAGTTAGGCTCACGGATTCACGCAAATATATAGTATTTGGGATCTATTCTGGCACTGTGTTGGAGACCGATTGCAGTGACTGCACTTATTTTGAGACCGACTATTTTTCTCCCTGGGTGAAATTTTGTTGTTAGACCAACTACTCACAACAGAATGAGAGTGAAACACAACATCTTTTCAAACATGATAAGTTGACAAGTTTATTTTATACTAAAGACTGCTCATATTTTGCGACCGACTGCACTGATTTTGCGACCGACTATTTTTATACTGAAGTTTTGCGTGAGTAGCGTGACGCATACAGTGGGTACTTATTTTGATACCGACTACCCCTATTTTGCGACCGACTGCACTAATTTTACGACCGACTATTTTGAGGGCTGGGGGGGGGGGTGTGTGTACCATCCCCCACATTTACGCCCCTGATTAAATATGTAGATATTTATTCAGGGAATCAAATTATGATTATAGGCATTTAGTTAACTTTATTATGTTTACCTAATAAGCTTCCCTCAAAATACGTGGTCTTTCGTAGATCAAAATGGCAGCCAAATGCATGAAATCGGGAAAGGTGTGGTAGAGTGATTTTATTTATTTTATGGGTATTTTAAATTGATCACAATACTAATTTAATCTTAGATAATATGTTACACATCACTGCTTCTTTAAACTACCCTGTCCTATACACTCTTCTTAAAGGGGTTTCCAGTGAGTTCCAGTTCACTCAGTTCACTGGTAGTTTATTTCAACTTTGACCTGAGGTTTTCTTAGTTTTATAACATCATCACTATGGTCACTTCTTAGGAATGATTTCATGAAGGTCAGAGGATATTTTCATTCTCTGTAATTCATGGTTAGTTTGTATTTAATTTAATAGTTTTGTGGTTGTGTAATATACAGTTTATTATTGTGATAATTGAGAGCAGTTGTTTTAAGTTGCAGTGATAGAATTTAAAGACTTCATAAGGTACTTCACCTTTGTTCACCTTTTTAGGGTTTTTTCTTATACCAGAATAAACAGTACAGGTGCGGATCCAGGATTTTTTGCAGGGGGGGGGGGGGGGCTAGGTTTGATAATTGCTTAACTAATTGCGCTCAACCGATAATTTGGTAAATTAGATTCTATTTGGTTCATTCTGACGTATTTCCGGAAGGTAAATTCCAAAATAACAGGTCTAAATCGCCAATAAAATCCCATAACAAAATTTTCAAGCCTGAGCAGGGGGGGGGGGGGGCGGACCCCCTGGACCCCCCCCCCCCTGTGGATCCGCGCCTGCAGTAATTTTGATAAACTAAAACCCTTATGTGATCGTTTTGTACAATAATTTGACCCCTACAACAAAGGGGTTTAGTAAAAAAAAGGTTATTACGTTTTGTAAACACATAATTTATATATTTATAGTATGAATTTATCCCTTATATAGATGCCAAAGAGATTTTAAATAACAACTGGTCTGTAAAATGATATAGGTTTTCAGAAAATCGTGGTCGATGTGAGGTTTATTCTAAGAAAAACGTCGAATCTCGCCCTTCAAGTAAATCCGTTACATGTAATGTATTCTTATGCTGTAATTACTCAAGAAATTGTATTGCAGATTTTGATGGCGCGGTTGGAAATAAGCTATACATTTGTATTTCAAGTTAGAATTGTTTACGCCTTTAGTTGATTGAATTTAACTATGGATTTTTGCTTCAAATAGTTGAGAGAATATAGTTTTCTTTGTTTGACTTGTCTGTTTAGTGTTGCTGATTAAAGTTATGGTGAAAATATCGATTTTAAGAATAATTAAAACTTTTTTGTCTTGAAAATAATTTACTCCTTTACCGCCCGTCGGGACGTTTAAGTCCCACCCCCACCCACGTCAGGAAAATTTGTAAAACTTAAAAATAATTTTTTGGATACTCTAACCAAACCCACATCATCTATAAAATACCATAAAACAAGAAATTATTTCAAAACTTAACCACTTGGGCCCGAAAGGATTAGTGAAATCTTCAGAATGTAATATTCAGTGAAAGCTTCAGAATATAATAGTCAGCATTTAATCAAGTATTATTCAGCATCACTATTAATGAGTAATATTCAGCCATCATGACTTCAGTATAATATATAGCACGTTGATTATAATCAGAATTAAAAGAGGAATTCATCCGTATTCGAATTCTCTCATTAGGCTATGTAGGCCCATGCGAATGCTAACTGATTTGTGTAAGCTGATGTGTGAAGTGTTTATATTTGTAGCTGTTATTTAATATATAAAGTTTATTACATCGACGAACTACATGTTTTTCTTTATATTTCGCTAAATTTTTCAGTATAGAAAGTATTGACTTCAGAGTATTCGTCCGCAGAGCATCATTCCTCTGTCAATATCGTTTGGCTGCTTCAGCGATAAAGGCATGCTGTTACAATTGGAATTTTCGACAAAACGGAAATGTTTCACTCGGCATGCCTCGACAGATTCCGAAATCTAGACTCGGCTGTATGACGAATTCCGCCATATTGGAACTACTTTAAAGGTCCCGGATGAAACATGGTTGCGCCCATACCGAACACAAATTAGCGACCTATTCGACCGATCCACCTGGCAACTTGTTCGTTGGCAACCTATTCAGAATAAAGACAGCAGTCGCCCAAACTCATCTATTTTTATCAACAAATAAAATCCAACGTTACGTCTATCAAATGAAGGTATAATATATTATTTTCTATCCATTCCTTTAGCTCAGAATAGAAGTGTAATTTCGCTATATATATTCTGAAAGGTAGACTAATTGAATAAGTTTTCTAAATATTATTAGTAACACATGGTACAATCATATCAAAGGGGCGCTCTCTCTTCCTAAAAGTCGCCATTTTTTCAATATTTTAAAGTGAAAGAACGGTAATATTCGGAGACAAAATTCGGATCATCGTACAGATTTCTGAGCATCCAGCTATATATACATGTAATCGGAAAGGTAATTTTGGGCGACTGTTGTCTTTATTCTAAATAGGTTTCCAACGAACAGGTTACCAGCTGGATCGGTCGAATAGGTTGCTAGCCGAATAGGTCGCCAATTTGTGTTTGGTTGCGCCCGCCGTGTCAAGTTTTCCTGTTAAAGTAAACCGGTAGCTGCATCGCAAATGTATGGGCGTAGGTACATATCACTTACTGTCATACAGCCGAGATTAGATGTCGGAATCTGTTGAGGATTGCCGAGTGGGAAATGTTTGTTTCGCATTGTGTTTTTCAGAGAGAGTTATTCACTCGTGGCTCGTATAGGTACAAGAAACTCCATGCCCAAATTTAAACATAACGCTACAATATACGTCCACATTCTGCTTTGATTGGTATGGTACTTTGTCAAGAAGGCTAGGCGCTTGGTTTGCGTTGAGGGTCGTGCATCAACGCCAATAGTTGCCGTCCTTAGAGTATAAGAAATAAGTATACCAAGATAATCCATTCAGAATTGTGGCTTTCAAGGTGATCGATTACGAATTGTGGCCTGTAGGCGACACACAAAAAGAAAATGGGCGTGGCTCTGTCCCTGGGGGATCGGCATGCACCCCAAACGATAGGGATGTCCCTTAGGGTACAAAGAATATGTATGCAAAGTTTCAAGGTTATACATTAAGAAATATGGCCTGTAGACGACAAACAAACAAATACTAGAAATGAGCATGGTTCTGCCCCTGGGGGTCGGGCATGCACCAAAATCAATAGGGACCTTCCTTGGGGCATAAGGAATAAGTATACAACGTTTGAAGAAAATCCATGAAGAATTGCGCCCTGTAGGCGACCCACAGAGACACACACAGACAGGGGTGACAGCAATATTCGTTCAAATTGTGAATGTGGACGTATAAAAATGCGAATATTTTCTGTCAAATATTCGTATTCAGCACATTTATTTCACACAAAATCATTTCACACCTGTATACGTTCCCCTCGAACGAAGAATGAATTGTTTATTGGAATTTTGAATAAAATGGAAACGTTCTTGCAGCTGTTAAATAGTCGATCAATATACCATGTGTTAATTTATTTGACAATTTAAAGTCTACCATGTAATATGGAAATAGGCAACATCATATCTTTCTTCATGAAATGATAATGCATTGTTTATTGGCTAACACGGAAAAATATTTGTTTTGTGTTTTGTAACTGTAAAATAATATACAAATTATCATTCAACATGGCGTATTTCTATTTATGAATAAAGTAATCAAACAATGCAGAAATTTTCAACACCTTTTAATGTCTTATCCATTTTCAGAGATGGGCTGAAGAGGAGTATCGCAGTTTCAGGGGTCCCGAATTTGGATGGTTTTGTATGAATTAAAGTAGCCACAGGTTAAATATGCAATAAAGCACCATTTACATTCTGTTTTTCAAACGAAATTATGGGAAGCCCTCACAGAGCAATGAATACTCCGCCCCTGGGGTATCATTAGGATTGATATTAACCACAGGTTTATTTCGGCCTGTTTATATTTTGTCCGTTGCTTATGAAAAACAGTCTTGTGGTGGCTATCACAAGAATTTGTGAAATGAACAACAGAGGATACCAGAGACGGACCCGTTGCTGAAATCCCCTGAACCTGGCCATTCGAAGCGTTACCACTCCATGGGATTCCGATGGGATTCTCTTCTCCCCGGTGCGAAATTTCTTAGGAAATACTGACTGTAAATTATGTTTCTATGGTATGTCGTGGTGTTTCTAGCTGATGTACTAATTCTATGTTTGACAGTCTTTATATCGGAAATTAATTTTTGAGCCAGATATTCTTCAAGCGATATCCATTTAAGAACTAAATTCGCCAGATTCTTTTTTCATTGTCGTTTCAAATTTACCACATCTGGACTATTCATAATTAGTTTTTGGGATAGAAATTCAACCCCGCAACATCAAAACCCTTTTATAAGACATATTACAAGTTACATCCAACGGAAGTAAAAATTTTAATGGCGATTAATTAAAATTCCACCGTTTGCGATTGTTGCCGTCGTATACCCAAATGGACAAAATGACGATTTACTTAAAATCCGCTATTTTGAATTACTGCGGTAGTGGATTTTCAAATTTTATCTTTAAATCCACAGACATCGAGATTCCCGCTGGTAACATTGAGAAAAAGTAATTTTATTACTACATTTGGCAGCCATTTTGAAATATATAGCTGGCTGGCACATTCTGAAAAGTACTTTTTTTTTGTGAGTGTTTTCTCTCCAGTTCGTTTTTATACGCCCACATTTTCATGTGGACGTATATTGTCGTCGCCCCTGTTCGTCCGTCCGTCCGTTCACAATTGTTTGTGAACAGTCTACAGGTCACAATTTTTATCCGATTTCAATGAAACTTAAAACATAGGTTTATCACCCTAAGATCTCGGTTCCTTTCGATATTGGCATGTATCGGACTGTAACTTTATGGGTTATGGCCCCTGATTGTACGAAAAATCACGTTTTTTAGCTTGTGAACAGTTTAGAGGTCACAATTTTGAACCGATTTGGACGAAACTTGAAATGCATGTTTATAACCCAAAGACCTTGGTTCCTTTCGATATTTGCGCCAATCGGATCGTAACTTCCTGAATTATGGCCCCTGATTGTCCGAAAAATCGCCCTTTTTAGCTTGTGGTCCCTCTGGAGGTCAAAATTGTTATCCGATTTAAAAAACCGTTTGAGTATATCACCGTTCCATGGTTATGAAGGTTGAGTTCGAATTTCGTGAAAATCGGACCGAAATTGACGGACAAAATGGCCGCCATTTGTACGCGAATAGTGTGAAAATATGTTAAATCAAGGTTGTGAACAGTGTAGAGGACACAATTTTGAACCGATTTGGATGAAACTTGAAATGCATGTTTATAACCCAAAGATCTTGGTTCCTTTCGATATTTGCGCCAATCGGATCGTAACTTCCTGAATTATGGCCCCTGATTGTCCGAAAAATTGCCCTTTTTAGCTTGTGGTCCCTCTGGAGGTCAAATTTGTTATCCGATTTAAAAAACCGTTTGATTATATCATTGTTCCATGGTTATGAAGGTCGAGTTTGAATTTCGTGAAAATCGGACCAAAATTGACGGACAAAATGGCCGCCATTTGTACGCGAATAGTGTGCAAATATGTTATATCAAGGTTGTGAACAGTGTAGAGGACACAATTTTGAACCGATTTGGATGAAACTTTAAATGCATGTTTATAACCCAAAGATCTTGATTCCTTTCGATATTTGCGCCAATTGGATCGTAACTTCCTGAATTATGGCCCCTGACTGTCCGAAAAAATGCCCTTTTTAGCTTGTGGTCCCTCTGGAGGTCAAAATTGTTATCCGATTTAAAAAAAACGTTTGATTATATCACCGTTCCATGGTTATGAAGGTTGAGTATGAATTGTGTGAAAATCGGACCAAAATTGATGGACAAAATGGCCGCCGTTTGTACGCGAATATTGTGAAAATATGTTATATTCACAATTTTGATGAAACTTGACATGTATGTTTATAACCCAAAGATCGTGGTTCCTTTAGATATTTGCGCCCATTGGATCATAACTTCCTGAATTATGTCCCCGGATTGTCAGAAAAATCGCTTTTGTTCGCTTTTGGTCCCTCTAGAGGTCAAAATTATTATCCGATTTAAAAAAACGTTTGACTATATCACCGTTACATGGTAATGAAGAGAGAGTTTGAATTACGTGAAAACCGGACTAGAATTGACGGACAAAATGGCCGCCGTTTGTACACAAATAGTGTGAAAATATGTTATATCAAGGTTGTGGACCCTATAGAGGTCACAATTTTGAATCGATTTTGATGAAACTTGACAGGTATGTTTTAAACCCAAAGATCTTGGTTCCTTTCGATATTTGCGCCCATCGGGTCATTACTTCCTGAATTATGTCCCCTGATTGTACGAAAAATCACCCTTTTTAGCTTGTGGTGCCTCTGGAGGTCACAATTATTATATGATTTAAAAAAAACGTTTGATTATAAAAACCAAACAAATTCTAATGATTTTCTGATAATTCCTTAATATGCGACAATTCTTGTTGACTGCCCGGACGATTTGGCTGCTGTGTGGGCGTATGTTTCGTTGCCTGGCAACCTATTTTTTGAACACCTTTCGCCTCTATCGCCATTTGTGCTTGAAGAATTTAAAAAAAATATTCTCGTACCCCTAAAACTAGTTCAAGACCGCCATATTGAATTATTTTCATTTCGCCATGGCCGATTTGGGATATGATGTTGTCTGACTAAACTATCATTGAACCAATCTGTATTGGTTTCTTTTGCAATTTGTTTGGGGTAAACCGTTATCCGTATCCGCCTATACCCGGCCAGCGACGATGCGTCCTAAGTCATGCACTAATCGGCTGCCTAATGTGACTTTCAGCTTGGTATAATCTCGCTTTAATGAACACGCACGAACTAACTTACTAGATAACACAATCTGTCGACAGCATTGGTATTATTCAAATCTAGCCAGTCATATAATATGATATTTTTACTGAACATATACATGGGAATTGTCTAAACATCTGAAAGTAGACTTAAGCTTGTAGTCAGTATTTGGTTTAATTTACAGTAATTCATAAGCTAGAGACGGGAATACAGGTAAGTGCAGGTAGGTAACCGACTAGAAATTATCCTGTTTTAGAGAGACGGGGTTTATCGGCCACTCGACACAAACAAGGTCATTTCGGGACTAACATATGGTTTAATTTTATTTTAATAATTCGCTTGCGCGTAAGGGTCTTTAGTAGTGGGAGGAAACCAGAGTGCCCGGAGAAAACCCACGAGGTTGGATATCCTGTTATAAGTAGACTATTATCCTAACATATATTATCAATAAGGTTGTCTATTTACACTAGACACGTCAAACCAGTACGAGTATACTACATTTATATGGACCAGGACCCGAGCATTAGGTTCTAGTAACCACAATTAATTACTACCTTGCTTAGAAACACGATTCCCCTAAGATGACGCACAAGAATCTGTCTGAGCACACATACCCAATATTTATATCGTCAACGGGGTCCAGCGAGGGTTGATTGACGGGCGTTTGTCTTGTCCACAACCCTTGTCAGTAAGACCCTACAATATTTTTACTACACGTAGCTGTAAACGTGTAGTTCAGATATAATTTCAGGCCAAATTGCATACTTATTTAACCTGAAACCGTGTCTGTGTAATTTGCTTACAAATAAAGAAAAAACGAAATGCTATAACTTTTGCCCCCCCCCCCCCCCCCGGGGTGTAGGGGGGATAAGAATTCACCCTTCCTATGTCCGGTGTGTCGTAAGAGGCGACTAAAAGGATCCCTGTAATGAGGCAATGTGTTTGCCGTGCGTTGCGACCCGTGTGGATGGAGAGTGGAATCCTTTGAGTGGGGGTTTGGCTTGCGGGCCTCTTTTCTGCAACACATTACTTTGGCCCATGATTCACCTAGACGGAAGGTCAGAGTGGCCCACTCTGATCAATCGGCTTTGGTCGTTATGCTCTTCAGAAGGTGTTATATTTTCTTGCTTCGTTTTATACCCAGCAGAATAATCTTTGTGTCCTAGCCGCCTTTTTGAAGAGCACGGCTCGGGTCAATCAAGTTAGATTTATTTCAATATTCAATACCTCTTCTCTATCCCTGAGGCCATGCGCTGGATTTCCGTGCTAGTACTCCCCGTGGTAGGCAGGGAAGTAACCTGGATCCCCCCTCCAATTCCCAACATAATTTAAACAGACCGAGATCCGCAGATGATGATGCTGCTTCATGTAGCTCATTTGAAAATTTAAGAACCTCTTGATACAGAGTACCTCTGAAGTTGATTTGTCAAAGATTTCGCCATTTGTCATTTCAAAAGGCATCACCTGTCGAGATGGTGAACCGAAATCTATTTACAAATTCAGAAATGGAACACTTTTGGTAGAATGTGCCAAGGAAAAACATTCAGATTTACTTTTAATATCTGAATCCTTGGCTAACTATTCCATCAAAGTGACACCGCACACATCACTAAACTCTTCAAGAGGTGCTATTCGCTGTCGGATCCTAGATGGAGGAAATGAATGATAACCTATCGTCACAAGGCGTCACACACGTTAAAAGAATCAGTGTCAGACGTAACGGTGTGGTTATCCCAACAAGTACTTACATTCTCAATTTCGATCGTCCCGATTTGCCGAAATGTATCAAAGCAGGCAATTTAAATATACCTGTTGATCCGTTTATCTCCAATCCATTGAGATGTTTTAACTGCCAAAAGTTTGGACACAGTAAAAATGTCTGTAAAGGTAAATCTACCTGCGCTCGTTGTGGCCTTTCCGGGCATGATAGTGCTACCTGTACTACATACTTTTCCTGTGTAAATTGTAAAGGAAAGCACTTTGCGTACTCTCGTGAGTGCCCATTTTGGGCAAAAGGAGAAACGGATCTAACGGTTATATCTGAACGGAAAATTTCTTACTTTGATGCTAAGAAACAAGTAGAACTTACATCACTGTTCACGACCCCGCAAGCCGGCAAGTCCTCTTCTAGTGTCGTAAAAGTATCTACCAGAACCATATCCGTTCAGACTGATTATAGATGGCCGATGAAGAAGGTATTACAACAGTAGATGTCCATGTCGATCGACTCTACTAAACCTTCCAAAGTAACATATTCCTGACAATTGTAAATTCCATTATTCAATGGAATTGTCGAGGGTTAAAACCAAATTTTAATGTAGTCCAATTATTAATTCAAAAATACAATCCTTTAGCTATTTGTTTACAGGAAACGTTTTTGATGAATTCTGACACTTTGTCTTTTAGACATTTTGTTGGTTACCATCATTTGCAGTTGGTGATGGTAGAGCTGATGGGGTGTATCGATCATTCATAATGGAGACATTCCTTAGAGTCAAGTCACACTCAACACCCCTTTACTGGCAGTCGCAGTTAAAGTGACTTTACATATTCCTATGACACTCTGCTCTATATATCTTCCACCAAGTTTACATCTGAACTCCAGAGATCTTGATGACCTTGTTGAACAGCTTCCGCCCCGTTTATTATTATGGGGGATTTCAATGGTCACCATTTACTCTGGGGTACTTATCTACATCTCGCCACAGCGTCTTTTTTTCTCTCTACTCACCATTTGCTCTCCGATCCTATTTCAGGATTTTACATAGAGGGTAAATGAAGATCTGTGTGGTTGTGACCACTTTCCTATCTTGTTTGATAATAATGGTCCCTCTCCGGTTGAAAGACCTCAGAGGTCGAAGCTGCATAAGGCTGATTGGGCTTTTTTTTAATCTTTGTGTCTCTTCTCTTTTGATAGGTAAAAGTAGTGCTTCTTGTAAAGAAAAATATATAGATTCCCCTCTGTACATATGTAGTATATTGTCAATAAATAGACCTTCATCTTTGTGAATAAACAATCTTTATGTGTGTGAAAATAGTCTTCAAAATGTTCACAAAATATCCAAAAAACGAGGGCCAGAAAATTACGTGGGCTCCTAAAATGTTTCGACCTCCAAAGGGCCTTTATCAATCAACCCAAGATACATTTACATGTATACAGTTATCTCTCTCCATCAAAATGTTTCCAATCCCCATTCGAAACATTTTATGAGCCATCAGGGTCTCTGTTTAATTATATTAGTCTTGTCAGATTCTAATTTCGGGTATCGAAATGCAATTGGATGGGAATGCCACTCATCTGGAGAACCGTCTCCTGTGGTGGGGGGTTGGATGGTCGAATGGTTAGTGCATCCGCATTGTATCATAATGTCTGTCCCTGAGACGCAAACGAATTATTGAAATAGGATTGAACCATGTGTTAGTCCCAAATGTCATAGTTTGTGTCAAGTGAATGTTGAGCCCCATTTCGCTGTCTTCCTCTGTGGCATAATTTATTCTTTACAAATGTACTGACTACTTATAATGAATAATAAATTGAAAAAGTTCTAAGTGAACATTTCTTATTACTGCCCCACTGCTTGTTTCTTTGAACCCCTTCCACAGGTACATGTATGAGACAAGTTTTATAGAAGTTATATAGATACGCAATGTTTGCAACTTGCTCCGCTTGGCAAGCTTCACAATTTTTGGATGAAACCGTCCCTATGCTGCACTCTTGCCCCCCTAGTATTGTAGTTTCAGAGCTGTCATTGACAATTGGTCTATTCAAGATTCTTGCAAATATTTGCACTGGTAGGCTGATTTCAATTACTTTGCATTACAGGGGTTATTTTTGTGGATGGAATAAATGAGAATGACATCCCAAGGCACTGACAAATCTATTTTTTGCCTCATTTGCTGTTATAACCAGAAAAAAGAGTTATCGGTTCATACATTTTTATTTCAATGAATAAAATACATTATGTTATCGAGGCCACTCGGCTTCGGCCATATCTTTGAGTGTCACATTGTATGCCTGTAAATAGAAAAAAAAAATATTTTATAAGTAAAACAGAGTACTCACATTGTTTTTCACAGGTTATCAATAGATGGCTCAATAAATGACTGACACCTTCATAATATATAGTAGGCCTACATGTATACACCTAATAAGGAACAATTATCAAGAGATACTTACATTGGGAGCATCGCGATGCTCTGCATCGTGAGCTCCAACAGGGGATGGCTCTGAGAACCGATCCCTAATGAAGCTCACGATGATGGGCAGGTAAACAAATGTACTCGTACCCCCACCAACTTTGGCTCCATACTGAAAATTAAAAAAATGGACACATTATTTGGTATGCAGGAGTGATACAATTGAGCTCCAAATGGCTGTTGAAATAAAAGCCTGATTTCATAAATTTTTGGAATTAATATAACTAATCACAACAAATTTACCTTTAAAATCCCATATATCCGCCTATAGACGTCCCTCCTACTATTGCCATAGCTGGCCAGAATGGTTCTGAGGCCCGGTGGCAGTTCGTGACTAAAATTAGAAAAAAAAAAACCATTAGAACAGATAAGAACATTAGAACCTTTATATTCAGTGTGCTTTGCAATACGACTAGAAATGCCAAATGTAATGAATGCATCCATAAATAGTAATGGAAGTTTTAATACTTGAAATTAGTGCAGTTTTGACCGTTCCGTCAGCAACATGAACATGCGGCCATAATATTGCTTGCATTTATGAAGCGATATTTTGTTTTATAAGTAGAAATGGTTCTCTAAATAACAGAAAAGATGGTCTCTAAAATCGGCATTTGCATATATTTCCATCCAAGTAACTTGTCATTTCGTTTTAACTTACCCTTTATCGTGGAACGCACGCTCCACTGGCCTCGGGCTTGCTGTATTGACATTTGTTGCCATTTTGCTTTCCCCGGCTAACCACGTGACTGTGACGTTCGCAACAACATCGGTACTATTTTTAGATCAACCAAGGTCGGGGATACCCTTTCTTTGACCTACTATCCTGACTTATCCGGCGAATTGAACGTTTATTTCTTTTTACCATTTATGTTTTTAGGGGTAAAGGAATCAGGTAGTAAAGTATCACCGAGATATAGTTCGGAAAATTAGTGCGAATCTTAGACATGGCAACGCCCGTGTCAAAAATTGTCGGATTTAGTTTTTGAGATATGAGAGGAAAACCTATTCCAATCTTAAAAACACAATAAGGATATCAACATTTTAATAGCAATGATTTTATGAAAGTTACGACCTTACAGTTCTGAAATAGAGAAGCCTCTAAATGTGATTAGTCATCATATGCTAAAAAAGCAATTTGGGTCATAAGTGGCACTTACAGCCTTCCAGAACTATGGCATCGATTAATAATGCGAAAATAAATTATGGTATGGCGTGTATTCTTGTCTTGTCTATTTGGACTGGTTTTATTTTCATATTAAATAACATAAATGTTAATTTTTACAAATTCGCTGATAGCAAGTACCGCTAGTAACTATCTTGAAAAAAAAGAAAAAACACGTTTAATAAACGAGGTATTTTACCAAGCCTCGTTCTGAACAAAATACCTCGTTCCAAAACCAGGGCAATTTAAAAACCCTCGTTTTGGAACTGTTGACAACGGGGCATTTTTATTACCTCGTTTGGACAGAAATGCCGAACGAGGCATTATGAGGGTTATAGTGTTGGGAGCATTTCGTACATCTCCAGTGGATAGTTTATACGTCGAGGCGCACGAGCCCTCATTGCACAACAGACGTGATAAACTGGCCCTGCAGTATGCTACGAAAATTGCATCTCTTCCGAATCTCATTTCATTTAACACCATATTTAGACCGCGTCACGAGCATTTAATTCAGGTTTTGAAGTCCTTGTATGATGTTACAAATTCGGGTCCTGTATTACGGTCTATGTATGGTGATTATGCCCCTATTTATACAGATGGATCGAAAGATGGTGATCGGGTAGTTTCGGCCATCTGGGACAATATCTTTTCGTCTCCCATCTGCTGCTTCCATTTTTACAGCTGAGCTCCAAGCTATTCTCCAGGCTTTGGAGTTCATTGAAATATCATCCATTTTAAAATATGTCATTTTTACTGATTCTTTGTCCTCGCTACACGCGATAAATAATAAACAGCTTTGACACCCATTATTATCATACGAGTTCATCAGCAAGGACATTGTGCTTTACTGGCTCCAAAGTCACATGGATATAAAAGGGAACGATCAAGCAGATTTGGCTGCCAAATCTGCCTTAGATCTCCCCTTATCCGAATATGTAACACCGTACACGGATTTCAGATCCTGTATTACTAATTTTATTTATGGCTGCTGGCAACGGTCTTGGGTTCTTGCAGGCACAAACAAACTTCATCACATTAAACCCTCTGCTTGGAGATTGGCCAAGCTCCTACAGGAGAGATGAAGTTGTTTTGTGTCGCTCTCGAATTGGTCATTCTTTTTTAACGCATAATTTCATCTTTAAGTAGAGTGGTTCAGGCTAAAAATGTTTTATAACAAACAGACACTATTTCGGGACAGTAAAGTACTGTAAAGACATTATATGATAAGACTTACTATAAAAACTTCATTGATCAACAATGGAAGTCCCGCCACTTCTGATTTTTGAGGATATATAACCATTTGGACATATGTAATAAATGGCTCAAAATATTCCCGGTTTCCATAATCAAAGGAGTTATCTCTTAGTGGGAATAAGAGCTATGTCCCTTGGTTGTACTTAAAAAAAAAGTATGCACCAAGCTACGCACGTCCCGGAAACGAAATAACTTTATCGCAGTCGGAAAATATCGTTTATTTCCTTACTGCGAAGTAACAGAATACGCTCGATGAGACGATTGGATTTGACATATGTACGCATGCGCGAACGCTTAGTTGTTTTAACAGTAACCCGCGCCTTCAAATGTCTTTATATTAACTGTGTTTATAATGCTACAGTAGAAATTAAAATACATGTTAAGCTGGAGATGAAAAGATCGGCATTTGACATGAATTATTTCAAGATTAGCCTAATACATATATTAAAATGAACAGTGCGTTTACTTATTTATACCCAGACACTGGCCTATTTATAACGGCATGTTATACAGAGGGAGAGAGATGGGTCTATAAATCTAATAATGTAACACTTTAATGTTAATCTCAAAGATAACTAAATATTATTTTGTGCATTACGATGTTTGTTATGAAAAATAAATTGCCGGGTAAAGTACGAGGAAAATATAATGACATGTAATACGGGGAGTGAGAGAGAGGGATAAACACCCCAATAAAACTATTAATTTAAGACTTTATTTTTTGTCCCTCAGATAAATAAATATATTGTACTGCATGATGTTTGTTATGAAAAAAGAACACATTGCTGGATAAGTGGCGTATGCGCCGAGTCAGCGATTATTGCGTATGTACCGAATTTAGAGCCAAATTTTGTAGTTTCGTCTGTATAAAGGGTGGTATTTTTCGCCGACTTCAAGGTTTCCTAAACATGTGGACACCAACGCGCTCACATGATATTCTTTGAACTGTAGATTTTGATGGAGTGCAAATTAGATTTAGTCCCGCGAGAGCCAAACATGCGGATATAACCACTGCTACGTTACCATTGGAAACGTTTAGATTTTTAAGTTTCATGACCAAATTATGGCATTCTGCTGTGTATCTTTGATTTTTGACATCATACAAAATTCCTTCGTTCATCTAAAAACCATTCTTTTTACCTGCCAATTGTTTTTTTTTATTTTCATTATTAGCCTTCATGCGAAGCGTTTCTTTTTTTAGTCTTCCGAAGTTGATTTTTTTTTTAAACTTGGCGATTGTGCTTTTATGACAATCGCCGCAAATGCTTGTTTTCTATCTAAATCAGTTAAGGTCGCATCGGCAGATGTCCGAGTCTCTCTGTTTATTAAATTAATTTCACTTGTGTCTGTCGATGGAGTAACGTAAACTATTCCGGAAAAATGGGGTGTCAAGAAAATCGTCGTATGATTTCATACATTTAGTGGACTTAACCTTACTTTTACTCAGCTTTCTAGTCTTTGTCGTCAGTCTGACCAGTCTATTTTGAATGCATTTGTCACCAAAAGTCACACAGTCGTCATGTAAAGCAGTCATGATAGACCGATGCTCCGAAGTTATCGGGAATTTAACATTTGTCTAGCATAAAGTCTATTTGTGATTTTTGTCATAGGTAGTTTGTTACAGTTCCCAAATCATATAGGGGTACTTGTCCAATCCAATGATGGAGAGCAAATCATCCGTGGACGATATCTTGCAGGGCTCAGTCTCATTTTTTTCTAAATTTAAGTCCGGCGATCAAACCCTATGGCTACAGGATGGTTAGATAATAGAGAGTTTCCGCAACCAGTACGAACTACGAACACAGCTTCGTATTTCGTTTTTGACAGATTTCCGTTTCCGCCAAAATACGAAGTCCGATCTTTAGTTCCACAGTTTTGTTAAATAAAAAGTATTAAATCAAATCAAATTTTAGTCCTCAAGAAGCTCATTGTATTGTGATTCTTATCGCCGACTGCCGAAAAAAAAACAAATTTCACAGAGCGAAAATTTGCCCTAAATCAAACCGCTAACCGATCACTTTGACGCTGATAAACCTCCTACTGAAATGGAAATGTTCAATCTTACTATAACATCGAAAAAAAAATACAAATTTCATCCAAAAATCAACGAGAAAATCATGATATCGTACTTCGTTTTTTAACCACGAACTTTTCTCGATTTCTTCGTAGAAAACGGACGAAACGAAGGCCGTTTATGTCAATGACATCACACAAAGTGATGATGTCAGCACCTAAACACTTCGTAGTTCGTAGTGGTTGCGGAACCTCTCTAATATACTATGATTATAAAAATAATTTACACCATGTTACCGAAAAGGGTCTGGAAATGAAAAGTTTGTTTCGGTTATTTTTCGGTCTCAAATAGTTCTGCGTATTTAGAGCTAGCAAATATTTATTTCCTAACCACGATAGATGCCAGCGTAAACCAAGAATGTAGCCACTTAATAAAAGTAAATCTCGAAAGGTTGTAGTGAATTTATCTGGGCGATTTCACCTACTTGAAAGTTAGAAATGAAACGAAGCTATTATAGCTCGCTCTGTATTTAAATCACCAAAATCAAAAATCAAATCAAGGAGTGAAATCGAAATTTTTGCTCACGTTCGCTATTAAATAAACATGTAAGTCGAAGCCCGTAATGAGTGGATTTTTTACTCGGCGTTATATAGCAGTACATGTTTGTAAAAATACCTCATGTGACGTATATTTGCTGAGACTTCCTAAACCACGTGCGCGGCGCTAACTTCTGCTCACTTCAGAAGGTTTCTCGACGGCGCAATCACACAGATAAGCGGGTCAGTGTTTATAAGGATAAATATTGTGTCTCTGAACCACTCTACTTTAAGGGAGAGCCTCAACCAGAATGTGAACATTGTCATGATCCTTTGACAGTGAAGCACATCGTGATTGAGTGCACGCATCTCGAGGACATTAGATCGCATGTTTACCGTTGTCAGTCATTAAATCACATGTTTGCTCAACCGGGATTATAGACTTTTTAAAAGAGACAGGTTTTTATAATAAATGTTAATTTGTATTTATATATCATTTCATTTTTGTAATTTAGATAGTTATATGCATAAAAGATTTATTTTATTTTTAATATTATTTACTGTGGTATTGTTTTTATTGTGCATATAATGTGTTCTGTGATATAATTTAGCCTGTCTTGAAATATTCACCATATGTTTGGCGCAATATGGCCCTGTTGGAGCTGATGCGCCATTAAACAACATTTCATTCATTCATTGCTCTAATTGGGCTTTTAAGATACGAATAATTGAAAAACAAGACAACTTTTCTGATTTTCTTGTGTGGATTACCCTTGTCAGGACTGTGAGGAGACTGGAAAGGATAGTGCCCCTTCGTTCGGATGGTACCAAAAACAATGGTTTAAACAATATTTGTTAGATGCCACGAACTGAATCAGATTGAACAACAGACAAGGGGGTATCTGTAAAACTTTAGTTCAGATATAATTTGAGGCTATAAATATTTAGTTTTCTCACTAAAACTGATATATGGCCAAACTAAATAATACTGCTTTGGGGTGGCATTATTGTAATACAGAGAAAATAAAACAAATATACTGCTCTGCACCAACCAGTACAATGAAAAGGCATTAGACGGAGTAAGATGTGTGATTTTGTTCTCAAGCAAGCAGTCAACCGTGACAAAGTTTTACTTTCCTGTGAGGCAAATATACGTTGTTTTTGGGTGTTTCTTTGGAATATATGTTAAAAAAAACAACATGGGAATTGATAATGATGTGTGGAGATTTAAAATAGGATTATACAGACATAGATCGGTGAAAAATAAGATGAAACAGAGTTTACTTAAATGTAATATGACAATGTCGGTTTTAATTGTTCTGAATATGTTGCTTGTGCTGGCTGGGGATGTTGAGATGAATCCAGGACCATCAGGAACACGACAAGGACAGATATCAAAGACTGGAGATGTTATATTTCCACAAAGTGATAATAGTAAAGGTAGGCCAAGTGATAATGAACTCGCAGCTATTCTACAATCTCTCAAAACTGATATTGCTGAATTCAGGCAAGAGGTCAGAGACATGAATATTAAAGAGGAAATCGTGAATTTGAAATCTGAGATACAAGAATTAAGAACTGAAAATGTGATATTAAAGGATCGATTAGATAATTTTGAAAATAGATTAAAAGAAAGGAATGTATTGATTTTTGGGCTTAAAGAAAATGAGAGAGAAACTTTTGAAGAATGTTTACAGTTGGTGAGAGATATTTTGGTGAATGAATTCAGAATAGAGGGCGCAAATAGTGATAGTATTATTTGTATTGAGAGAACTCATCGACTGGGTAAGAAGAATCACATCTCACCTAACCCTCGACCAATACTAGTGAGCTTTAATCGTCTAAAGGGTAGAGATTTGGTATTGAGTACTGGTCGCAAATATGTGAAGTCAGCTGTGAATTCCCAGATTAGAGTAGGGGAAGATTTTTCCAGTCGAGTGAGAAGCATTCGTAGGGCTCTAATACCAAAGTTAAAAGAAGCCAAAAGCAACGATGAAAATGTCAAGGCTTTCCTCAAGTATGATAAACTTATCGGTAAATCGACATATACCTATGATTTGGATAAGAAAGAAATCATATGTCTTGATAGCAAATAGCCACCACCACAGTACAGAAATCACTTAGGACCATCCAGTTTAAAGGTAGTCTCGTGGAATATAGAAGGTCTACAGTCTAAATTAACGAGTAATTTGAACGATATAGAAAAGCTTTTAAGTGATGTGGATATTGTGAGTTTTAATGAAACTTCATAAACCGGAAGAAGATTTTAGTGAACTATTTACCGATTACATTGTGTTTAGTTATGCAAGGATATGTGAAACAAATAAGGTGTCTGGAGGTGTTGTTGTACTTATTAAAACCTGGTTGAAGGACTATGTAAGTCAATTATTTACTACAGCAAGAGAAGAGGCTATATGGATAAAAATATCGCTAACAAATCTAGGTTGCGAAAAGGATCTTATTATTGGTGCTGTATATATTCCACCAGAGAGGTCAATATTCTACAATGATAAAGATGTGCATTGTGGTATTGAATTAGTCGAGGCTGCTGTTTGTGAGATTAAAAATAAGTATCCAGTTAGTGATGTCTTGGTTATTGGAGATTTTAACGCTCGGACCGCTGAAATCAAAGACTTTATTCTAAGTGAAGAAACTGATCATGTTCCGGAACTCAGGGCATTCTATGACTTTGGGAGTGAAACGATTGTGGATATAGACGTACGCACTAATAAAGATAAAATTGTTAATAATTTCGGAAAGGTACTCGTGAACTTTTGCTGTGAAAATGACTTTGTGATCTTAAATGGAAGACAACCTCCTGATACAACGGGTGATTTTACATATATTAGTACCACTGGCGTCAGCACAATTGATTACGCAATTATTAACATCGGTGGTCTGTCACGAGTCAAATTGTTCAGTGTTATTAACAATGATATTAGCAAGCATTCACCTATCAGATGTGAAATCAACATAGGCTCATGTTGTTTAGAAACTGGATGTGAGTTTAAGCCTAACTTTACCAGAAAATACAAATGGAAACATTCTAATAGACAGATATATTGTGACGTGTTTAATGGCAGGGATATTGGAGGAAAAATAGATGAAATTATTGATGAAATTGATCTGAATATAGACAATTCTATTTTAAAATTAAATTGCTTATTAAAAGAAGTTGGTGACCGGGCTGATCTTTTTGTTTCAAATGAAACGAATAAATTGAATCGAGATCAACCCTGGTTTGATAAGGAATTAAAGATATTGAAGTATCAGAAGAATAACCTCTTGAAAACATTTCGTGTCACAAATTGTCCTTTAGTACTAGATGACTATCTTGGTTGTAAAGCAAAGTACAGACATGCGTGTCATTGTAAGAAGGAACTCTTTAATGAAAATCTCAAGGTCAATTTATCTCAAGAAAGAGATCCATGTAAATTCTGGGCTCAAATTAAGAATTATCTGCAATCTGGTTCGGACGTGCACCCCTCAATTAGTGATGATGATTGGTTTAATTATTTTAAAGAACTTTTAAATCCAAACCTAGATGATTTAGACTTAGAATTTAGTAATCATGTAAATAAGATGGTAATTAATCATAATATTGATTGTAATTTATGTACTATGGATGACTCCTGTCTAAGCAAAGATATTAGTGAGCTTGAAATTGCCA
Organism: Patella depressa; assembly: GCA_948474765.1. Classification (NCBI taxonomy): domain Eukaryota; kingdom Metazoa; phylum Mollusca; class Gastropoda; family Patellidae; genus Patella; species Patella depressa. The sequence goes on along the minus strand of OX419715.1, from coordinate 87,469,170 downwards.
GAGCTTAAGTAAAATTAAAAAAAGAAAAAAAGTACTGGTGGGGATATGATAACTATTGAATTTTATAAATATGCTCAAGATAGTCTACTGCCTCTTATAACAAAGCTGTTTAATTTAATATTTGTCATGGGTAAATTTCCAGAATCTTGGTCATCTAGCATCATAGTTCCACGTCATAAAAAGGGTGACCCCACACTGCCAAGTAATTATAGGGGTATATCACTCTCTGATGCCATGGGTAAACTGTTTACATCATGGCCGGTTGGTAAAATGGTGCGATGAGCAGCAACTAATCGTGGAGGAACAAGCTGGATTCAGAAAAGGGTATTAAACCATTGACAATGCTTTTGTATTAAACTGTCTTGTGCAAAAGTATATGGGTAACTGTAAAGGGGGTCGACTATACGTTGGTTTTATCGATTTCAGGCGCGCCTTCAACGGAATCAACCGAACAAAATTATTTTATATACTGTTGGAACATAATTTGCATGGACCTATGATTACAATGTTACAAAGTATTTACAGTAATGTCAAGAGTAAAGTCAGTTGTAATGGCCATGTAACGGGAGAATTCTTATGTCAATCTGGGGTCAAACAAGGCTGCATCCTGGGTCCTTTTTTGTTTGGATTATTCATAAATGAGCTTGCTTTAAAACTAAAATTAGAATGTAAAAATGGTATCTTTGTAGATCAGTCGATTGAAGATATATTTTCGCTATTATTTGCTGATGATTTATCACTAGTTGCTGACAGTATGGGTAACCTACAAGATAGATTAAATGTTTTAGAGAATTATTGTAAGCAATGGAATGTGTCTGTAAACTTAGAAAAGTTAAATATTGTTGTATTCAAGAATGGGGTGTGTTATCAAAAAAAGAAAAGTGGGTTTTTATGGGGTCAGAAATTGAAGCTGTGTCTCACTATAAATATTTAGGAATCCATTTCTCCAGCAGATTGAAATGGAATTTATGTTACATAAATCTTGCCCAACAAGCTGTAAAAGCACTTAATGTAATAAAGAAATGTCTGACCAAATATGGGATTAGAAATTGTAAAGCAGGTTTTAAATTGTTTGATTCTATGATAGCACCTATTCTATATTATGGATCAGAATTATGGGGGCTTGAAGTAAGACCACAGATTGAGTTTGTACAAAATAAATTTTGTAAATGGATGCTATATACGGGAGTAAAGACTACAAATTATATGATTAGAGGTGAATGTGGTAGATATGATTTGTATGTAAATTATATGTGCAGGCCTATCAAATATTTTCTTAAACTGCAACTCATGGATGGTAATAGATTACCAAAATTGTGTTATAAAATGTTGTTTAAGCAGGACTTATTGGGTAGAAAAAACTGGTGCACTTCTGTTAGGAATGTTTTATATAATTATGGGTTTGGGGGTTGCTCAAGGGGTAGGTAGTATATCACATTTCATGTTTGTCTTCAAACAACGTCTCTGTGATACCAGTCTACAGTCTTGGCAATCAAACATCAACCAATCAACTAAATGTGCATTTTATTCAATCATAAAGTCAGAATTTGAATGTGAGGATTACTTAAATATTAATTTACCAAATGTTAGATGTTCAAAGCATAAACTTAACATTTAATTAGGTCGTAGAAATGGTATCCCTGCTTTTAGACGTTTGTGTGAAATTTGTAATCTAAACTGTGTTGAAAACGAGTACCATTTTATTCTTGTCTGTCATATCCTGCAAGATCTCAGAATGAACTTCCTGCCTAAATATTGCCACTCATCACCAAACGAAATGAAATTGAAATCGTTAATCCAATGTAAAAGCGAAAATGATATTAAGAATCTTTGTGTATATATCAAAAAAAGTATGTAAATAAGAGAAGAATTATTATCAATATAACCAACATAAGTGTAAAAATGTATATTTCTCTGTAATATGTGCTGTCTGTTTTCTTCAATCATATTGATTAATTATGTGTTGTGTTTTAAATTCTTTTATATTGTATACATTTTGTACCATTGTCTTTTGGCCACAAAGTACATGAATAAAGATATTATTATTATATATATGATGAAAAGGCAGTAGCTATTTGCCACATGTGGTAAGCAAAAATTTCAAAATAGCCTACAACCGCAATTATTTTAATGAAACTTACAGATTCTGATAACATTGATAAAATGATAATAAAAAATAATGATATTTGTATCGCTCAACTATTCAATCCACTGGGGTATGCACTAGGCGCTAGAAAAATGTTCTCACTTTGAAGTGTTAATGATAGGGATTAAATCACCACGTTTTCACCTTGGATTTAAAAACTGACACAGATTCACACAGTCAGATATTTTCTGGACGTGTATTCCTAACAATTGATGTTCTGTATCAAAAAGTTCTGATCTTAATGATCGTTTTGGCTGATACAGTGATACTAGATTTTGAAGGTAACCTGGCGCTGATTTGTTTATCGATTGATAGGTTAACGATAGGACTTTAAAGTTGACTCTTTCTCTAACACTGAGATAATGTAAATTGTTCAAGTCTGGGGTGATTTAGTTTTTGTGACATTGTAAGCAGCGCGGTTTTATAATGTGTTCGTCGTAATACCAGTTATTACCGAATTACAATAGTCTATTCTCGACAGGACCAAGGGTCTGCTAGCAGGGCCTGTAATAAGAAACTCAGTCTATTCATCGTTGAGGTTAAGCATATTGGATGATATCCATTTTATGACATTTACGAGACACACTTTCAGATTCCGAATGACGACAATTTGATCGATCGGAAGAAGTGGCTCGAAGCTGTCAAGGAGCTGAGAACCATCAGCATAAAATTGATACAGCAGATTGTGATCATGAATAAGTTTCCAATGCCGATCGATCGAATGTCACATTTATTAAGTCTGCTAGCAGGACCCACAAGGAGGAGAAACCTAGTCTTTTCATCGTTGAGATTAAGCATATTGGGTGACATCCATTTTATGATATTTACGAGACACACTTCCAGTTTCCTTTTGATATTTTCATCGATCGGAAGTGGCTTGAAGCTGTCAAGGAGCTTAGAATCATCAGCATAAAATTGATACAGCAGATTGTGATCATGAGTAAGTTTATGAGATTGTGATCATGAATAAGTTTACCTAACGGCTTATTTATTATACATTGTGAACATTATCAGGCCCATTATGGGGTACGTCATATAGATATGTTGATGAATTGATGAGGAGTTGTTAACGTCAACATACTGAAATCGTCCAGTGAAATAGGATGAAAACCATTTTAAAATGGACCCAGTTAGTCCATAATCTGATTGCAGTAGATTCAGTAGGTATGCGTGCTTTATCGAAAGCTGTTGATAAATCCAAAAGGACCAACACTCAGATCTTTACTTCTTCAACATATGATTTTATGTCACCTAGAGCACATATTGGTGCTGTTTCATTGCTGTGGCCAGGGCGATAAGCGGACTGGAACTCCTCGAGAAATTGGAATTTTTCTAAATGACTAAGAACTTGACTACCTTCTCCAGAATTTTAGACATAAAGGTCAGATTTGATACTGGTCGATAATTTTTCAGTACTTGTGGGTCAAGTGTAGATTTTTTTTTATAAGTGGTTTGACTACTGCAGTTTTAAAACATGACGATACTATTCAAGACTGCAAACTTGTGTTTACGATGTTAGTAATAATGGGCGAAATGCATCCAGAATTTTAAGTAGGAAATGTGTCGGTATGACATCCAAAGAGCAAGATGTTGGTTGGGATTGGTGGATTATCTTCCTTATTTCCTCAGATGAGACTGGGTTAAAGGAGTCAAATTTGACTGATGGAACTACGGACCTACTGTCATCACACCCTTGTGTGTTGATAGAGCCAAGACTATGACGAATCTTATCGATCAATGAAATAATCACTGAAATTGTTAGTAACAATACTAGCATCTCCCTCTGGAAGGGTTACGCTCTTTTCTTTCCCAGTAAATAGTTCAGCGATGAGAACAATAATTTCAGATTTATTGAGCATGATGACATTTCTTAGTTGAAATGCTATTTAGCATTTTTAACACATTTGATTAAACGTTTTCAAGACTGTGTAAATTTGTTTATGTACCTCTAACCCTGATTTACGCCACTTCCTTTCAGCTGCTTGGCTGGCGTATACGCTTAGCACCATGTACAGGTGCATCATACCATGGTGTTTTCTTTAAATGGTTAGTGGTTTTGATGGGTGTATGTTTGTCAAGGAGGTCAAGTAATGTTTTATCGAGTGAAGCTACCATATTGTCAACATTATTAGAACATCGTGTGAATAGAGGGTTGTTTAGAAGATCGATATTACATTGTTGGATTTGAAGTTCCTATAGCATATTTTCTGCTGTTACGTGAATTTTTTGAGAAATTGACATTAAAGGACATAACGAAAAGATAAGACATTAACTTGTCAATGACATCCGCAATATGAATAAGTTCATGATTATGGCAAGCAACCCAGTCCAGGGCGTGTCCGGAACAATGTGTCGGCTGTGTAATGTTTGCACCAGGTAGTGAATATCCAAAAGCTCACAGAGACGTTTTGTAAATTTGTTATTAGGAGAATCAAAATGCACGTTAAAATCTCCAGCAGTTAGGATGTTATCATTGCAATCAAGATATTCACAGAGATTATTGAAATCATTTACGAAGTCTGAATCGGTAGACTTGTTTTTATTGAAGGGGGTGGTCTGTAGACACATATACTCAGTAGGGATTTTTATGGAGGTGTTATGGTAAGTGATAAATCTTCAGAAGATGAGTACGTTTTCGGTGTTAGAAGCCTCTGTAGTCGCAAGTGTTCCTTGAAAATAACAGCTGTACCGCCTCCCGTATCCGTTATTCGTTGAGCGTGAACACACGTAAAAACTTGTGGCATTTCAGCACACCTGGCTTCGTCACCACTCTGAGACAACCATGTTTAGGTTATTAAGAAGACATCAAATTCATATTCGGTTATGTAATCAAATATGTTACGAGTTTTGTTTCTAACAGACTGAGCATTCTATAGACCTATTTTCAAACACCCTGATTGATTTTGCTTTTGAGCGCCAATTTTAAGAATACCAATTTCTTTAAGACATACAAAAGCATTGTGAGATAGTGTTCTTATAGTTGATGATTGTTGTAAATCAAGGGAATTCAAATTAAGATCAAATTATTCCTCTAAGTGAAAATCACGGGAATTCAAGTCTTCATCTAAATCAAGATCGAAGGTTGTTAGGTTTCAAATTCCACTTCAAAACAAAAATTTTGAGTGACAATTTTATTACTGTACTGGGGTCGGTTGCTCAAAGGTCTGTTATCTTTTAACGATACGTTAACTTTAACAGAGAGAAAGACTGTTGCTGGAAGTCCCGTTAACTTTAATGTGTCGTTAACTTGGCGTTATATTTAAAGGAGGTTTGGGGCTCCGCTATCTGTTTAATGATCGCATTAGTTGGATGTAGCAAAAAGTCATAGATTACCAATGTAGTTTTCTATGGAACATTCTAGAGGGTTGGGCGATGCGGGCCTATTCCATTTGCGATAGGATGAAATTCTATACTATTCTACAGAATTTTGTAGTGCAAATTCCATAATTTTTCCTACAGATTTACGCTAAAATTTCTAAAGGAAAAAATAAAGTATTCTATAGTGTTTTCTGTTGTAAATTCTATAGTCATCTTTTTGTCTTTAAACTAGTTTTGTGAACAGACTACACAGTTGTCGCGCTGTCGTCAGTTTCTTGTTAATAGTAACTTCTATGATGTTGTTATATACATGTACATTGAATTTAAAATTTTTAAATTCAGACAATGAACAATGAGTCTTCTCTTGGATTTTACTTTAATGAATCAATTAGCTAATGGATCAGGCGCGGATCCAGAGGGGGGCGCACCCGGCGCACGCCCCCTCTATTTTTTGAGGTGGCGAACAATTTTTAGCTCCATATATTCTCGCGAGAAAGGAGAATAAAAATAGTTTAGGTTGGAAATCCTAATTTACAATATTAGAGAATGAAATAAGCCCTTGTGGGCATTTTTTCCACTCAAAAATCACTGTTCCGGGCTTCGCACTCCGAAGTGGGTGCGGCACGCCCCCTCTTTCTGAAAATCCTGGATCCGCCTCTGTGGATAATGAAATTGACTTTCCGGCAACAGAAATTTACCGGACCGTTAACAAACGACACGTTACAAAGATAATGATCCGTTAGAGTTTAACGGGTCGTTAAAATAACTTAGTTTTGAGCAACCGGTCTCTGATCTGGACAATTTAAGAATGTAAATCCAAGAACTTGGACACAAATAAACAAACATATGAGAGCACTTTCGTATGTGCTGCTACATGGGCGCCACCTCTAAGTAGCCCACTTTCGGTTCGCGGTTTCCGCGATCTCAGGTTACCACTCATTTAATGTGGCACGACTGCAGACCGCAATTATCAACCGATATCTATGAATCGTGACTGTTGGGAAATCCTATCCAGGTTATCGAAAAAATTATTTAAGCTAAATAGCCCTTGTCTGTTGTGAAATCCTATTCGGGCTATCGAGTAAATTATTTAAAATACCGTTATTATTCAAATTAAGTGTGGCAGTTTGTACACAATGGTTGGATACCCAGGGATCACCGATGACCCCGTTCCCCCTCTCTCTCGTTCTGTTTCCAGAATAACCTAGCTTGTTAAATCTCTCGCTCTCATTGTTCGCCACCTTCTTTAAAGACAACTTTATGCTGGTAAAATATCTTTCAGGAAATGTACGTGATTACCAAACTGGTTGTTTTTCTAACAACAGTACAGAGAATTGTTAGTCTACGGGCAGATACGTGGGATCATTGTGAATGTGAGTTCACACCTTGGACACATTGGTCTTTTTGTACTGAGAACTGCTACGGTACACAAGGACGTTACCGAAATGTGAGATTGACAACATACACAGATTGCAACGACTATACAGATTGTGCTTCGTTTGATATGATATACGAAAAGCGTAACTGTAATGAGTTTTGCCATCACGGCGAGACTTTTGATTTCTCATTGAACAAATGCAAGTGCGCTCCTGGTGCAAGGGGGCGGTGTTGTGAAAATCGTGAGTTATAATTTATTAAACAATTTAACATCTAATAAGATATTTATGTTTGATCACCATGAGCACAGAAGGACGATTTACCCAATACCACCCAATACTTAACCACTAATTCCCCAATACTACCTCATTATTGTGAATAACTAACTTAATTTCAATTATATAAATGAAACTGGGATAAATCGTGGCATTAGTAAATTTTGTTCTGTAAATTATGTCAATTGATAGCATCAGTCGCCCAAGCGACTGAAACACTTATAATTTCCCAACGAATATTTTTTAAACTTCTTTTAGAGCTGTTGTTAAGTAATATATAACAATTCGCGATGGTCCTCTAGTTCTTGAGATTGAAATACAACTCAGGTGTACTTTAGCTGTAAATGTCTGCCATTCCACACTGCATGTCTTCAATATCCCAGACAGTGCAAGGAAGTAGAATGTTTAACCCCATTTCCTCTAATTGTATTTGTTTTGTTCTTGTAGTCGATGGAGGCTGGAGCGATTATACATTACAACAAAAAGGTATTTGTAGTGTATCGTGTGCAGGAGGCACCAGGACAGTGAACTACACCAGAACATGTTCAAACCCCTTCTCAGAAAATGAAGGTGCCGATTGTGTTGGCTCAGATACTAAAGAAGGGCAGGAGAACTGCAACATGCACCATTGTCCAAGTAAGATTATGTTAATCTTATGTCGCTCGACAGTTATGATGAGATATTTAAAATTTTAAAAATGTATAGTATCGAATCTTATTAAAAATCTTCGACTTCGACTTGACCGCAATTTTTGTTTTCACTAAGTAATGTATCATTTCAGAAAGTATATACCCCTTTTGCAGATTTGCAAGGTCCCATATCCCTAAATTTAGCACGGAGATCAATCAGCATGCAGACAGAATGGAAAATATTAACATTTCACAAAATACTCGTTAAAAAAACGCTACTGCACAACATTTCAGCGTCTAAAAGTAACAAAAAAATGCGATAAAAAGACCACGGCGTTATACGGACCTTCGCCAATAACGAGGCGATTCGCCGCTTGAATTATAATAATCTGGTTTATTTACCGACGATACACCATTTAATCAGTTTTCTACTGCTAGGGGATACTTTACAATCCATCAGTCTAATGTTGTTTAGTGATCGTTTTGATAAAAAAAACACTGAAATATCTTTATTAAAGATAGTCTCCAAATGACCTAGTTTGTGTCGAGTGGACGTTAAACCCCATTTCTCTCTCTTCATTAAAGATACCTGAGTACCTTCGTATGTGAATCCCGAATAACGAGGTGAGTGAGTGGAACTGCTACCGCTGAAAAGTTCGATGATATCCCACTAACACTAAAAACGATTGTAATTGTAGAGTACATAGGAAAAACGATCTAAGTCACATTTTTGTCTTTTCGCTTAAAAGGCAAAAACAAACTTTTGGACGAGAATGCTTGACACGAACAGAACAAGTGGGTTTAATTACAACTTCAAAACTATGTTTAGTACGAATCTTAATACCAGTACAACAATATACTTCAATTTTTTTTCAGCCAAATTAAGATGAAATAATGGATACGATAGACGTATTTGTCGGGTGGGGGGGGGATTTCAGAGGGGCCCTGATTCGATGCGACTCGGATCGTCTTTACCTGAAATTGATTGCCCCGCTGAAAGCTTATACAATTTGGTACCAGATGGCGCCATTAACTGTGATTCGTTGAAAAAGGGACATAGATCGTTTTTCCCCCTGTACTCTTCAATTGTTTTTTTTTTCCATGAGACTAATCACTCTTTGACATACAAAATGTCTCAAATAATTAAATTTTGAATAACGGACTAAACATTTGCTTGGATGTGCAGTTAAATGGCGTATTTCTAAACTGCATCAAACATTACGGGGTTATAATAGCGGTCTTTGACCTATAACTTTCTTCTAAGAATATCTGCCAGTACCCCTTTGTTAAATCTATTTATGAATTGGAGAACTGAACGGAGATGTCGAAGGCTCAATAATACCCAAATGTAACATAGTTTCAACTTTTTTGATTACAACATCTTTCATAAACTTAAGTTTGGTAAATCTATCATTTCCGTCTCCGTATTAACTTAGATCAGATCATCATAATCCTCTATCAGTGTTTGTTACATGTAAAAAAATTCAGATTTGTATCATCATTGTTTCTTAGAATATCCCTTTTAAGCCCATTTCTCCAAATTTATCCACAACAGTAAAAGGACATTTCCATTGCATGAGTAGTTTATTGGCAATAATATGATAATTTGATCACCTATGCCACTATTCCTTACCTGGCTCTTTTTATCACAATACTTCTTATGTCGATCTGTACTTTTAATCAAACTTTCTCTTGCTAACTTACATATGCTTTCTAAACGTTCTTTTAGATCTGGTTAGCGTCGAGTGGACATTAAACCCCATCCCCCCCTCTCTCTCTCTCTCTCACTAAACTGGACAACTGAAATTAAATTACTTTTCAATAACTTGGGATTTTCCTAATATGGGATCATCAAAATGCTTTTTATATATCAATTGTATCACAAATAGAACTTTGTATAAAAGACCAATTTTACCAGAAATTGTTCCCAACAATAGCAGACTCGGACTAAGGCTTTACAAATTATATAAAACTATTCATGAGCAAGAATCGTTTCTCCAGTCGAATGTTCAAGTACAATATAAAACTATTGTGTCATTTTCCTTATGGTCTTCTCCAACTAAACATTTAAACCGTGTGATATATTCAACTCGATAGAAATAAAAGATTATACAAATGTTGTAATATGAAAGTTGTTGAAGATTAATTTCACTTTCTGCTGTACTGTCCTGCTTATATACCCATCCACAGAAGTTATTTTTCGCGATATTTTTGGCCATTTCTATCTCTGGTGTGAGCACCTTCTCAACCTCGTGGGTTTCCTCCAACTGCTAAAGACCCCTACGCACAAGCGAATTATATAAATAAAATTAAAAAGCATATGTTAGTCCCGAAATGACCTAGTTTGTGTTGAGTGGACGTTGTTAAACCCCATTTCTCTCTCTCTCACTTTAACTGCGAGCCTGTAAAATGGGGGGGGGGCGAATGATTAGCGTGCGCGCGCTGTATCATACGGCCAGCCACTGAGTCAACTAGCGTGGTTTCGAATCCTCAATTGCACGTGGCAAGGAGTAGGGTCGCCTGTCCAACCTCGTGGGTTTTCTCCGGATACCTTCCACTGCTAAAGACCCTACGCGTAAATAAAATTAGACTATATATTAGTCCCGAAATGACCTGGTTTGTGTCGTGTGGACCTTCAACCCCATTTCCCCATCTTTCAATGAAGATTAGAGAAAACAGTTCGATAACCATACCTAATGGGAAATAGTTTTGTTTGGGGTGAGATTATTTAATTATATATTTCGTAAAAATTTGTTAAAATGTCGGCCATATTGAATTATCCCCCTTCATTACTCTTCACAAGAAAGAGTCCCAATCAGTTAAAATTTGTTAAAATTATCAAACTCGTTCGTCAGCTTGGAGTGTGTAAAATACAACCTTTGAATACCGATTTAAGGTAAGACACTTGGTTAAGTGGAAAAATTAAGTATTTTTACTTAACTTTTAGAAAACCTTTGAATACGGACCCTGAACTTTAACCATTTATTACAGGCTAAGCAAAAAGTTTGTTATAGCCAAAACATATATACAGATATATGCTTTGTAATTTATATATACACAGATATGCTTTGTAATTTATATATACACAGATAACACTATAAACTGAAAATAAATATATACTGTAAAACACAAAATTATTGCGACATGAAATTATTGCGAGTTGGGGTGGTGAAACATAATTGCGAAATGTAATTATTGCGAATTTCTATAGTGTGGAAAAAATTATTGCGAATTTAAATAATTTTTTTTAGTAAATTTGTCTATCTATAAAATGTGGTAGATTTTGAGGTGACAGTCGGCTCTTCAAAACATCGGTTGATTGGTGATCATTAGTAACAGTAAATAAACAACTATTGAGGATTATGGCTTTGAGTCTGTATTCAACAGATCAAAGAAAATTAAATACCTGTTATGAAACTCCATTTTTAAATAATTATTGTTAAATTTAATCCCTTGATTATTTTTCCACTTAACCAAGTGTCTTACCTTAAATCGGTATTCAAAGGTTGTATTTTACACATACTTGGCTATGTGAAAATTTAACTGCACATTTAAATTATGGAATACTCACATTCGCCAAAAAGCATGATTTTTTTTATTTATGGAATACCCTCCACTGCCAAAAATCACGATTTACTGACATTGCCAGCTAGTTATGCCCCCTTCAGAGCATCGCTGTATTCTATTAAATTCTTAGTTTACATCACTAGGAAAATGTTTGTCGAAATATTATATTGTAACCCATGAAAATAGTATGATTAGAATTTAACATAAATTATGATAGTGTGCATCCTTTGCCGGAACAGCTGTTTTCATAGACTTAAAAAAATAAAATCCATTCAAATAGATTACAATAAATAGTGGTAGTATAATGATGGATATTGTAAGCTTTAATTTTTTAACAATATAAAGCAAATAGACAACAACATATTATTAGCAATACACAATGGCCCTTGCCTTCTAAGTTAGACTAGACAAATTATACAGTGTTGTTTGTAAATCTATCATTAGAGAAATTCATAGATATTGTGTAAGTACATGTACCTACACTTTAGATTTTGACAGGTCTGGGATTGACGGTACATTGTGTGTACGAAATAATCATGCTTCATTATATTTTACCAAAATAAATACTACCGATTATGTATGTATGGGAATGAGTTGTAAAAATTAGATCATGCCTTGCTTCTAGCAGTAGTATAAATAATTTCCGAAATCTATAAAGCCAAGTCTCCACAAATGAATTTAACTATATTTTATGACAGCCATGGAAACATATAAACATAACATGATAAATGATCGGGGGAAATATCCTTAACTACATCGGTGGTAATAACCTTATACCCTATTATGGCACTACAACATCAAAGTTGACGACGAAAGAATAAATTGGAGGTCAGCTACGCTCGGCGACATTATCTTTGTTTTAATCTGAATTCCCTATCTTTTAAAATCGCCATTACGGGACTGCTTCTACAGCATTAAAAGAAGTCATTATAATCTCACTTAACTTTAAGGTACCTCCCGTAGGTCACTTAAAGTTAAGTGGATATTTCTCACTTAAACTGGCCTTTGAATACCACTTGAAGACTAACACTTAAAAGTTAAGGCAGCTTAACTTTAAGGGAAAATTTGATACTTAACAGTGCCTTTGAATACCACCCGCCCTTAACTTACAGGAAGTTACGTATATTTAAGTGAAAGCTAGTAGTTAAGTGACTATCTTAGACTTAAGATATCCTTTGAATACGGACCCAGTTCTAAATATGGGTGTAAGATTTTCATTGTAAGGGAGGTTTCCTCGTTAGCTTTTCCATTCAGTCTGATTAAAAACAGATGCTAATTCGTTTCGTTTTTTGTTCAAAATTTCGTTTCACTTGTCTTCTCAACACTAGGAACTGGAAGAGTTGTCATACAACAGGCAATCTAGTTGATGTGATGAGTTAGCCAATGAAGCGTTATGTTACGGTGGTGAGGTCTTGGGATGCTCTGCACGGAACTGTGTGTAAATCCCCAGAAACTTCAACGCTGATTAATTAATAAATGTCTAACGCCATATGGTCAAACACCGCTCGTATGATCCCTGTCGCGATCCCCCAGTACAACTGGTCAGATTATCCTGTAGTGTAAGCCATCGAAAGTATAAGAAAACGAAGCCATGAAAACATTTATAAGTAGTTATGAGAATCTTAAATAGAATTTGATCTGGAACGGATAGTTAGTGAAGTTGTTTAAGAATGGGAGTAATATGATCATGGCCCTATATCGACTGCGTATGCGCGTTCTAAGACATCGTACTGTTCATTTTCGTAGCGTATTTTTTTTTTTTTTTTTTTTTAAGCTAAGTTTATCTCTTTTCAGAATTTAGATGATTTTTGTCTCCTGACAAATACTAAGGAAATACTTACCCAAAACAACTCCATTATTGCGAATAACTTACAGAAAACTTGAATTATATAAATGATACGGGGTTAATTCGCGGAATAAGCAATTTTTGTACGGTAAATCTATATTCTCACAAACTTATGTGTTGAAACAACACAAACTCCTTTATAACATGTCTCTCTCAGCTATTATTCTAGATATATTTAATTGACGCGTATCCTATTTACTATCTGTCTGATTATGCCTGCTACATCGTTAACACTGTTCACCACGTGCATTTTGCATATCGATAGTCCATTGGCCAATCACGTTATTTTACCGAGCTTGCGACTAATAGTTTGGACACAGCTATGGCGAGTGTGGCGCCAGGCAGGGTAAGCTTTTTCTTCCGGACACCTGTTACCACTGTTTGTTGTGTATCTTGTACACGATGAACAGTCCATTTGCTGATTACACTATTTTGCGTATAACGTTTATTAGGACTTCGAATTTTGTCTAATGGTTTGGATTGTTCGTACTTGGTTTTTATTTTATTGAAACAACACAAAACGTGTGTTAAATATTGAAACAACACAAGACGTGTGTTAAATCTAATCAAACAACACAAACTTGTGTTGAAATTTTTAGACGTGTTGTTAAGTAATAGATAACAATTCGCGATGGTCCAGTAGTACTCGGGTGTACTTTAGCGATAAATCTCCGTCATAGCACGTATTGCATGGCCTATGCCAGTCTTCATTATCCCAGATGGTGCAGGAAGGTAGGACGTTTAATCTCATTCACCTTTATTTTGTTTTTGTAGTCAGTGGAGGCTGGTCCGCATATACATTAGATCGAACAGGTGATTGTAGTGTAACTTGTGGAGGAGGCTACAAGAGAAAGTACTACTCCAGAACATGTACAGAACCCAAGGCACAATATGGCGGTGACGAATGTGATGGCGAAAGTACTAAAGAAGAACTGGAGGCATGCAACACACAGCATTGCCCAAGTAAGATTATGATATTAGAATGTTAGCATAAAAATGTAAAGCTGTGGTCGTTTATTTAACATTTCCATCTGTACCAAATAGGTTAGCTTTCGGGTCATCAAGGAAGATTGCCTTAGGCTGTCAGTGTGCACATGTAAGAAATATGTTGGTTGTTTCTTTTGGCTAATACTAATGCCACTAAAAATGATTACTGGAGACTTTGTTTATTATCCGTTATCTATATTTCAACTATTATTGTGCAAGAACGACCATCTCACGTAATGTATCTTTAAATAACCAATCACAGGTTTTACAGAGCTGTGCATATTGCATGTACACTATGTATATGTGATAAAAGAAACCCAAACCAAGGCAATTTTGAATATATTATCATTCAAAATACATTGTTATATCAAATGTCATAAACAGCTTTTACCTGCCAGGCCCTTACAGGAAGGATCCACTTAACAATACTGGTACCTGAAATGTAATCATTATAATAAACAAATACAAATATATAGCTTATGTGACTAATAGACAACTCTTAATAATACTAATTGATGTACATAATAATAAAAAAATTAATGTAATAACAATGCATCCTCGACGTTACCATGGCCAATCATTACGCCTCGAATACAAATTATGCGAGGAATAACATGCTACATCCGATTTCAATAAAGATCAAAATGTAAATTAACGAAAATATAAGCACAATCGCTGTTGCCAAGATCATCACATCGTATGAATTTCCTACTCAAACAAGACCTTGCTTGCACCGAACGTAATATTTAATCTAACCACAATATATTAAATTGAACCTGGATACGATTATCTATCCACCCTTTATAAATATCGCTTTATTAGCGATCATCTCTTAAACATTTATTTATTTTTTGTGATAACTAGAAATAAGAAATACTAGGACCAACTTACTTCGTTTTAAGTATAAACTAACTCTAAATTTAGACAACACGTGATGGCATTTCACACGATTAATAGCTTACACCACTCAATAATTAATATTACTTATGCTAATCATTGTTGCGATTAAGTTTATCATTACAATTACTGTAAATAATCATTGACTACATACGTTATCATAAAGAAACGAAAGTCATCCCCATGTTACTATAATTAGAATGAAGGCTCACGAACGTCAACAAGCGAGCGAGTGAAAACATACAAATGCAACAAGAATGGCCTAGGCCATTTCAATACGCAAAGGATATATGCGAGCTGTTGGTCAGCAATCAAGAAAATATTTATTCCGCTCATATAATGACCCTTGATTTTGAATCTTCTGGTGAAGACAAAGAATAAACTAATATCTAATTTACTGTGTTTTTTATGTACATGGCCCTATATGGACTGCGTATGTATGCGCGTTCTAAGACATCGTTGATTTTTATCTCCTGATGCATTCGAACCAACAAATACTAACGAAATACTAATTAGCAAATTTTGTACAGTAAATCTATATTCTCACAAACTTATGTGTTGAAACAACACAAACTTGTGTTAAATATTGAAACTACACAAAACGTGTGTTAAAACTGATCAAACAATAAAAACTTGTGTTGAAACTTTTAGACGTGTTGTTAAGTAATAGATAACAATTCGCGGTGGTCCACTAATACTCGGATGTACTTTAACGATAAATGTCCGTCATCGCACGTATTGGACGGTATATGCCAGTCTTCATTATCCCAGATGGTGCAGGATGATAGGACGTTTAATCTCATTTACCTTTATTTTGTTTTGTTTTTGCAGTCAATGGAGGCTGGAGTGCATATACATTAGATGGCACAGGTGATTGTAGTGTAACTTGTGGAGGAGGCGACAAGAGAAAGTACTACTCCAGAACATGTACAGAACCCAATGCACAATATGGCGGTTACGAATGTGATGGCGAAAGTACTAAAGAAGAACAGGAGGCATGCAACACACAGCATTGCCCAAGTAAGATTATGTTTACATAAGACTTTACTGAATCGGGGGCAGAATGCAATCTGAACGACAGATTCACCCTACCTGCAGAGAAGTGATTATGACACAGTGAATAGCCATGATATCAATGACGTTATCTAAACGTCACAGGTCATGAGCTCACATCAACAAACAAAAAGTCAACAGTTTATCAACATTACAAGACACACTGTTACACATGGGTCGTACTTGTTATTTTTTCAAATTATGATATTTGATACTATTCATCAAATAGAATGAACCCATACGATCATACAGATATCACAAAACGGTTTCTAACTTGTACGGTTGCAGAGAAATGGGCGATTTTCCACATGTCACTTTTCGAGGATTTTGGTCTATAAAAGTGTCGGTTATTATTCGATTTTCATAAAATTTTCACCATATCTTATGTCATTTTTGGCAAAAACTGTATTTTTAACCTTCAAAACAGATATTTTTGTTCAAATGAGTCTGATTTGTAATATATTTAAAATTATGATATTTAGTTCGCATCAACTAATAGAATGAACCCATGCGATCATTCAGATACCACAAAATGGTTTCTCACTTGTATGGTTGCAGAGAAATAGACGATTTCTTAAAAGTCACTTTTCAAGGTTTGGAGTCTATAAAAGTGGCAATTCTTAAGTGGCATTATCGCTGGAAGTACTGTGATATGGTCAGGATCACTTACATGTAACTTCCTGAATGTAACACATGTATAAAATGGATTGGTTCCTGTGGTAATGAGCACATATCGGATTGTAACTTCCTGAATTATATATTTGTTTCTTCATCAGTTTCATTAGGTGACTTTTATATCACTTAAAAATCAAATATCCCCTACTATTTTGAATAGAATATAACAAAAAGAGTGTGCCCTTTAAAGGCGCAAAAAAGTGTGAGCTCAGTTTTTTAATTTCGATTTCATTTTCGAGCAAATTCGATTAAGAGTTGAAAAAAGGTGTAAAATTGACCTATTTACAACCCATTCAGGCTTTTCAGATTTTAAAATATTTTTACGTAACTTTTATAAACTTGTAGCTTTAATTCATACGCAGAAAATATATGTTAAAATTAGTTTCTAATATAAGCAGTTGCCAAGAAATGAGCAGTTTTGCATAAATCACTGTTGTCGTAATTTTGCCTGTAAAATAGTCAATTATTAATGGATATTCACAAAAGTAACATGATTTGATTCAAAAAGCAAGTGTGCGTCATATCTTGTTCATTACTATTTAAAATTGACACCGGAAGTGAGTCATTTAGTCAAAAAACTCTATTTTTAACTTTTAAAATCGATATTTTTTTTCAACCAAGAATTATGTCATATGTAATAATAAAATTAACTTTTGGTTTAAATTCACATATTAACAAAACTCCTACGGTCATACAGATATCATAAAATTGTTTCTAACTTGTTTGGTTGCCGAGATATAGGCGGTTTTCTACAGGTCACTTTTGAAGGTTTTTGGCCGGTAAATGTGTCAATTATTATTCGATTTTCATAAAAAAAAATTTCGTCATTTGATGCCTAATGTCATTTATTATTCGATTTTCATAAAATTTTCATCAGTTGATGCCTAATGTCATAGACGATATTATAAACTTAATTTAACATTTTAGTAACACCGGAAGTAATGTCATTTTGGCAAAAACTGTATTTTTAGCCTTCAAAACAGATATTTTATTCAAATGAGTCTGTTTTGAAATCTTTTTCAAATTCTGTAATTTGATGCCAATCAACAAATAGACTGAACCCATACGATCATACAGATACCACAAAATGGTTTCTAACATGTACGGTTGCAGAGAAATGGCCGATTTTCTACAAGTCACTTTTCAAGTTTTTTGGTCAATAAAAGTGGCAATTATTATTCGATTTACATAAAATTATCACTATATGATATCTTATGCCATTTCTGATTTCATGAAACTAATTGAACATTTTCATTATCATCGGAGTTACTGTAATTTTATCAAGATCAATTACATGTTACAATGTATAAAATGAATTGATATTGCTGGATTTTTGTTGATTCTGTTCCCTTTTATTTGATGTGTGCAATGTTTATGTGGAAAGTGGCATAAATTTAAAGTTAACGTAACACCAGTGAAACCCGTCATTCCTGCATGCAGGTCTAGTTTTGTTTTGTTTTTGTAGTCAATGGAGGCTGGTCCGCATATACATTAGATCGTACAGGTGATTGTAGTGTAACTTGTGGAGGAGGCTACAAGAGAAAGTACTACTCCAGAACATGTACAGAACCCAAGGCACAATATGGCGGTGACGAATGTGATGGCGAAAGTACTAAAGAAGAACAGGAGACATGCAACACACAACATTGCCCAAGTAAGATTATGTTTACATAAGACTTTACTGAATCGGGAACAGAATGCAATCTTAACGACAGACTCACCCTACCTGCAGAGAAGTGACTATGACACAGTGAATAGCCATGATATCAATGACGTTATCTAAACGTCACAGGTCATGAGCTCACATCAACAAACAAAAAGTCAAGAGTTTATCAACATTACAAGACACAATGTTACACATGGATCGTACTTGTTATTTTTTTCAAATTATGATATTTGATTCTATTTATCAAATAGAATGAACCCATACGATCATACAGATATCACAAAACGGCTTCTAACTTGTACGGTTGCAGAGAAATGGGCGATTTTCCACATGCCACTTTTCGAGGATTTTGGTCTATAAAAGGGTCGGTTATTATTCGATTTTCATAAAATTTTCACCATATGATATCTTATGTCATTTTTGGCAAAAACTGTATTTTTAACCTTCAAATGAGTCTGATTTGTAATATATTTAAAATTATTGTATTTAGTTCGCATCAACTAATAGAATGAACCCATGAGATCATTCAGATACCACAAAATGGTTTCTCACTTGTATGGTTGCAGAGAAATAGACGATTTCTTAAAAGACACTTTTCGAGGTTTGGGGTCTATAAAAGTGGCAATTCTTAAGTGGCATTATCGCTGGAAGTACTGTGATATGGTCAGGATCACTTACATGTAACTTCCTGAATTATATATGATTGTATGAAAAATCGCCCTTTGTATAGCTTGTTCACTATCCATCGCTTGCAAATTGTGTTTGTTAATTTTTTGGAAAGGTTTATAAAAAAACTCAGAACCATTTGTGGGCCATGATCTAGTATCTTAATGTTATTTATTACCAGTCGGCGTCAGTGATTATGTACATGTCGTGTATCCCTTAGTACGTTTTTCACATTTGGCCAAAATGGGGGAAAGAATGAAATAAGAGATATTATATTGGTTTCATGTATTAATCAATGCAGACTTTTGAAGGGGCAGATTAACGTTTTTGTCTTTATTCAAATGGTGAGTGTAGTTTGTTGATGCCGAGTCCACAATATTATGGACACGGTGCGCTTTGGTCGTGCGCATCGATCTCCCAAGCAGAGTTGTCTTCGCTTGCAGTTCACACCTTGTCTCAGTTGTCATTCATTTTGTTACCAATAGTTTTATCTGTCGGCACCGAAAATGGCATAATTTACCAAAAACTACCAAAATCTACAATTTTGACAGTTAGGTACCATTTTTCAAGAGAAAATATTATTTTTTTAAAAACTTGATATAGCAAAACGAGTGTGCCCTGTAAAGGCGCAAAAAAGTGTGAGCTCATTTTTTTTTAATTTCGATTTCATTTTCGAGCAAATTCGATTAAGAGTTGAAAAAAGGTGTAAAATTGACCTATTTACAACCCATTCAGGCTTTTCAGATTTCAAAATATTTCTACGTAACTTTTATAAACTTGTAGCTTTAATCTATACGCAGAAAATATATGTTAAAATTAGTTTGTAATATAAGCAGTTGCCGAGATATGGGCAGTTTTGCATAAGTCACTGTTTTCGTAATTTTGCCTGTAAAATAGTCAATTATTAATGGATATTCACAAAAGTAACATGATTTGATTCAAAAAGCAAGTGTGCGTCATATCTTGTTGATTACTATTTAAAATTTACACCGGAAGTGACGTCATTTAGTAAATAACTCTATTTTTAACTTTTAAAATCGATATTTTTTTTCAACCAAGAATTATGTCATATGTAATAATAAAATTAACTTTTGGTTTAAATTCACATATTAACAAAACTCATACGGTCATACAAATGTAACAATAAAATTAAATTTTGGTTTAAATTCACATATTAACAAAACTCATACGGTCATACAAAATTGTTTCTAACTTGTTCGGTTGCCGAGATATAGGCGGTTTTCTACAGGTCACTTTTGAAGGTTTTTGGCCTGTAAATGTGTCAATTATTATTCGATTTTCATAAAAAATTTCGTCATTTGATGCTTAATGTCATTTATTATTCGATTTTCATAAAATTTTCATCAGTTGATGCCTAATGTCATAGACGATATTCTAAACTTAATATAACGTTTTAGTAACACCGGAAGTAATGTCATTTTGGCAAAAACTGTATTTTTAACCTTCAAAACAGATATTTTATTCAAATGAGTCTGTTTTGAAATCTTTTTCAAATTATGTAATTTGATGCCAAATCAACAAATAGAATGAACCCATACGATCATACAGATACCGCAAAGTGGTTTCTAACTTGTACGGTTGCAAAGAAATGGCCGATTTTCTACAAGTCACTTTTCAAGTTTTTTGGTCAATAAAAGTGGCAATTATTATTCGATTTACATAAAATTTTCACTACATGATATCTTATGCCATTTCTGATTTCATGAAACTAATTGAACATTTTCATTATCACCGGAGTAACTGTAATTTTATCAGGATCAATTACATGTTACAAATGTATAAAATGAATTGATATTGCTGGATTTTTGTTGATTCTGTTTCCCTTTTATTTGATGTGTGCAATGTTTATGTGGAAATCTGTTTATCAGTGCCATTGGTTCAAGGGCAACATGGGAGCGAAAGTGACATAAATTTAAAGTTAACGTGGCACCAGTGAAACCCGTCATTCCTGCATGCAGGTCTAGTTTTGTTTTGTTTTTGTAGTCAATGGAGGCTGGTCCGCATATACATTAGATCGTACAGGTGATTGTAGTGTAACTTGTGGAGGAGGCTACAAGAGAAAGTACTACTCCAGAACATGTACAGAACCCAAGGCACAATATGGCGGTGACGAATGTGATGGCGAAAGTACTAAAGAAGAAGACGAACAGGAGGCATGCAACACACAGCATTGCCCAAGTAAGATTATGATATTAGAATGTTAGCATAGAAAAAAGCAGTGGTCGGTTATTTAACATTTCCATCTGTACCAAATAGGTTAGCTTTCGGGTCATCAAAGAAGATTGCCTTAGGCTGTTAGTATGCACATGTAAGAAATATGTTGGTTGTTTCTTTTGGCTAATATTAATGCCACTAAAAATGATTACTGGAGACTTTGTTTATTATCCGTTATCTATATTTCAACTATTATTGTGCAAGAACGACCAGCTCACGTAATGTATCTTTATATAACCAATCACAGGTTTTACAGAGCTGTGCATATTGAATATACACTATTGCCGAAGTGTTGTTTTTTGGGGGCTGTAGCTTATTCCAACACTTAGGACGAAAACTGGGATGAATGGTTAAAATTGTACTTTTAATAAACGAGTGTACCAAACTGGCTAACGGTCACAATAACGAGATAGGTATCGTTAGGGCTAGCCGGTCACCAGACTAAAATTACAGTAGAGTACAGAACATATATACAAGCTTAGGATTAAAAACTTATATAATAATATTGGATAAGATGTGAAATTGTACATACTAAACCCATGTTTTAATACAGAAGAAGATATGGACATAGCAGGAATGCGTGTTAACTATAATTACGTAATATAATATATCGTTGCATTAAGTATTAACTCAAACAGTTACAAGACTTGAAAGATTAGTGAGATATCAATTCGGAAAATGGTCAATTACTACTTTAACTAAATTCATATAATAAAATATATACAAAGATACACTATAACAATATGTATATGTGATAAAAGAAACCCAACCCAAGGCAATTGTGAATATATTATCATTCAAAATACATTGTTATATCAAATGTCATAAACAGCTTTTACCTGCCAGGCCCTTACTCCACTATTCTGCTAATTTGGTGTCTCTCGCCTATGTAGTTTGGTGTTTAGATACCGAGCTATTCTTATCGTAGCCCCCTCTTACTTCACTATTCTACTTAGTCCAACAGTGTTAATCAAATCGTGGATTAGTTCGAAGATTTGCATCTTCAGATCGGGTCTCGGGAGGAGTAGATTCTTAGTGTTGAGCGGTATGTTGTTGGTCTCCATCATCCCCAGTAGTTCCATTATCTCTTCCTTGAATACATCCCAATCTACCAGGACATGGTTGGTGATACATTCTTCTAATGCCAATGGAAGGCCTGAGTGCCTATACCTTGGCTTTAGGTGTCCCGTGATTGTCTCGACCAATCAAATCACGTGGAAAAGGGACGTATAATGCCTAGGAAGGACCCACTTTACAATACTGGTACCTGAAATGTAATCATTATAATAAACAAATAATCTTTCAGGAGGCAATAAGTTGGCAATACAAATATATAGCTAATGTGACTAATAGGACAAATCTTAGAATTCTAATTGATGTACAGAATAATAATAAAATTAATGTAATAACAATGCGTCCTCGAATATGTCTCGATTACGTCCCACGACGTTACCATGACCAATCATTACGCCTCAGATACAAATTACGCGAGGAATAACATGCTACATCCGATTTCAATACATATATAAATATATAATTAAATAATCTCACCCCAAACCAAACTATTTCATTTTCTCTAATCTTCATTGAGAGAGGGAGAAATGGGGTTGAACGTCCACACGATACAAACCAGGTAATTTCGGAACTAAAAATTATGCGAGGAATAACATGCTACATCCGATTTCAATAAAGATCAAAATGTAAATTAACGGATGATTATATCATTAGCCCCGAAAATATTAGCACAATCGCTGTTGCCAAGATGATCACGGCGTATGAATTTCCTACCCAAACAAGACCTTGCTTGCAACGAACGTAATATTTAATCTAAGCACAATATATTAAATTGAACCTGGATACGATTATCTATCCACCCTTTATAAATATCGCTTTATTAGCGATAATCTCTTAAACATTTATTTATTTTTTGTGATAACTAGAAATAAGAAATACTAGGACCGTCTTTATTCGTTATAAGTATAAACTAACTCTAAATTTAGACAACACGTGATGGCATTTCACACGATTAATAGCTTACATCACTCAATAATTAATATTACATATGCTAATCATTGTTGCGATTAAATTTATCATTACAATTACTGTAAATAATCATCGACTACATACGTTATCATAAAGAAACGAAAGTCATCCCCATGTTACTATAATTAGAATGAAGGCTCACGAACGTCAACAAGCGAGCGAGTGAAAACATACAAATGCAACAAGGATGGCCTAGGCCATTTCAATACGCAAAGGATATATGCGAGCTGTTGGTCAGCAATCAAGAAAATATTTATTCCGCTCATATAATGACCCTTGATTTTGAATCTTCTGGTGAAGACAAAGAATAAACTAATATCTAATTTACTGTGGGTTTTTTATGTACATGGCCCTATATGGGCTGCGTATGTATGCGCGTTCTAGGACATCGTTCTGTTCATTTTCGTAGCGTATTTTTTTTTATCTCTTTTCCGAATTTAGATGATTTTTATCTCCTGATGGAATCGAACCAACAAATACTAACGAAATACTAATTAGCAAATTTTGTACAGTAAATCTATATTCTCACAAACTTATGTGTTGAAACAACACAAACTTGTGTTAATTATTGAAACAGCACAAAACGTGTGTTAAAACTGATCAAACAACAAAAACTTGTGTTGAAACTTTTAGACGTGTTGTTAAGTAATAGATAACAATTCGCGGTGGTCCACTAGTACTCGGATGTACTTTAACGATAAATGTCCGTCATCGCACGTATTGGACGGTATATGCCAGTCTTCATTATCCCAGATGGTGCAGGATGATAGGACGTTTAATCTCATTTACCTTTATTTTGTTTTGTTTTTGCAGTCAATGGAGGCTGGAGTGCATATACATTAGATCGCACAGGTGATTGTAGTGTAACTTGTGGAGGAGGCGACAAGAGAAAGTACTACTCCAGAACATGTACAGAACCCAATGCACAAAATGGCGGTGACGAATGTGATGGCGAAAGTACTAAAGAAGAACAGGAGGCATGCAACACACAGCATTGCCCAAGTAAGATTATGTTTACATAAGACTTTACTGAATCGGGGGCAGAATGCAATCTGAACGACAGACTCACACTACCTGCAAAGAAGTGACTATGACACAGTGAATAGCCATGATATCAATGACGTTATCTAAACGTCACAGGTCATCAACAAACAAAAAGTCAACAGTTTATCAACATTACAAGACACATGGGTCGTACTTGTTATTTTTTTCAAATTATGATTTTTGATTCTATTCATCAAATAGAATGAACCCATACGATCATACAGATATCACAAAACGGTTTCTAACTTGTACGGTTGCAGAGAAATGGGCGATTTTCCACATGTCACTTTTCGAGGATTTTGGTCTATAAAAGTGTCGGTTATTATTCGACTTTCATAAAATTTTCACCATATGATATCTTATGTCATTTTTGGCAAAAACTGTATTTTTAACCTTCAAAACAGATATTTTTGTTCAAATGAGTCTGATTTGTAATATATTTAAAATTATGATATTTAGTTCGCATCAACTAATAGAATGAACCCATGCGATCATTCAGATACCACAAAATGGTTTCTCACTTGTATGGTTGCAGAGAAATAGACGATTTCTTAAACGTCACTTTTCAAGGTTTGGGGTCTATAAAAGTGGCAATTCTTAAGTGGCATTATCGCTGGAAGTACTGTGATATGGTCAGGATCACTTACATGTAACACATGTATAAAATGGATTGGTTCCTGTGGTAATGAGCACATATCGGATTGTAACTTCCTGAATTATATATTTGTTTCTTCGTCAGTTTCATTAGGTGACTTTAATATCACTTAAAAATCAAATATCCCCTACTTTTTTGAATAGAATATAACAAAAAGAGTGAGCTCAGTTTTTTAATTTCGATTTCATTTTCGAGCAAATTCGATTAAGAGTTGAAAAAAGGTGTAAAATTGACCTATTTACAACCCATTCAGGCTTTCCAGATTTTAAAATATTTCTACGTAACTTTTATAAACTTGTAGCTTTAATTCATACGCAGAAAATATATGTTAAAATTAGTTTCTAATATAAGCAGTTGAGGAGAAATGGGCAGTTTTGCATAAGTCACTGTTGTCGTAATTTTGCCTGTAAAATAGTCAATTATTAATGGATATTCACAAAAGTAACATGATTTGATTCAAAAAGCAAGTGTGCGTCATATCTTGTTGATTACTATTTAAAATTGACACCGGAAGTGACGTCATTTAGTCAAAAACTCTATTTTTAACTTTTAAAATCGATATTTTTTTTCAACCAAGAATTATGTCATATGTAATAATAAAATTAACTTTTGGTTTAAATTCACATATTAACAAAACTCATACGATCATACAGATATCATAAAATTGTTTCTAACTTGTTCGGTTGCCGAGATATAGGCGGTTTTCTACACGTCATTTTTGAAGGTTTTTGGCCGGTAAATGTGTCAATTATTATTCGATTTTCATAAAAAAAAATTTCGTCATTTGATGCCTAATGTCATTTATTATTCGATTTTCATAAAATTTTCATCAGTTGATGCCTAATGTCATAGACGATATTATAAACTTAATTTAACATTTTAGTAACACCGGAAGTAATGTCTTCTTTGATTGGCATTTAGTAATTGAACATATAACACAAGGTACAATTTTATGGATACACAATTACTGAGTTTGATACTAAGCGACGTTTCGACGAGGATACTCTCGTCTTTATCAAGCAAATGATACACAAATGTGAATAGTAGGGAAATATATACAGAATATGCAACAAAGATAAGAATAAATACAATTAAAGTTTAACACCTTTGATTAGGGGCCATTAAGGACTAATCCCACACAACGGAAAGCTCTTACAGGGATTAAAGGAGGCGATTGCTATTATTTATAAAAAGATCAGTGTATTAACACTATTAATGGAAAACCAATTAACCTGAGCTATAGATAAACAATAATATATAGAGAAGTCTGTACGCATAAGTGAACAAGAGTGATCGCTGATGCATGTGTAAAGAAAAATAAAATAATAAATTAAAATTCAGAAATAAAAAATATAAAATATATTAATTGAATCTCAAAAAAATCATGATAGATGTTCAAATATATTGATTCAGTAAACTGAAAATCGAGGATTGTGTATTATATCTCTAGACTGTAAGAACTGGTTAAGTACTGCAAAGAAACATATATAAAATGTATAATTAGACTGTGAAAACTGGATAACCACTGAAAAGGAACAAAAGTATGAGAATGAATAAGCTGGAAGTCTTGAGGGATAGGACTTATTATCAGAGTATAAATCTGGAAGAAAGAAACCGTAAATATATTATTTCCATGTATTAAAGGTCAATCATGTGAAATATATTTATATTATGGCTGTAAAACGCATAAGCACTGCAAATAAAGGTGTGTAAAGTATATAATTAGACTGTAAAACTGGATAATCACTGAATTGTGTTAATTCTGTAGGCTGAAAATCATGAAAGAAACCTATTATTAGACTTAATTTGGATGGGGGAAACAAAAAATATATTCTTTCAATAAACTGAAACCAAAAATTGTGAAAAATATCCCCCGACTGTAAAATGGATAAGTGCTGAAAATTAAGATATGTACGATGTGTAATTAGACTGTGAGAACCGGATAAGTCCTGAAATAGAAATAAAGTATTGGAATTAATTTATAAGTTGGTCATAAGCCCTTGGTATAAATAGTCCGACATCCCGGTTTAACTTGGGCTTGATGCGCTTTATATGGATGGCCTCAAGAAGTTTCCTGGTTTTCTTCTGGTGATGATGTACTGCAAGGGTTCTGGTTTGGTCCCACAAGATTGTATGATCACTGTTGTTAATAATATGCTCTGCTACTGCTGAGGGATTGGTGGAAGCTAGTGACTTGTGCTCTTTTATTCGTACATCAAGTGGACGTTTCGTTTCCCCTACATATTTTTCCTTGCACGAGCATGTTATTTCATAAATGCATCCTTTGGGGTGTGGGGGGTTGGTCTGTGTTGATCTACCATTGGCTTGCAGTAAATTCTGTATGGTTCTGCCGCTAGAGAAGGTCACGTCTATGCCCACTTCTTGTTTCATCAACCTTCTGATCTGGTAAGAGATTTTGCCGTGGAACGGGATGGTTATTCTGATTCCGGAGTGGTCAGTGTTTGGCGTTCTTGGCATGTGTTGGTTCTCTATGGTGGTGTCGATGACGTCATTGACTAGTTGGGTGGGGTAATTGTTGTTGTTTACGAAGACGTTCCTTAAATGCTCTAATTCCGCGGGTAAACTTCCTTCATCACAAATATTGTTGGCGCGTCTGGTTAGAGTGGTGATGATGGATTTCTTTTAATTTGGTGTGAATGATTTGAATTATAGTGAATATATTGATCAGTGTGAGTTGGTTTCCTATAAACAGCAGTGGAGAATTTGTTGTCAGATTTAGTCACTAAGACATCAAGAAATGGGAGACTGTCATCCGTTTCTGTTTCCATCGTGAATTTTATCCTCGTTTGTCGACTGTTCAGATGTTGGAGTAGCGTGTCTGGGTTGTCGTTTTGGTTGAGGACCACAAATGCATCATCGACTTTCCGATACCAACAAAGGGGTTTGATGGGAGAAGTCTGTAATGCATCAGTTTCAAACCTGGTCATGAATACTTCGGATAGTAGTGGCGAAAGTGGGTTACCCATAGGCAGGCCATGTATTTGTTGATAATATTCATCGCCCCATCTAAAGTAGGTGGCTGTTATACAGAGACGTAACAGTTGGATGATATTATCAGTGGTTAGGTTGGTGTCCAGAGGGGTCTCTAATTAATTGATTTTCTTTTTGAGTATTTGGAGTGTCTGAGCTGTGGGGATATTAGTGAACAGGTCTACTACATCATAGGAAAGAATGGTGCCGGTTGGTGGGACTGATGCCAGTTTATTGCAAAAGTCGCTGGAGTCGGCAATGAAGGACTCTGCAGATTTTCCAAGTGGTGCCAAAAGACGGGTTAAGAATTTAACTGTATTGTAATAAACTGAATCTCGGGAACAAACCAATAAGCGAGCCTTAACCGGGTCCTTATGAATCTTAATGGTGGCTCGTGCATATGGTGGTCTGGGGTGGGAGGGGTTCATATTTAAGGAACGTCTTCGTAAACAACAACAATTACCCCACCCAACTAGTCAATGACGTCATCGACACCACCATAGAGAACCAACACATGCCAAGAAAGCCAAACACTGACCACTCCGGAATCAGAATAACCATCCCGTTCCACGGCAAAATCTCTTACCAGATCAGAAGGTTGATGAAACAAGAAGTGGGCATAGACGTGACCTTCTCTAGCGGCAGAACCATACAGAATTTACTGCAAGCCAATGGTAGATCAACACAGACCAACCCCCCACACCCCAAAGGATGCATTTATGAAATAACATGCTCGTGCAAGGAAAAATATGTAGGGGAAACGAAACGTCCACTTGATGTACGAATAAAAGAGCACAAGTCACTAGCTTCCACCAATCCCTCAGCAGTAGCAGAGCATATTATTAACAACAGTGATCATACAATCTTGTGGGACCAAACCAGAACCCTTGCAGTACATCATCACCAGAAGAAAACCAGGAAACTTCTTGAGGTCATCAATATAAAGCGCATCAAGCCCAAGGTAAACCGGGATGTCGGACTATTTATACCAAGGGCTTATGACCAACTTATAAATTAATTCCAATACTTTATTTCTATTTCAGGACTTATCCGGTTTTCACCCCCCGCCCCCCGTTTTACCGTCCGTAATAAAAGGACTTGAAAAATTTACCTAAGCATACCCAAGTAAAACACTTTAAGGCACAGTAAACCAATGATGATAAATTATTGCCTAAATATTTTTACACCGGAAACCGTTCTTCTCAAATAATCCATGCAAAACTGCGTCACAATAAAAGTAACTGAAACTAACATAAATTCGTCACTCAGTTTACACAGCTTGTTCTTGTTACCACTATACAGGGGATACGGAACAATATTTGCTACATTGTCCAAAATTTACCAATGTTAGATTCCAAACTATAAATACATTACCAAATATATTTTTTTTAAATTAACAAACACTAACCAACGATGATAGCCATAATACTTTGCAAATGAATATGCACATTTTCGATACAGTCGACAAATTTATACATTTATCTAAAATACTCAAATAACTATCGTAAAAAAAAATTTGTCGGTTAAGATACCTCTGACCTCCACAAAACATCTTACTAATGAATCGCGTTAAGAAATGGCAAGGCACTAAGTGACACTAACTATAAAATTACACGATTAATAGTGAATATAAAATACCGTATGGCTTGTTTTTAAATCCTTACCTTCAAACAGTGTATGCATATAATATATGTCTTATTTGAATATAAATATCATAAACAGCTTTTACCCGCGTTGTATTTTAGTCCCCATTTCGATACGTACTCATCTACAACATCTAACATTGCACTGGGATCACTTAACGTCCCCCTGGGGTGTAGGGGGTCATACGAATATACCTTTCGTATGTACTGCGTATCGTAAAAAGGCGACTAAAAGGATCCCTGTAATGGGGCAACGTGTTTTGCCGTGCGGTTTCGACCCGTGTCGGTGGGGAGTGGAATCCTGGTAATTGGGTAGAGATTTGGCTTGCGAGCCCTTTCTCTGCAACATATTACTTTGCCTCATGGTTCACCTAGACGGAAGGTCTGAGTGGCCTACTCAGATCAATCGGTTTAGGTCGTACACGTTGATGAGCAGATGATTTTTACCCTTACTGTGTTATTGGTTTAGTACAGTTTAACCTTTGTGCCCTGTAGCAATTTCTCAAAAGCAGCGGCTTGGGTCAATCGGGTAAAGCAAAAGATCCCCTCTTTACTTTGAGTATATCACTGGCTGTTCTCTTCGGGCGTCAGCGCTGGTATCCGCGCAATAGCCTGTACGGATGTTGCAATCCTGGGTGATTGGAGAGCCGTCAGTGATGAATTCTTAAAACTTATACATTTCTTCCCAAGTTAATAAAAAAAACTTCGCGGGCCGACTGGCGAAATTTTTGATATTTCTGAGAAAAAAAAACTCCCGAACTTAGTATAGGTTTCTGGTCATAGAGAGTACCAATGACACCTCATTGGGTAAACAATCTCATTTCTTAATTGCTCTAGGTCTAACTGGCTTATCTGGTGAACCTAAAAGCGTTAAAAAAATTGGTTGAATGCGCTAGAGAACAAAATTCATTGTCATTAATAAAATCGACATCTTTAGCCGACATTCCCATTAAGGTAACACCTCATAATAATCTTAATCTTTCAAAGGGTGTAATTTGATCTCAGGATTTAGAGGGCAGCAATGAGAAGGGGATGCTTAGTGAGCTTTCCTCACAGGGTGTCACTGTAGTAAAACGTGTATCTATACGTCGAAATGTAAAAAAAAATATTTTAACCGACACCTATATCCTGACATTAAATAGACCAGAATTGCCCACAAAGATAAAAGCTGGATTTCTCTCGATTCCAGTTTCCCCATACTTAGCCAATACATTGCGTTGCTTTCAATGCCAACGCTTTGGGCATAGTAAAAATGTATGGAAGGGTAAACCAATTTGTGCATGATGTGGCCAAGATGGCCATGAAAGTAAAATTTGCCAACTTGAACTTCACTGTGCCAATTGTAAAGGGACACACTTCGCTTATTCAAGAGAGTGCCCTTTATGGAAGAAAGAGAAACAGGTGCAGCAGATCAACACGGAAAAAAAGCATTTCTTACCTCCGAAGCACGGCAATTAGTTGAGCTTGCAACACCATATAGCGAGAGAGAAATGGGGCTTAACGTCCACTAAACACAAACTAGGTCATTTCGGGACTTACACATGGTTCAATTTTATTTCAATAATTCGCTTGCGCGTAGGGGTCTTTTGAGTGCCCGGATGAAACCCACGAGGTTGAGAAGGCGTCCCTATCTCCATGTCACATAAGCTCAACCAGGACTCGAAACCACAGTCGCAAGCCAGAGGTGACCGACCAGCTACAGGTCGAAGCGTGGCATTCTAGCCCCCCACCCTAAATTTTGCGAATCCAAAAACCATTTCCGTTGCTTGCCAGACCGAGTTGCCCCTGAGCTGTCAATCCATTAGCTCAGGGGCGGATCTAGAGGGGGGGGGGGCAAACCCTCCTGCTCAGCTACATAAAAAAATAATACGTGGCATCAATGAAATTACATCACAAAGTGATCCTACATAAGTATAAAAATGATTTCTCTGTTTAAAAAGCTCAATTTGTATGTATGCCTATGTAATTTAGAGACGAGGATGTCATATTTCCGTGACAGAAACCTGGCAAACCCCCTCCTGTTAAAATTCCTGGATCCGCTCCTGTAGCTATTTGTTTACAAGAAACATTTCTTAAAACTTCTGATAAATTATCATTCAAAGAATTTGTTGCCTATCATCATTTTTCTAGTAATGATGGCAGAGCACATGGTGGGGTTTCTATTATTCTTAATGGAGGCGCCCCCACAGAGTCAAATTACATTGACCAATCCTTTTCAAGCTGTGACTGCAAGGGTGTTTTAAACATATGTTGTTGACAAATATCAAAAGTATTGAGCACAAGTTTCAAAAACGTAGAAAGCCCTTTCCATACATACAAATAATAGTCAAAATTTGATACAAACAAGATTGCGAAATAATATATACAATAATAAATAATTTATAAGTAATATCAGATGAATAAAATCATAAAGCTCTGTATAAAAATAAGTGAAGAGGTGATAAAGAGAATATATAATTATATTTAAAATTGTATCTCAATATCACTTTTATACATTTTGTTCATTATATTTA
Organism: Patella depressa; assembly: GCA_948474765.1. Classification (NCBI taxonomy): domain Eukaryota; kingdom Metazoa; phylum Mollusca; class Gastropoda; family Patellidae; genus Patella; species Patella depressa. The sequence continues at coordinate 87,436,944 of OX419715.1, read as the reverse complement.
AAACAATGAAACATAAAGTTTAAATCGGTTAAATTATGCCCTCTGACGTTACAAATCCCGGTGCAAGGGCGACGTTACAAATCCCTGTTACTCTGTGGTCTCTGTACTTACCACAAAGTTTAAATCTAAACCTTATTGATCTTGATCTGATTGCGCAACTACCTCTCCCCTTTATCCTTATGGAAGATTTCAATGGTCATCATTCACTCTGGGGTAGCCCTAATGATAATATCAGAGGTAATCATAGCCAGTGTTGCCACGCGTAGGTTTTTTACCCTACGGTAGGGTAAAAATCCATTTCGTAGGTTGTAGGTTAAACCTACGGGTAAAACCATCAAACCGTAGGTTATCGTAGGGATTTTTTCGCAGCATTGGGCACAACATAAAATAATGGTGAGAAAACTAAAGTTGAGGTATATTATTCATGTAATCAAACAAAATCGTAAATTAATTTGGCATCATTTTAAAGAGCAACGGCCAATGAGACATTACGATCTGGGTGCACAGGTTGTGTTGCCAGATAATTTGTGAATTGGACACTGAATTGACTCCTGTGTTTTTATAATCCATAGGAGGAGGTGTAGGTCTACGTGTATAAATTGCTGTTTTATCACATGACACTATGTTAATGAACATGCTAGCTATGGCAGGATGAGGGCGGCAGGATCAGGGCGGGGGGGGGGTACCGAAAAGTCAAGAAATTGTGACAATTCGCCATGGGAGCTATTACTCAAGAGTCAAGGGAGAGGGAGTGAGAGAGAGACAGAAACGCCCTTAACATGCCTGTAAGTTTGTTAACCTTAATGTCACATGGTACATAGAGGTTAATGGTAGAATCCAAGCGTATGTTTTTGTAGGTTAAAAACGACACAGCCGTAGGGTGGAAACAGAGAGCCAGCGTGGCAACACTGATCATAGCTGACTTCATTAACGTTAATAATTTGTGCTTATTACATAATGACTCGCCTGCTTATCTACATCCTGCCACAGCTTCGTTTTCTTCTATTGATCTCACCATTTGCTCTCTGGTCCTTTTTCAGGATTTTAAGTTGAGAGTTAATGAAGATTTGTGTGGCAGTGATCACTTCCCTATTTTAATAGATAATAATGCCCCCTCCCCTCCCCTCCCCTATCCAGTTGAAAGGCCGCAGAGGTGGAAGTTACAAGGCTGTTTTGGCTTTTTTTGAATCTTTGTGTCTCTTCTCTTTTGACGCAAAGGAGTTAGAGGATGCTGATGAGCCTCTGACCTTGTTTACTTCAATTCTCCAAGATGTAGCTGAGCAGGCGATTCCAAAAACCACGACTTGTCAAGAAATCACGGAATAATGATGATTGCAAAATCAGCTCTAAACGAGCGTGATCGCATCCTGGGACAATTAAAGATTCATCCTTCCATGAAGAATATTGCAGCATACCAAATGGTCCGGGCGAAGGTCCGTATAACCATACGTCAAGCAAATAAGTCTTCATGGCAAGGTTACGTCTCTAGGATCAATTACCATACAACATCCAAATCGGTATAGCATAAGATCCGTAGAATTAAAAGTAAAAAAGTAGTGCATTCTCAGTTAACTCTTGATAATACCACCTAACTGTTGATAATACCACCTTAACAACATTCCCTGATATTGCTGATTCTCTGGCCAGTACATTTTCATTTAATTCATCATCCAATTTCTCCTCAAATGCGTTTCTAGGCATTAAACAACAACAGCAGAAGTTCAAAGCGAGGTCGGGACACTGCAACTGGTCCAGAAGAAATTCACTACCAAATCTTAAAACATTTACCTTTTCAAATACTATTTGAGTGCAAGCATCTCAACGATATAAGATCTCATTTTTACCGTTGTCAGTCATTACATGCACTGTTTTCCCACCCGGTGTTATATGGTAAAGTATTAGACTGTTTAAAAGAGACAGGATTGTATCATATATTTTAATTGTATATATATATATATATATACAAAAATATAAAAGTTTTTGAAAAAAGAACTACATTATTTGTCGATTACTAGTACTTTCGCTTATTTTATTAAGCTCTTCAGATAATCAACATTTAGTTAATACAACATTGTTGTTGTATTAACTAAATCCTTCGTTGCATGAAGCCACAATAATTCTCATCCCTAATCCGGGTAAAGATCCTACGAAGTCTTATTTGGTACCCTGAGTCCAACAACCTCATTACTGACCTTCAATGTGGTTTTCGGTCCCAAAGGAGCCCTCTTGATCATCTAAGGTCTTGCTCAGATTATATCGAGTTTTAGTAAGATCAAAACTCGATTATAGGTGTATGGGCCAGCCTGGGTGTCTTATCTCAAAGAGCTCGACACCACAACCAAGGACTTAGAATCAGTGCGGAGTTTATACGTTGAGACCCACGAACTCTCATTGCACAACAGACGTGATAAACTGGCACTGCAGTATGCTACAAAAATTGCATCTCTACCTCCCTCATCATATTTCAGATAACACCATATTTAGACCATATCATGAACATCTATATATGCTGAAAACTAACGTAATTCCACCGTTCGGTATTCGTATTCAACCGCTTCTGTCAGAGGCTGTCATCGGTCATGACAGTATTGCGAGTTCCAGGCCTGCTGTTCAATATTTAATGCTGAGCTCCAGGCCATCTTTTAGGCATTGGAGTAAAAATAAAATCAAGTACGAACAATCCAAACCATTAGACAGAATTCGAAGCCCTAAATGCACTGCTCCCCGTGTACAAAATACACGAGAAACAGTGGTAACCCGGCATAGCTGCATCCAAACTATTAGGCAAAATGTCGGTAAAATAGCGTGATTGCCCAATGAACTATGGGTATGCAAATTGCACGTGATGAACCGTGTTCATCCAATCCTTTCCATCTCCATTTTTAAAGCATGTTATCTTCACTGATTCTTTGTCCTCTTTACAGGCAATAAATAATTAACAGCTTGTACACCCATTAGTAGCAGACGATAAATGTATGTCCAAACTCCATTAAAGGGTTTTCTCTTTGTCCAGATATGCTGCATATATGCACGAGCTATTTTCGATATTATACCTTGTAGTCTCCTCCATGGTAAATACAGCAATGTTAATGTCCCTATTGTTTCTTCTATCCAATTTATCCCGTTCTCCCCTTTAAATAAGGGGGGTTGGGTGGCCAAATGGTTAGCACGTGCGCGCTGTACCATAAAGCCTGTCATTGAGTCAACTGGCGTGATTTCGAATTCCTGGTTGTACGTGATAAGACGTAGGGTCGCCTGTCTTCTCTGGTTTCCTCAAACTGCTAAAGACCCCGAATTCAAGCGAATTATTGAACTAAAATTAAACCATATGTTGGTCCCGAAGTGAAGTAGTTTGCGTCGATTGGACGTTAAACCCCACTTCGTTATATCATTTAAACAATGGTACCACGTAGTGTCGTTTCATTGCATGTGGATACGGTTAAAGTTGCAGAATGCCGTTACATATTTTCCTCTCCATATTTCGTATCGAGTCATGACCATACGCCTTAGCATTTGTCGTCCGATTGGGACGGTTGATAGATTTTACCACATCACTCATTGTTAAACGTATTGTTTCGTTCTTATCCCTGAATCTATATGTTGTTTCATTGAGAGTTTTGAATTCGTCTTGAATTGTCTCATGAAGACTGTTTTAAAACTGTTCACTGTCTGTAGGATTGGCTAACGTTTCTAAATATTGCTTGCATGCAGAACAGTAGGAGGTTAAACCTCATTTCATTATTGTGAATAACTGATAGAAAACTTCAATTACATAAATGATACGGGATTAATACGAGGAATTCATATTTTAGCAGTATCCCAGATGGTGCAAGAAAGTAGGACGTTTAATCGCATTTATCTTTATTTTTTATAATTTGTTTTTTGTAGTCAATGGAGGCTGGACTGAATTTACACTAGTTACAGGTGAATGTAGTTTATCTTGTGGAGGAGGCACTAGGACCCTGTCCTACTCCAGAGCATGTACAGATCCAAAGCCACAATATGGCGGAGACAATTGTGTTGGCGAAAGTACTAACGAAAAACAGGAGACATGCAACACACAGCTTTGCCCAAGTAAGATTATGGTATTTGTTGCAATAAGCCTATGGTTTAAATGATGCACCCCACACCTTTAGCAATTACATAGTCTTGACACCAATTAAAAAAGTTGAAGAGGATAAGTTGATCTATAATTTGCATACCATTTTAAATCATTTTGTTTCATCAGAAATATCGTCTTCAGAATCGGCGTAATCGATGTAATCCGAGTCGGATCATATATAGGCATTTCAATGACTTTGAGGGTCTTTTATTATTCCCGACATCGTTAAATTACGTTATTTTTGTCAAAAAATGTAGAACGAAAACATGTTTTTCTCAATGTTATTGACAAGACAAGTTCCTGTCTGAGACGCATGCGTGGCGATATCAATTAAATACGAAACTAAATACTCAAATGCGGCTTATAACAAAGGTTCTTGCCATGGTCGCAAATATGCGACCTTGACCACTTTTGGATAGAACGTCGTGGTGCAAATATGCGACCCTGACCGGTTAAGGGTTAATCAGATTGTGGTGAAATAGGACATTAAACCCCATTTTCGATGACATTTACGATATTAGGGGTCAATGCATTGATATTTTGCAAAGTGTTATAATTTTTGTCTCAGTAAATGGTGGTTGGACAGATTTCACAGAATGGAAAGAAACCAACGAATGTGATGCCCTGTGTGGTGGTGGAATCAAGGAAGAACAACGTGATCGAACTTGCACAAATCCAGCACCCGCTTATGGAGGCGATGACTGTGATGGCGAATCAAGTCAAGTACGAAGCGTAACTTGTAATACTGAACTTTGCGGTGGTAAGTAGCTATGGTGTCCATTCTTTGAGATGCATTATCTAAGAATTAGATAAAGAACTGAGAGTCGGTATACAATTTAAAACATATATAATGAAAATGTATTATGGTGGAAATACTAAACCCTTGGTGGTATTCTTTCTCATCGTCTAATCGTAATTTGAGAAATTGTCTAATTTGAGTTTCTAAAGAGAAGACAGCTGCTAAAATCTTTTTGAAATCTTTGGCATGTTGCATGTTTTCATTAGCATACAGAATGAATTGACTTGACCGAATATGCCTATATCATCCCATTTCGTCTACGTCCCATTTCGACTACAGCTTATAGAAACTGGTGGTTTTAGGATTATACAGAATATACAGTTTTATTTTATACCCCAACACAGATGTATATTCCTGTGCCATATATCAGTTAATCCGAGTTTGAATAGCCATCATTAACGGCCTTGCAAATTAAAATATACTATTCAAAAAAGTATGGGATATTTGATTTTGGGGGCATAATACTAAAATATGCAAATGACTACGAAAAAAGTCACTATAGAAACTAACAGAAGAAACATTTCCAGTTACATGTGACGCCCAAACGCACCAATAGCTACCGCATGGAATGCAGGTGATGCTTGGGATCATCATGGGGGTCCAACCCAAGATTTGCACGACTCTGACTTTGAATGTTACAGTCATTGTGGCATTGAATTCCAGGGTGGAAACATCAGTTTAATTGTTTTAGTGACCAGAAAACAATTTTGATATGCGTCGGCTTACCCAAAATGAAAGGTTACGTGCTCTTGGCATGCTACAGATCGGCACAACACGGGCGGTTGTGGCGCGGACGATGAATGTTTCTCAGTCTGTCATAAGCAGACTATGGTCCAGATACCGTGATACACAATCTGTACAGGACGGACCACGCTCAGGTCGACCAGGGGCGACAACCCAAGCCCAGGATCGATTTATCCGTACCTTGACCTTGAGAAATCGTGTCATCACAGCAAATCAGATCAGCGCTCGTCTTCAAACAGACACTGGTGTGAGAGTGAGTGGCCAGACGATTCGGAATCGACTGCATAGGGGTCACCTTCGCGCCCGACGTCCTCGCGTGATCCCTTGTTTAAGAGATCATCACATTCAGGCAAGACGTCGTTGGTGTAGGGATCGTCAACACTGGGATAATCGACGCTGGAGCAATGTGATGTTTTCAGGTGAGTCAAGGTTCACTGTTGATTTTTTGGACAGACGTAGGAGGGTGTGGCGTCGTCGAAACGAGTGCCTCCAAGACGTTAACGTCATCAGACATGATCGATTTGGGGGTGGTTCTGTTATGGTGTGGGGAGGCATCATTGTTGCTGGACGAACGGCTTTACGTGTTGTTGCAGGGCGTGTTACAGGCCAGTTCTACGGGGACAACATCCTGGCAGTCCATGTTGTGCCATTCGCACGACGTCATGGCCGCCGTTTCATCTTCCAGTATGACAACGTAAGATGTCACAGGGCCAGGATCGTTACAGGTTACCTCCAACAACAGAACATCACCACATTACCTTGGCCAGCACTGAGTCCCGACCTCTCCCCCCATCGAGCATGTCTGGGACATGCTTGGACAGAGGTTACGTCAACGTCAACAACGTCCTGCCAATGTCCAAGAACTTGCTGCTGCGTTGCAACAGGAATGGTACAATCTGAACCAAAATGACCTTAGACGTCTCATTAGGAGTATGCCACGTGGGATCAATGCTTGTTTGGCAAACAGAGGAGGATTTACCCGTTACTGACTTTGTTGTGATGCTGTGGTAACTTTGCTGTTTGACCCCGGGTATCATTTTACCCTTATAATGGTCAGTCTGTGCCTTACTTAGTCTAACGATCATTTGGAATAAATCGATGAATGTGAACTTCATTTCATTTTGTCATTTGTTTCTTCGTCAGTTTTATTAGGTGACTTTAATAACACTTAAAAATCAAATATCCCCTACTTTTTTTGAATAGTATAGATGACGACTGATTAACGTACATTTAAAGATGTCCGTTGTAAGGGCCAGATCTGCCTATGGCAGGTAAATGACATATAAATTATTAAAAAAACACTTGTTCGCATCGCGCGCGCGAGAGAGAGAAATGGGCTTTAACGTCCACTCAACACAAACTAGGTAATTTGGGACTAACATATGGTTTAATTTCATGTCAATAATTCGCTTGCGCGTTGGCGTCTTTAGCACTAGGAGGAAACCGGAGTGCCCGGAGGAAACCCACGATGTTGAGAAGGCGCCCCTATCTCCATTCCACATACGCTCACACCAGGGCTCGAAACCACAGCCGCAAGCCAGAGGTGACCGGCCAGCTAGTGGTCGAAGCGCGGCACTTTAGACCACTAGGCCACCCCAACCCCCCTATTCGCATGGCAAGCCTAAAATAGACTAGGTCGCAATTTGTAATGGACTGAAACTCGATCGCCATTTATTGAATTAGAATAAAAATTATAATCAAGACTTTGGCTACAATTTCTGTATACACATGTAAGAATTGCGTTGGTTCGTTGTTTTTGTATAATTAATGACACTAAACACGATAACTCGAGACTTTGTGAATTATCCTATCAATGCTACTTGAAAACCGATTCTTCGATTTTCGCTCAGAAACGGGCAATTTGGCTCAAATGGTCAACATAATCATTATCCGTTATCTATATTTGAACTATTACAGTAAGAACGACCAGCTCGTTTTCTTATTTAAATCGGTGGGTTGGATGGCCGAGTTGTTATCATAAAGCCTGTCATTGAGTCAACTATTGAGTCAACTGACGTGGTATCGAATCCCCGGTCGCCTGTACAACCTCATCGCTTTCCCTCTCTCTCTCCCTCCCTCCCCCTCTCTCTCATTTGAATCTCACATAATGTATCAGTGCCTTTTGATTTGTGTTCAATAACATTTGTAAATGTGTTCAAGTTCAATAAAATTTTTTGCTTTGTAAGCAACATATCACGTGTCTGTTTTTTGACGTCATGTTTTGTGACGTCATGTGTTGTGACGTCATGTTATTCTGATTTGTGGAAAATGGTATCGTCCCGAAGTGCTCCTGCTAACCCTCACATTGCGAGGACAACGGCCCTTTTCGGGGCCAAATTAATCAATGCAAAAAGAGTTGTCCCCCTTCCTCCTCCCATTCTTCCTTCTTCTTCTTCCTCCTCTCTTCCCCCTTCTTCTTCTTCGTCTTCTTCGCCTCTCTCTCTCTTCCCTCTCTTTTCCTGTGCGCCCCCCTCTCCGTACATACAAGGGGTCATACACGTGCATTGCTGTACAAGCCCCCTAACTACTTGAGAGCATTCTAAATACTTCGTTAAAGCCCTCTCGAAATCAAACAGTCTCATTCAAACGAGAAGAGCCAATACTATTTTGATATACAAAGAGTATGACTGACAAACGAAATGTTCAACTGTGTTTTTGTCTTTTGCAGACAAATGCCCGTACGGTCAGATTAATAATATCGCCCATGAATGTAATAAGAACAAATTCTACCAATGTGACAATGGCGTGGCTCGACTTCGAGATTGTGCAGCCGGAACAATATGGAACCAACATCATAAAGTTTGTATTAATGAAGCTGCAGCTGCACCACCGAAACATGCTCCTGTATCCAAGAAATGTGATGCATTTGATGGTCTTGTTGCCGACCCATACAATCGTCGTAACTATAGAAAATGTGTTGGTGGAAGATATTACACCATGCGATGTGCCCCTGGTACTGTTTTTAACCTTGCTATTAAGGCCTGTAAACGCATGACACGAAAACGACGCCGTTACATGTGGTAAATCTAATTAATTTTCGCTAAATTAAATTCCGTTAACACTTTAACAGAAGAAAATATATATTGCATGGAACCTATAGTAATACTAAATTGGGCCTGAAAGCACAAATTGTTCTTAAATTGTTCTAAATAAACTATTGTTTATTTATTTACTGCTGTTGTTATTAAGATATTTGTATTCCATTGATTCCTGATGAGTGGCAGACTATCCAAATGACGAAGAATCCAGTTAATAAAGATTATGCATGCTGCACTAAGATGGCCTGAAGAAGATCAAATAGGACACTTTGATGTGTCTTAATCACAAAAAAAATGATACTTCAGTGCTATAAGGTCGACTATATTTGATTTTCGAGTGGCTTCTTTATGTCCAAAGAGTAGTTTTCTTGGACTATATGCCCTAATCGTGATACGTGTCCATAATTGAACGATGTCCCTGTTTTATGCATTTGGATGAAAGTGACCGAGAAATCGAGAAGGGGGGGGGGGGGGAGGGACGGGTGTAACGTCCACTCACTCGACATAAACAATTGAGGAAGCCAGGGAACTTGAAGAACACACACGATACTACTTCTTGTCCCGGAAAAGCAGAGATCAAGAAAATAACAGCGGCCGACAGGAACTTAATTGCCGGCGAGCGCATTCTCCAACATTCGCTGGTTTTTATTTTAAACATTGTTCTGCGGACGATATAACCAGTACTGCCCAATAACACATGATTAAATACTACCAAATACCAGCACATACAACACTGACATAAATACTTCAAATATGATAAAACAATGAATTCATTCTTTGAATTACAAAGAATACAAGCCAACATCTTACTCACCGAGCCACCATGGTCCCAATACCACATAGAATGGCTCTCTTCAAAAATTTGAATTTGAAATTGAAATTGTTGCCACTTTCTCAACTGACAATAGTGAATTATAGGATTATTCTTTAGCTTGGTAGGACTGTTTATAGATATAATCTATTTTAGGGCTTTATTTTAATATATTTTAAAAAATATAACTTAAAAATATGAAATTGCAAGGTTAATGTACTGTAACAATTCCGACTCCGACACTGTTACATAATAAAGGGGCAGGTGGTGTACGGGTAGGGGCGACTTGTCGTATTAAACTACAGCATATATTAAACTACGCGTATATATATTGCATAAGTAGATTCGGTTTGTTATTGCTTTTAAGGGAAACTCGGACATAATACCCATAATTTCATGCTGTCGTGTAATAATTGTAAGTTGACCGGGCCTTTAAAACATTTAAATGTAGGGACTACTAAGAATGGTATACATCTTATCCATATTTGGACAATAACAGTCGTATTAAACTACAGCATATATTAAACTACGAGTATATATATTGAATAAATAGATAGAGATTCGGTTTGTTTTGCTTTTAACAGTGGGAATGAGCCAGAGTGAAAGAAAAAATGCTGGATTTACTATTTTCGTGCCAGTGGCACAGCTTTTATTTCAGACTCGAATGATTATGAAAAGAAAATACATGTAGATGTTATCAACGGACCGGGTCTTTAATCTGTCCCCGGTATTTTTCAAAAATTAAGTTCATTATCTATTTTTTGTGCATAACGGTTCCCGCCCACTGGGCTTGTCCAAATGCCCATCAGTCCACCCTGCAAATAGGAAACTATCACATGCAAGTCTTAGCAGCCGTATTATTGGAGGGGGATACATCTCTTTGTCAACCAAATATCATGATGGTGAAACATCCCACGTTTAATTCAGCTATCCTGGTGCGAGGTAGGTTGGTATGTTCAATGTTAATTCATTCTCCATTCATAATGTGGACGTATTATGCCGTCGCCAAAGTCTGTGTGTGTGTGTATGTATGTATGTATGTGTGTCTGTGGGTCGCCTATAGGGTGCAATTCTTACTGGATTTTCTTCAAACATTGTATATTTACAGTATTCCTTATACCCAAAGGACGATCCCTATTGTTTTTGGAGCATGGCCGACCACCAGGGGCTGAGCCATGCCCATTTCTGGTATTTGTTTGTTTGTCGTCTACAGGCCACATTGCTTAATGTATCATTATGAAACTTTATATTCTTTTTTTTGTATCCTAAGGCACATCCCTATTGTTTAGGGTGCATGCCCAACCCCCAGGGGTAGAGCTACGCTCATTTTCTTTTAGTATGTCTGTGTGTCGCCTTCAGGCCACAATTCTTAATTGATCATCTTGAAACTTTAAATACTCATTCTTTATACCCTCAGGGTGATCCCTATTGTTTTGGGGTAATGCCCGACCCCCTGGGACACGGTCACACCCCTTTCCGGCACCAACTGTGCACCTTTGCTTGCTGATTTATTTCTCTATTCATATGAAGCTGAGTACATACAGGCACTAGTTTAAACAAATACACGATTAGTCAGACATTTTAATTTTACTTATCGGTATATCGATGATGTTCTATCACTGAATAATCCTAAATTTAGTGATTATGTAGAATTCATATATCCTGATGAGCTTGAAATTAAAAATACTACTGACAGTGACAATTACGCTTCCCATTTGGATCTGCGTCTCGATTTTGACAATTGCCATAGACTAAGTGTTAAATTGTATGATAAACGTGATGACTTTGACTTTCCGATTGTTAACTTTCCATTTATCAGTAGTAACATTCCTGTATCGCCAGCTTATGGGGTGTTTATGTCTGAGCTAAAACGTTACGCGAGAGCTTGTTCTTTTTATTCTGATTTTTTAAGTAGATCGAGACATTTGTCAACTAAGCTTCAACAACAAGGATACTTGCGCACTAAACTTATAAAATCCTTTAAAAAGTTTTATGGCCGTCATATTGACTTGATTGGTAAATATAACATGTCTCTCTCAGCTATTATTCTAGACATATTTAATTGACGCGTATCCTATTTAATATATCTCTGATTATGTCTACTGCGTCGTTAACACTGTTCATCACGTGCATTTTGCATACTGATAGTCCATTGGCCAATCACGCTATTTTACCGAGATTTCGACTAATAGTTTGGTTGCAGCTTTGGCGGGTGTGGCGCCAGGCAGGGTAAGCTTACTCTTCTAGACACCTGTTACCACTGTTTGCCGTGTATTTTGTACACGATGAACAGTCCATTTGCTGATTACACTATTTTGCCTATATCTCTGTTTTGCGTCTACAAGCCACATTTCTTAATGTATCATCTTGAAACTTTGAATACTTATGCTGTGTACCCTACGGAACATCCCTCTCATGCCCAACCCCAAGGGATAGAGCCACGCCCATTTCTATTTGTGTATCATCTACAGGCCACAATTCTTACACGACATGAAAAAATAAATATAAACATGAGCAGTTGTTACAAAAGGTGAAATATCTGAGGTACTTGTGACCTGTCCTTCGCAAGTAATTAAATTTACTACTTGCTGCTGACACTAAAATCAATATGATTATTATGATTCTTCTAAAGAATAATCCATCGCCAAGTTCAAATTGTCATATCAAGAACCCGCTGACCTTTTAAGTACGTATACTAGAATTCAAATTCCACCAAGGTCATTATTATTATATCTAAATCAATAATGTATGTATATATGTATGCGATACTTCATAAGTTTTTATATATTTTATCAACAATTAACTTTTCCCCTTTAAATTGGATGAGTTTTTTGATTCAAATCAGTCGATTTTGAAAGCTCACCAAAGAAGGGTCTCTCTCTCTCTCTCTCTTGTAATTCTGTTAAGAATAAAGTAATGTTGTATCAAGAACGTGTTTTTGTAGTTATGTTATACAGTTGTTTTTTGTTTGTTATTTGTTAAAGGACATACCTCATGGCGATACCTGAGGGGTTGAAATAGTTATTTATAGACTGCTGGCCATCCTATATAATAATACAATAGTTAATTACACGCAGTGATTATAATATACACAATAAAAAAAAACTTGTTTTTCTTTTTTTAATTTCGTCGACTTGGAAATCATCTGCAACACAAAAGAAGATGAATAATCTGTATAGCAATCAAAAATCTATTTATCGGTTGTAAAGGGAGATAACTGCATATTCATTTCCATTCTCTGCGAATTATCGAATATTCGTCGCAGTAATTAAACTAATGTGTTGCTATTTGACAATATTAAATTGTTAATTGATGATAGTGGGTAGTATGTGATAAGTGATTAATAATATTGGGTCAGTTTTTGCTTGTTTTATGTGATATGGGGAGGAAAATGGAACAGCCAGACATCGGTAATCACATTTGAAGTACAATTGCCACGGTCTTTCATATACACATTTGATACACATTTTGCAGTATTATGTTGTAGTATTGGGTAGCTAGTATGTGGTGATATTGGGCGGTATTGGGTAAATCGTCCCGCGGTATATATTGTCTGATACGACATGGTGTATGCATATATTCGGATAGAAGGTCAGATTCCTGTGGTCTTGTCAGGTTAAAATCGTTTCAACAACTACAATATGTAGACATGTTGACTCAATGACCGACCTTTCATGATAAATCTAGTTTTGATTTAGGCAGGTTTTTATGACATCATTACTTTCCTCTCGTCAAATCATTTTCATCTTATTATCATGTAACTTATTATGTTATCGGGGTGGGGTGGGGGGGGGGGCGAATGGTTAGCGTGCGCGCGCTGTATCATATGGTCTGCCATTGAGTCAACTGGCGTGGTTTCGAATCCCCGGTTGTACGTGTCAACCTCGTGGCTTTTCTCCGGGCACTGCTAAAGACCCCTAAGCGCAAACGAATTATTGAAATAAAATTAAACTATATGTTATTCCCGAAATGACCTAGTTTGTGTCGAGTGGACGCGTTAAACCTAATTTCTCCCTCTCTATCTATTATATTATCATCTCTATTGTCATATTTCATAATATGCCTCTTGGAAAAATAGATAAATAAAATCTAGTTATGACATACAAATAATACTAGTTATGACACTTTTGATGAGTATAAAACATGAATAAAAGACTTCCTGACAGACCGTGTACGTTGTATTGTCTTAAGGTCGGGCGTACCCCAGAGTTCAATCTTCGGGCCGTTCTTAGTCATTGTTTAAAACCTTCTAAAAATAAAACAAATAAGTTTATTGACGATATACATATATATATAATACATATATCTCACATCTAAAATATGTAAAAAAAAATTAAAATAAATCGAAAAATACTCATTGAAATATGTAAATAGATAAATACACCGAATCGATTAACCCATCGTTGTAGTCAAATCAGTTAACCCAAGAACACGTCAGCAGGTCGTCCTTTAGTTCCAAGATCGGTAACTCTAAATACTGATCCGGCCTGATCATCTGTAATATTCACATGGCCGGATGTGACGTATAACTCATCAAAGTTCTTGCCACCCCAACAACAGGAAGTAATTTGGCTTGTGGGAAAATTGATTCGGGAAATCTCTTGGCCTGCAAATAAAATGTATCGTAACATTTCACAGTCTGGTTGGAATAAAAATAATAATGAATGGATGAAATGGAGTTTAACGGCCTACTTTTCTGTGCCGACTGGGATAATGCATATAGATATACGCCCATATTTAGCCCGGACAGCAATTTGATTCTATCTATAAAGGAAGTTTTTTTTTTACTTTATACGCTCACATAAGCGTGTATATGGGGTCTCGGTATTTGTCCCAGCATGTCTTTGATCGACTCACAAATAACCCTCGAATCCCCTCCCCTCAACAAACATTCACTTATCTTGATAGAATAATCTGAGCACTCCTTCTGTGCAGGAATTAGATCACGTTTATGGTGTGCACTTCGGAAGAAGGGATTGCTATAGAAACTAGCAGCACCAGCTGGACTGTTTACTTTTGTTAGGGGGGGGGGGGGGGTAGCGTGTGCGTTGCATTATAAGGTCTGTCATTGAGTCAACTTGATTGGTTTCGATTCCCGAGTTGTAAGTGACAAAGAGTAGGGTTGCCTTCAAATCCCGTGGGTTTTCCCCGCGTCCCCCGGTTTCCTCCCACTACTAAAGATCTGTACGTGCATGTTTGTCCCGAAATGACCTAGTTTATGTGGTGTGAACGGTAACCTCCATTTCTCGCTTTCTCTTGTTTTGTTTAAGATACTGTAGATTATAACTATCAGCGCCAGTTGCCATGTCAGACAAAACTAGAGGGTAATATACATGTTGTATGTAAGAAAATAATAACCTACCAGTTTCTGGATCATAGCGTATTATGCAGCTTCCATCATAAAATGCACACCATATTTTGTCATCTACATCTGACGTCATACCATCGGGGTAACCCAAAGTTTTAATGGTGTCTTCTGGGTATTTTACCAAAACTTGTTTGTTTGCTAAAAAAAACCTCAATATATCAGCAATATTTGACTACACATCTTTATTCTGGTGTGGTTGTCTAATGTCTAAGGTGTGCGCTTTAGATCATAAGGTATGTCATGAATGACGTGGTGTCGATTCCCATCTTGTAAGTGACAAGGAATAGGGTCGCTTGTTCAAACTCGTCGTTTTTCTCCGGGTACTCCGGTTTCCCGAAATGCATAAGACTGACCTAGGGTAAAGATGGGCTTAGGACATACAATGGTCTAACAGGATCATATTGTCCGGACATCCGACGTTAACGAAATTCAGTTGACAAGGGTTCTCAGATAATTCTCTCAACCAAACTACTTGCTGCTGTTTCTGCACTACTGATAGGTGACCTTCCCGGTCAACACCCAGAGGTATCCCAATAAAAGCTCAAGGTCATGCTTGCGACCGTGTCGGGCGTCATGTATTAAAAAGTGTCAGTGTGCAAAGAATTGAATTTGTGTTCATATCGGAACACTTACTCATGTTGCCAGTTTCAAGATCGAAATCAAAACTCCAGATTTCTCGTGGCATGGTATCAACATAAAACATCTTTGTATTATTATGCGTCCAAGCTAAACCATTTGATATCGTGATTTTATCTAGATGACGATTCACCTTCAAATCTTTTTCTAGAGTGTAAAGCGATGCGACTTCCATTTCCGGAAAGACAGGCTTCTCCATGTATCCCATCGTACCTGTTATAACGAAAGTAGAATAATAAATTTTAGTCCAAATCAGTTCCTTTAGATATTTATATTGTAAAGCTGTAAGTTGACTGAAAAGACTATTTCCGTGTCCAGTTTCCATTCACATTACCATTTTGTTTAGAATTGACATTTTATGACAGGTTTCGATGAATAGAAAATTCACGATTTAGTGGCGGGAATATATCAAGCACGATGGATAGAAGTTACTTCCAATTTATGTATCTCAAAATGTTCATAGTCATGTTCATAAAGCAATGACAGTATCTTCATTATGCGGATACAGTGCTATGAAGAGGAGATAGAAGACAAGGGCTTTCAGTTTTAGAAAATCATCCTGTCAATAGTTTGTCTGTCATATCAATAGACCCATAAGATCGAGCTATACGGGAGAGGAAATGGGATGATTTTGGTTCCAAAAGTTTAAGGTCGGTCGGTTAAACACAGGCATTTTGTTTTTGTCAGGGGAGGGTAGGGGTTATGTAGGGGTCTAATCGATACAGAGACCTTAAACCACCAGCACACTAGAGGAAATATAAACCTATGATAGTTACCTGCCCACAAACGACCGGATGCATCACATTTACCATCATTAAATCTATTTCTCGGAAATATAGAGGAAATATAAACCTATGATAGTTACCTGCCCACAAACGACCGGATGCATCACATTTACCATCATTAAATCTATTTCTCGTTCCTTGATCTACACTAGCCAGTACGGTACGGACTCCACTCTCCCAATCCAAATGGGATAAATTTAAACCATCGCCAATTACGTACCCACCACTCTTCCGTGGTACTATTAAAGTCGTAGGGACGTCTGTAAAAAAATTATTCTATGTACGTTCGTACTTTGTCACAATTATTCATGTATTGGTATATAAGAGAAGTGGTGTCGTATGTTCTAGAATGAGTATTGGCATGATGTCACGTGTTCGACACATCTCACGCCAAATGACGCCCTCCTGGTAATGACATCTGAAATATAAGTCCCAACTGAACTTGACGGGTGTGTACATGACGGTCTTACTAGTACACCCGTGATTTGCTTCCTAATCTCTTAACTTTTGAACAACTCGGCCCGACCCCACCCAGCTCAGCTACATAAAAAAATAATGCCTTGCATCAATGAAATTACATCACAACGTGATCCTAATACATCAGTATAAAAATAATTTTTCTGTTTATAAAGCTCAATTTGTATGTATGCATATGTAATTTAGAGACGATGGTGGCAGATTTCCGTACCAGAAACCTGGCAAACCCCCTCCTGCAATAATTCCTGGATCCGTCCCTGAATATCTAATAATTTTCTGGGTTATTTGCCCGTCATCTATCTTAGTATTATTGTTGCGTTGCATGGTATCCTTCTTTGTATTTCTAAGGCAATACCTTTCCACAATGTCGCATTATATCTACCTTTGTATATATGTTACAGCTTACCATAGTACCACTTGTTATTTATAGGTGTATTAATTATTTCATGCAGTAGCAGAACAGTAAGACGTTTCGCCCCATTTCGTTTCAAATCCCTGGTTGTACGTGGCAAGGAGTAGGATCGCCTGTCCAACCTCGTGGGTTTTCTCCGGGTACTCCAGTTTCATCCCACTGCTAAAACCCCCTACGCGCAAGCGAATTATTGAAATAAAATTAAAACCATATGTTAGTCCAGAAATGACCTAGTTTATGTCGAGTGGACTTTAAACCCCATCTCTCTCTCTCTCTCTCACCCCATTTCATTTTTCATTTCATATTTGTGTTGCCGTATTTTTGTTACGGTAGCTTCCCATAGTAAAGCATGTTATGTATTTTTGGTGTATTAGCTTACCATAGTGTCGCATCTCATCTATCTTCGTTAAGGTATTATATCGGTGAAGGTTTCCTGCCTGAAGGTCGACATACAGTAGAGTCTGGGTCTCTGGGTCCCAGTGTGGTCCCTCGCCAACAGTTGTCGCAACATTCTTGATGAACGTTTCCACCTTGTAAGGCATTTTATGGATTGCTGCAGACGCTAAAAAACAATATCGGGATTTGTGATAAATAGAGTAGAATCTGAATCGATGAATGAAATGAGGTTTATGTCGTTTCTTTCTGTGCCAACCTGAATGATAAAAACTGGTATACTTTTCATAGAATCACACCCGCCAAATGATTGTTCTTATCAGAAAGTCTGTCCGACATCAGTGACCGTGGGAGGTCAGGCTAAAACTGCTTTAACACAACCTGTCCAAATTGAACATCTAGACAGAGAGAGAGAGAGAGGGTTTAACGTCCACACGACACAACTAGGTCATTTCGGGACCAACACATGGTTTAATTTTATTTCAATAATTTGCTAGCGCGTAAGGGTCTTTAGCAGTGGCAGGAAATCGGAGTGCCCGGAGGAAACCCACGAGGCTGAGAAGGCGCCCCCATCTCAATGTTAACTACGCTCACACCAAAGATCGAAACCACAGCCGTAAGCCAGAGGTGACTGGCCAGCTAGAGGTCGAAGCGCGGCAATCTAGTCCACTAGGCCATCCAAACCCCCCACATCTACACATACTTTGTTTGTCGACAGCAGGGGGGTTGTATGAACGAATGGTTAGCACGTGACATGATTTCGAATCCCTGGTTGTACGTGACAGGGAGTAGGGTCGCCTTCCACTTCGTCGGTTCTCTTCGGATCCCCCCACTGCTAAAGACCCCTACGCACAAGTGAATTATTGAAATAAAATTAAACCATATGCTAATCCCAGATGCCTTAGTTCAACTGTGATAATGAAACTTGCATAGGAAGGACATTTGACAGAATTGCAACTATCAAGGTTTCGTTTACGTCAACTCCAAAGTGAAAAAACGGGGCCTTTGTCGTTCCATTCGAACGCCTGTGCCACTGGAATATTCCAGGGCCTTTCTCGGTTAAAGTCCGGATAGAACACTCGACCTTCTAGTCGTGCGCCATTCACAATACAAATAACCAGCCATATTCAATACTTACTGGAAGCTATTGAAATAATTACTCTTTCGCGAGTATCTTATAAAACATCTCATGTTTGTACTTTTTCGTTGATAATTCAAAATATCAAAAAATACACCGAGAGATTGTGTTCCGTCTCCACACAAAAAATAAAATGTTTCTTGATTTCGACAAACCTACCTTCTCACGACGTATTCAGCTCCGGAATGAACTCATATTATCTCGACCTGTAAAGTTATTTCACCCTCGACTCCTTAATTTAGCCCGGTTGTTGGGTTTATTGATATAGTAATGTTATAGTCAAGGTCAGGGTACATATATTTTAACAAAACATTCTGACATTATCTTTGTAATCAGGGGCCTAGTTTCACTATTTCATTTGTAACAAGGTTATACGCGTGCCACGTCCTGTTCGGGTATTTTATTATCGTCTGAAATTAAAAGAAACAGGGGTTAACGACCTACTGCACTGCTCCAACTGGGCTGATGAACACGTCAATGGTTAGTTTACGTATAAGCAGTGTGTACACGGGACTGGACTTTTCGTTTCGTCCGAACCACTAAATAACTACATAATATGTTATGACAGCGACGCTATGACTCATTCTTCTATCGAATTCAAGCTGCGTACGTTATTTTACGTTTACACGGGACCTCCACTTTTCTTTCGGTCCGAACGACTATATGCTGTTCATTGCCCATCTGCCCTGCATAATTGGCAAGTAGAAAACCAAGAGAATCGCGATGAACTTTCTCGGCTAGCACCTGGGGCGAACATACGACCTCCTGGTTAGTGAGCCAATCTCTTTCTCGCTGAGCCATCGCGGCTCCTATTGTTAACAGGAAAGGGGACAATTATATACATATAAAACAGTAATATGTTATATAACTATGACGTCAAGAGCCAAGAAAGACGATTTAAAACTCCAGAAGCTGTATCACGCTGGCTATATTTTTTCTAAGTCCGCACGCACTAGATCAACTAAAACAGCCGTTGCGATGTAATAAAGCTGATAATGCTTAGAGTCCACTATGACCTTTCCAAGGTTTAATGTAATCGCCCTGATGGGGTTTGCTTATGAGGTTTTAATTTAATGAGATTGTTCCTCGAGTGAACCCAACTGGGAGCGATCAGTCACCCCTAGATGTTCAGTCATATAACTTTTAGCTTGTGGCCAACCATACAGCTGGCTTCAGATAGTCAATCTAACAATTATGAGCGGATTGTCACTCGTACAACTTTGAGATGGTGCTCAATCATACAATTGGGAACAGTTAGTCTAACAAGTATGAGCGGGTGGTCAAGCATACAACTTAGAGCTGGTGGCCACTCATATAACTGGGAGCTGATAAGTATAACAATTAGGAGCGGGTGGCCTCTCATACACATGGGATGAGGTAGTCAGTCTAACAATAAAGAAATGGTAGTCACCAGTACATCTGGACGCAAAATCTACAGGGACGCTTGGACTTACACTTCAGGTGCCGAATCGATTGGGTAGAATATAACACACCAAAGCGCCGGGCTTCCTCTTGTGAACACGTTAATATAAAGTAGATCAAGTAGTATTTAGGGACAATAAAGATTGGACGATAAAATAAATAAAACTGAAACATAAGATTTTGTGGAACAGCCACAATGTTGACAGTCTTACTGTTCGATATTATATACCCTACTTTAGTCAATCCAAACATATGATAATATAAACAGCTTATGTTTCTCGTGAGTTTTATGCCTATGTCAGCGAAAGCGTGACATTGGTATAACTGGGATTAATTGACTACTCCTCTAAACATTACCTCATTTCCGAACTACACAATGTTATTGTCCCTGTCACCGAGACCTTGCAAGGCAGGTCAGAGACTTCACATAGTCGCTGAATTTTTCAAGGTGACATTACGATGTAGATTAGTAAAATACCAGCCAACGCGGTGGCACAAAAACCAGGAAGTTCTGGGTTCGATCTCTTTGTTGGTCGAGAGGGTTCCTCGGGCATGATGTCTCCTTGTGATGGTGGAGGACAGAGGAGCTGGCAGGAAACAGTCGTTCGGTAGGATAAAAATCGAAATACACGTCTGTGACCACGTAAACGAGTATATCTACTGTGTTTGTATTCGATTTTCTTTACTGAAAAAGAATAGCAATTAAGATAAATACACCTGACAAAATAAAAATTTGCCCATCTTAAACACCCACCTTTGTATTGAAAGCAAACCCGTCCACAACTAAAGATACCTCCAAATGATATATTGTTTTAAGGACAGGACTATATGTACCAATTTGTATGCACATGAAAGCTATTCTATGCTATGTATACATTACATAAACGAAATAATATATGCCTTGGCAAACAAACATTGGGTTTAAGATTTCTTATTATTATGCAAGATCAGGGCAACTAAATATTGAGATATAACCGGCTTGAGAAGTCGTGAATATTCACTTATCTCATACAGATATTTCGCTAATTGTGGCTACACATATTAGTAAAGATGTACGTAGCTCGATGTTGTCTGGAAAGGGGCGAATATGGGTTACTCGGAGACCTATAAAGAAGAAGAAGGCCATTTTTAGTCTTAATCAAAGTCGCTTGTGATGAACTGGTAAGATTACAACAAAACCAATCTGCGCATAAATTGAGATTTACATCTACTCATGAAGGGACCATTTACAGATAGTTTTCAAAACTAGGAGAGAATCCCCAACCCCTTTGTGTGCAGGCCACTCGCATGGCAATGTGTAGGGGTCTGGATACATTTGAACAGGTCTATCCTACAGAATATTTGGTATAGCTAATTTTAAAGACGCATACATGCCATGTGATTTGCTGTTGGGGGGTACATTGTACGAACAGTGACGATATACTAGCGAGACAGGGACCGGACCCTTGGGACATTTGAGCTGGTCTACTTTACAATAAAGTTGGCATAGCTAATTTTAAAGACGTATACAGACCATGCACTTTGCTGTTTGGGGCAGGTTGTCTTAACAGGGCCACTACAGGGGACTGGGGGCATTTGATTAGGTTTCATCGTAATAGCCAGGTGCGTGTCCGTGCCAGACGCTCCTTCCTGCACCCTTTTTTTATGATAAACAGTAACTACTATAAGCACATCCTGTTTATTGAGCCAGTGTCATACTAGCAGTGTTTCGTGTCAACGCCACTGTTTTTACCGTAACAGATCGTAATAATTTGTCGAACAAGAGAAATGTTATGAACAGACCCTTTAAATTTCATATGGTACCGAGTCCCCTCTGCATACAGCCCGGTCTTCCTATACGCACACTGATACGTTAATGAGGTATATCAATACATCAGACTGATATAGAATAACACGTTATTAATTATATGGTTGTAATTTTGTTATTTACTACAGTACAATTACAGTTAAATAGAATGTGCTATGTATTATTTTTAAAAAAGACCCATCGATATAGGTTACGGAAGATTTGATAAAGGGCTGACAGTTCTAACTATAATAGTCAAAATCTAGATAATGTAAAGGGAATATGTTAATGATTTCAGTCAAATTGACCAACTCTGAACCGACGTATTCGCCATAGAAATTTAAGCATAGCCTCGATCATCATTACTAAAGTTGGTACGATAAATAACAGAGTGTCGATTATACATTTCTTGATTAAATCTTCAGATTCAAATCCACTGACACATGAGATGGCATCAAGAGTTTATTAAGGTCTTTTCGGGTTAATAAATGTCTTATTAATAGTTTATATCACATTTCAGACCCAAATAAAGGTCTGCAATAGGCAGGTATAGCTCTTGCATAATGTATGTTTAACGTCCTTAAGATCATATTGGCATCTTCCTGATTAGATAAATATGAAGTCTTTTACCGGAAACTTAAGCTTTTGGCAAGGTCCTGATTAGGTAAATCGGAATATTAAAAAAGCGACATACATTTTTTAACTTCTAATGTAAAAGTTGTGTGCATTTAATAGCGACGTTCCTAGAGATTAACCACGGCTCATTTTTTAATACGGTCGGAAGGCCGGTGTTCAATTAAAGGAATTAATGGTTATTTTAAATTCATTTGACGATGATTATGCCCCTTTAACACGGCGGTCATCGAACTAGACTAAATCAGGTTGAACTAATCGACCAAAAAACAGAATCATATCTGTTGAGTTGTCTTTGATGTAAAATAAGAATGGGTGATCGGCCGTAAAACTCGGTGGTAACATCTTTGTGGAGATGGCTACTGCTCCAGCAGCTGCCGCCTCACTTCCTTCTTCGTTTACGACAATAAATGTCTTGTGGAAAACATCAGAAACAAAGAGGTTTCTGGTGCCATCGATCTTTGATAAGTCCGCCCTCCCCGCAATAAAAGCTTCTTCGATTCCTATCGATGTCAGGCTGTCAACCAATGTCATAGATGACTCAATGGTAAAGCGTGGTATGCGAATCTCAACTTCGTCAACTGACATTTCAGTCTGGAGTTTGGATAAAGCTGCTGAATCGAGCTTCGCCTCTAAGTCTTTTAGCCCGTCCATTACTTGTGGAAGGACTATAAGCATGCTTAGGTCTTTGTTTTGATACGGGATTTCTAGTATCTGACAATTTAGGGTGGCTGAGTAACCAAAGTTGAATTTCGCTTCTTTCCTCATAAAATTGACCTCCAATGACTCATTCTCATTCAAATGAAACGAATCTTTTATCGTAGTAGCCCTATCAAATTTGACATCCCAATCGCCTTTAAAGTAGATGGCGTTTACCAGCACCAGGGCAGTATCAGGCGACAGCGACCCTTGCGGAATCAGCTCTTGTATTTTCCCCTTTGTTTCCCCTGCCACCCATTGATTAATTGTTGATCGCCCGGCCTCGGCATCATCGTCAAACCTCAAAGTTACGGCTTCGGCGTTGAAGTTACTTTTACAGCTCTGCTTGAAGTCCTCTAAAACAGTTCCCACGGATTGGAGATAAAGCCTGTTGGCAATATTAAAATATTTTAAAGGGGCTTTCTTGATGAATTGTTGGTAAGCTTCTCGGGTGCCTCCATCCAAACCATCCAATTTTAAGGCGCACGCCAATTGTTGTTTGGTACTGCCCGCAGCTCCTAAATATGTCATTGAGAGTATACTATGAAGACAGAATGGTGATATAAAAACATTTTGAGGACATTTTGGAGACGTAACCACCGACTTGTACAAATTTAATCCAAAATCGTTGCTGGCCGTGGACAGAGACCCGACAACACCTGCCATTATTCTGAAAGAAACAAAAACAGTTTATACAGTCATTGGTTTCTTTCCTAACCCAATGTCTGATGAATTACATGTATCAATAAAATGAAATGATAACCAAGATTAAGGAAGGTGAGCATATGCAGTGGGATATGAAGGCAAGTTTTCCCTTATTCTTCGACCATTTACAATTGTCAACATGTACACAGAGCCTCTGCATTTCGTCCTCGGTGCAACCAAGCCAAAAAATCGTTAGGAAACAAGAATCGAACATATATGCAGAAAAGTAAAAGGTTGACCCCCACCCCCGCCATTTTATTTCAGGTCCATGATACTTTAAGATATTGTATAATAAACATTTAGATTAAAATTACATGTATTGAAGACATATGTACGTGTTATTGGGGATGGGGGTTACTGCGTGTGCGTTGTATCACATGGTCTGTCATTGAGTCCACTAATCGACATCGTGCGTTTTCTCCGGGTCCTCCCACTGCTAAAGGCCCCTACGCACAAGCAATTCATTGAAATAAAATTGAGCTATATGGTACCCCCGCCCCTCCCTGAATGACTTACTTTTTGTTAAGTGGACTTTAAACCCTTTTTTTTTCTCTCTCTCATAATATGTTATCAGATATGATTTTAAGCGCAGGAAAGTAAAAGGTTGAACACCCGTTTCAATTCATGTCGCTGATACCTACGATAATGCAGATTAAAGATACATTATGGAATATTAGAAAAAGAGCTGACAGTTCTCACTATAATAGTTAAACACTAGATAATGTAAAGGCAATCTGCCGAAAATTTCAATCAAATTGATACACTCTGAACCGAGAATTTGGTGATTTAAATTTCGGCCTATAGCCTCGGTCGTCATTACTAAAGTTGGTACGATAAAAAAAAGACATATAGTCTCGAATATCCATTTCGCTGATTAAATCATGAATGGAAATTTGGCAGCAAATCGGATCCTAATCCATTAAATATCGTAGACAAACGATGAAATTTAGAGTTGATTATGGTCTGGATATCTCTGATTAATGTCTAATTAACAATTTAGATAAGATTTCAGGCCTAAAGAAAGACCCATATAATGGGGCTAATGGAACTAAAAAATATTTAGATAAGATTTCAGGCCTAAAGAAAGACCCATATGATGGGGCTAATGGAACCAAAAAATATACCAAAGAAAAAAAGTCTAGTTAGAGGAGCTAAACCTGTAAGCCAATATTTTTATAATACTCGAAATTTAAAAGTCTAGTTAAAATTCAATATTGGTCCATTCAATCCATAGTGATGTTGGTATCTTGCTGTAAATCTATGGGAACATAACATCCAATGTCAAAGACACCATGGAATTTTTAGAATCAGTACACGATTCGTGCATTCTATGGTTTCGGACTTTCGGTTGCTATTTGTAATGAACAAAGAAAATATATCCTACAAGGCAATGCGGAAGTGATTTTAGTAGTGACTAATCACAAAAGCCACCATGATAATAAAAAAAAACGTTTAGAATGGACTAAGCATGAACAAACTACTGCCATGAAATTTAACCTAACACAATTTGTTTTATAAATCGAATACATATCATTTACATACACTCATATTACATGTACATTAATACGTCCTTAGACCCATGTATGTCTTTTTTAAGGTTCTAAAGAATAGACCCATACGCCCTTTGATATTTACATAGTTATTTCCTAAATTATAATACTATTTTTGACAGATTTTGTGACACGGCATTTGTCCACCATATTGCACTATAACATCCTCGATTCCCGGACGTCCTTGTTAGTGAGCCAGTGCCTTACTAGATCACGGACCTACAATGAAGGTTATTTGTTAATCAATGACCGGCCCTACTTGAAACCTAGACAAGGTCCTAGATGACATACATACATATACACACACATGTATGGCCTAGAAATGAGATTACATATCTCTACTTAGGTTAAAGGGAATGAAATGAAATGATGTTTAACGTCCTGCTGTTTTGTAGCTCTAACAATATTTGAGATCTAGAAATTGATACGAATGGGTCCCATCGCATATAATATTTAATGTACCATGAACGTATAAGCTGATTTACATTGAATCGTTTCCGTTGTAACTTCAAATCAGTAATACACCTCAATCGAATGGCAATTTCTAGCGTCTGATTATTCCATGCTCGCCGGTAAAGAATATGAGGTCCCCGGTTGACAACGTCCACTCGACACAAACTAGGTCATTTCGGGACTAACACAATTTTATTTAGATAACTCGCATGCGCGTAGGGGTGTGTAGCTGTGGGAGGAAACCGGGGGACAAACGAACCTACTCCTTGTCACGTATAACCAGGGGTTCGAAACCACGCCAGATGATTCAATGACAGGCTTTATGATACAGCACGCGCGTGCTAATCATTCGCCCCCCCCCACAACTTTTGTATATTGTCCATGGTTTAATCCACTTAGTCGTGCAAGTCAAGAGTCATTAAGTTTGTGGATGTGCAGGTATGTGGGGGACAACCCCTACTTATAGGGAGACAGAGAGACAGCTTTCGTTTAACGTCCACTCGATACAAATTAGGTCATTTGGGACTAACACGATTCAATTTCATTTCAATAATTCGCGACTAACATGTGGTTGAATTGTGTTTCAAAAATTGGCTTGGACGCAGGTTGGGCGGAAACCTGAAGAAAGGCACGAGGTTGAAACTATAATAACACACGCTATATTATGACATAAAAAACTCCATGCATAACAATTTGTCTGTAAGGCATTTGATGATAGGAAATACAACTTTATGGATAACATTCACCAGCAAATTTTAATAGTTCAACGTTTCAACAAGTATCCTCTTAGACGGATCAATGTCGGGCAAAGATGACGCCGTTTTTAGTCAAGGATAACTAACTAACTATACTTTTAAAACCACACTTTTGACAAAAAAAAACCCCATTGAATTTATTGTATTAATTATTATGGATACCAATGGACATCATTGTCGACAATCTTGGATTTCTGTATGAACCAAGGATTTCAGTGAAATAAAAAGTAGAAATATAGATCCATTGACCTGAAACACCTGTGACTGGAAAGCAACATTATAACCATATCACAATCCAAACTAGAATTATAGCAATTTACGTAATTGGATTTAAGTGCTCATAAAATACACTGAGCGCCATAGAAAACGCATCACTTAGTTTTTCGTATAACAAAATGATCCTGTAAACATATCTTATTTATTTTGCTTCTTATTGTGAACAATATTCAAATGGGAACACATCAATAACAACACATTTGTACACTTATGGATGTTTAATCTGTAATCAACGGTACAAAGTGAGAGGGGTCAAAACCAAAAGTACGACAAAGATGGTTTTTCTATGGCGCTCAGTATATCTACTGTTAATTCTATGACCTAATCTTAATTATCATAAGTTGCAAAAAGAAAATCAATGGGTAAAAACAACTCCTAGTAATAATGTTTTAGCTATTCTGGCAGCAATTTTGGATTTGTGGCCAGCATCTTGGATTTAAAGGGACAATCCCGTTTTAAACAGAGCCTCAAAAATGAAAGTCAGAGTAGGTATGAAATTTAAGCGCCAAATTATCGAAGAATGGTGTATTTACCTTGTCTCAAAATTTCAGCTCAAAATATTGAGTTGTTTGGGCGTGAATGTCACAATTGCTTATCCGGACACGTAACCCTTTTAAGAATTCGGATCTATTTTTTAGTTGATGACTTGATAATCAACTCACGTTTATTGGGAGGTCTATATAGTGAATGACCCATAAACTGTACTTGATATCGAAAGGTAAATTTCACGTACACATTATTTTTATGAAATAAAAGTCTGGTTTTACGTAGACACCGTAGAATACAGCTTGGGACACTGGTTTCCTTTCCAGATGAAGATTGACGGGTTTAAGTTGTTTGAAACGTATCACAAATACTGAGTTAGTTTCTCTGCCCTTAGGTAGGGGATTTTACGCGATTTGAACACAAAATTAAACAGTTTTATTCTCAAAAAAATTATCGGGATTAGCCCTTTAAGGCAAATTTCAGGATGGCCCACAAGCTTATTTGAAAGAGTATGTTCCAGAATGTATAAATCCACTGAGAAAACCTTAACTAAAAACGACGCTATTTTTCCTGGCTTGGACCTGTCTATCTTATCGTTATAAACACAAGGTAAACGATAATATGACAAATAGCTGGGAGTGAGAATTTATCTATAAAAAGCACAAAGGCAGTACATTACAAGTTATGATTACAAGCTCAAGGTTGACAAAATCTTAAATATACATTATGTAAGATTTAGATAAAGAGCTAGCCATTCTTACTATAATAGTTCAAAGAATGATCATTCAAAATAAATATATTGAAAATGTCATATAAAGATTTTAACCTTTGAAGGTTTGGTAAGATGTGTGCATTAATTTAAACCACCGAACTGGTTGTTTGGAGCTAAGCCCCGCTTCTCCATTTTAAATTAAATTTAAATAATGGTTGAACTGTTCTAATCTACTCAATATCAGAGATATTCGATAGCATCAAGAGTTGATTATGGTCTTGTCATGTAAATAAATGTCAAATTATTAGTTATATAAGATTTCAGGCCTAAAGAAAGACCTGCTCAATATCACTCTTGCTGTAACTGAATAATATATCCCAATCTTTATTGTGGTCAACAAAGTGTATTATTTTACAATATTCCAATTAATTAACGATACAAATTTCATCTTAACACGTCTAAATCAAAAAATTGGAAAAATTCAACTTAATGATTTGAAAAGCCTAACGTAAACCTTTTCAAATGTGACCCCCATGGACAAGCAAAATAGGATGTAATGGATAATTTACACAACAAGTAGGACACTTAAACATCAAGTACTTAGAATAAGGCTATTATTTATTTTCTCTAGCTGCCAAGCCAGCAAGGGTGTTATTGTCCCTTTTAGACAAGATAGGTGGACAGGTGGGTCCAGTCCGGCAATGTATACGATCGTTGCAGATATCTGATAGATACAATTAACACAATATATAATAGCATGTCACGCTATTCATACCAGTGCTCTCACTGATATCATCCAATGGTTTTTATTTAACTTTATGTTAAACAAGGTTTCAATACTTACATATTATACTGTTATATCCTAAGCTTGTTTCTTAAAAAAATATTCTATATCCTATATGGCTCACCCGTTAATTACTAACGACAGGAATAATTGAGAATTGTTGTGCAGTTTTAATCAATAAACGACCCACGTTACTTCACTATAAATTTACAACATGACATTTATAATATTGGAGGTAGTAAATGGCCGTAAAACAGACTACTTGAGATCAATTCTATAACCCGTTGGTTCGGGAGTTGCCTGTCATTTTTATTGATACTTATAGCCCTTGTGAATGGGTGTAGTCCCCTAGACGATATGTTATGTGTAATGTTATCAGTTATGAAAAGGCGTAGTAATCAAGCAAGGTTGTGCGTCTGAGTGGTTGAACGCGTGCGGGTTCGATCACAAGGTGTAGGATCGCCTAGTTGTATAACATCATCAGGCATCGAATTATTGCAATACAACTGAAACTTATATTAGTCCTAAAATGACCTACTCTGTGTCGAGTAAATGATACAGAAAGATATCAAGAAAAGTGTAAAATAATATAAACATAGAATTTAAGAAATGAATAATATAGATTAGCATTATTCAATTCGATCGACATTTAACTTCCCGCGCCTGTTGCTTGGATCATTGTGATTCCAATATGGCTTCGATGACGTCATTCGCGCTTCCTGAGTAGTGTAGTAGTATTGTAATTGTTACATACGTAAATGGCCAATTACTTTCTTCAAGTAAGAAATTAAATTGATTGTAGTAAGTATATCAACATAGAAATTTCTAGTTAAAGAGTTAGAATTATGTCGCATATTCCGCTCCATACTAGACAACAACATGAGTAACGTTATTCCAGGGCGTGGTCAAATAGTTACAAATAAAAACAGAAAAACAACTTTAATAAGCAAAGCATGTAAAATAAATGACGTATACAATACTTTACACCAGAAATAAACAAATTATATGATACTCCACACAGAACATGATACCACTTTTCAGAAAGTAGAGTGTGTAAAAAAAATATAAAGGAATTGAACTGAGTGAAACAGAACATCTAATACGACATATACTATCCGATAATATAAAATCAGAATATCGCGAGAAAGCTATGCTCTTAATACGTTTTTCGCTAACCAGAGACAAATAGAAAACCCTCTTGACGACCTACAAATGTAGTACCCCATGACGTATTTATCGAAGATCCAATTTTTCAATTGAAGAAGTTAGTTATTATCCTTAAATATTAACAAGGCTACAGGTCCCGATCATGCGAACAATCGTATACTCAAATCATGTTTTAAAACCTTATCTAAACCCCTATCTATTCTGTTTAATATATTATTACAATTCTATACCTTTCCAAATATTTGGAAGCTTGCCAATGTATTCCCGTCTATAAGAAAGGTGATATATATGACGCGTGCAATTATAGGCCAATTTCACTTCTAAGTTGTCTTGGCAAAGTTTTTGAAAAATGTCTTCATAAATACTTAAATAATTTTTTACTGGAAAATGAAAATATTTCCCATTTTCAGTCTGGATTTAAACAAAACGATTCTACTATATACAAATTAATTGAAATCAATGATTATATTGCTAAGGCTATGGACGAAGGACATGAAATTAAAGCTGTATTCTGTGACGTAAGTCGCACATTTGACCGAGTCTGGCACAAAGCCTTACTAAATAAATTACACGCTGTAGGGATTAGAATTATCTCTCAAACAGGCAACAAGTTGTAGTTATCAAAAACGAAACATCTAAAATGAAAACAGTGGAAGCAGGTGTTCCCCAAGGCTCTGTCCTAAGCCCAACATTGTTTCTTATTTACATTAACGACGTCATCAAGAACATAAACTCCCATATCAGACTGTTTTCGGACGATACGTCCCTGTATGTCATTATTGCAAGGACCTTGTTTTATGCCAAACCAGTCTTAATGATGACCTCTCTAAGATAGCCACCTTTAACAATACCGACATAATAGATACAGCTGACCATATAAACATCTTGGGCTAATATTCAATTCCTCAGGAGAGTGGACCGTTCATATCAATTCTATAATTACTAATGTAGGTAAACTTGTGGATGTTCTCAGAAGTTTCAAATATAAATTGTCAAGGAAATCACTAGTAACTATATACAAATCCTTCATTCTCCCTATATTTGATTATGCTGATGTAATTTATGATAACTGAAGTAAAACTGACAGTGAAAAACTTGGAAATATCCACCTTGATGCCCTTAGAACTATCACGGGTGTGGTTAGAGGTACATCCCACAAAATTCTATACACGGAGTCAGGACCCACTTGTTTGAAACAACGAAGATATAGACATAGGTTAACCATATTTTACAAACTAGTAAACAAACTGGCGCCCCCAAACTTATGTCATCTTGTCCCACCAAAAATATCCGACATTAATCAATATTTTCTGCGCGATACCAACTCTCTAAGATCTGTTCATTGTTACACGGAAACCTATAAATCTTCCTTTGTACCACTAACAGTTCGCGATTGGAATGACCTACCTGCTAATGTTAAAGATTCCTCTTCACTTAAAACATTTAAACATCATAAACAAGCCCCCTCGTATTTCTACTTTGGCAATCGCTCAGTAAATGTCGTTCATACACAACTTAGACATGGTAAAAGCACACTAAATTATCATAAATTTCTAATGCATGTCTCCGAAAATCATTCATGTAACTGTGGCTACGACATGGAAAATACAGAGCATTTTGTCCATTGTACAAGGAAAAACCCGTACCATTGATAATCTCCCCTACCATTTCCACAATTTTTCAGCAATTCTTGACGGAAACCCGAACGTGAATGAGTGTGAGAACCAGGCCTGTTTTGAAATTGTTCATTCGTATATAAGTGCTACAAAACGATTTAAACTGATAAAGTACTGATCAAATTGACTTAAACGCTTACTCTACCCAGCCCGATTATGAGGATGTTGACACACGATGTACATTCAAATGCCAGTATGACACAATATTATACATGTAGATGTACTTATTTTCACGCATTGTATTATAATTTCCATGCAATTTAGACATGCCATGTTTTGTTTTATTATTTTGGAGACGGATTAATATAAGCCTTATAGCTTGTTTCCGAATCCATATAATTTAATATGTCAATGTATTGTCAATATGTCATTATATATATTAAATAAACAATTCGACTTAATGAAACAAATTATCTACCCCCACCCCCTTTACTTACTGCCGAAATGAAATAAATGGTATTTAACGTACTTCTATTCTGTTTCAACCGGGCTAATGAAGAATGGCATACGCCATGCAGTAGTGTGCTACGAGGAAAATTTTGCCCGGAGAGCGGCGCTATGACCTATTGTTATTTCAAATTCTAACTGTCAAAGGTTCCAAGTTAGTCATACTTTGTGACACGGTGGATAAGTGGACAAAACGCTGGCTAGCTATCCTGGTGTTTGTGCGTTCGAATTGTCCGAGAAAGTTCATCGGGATTTTCGAACGTGGTTTCCACTTGTCAGTGGAGCAGGACTGATAACATGGCAAGTTAGATATGTGCATAAGCCAATAACACCAGGATAAACTCTAGAAATGGCCATTCACAGGCATCGCTGGGCGCCCGGTTGGAGCGAAACCCTCCGGTCTCCATCTATGTAGAGCCAGAACCCCGCACTGACCCAATTCCGACCCAGGTATCGTGTTGCTGCTGTGGTGGATTTTCAAAACTTGTCTTAAAATCCAGAGACATCGAGATTCCCGCTGGTAATATTGAGAAAAGGACATTTTATTACTAGATTTGGCAGCCATTTTGAAATATATAGGTAGCTAGCTGGCACATTGTGAAAATTAAATTTGTTTGAGTGTTTTCTCTTCAATTCGTTTTTTTCAACACATTTCGCCTCTATCACAATTTGTGCTTGATGAATTTAAAAAAAAATATTCTCCAACCACTAAAACACACCGATTACGCCTTTCAAGACGTGTTTAAGACCGCCATATCGAATTATGTTAATTAATTCATTTCGCCAAGACCGAATTTGAGTATGATGTTGTCTGACTTAACGTATCTGTATTGGTTTCTTTTGCAATTTGTTTGGGGTAAACCATTATCCATCACCGCCTATACCCGGACATCGACGATGCGTCCCACGTTCTTATCTTCAATTCTAACTGCCAGGGAATCCTGCACGTATGTGACTTTATCGAAATTTCAGTGTGGTATAATGTCGCTTTAATGAACACTAACTTACTATGCATAATATATCCTCAGAGATGAACAGATAATACGATCTATCTACTACATCTGTATTATTCATATCTAGCCAATCATATCATATGATATTTTTACTCAAATATATACATGTGAATTCTCTAACAGTACATTTAATCTTGTACGCAGTATTTGGTTAAATATAAAGGGGTTCATGGTCTAGAGACGAGTAGACAAGTAACTGGTTTCTAGTGTTATAAGTACGGGTAGGTAACTAACTAGAAATTATCCTGTTATAATTACACTATTATCTTAACATAAGATTGTCTTGTTACCGGAACCGAGTATTAGGTGGTAGCCACAATTTCTAGCTTGCTTAGAAACACGATTCCGCTACATGGTTCTCGTAGCTAAACAAGCTATACATTTTTGGACATTCATAAACGGTTAAAAACATTATTTTCACCCTTTCTGTCGAATATCTGCAGTTGATAACAGTATTTCAGTTGCGTGGTGACTACCGATGTTGTATGACGCACAAGACCCTGTGTTGGCACACATGCCCAAGATTTATATCACCAGTGGGTTCCCAGGGGCCTGTGAGGGTTGGGTGACGGTTGTTTACGCAGAAATTGTGGACTCGGTGGAACAGTCTAATGAGTCAGAGGATACGTTTGGCGTTGGTTGTGGAATATGGTTAGGATGTAGTGGAGACCAGAATCTGCAAGTAGCATTGTAAATCGCATAGATGTTCATCCGTCGGTCATGACCGAATGTTCTGAAGTTATAGTAATTTATACCGAAGAAACGAGACGTAATGTCACATGGCTTATCCCACAATTCTCTGATCCAATGAATAAGGAAAACACGATGACAATTATCCAGAAGGCTTTGTAGTGGCACCATAGGGTTCAGTATGTGGCTATGAAACCATTCAATGGTTTAAAGATAGAATGCCTCTTAACGATAAAAGTTAGACGTAAGTTGGAGAGAGAGAGAAATGGGGTTTAACGTCCACTCGACGAAACATAGATCATTTCGGGACTAATATATCATTTAATTCTATTTCAATAGTTCGCTTGAGCGTAGGGGTCTTTAACAATGGGATGAAATTGGAGGACCGGAGAAAACCAACGAGGTTGGACAGGCGACCCTTCTCCTTGTCACATACAACTGGGGAATCGAAACCACACCAGTTGACTCAATGGCAGACGTTATGATACAACGCACACGCGCTACTCATTCGGCCATCCAACCCCCACGTAAGCTGGAACATGGTTCGATAAATCATAAATAGTTTAACGTGTGGGCTTTTGGTCATGAAGTCTGTGATTGAGTTAAGTAGTTTGGCGTTCGTTTTCTATTCTAGATCATACTTGTCCTGAACTAATGGTGCTCGTGTATATAATGGATGGAAGTGAGAACATGCTAGAGTTTGTGTAGTTTATTGAAGAGTTGACAGTTCAGAGGGGCTATTCTCCACAACAATGGTATGTTTGTGGAGTAAGTGGTAATTGATTACCATCAGGACCTCTACCAAACTGTACAAGTAAGAATAATTAATAATATTGGAAGGTTTAGGACAGTGGTGAACTGACCATGCTTTTTTTTAGAAGTTGATTTTTAAAACGATAGATTGCAAACAAGGGTGCGTAAGAAAGCGCCATTGTGTAAAATCAATCAGTGAGTGAACTGATCCGATATTAATAGCGCCCAGTACGATAGTGCTGTATGGACCAGGGTTCGAGCAAGGCGTCATACTGGTATTATTAGTGGGACATGAATTGGCATTGTGCGAAGAGCTTCGCCTCCAGGAATAAAGACATAAACTAGGAGTAGTACTTGGATTGGATAATACTCTCTTCAACGCTTAAGCGGGGCTTATATCGACTTTGCAACCCAAAGCAACTGGTTGCAGTCAGTTGAAAGAGTGCGTATGTCGATCATTTCAGCAACTAATGACAACTGGCATCAACTGAATTCGGAGCGCTTATGTCGACTGGGGACTGATAACGATCACACTTAACACGTGACTGTTAATTTATTCATCACGTGATCGACAAATGGCGCATAACTTTAAACAAGCAACACAAAGGCATGATCGGTCTTACTACAATTCTATTAGTATATTATTGTCAACATCATCAACATCTGAAAAGTGTGTGTCTTCGTTCGCTTCCATCTGTTTATTTAAAAAGTCACAGGACACATGTCTCGTATCACGTGATGTTATTTCCATGGAATCGAGTTAACTCCAGTTGCAAGAACGCTCATGTCGACTGCAACTAGTTGCCGCTAGTGGCAACGAGTTGCAGAAAGTTGAACATGTGCAACTGACTGTAACTGATTGCAACTAGTTGTAAGAGGCGCTCAGGTCGACTTTTTTTTAAGTTCCATTCAGTTGCTCCCAGTTGCCGAAACGCCAGTTGCTTTCAGTTGCAAGGTCGACATAAGCCCCCCTTTACAAACTTGAAGTATGAAGGGGCATAACTCTCTTTATGAAACTCTTCGATCAAGTGGCATCTTACTTTTGATAAGGTAAACACATAGTCGAACTTGATTGCATGACAAAATAATAACGAGGTTGCGTTTTATCGTTTTAAATTTTAACCGATAACGTTCCTCGATTGTGGAAGGACTGGTCAAAGTTTGAGCGCACGGTGTACATGTTGATAAACTTCATGACGAGTTAGATGCGATTACATTTTTTGCTTTCTATTCAGTGCCTAATGTGATAAGGAGTTTACCTGATGATTACCAGTATGCAAACTGCGATGACAGACTCAAGACCTCATACATAAATGGGTTGTATAATAAGAACATGGATGAATGTAAAACTGATAATGTAAAAGTGGGCTGTTATGATAACGGGCCATAAAAATGGTAGTAGTTAAAGGGTCAATCCCGGTAACTTTTTGGGGAATAAAACTGCTTAATTCTGTGTTAATATCCCTTATATCCCATTACCTAAGGCCGACCAACTAACCCGATATTTGTGATATGCTTGTAAATAACTTAAACCGGACAGTCTTCATCTGGAAACGGAGACCGTTGTATTATACAGTATCTTAATAAAACCAGACTTTTTTTTATAAAAATGATATGTAGGTGAAATTTACCTTTTGTTATCAAGTACAGTACATGGGTCATTCACTGTATAGACCTCTCAAGAAACGGGAATCGATTATTAGGTCACCCAATCAAAAAATTGACCCGAAATCTTAAAAGGGTTACGTGTCCGGATAAGCAGTGTTGATGTTAACGTCAAAACGACTCAATATTTTGAGCTGAAACTTTGAGCCAAGGTAAATACACCATGTCTCTATATTTTGGTCCATAAATTTCGTAAATGCTCGGACTTTAATTTTTGTGACTCTGTTCTTATCGGGATTGTCCTTTTAAGAAAACTATTAATACATTATGATGTAAGAATCTGATGCTTTGAAGAAAGAGACTAACTATTATACATTTGATCAGTACATATCATTAATTCTAATATTTATATATGTCATGCTATAGTATACAGTTACCTTTTGTTATTTATTTCAAATGAATC
This sequence comes from Patella depressa, assembly GCA_948474765.1. Taxonomy (NCBI): domain Eukaryota; kingdom Metazoa; phylum Mollusca; class Gastropoda; family Patellidae; genus Patella; species Patella depressa. Next base: position 87,400,166 of record OX419715.1, on the reverse strand, counting down.
TCGTGGGTTGTCTCCGGGTTCTCCGGTTTCCCTGGTTGCTTAAGACCCCTAATTACACGCAAGCGAATTATTGACAAAAACTGAACCATGAGTTGGTCCCTACCTACACTGTTAATAAGTGTAATTAAAGACTATAAGCAGTGTTAATTAAGTGTAAAATTAGCACCACACCTTCGGTTTTTAAAATGTAACACTATTGCAGGGGTAACAAAGTGAAAGAGCTACACCCCTCAAGTGTTACCGATATTCATGACCACTGAACACTTGAATAGGCGTAATAGAGTGGTGTTTGGGATACGTTACACCACTACCAGTGTTATATTGCATTTAAAACAAAGGATGGAACTATTATCGGGGAATAAATTCTACAAAAGTGTTAATTTTACACCATTTATTGGGTTGAAAGGGTGTTTTCGATATTTACGAGTACTGAACACCAGGATATATGTAATCCTAGTCGCTAAAGTGTGTTTGGAATGAGCAGGTGTAATTATTATTAGGGAAATATTCCTCCGCATAAGGTCTTAATTTCACACCGTATCTTGAGTTACAAAGTGTTAGCGTACTCCAATTTCGGTGTTTATGTTAAATATAGCATTATTCAACTAAGTTTTAAGGATATTTGAATTAAACTTCTCCGAGGTTTATTATATTCATTGTGAATTGAGACAAATTGTCTAAATGTTGTCGTAAAATGAAACGAAGAAGCCGACAGTGGATAGGACTAAACGCCCTATACTTGTATAGCCAATTTCAAGTTTTTGGCTTCAAATAAATATCCGACCCTACACTGGTTTCAGCAAAAAAAAACAATTACAATCGCTTTGGTGTAAATTATTTACTGGCACATACATATGTACGTACCTTAAATAAAAAAATCAAATTTGAATGACACTTACCGGTATTAAATGAGTGAGTGTGGTATTTAACGTCATCATACGGTCCATAACACGAAATACAATGTATCGGGATGGCTACCATTAAAGTTGGGTTCCAAGGAAAGTATTTATCGGGTGGTTATTGCCAATAAAAGTATGGCAATTTTGGTATTTATAGAAATTAGAGATATCCAATCTTACTAAAAAAATACTGGATTCCCTGAAAAACACTTATGGAGCGTACACAGGACAAAAATGTAAGGGTTCCCCTTATCATCAGCCCGACGATGAGGGCTATCCGCACGCGTGACGTCTGAGGCTGTACGAGTACATTGAGTGCTTTGTATACATGTTGATAAACTTTATGAAGAGTTAGACTTACAACACTTTCTGGGATAAAAAGCAACGAAAAAGACGCGGGCAGTGGATAATCCGAGAATTTAATTAGGATTCGATATTTGTAAAAAAAAGTCAGCGATTACAGACAACATCGTGTATGCAATGAATTCTCACCCGTCTCAACCCACTGTTGCTATAGGTACGGAGAGGGGTAATCCCCTTACGCAAACATGGCCTCTTTTTATAGCAGGTATACTTGGCAATTACAATGTTTTGATAAGTATTTGAAGCCAAATTATGATAAACTAATTAGTTTTGAATATGTTTTTAGTCCAAATATATCATCAAATCAGGCAGTTTGTACCCGGGAATGTAACTTAAATGGGTCCAAATACCTTATCACAACTAGCCATAACACGCACGTGGTTTCACTGGAGTCCAGTGCCGGCTCACAACAGTACGCGCCAGAGACGCGTCACGAGCGCGCCGACCCAAACCCATTTTCCAAGCATTTCAGACCAAAGCAGAAGAAGGGAAATAATTTGATAGAATTAGATTTCCGAATGACCTAAGAGCACTATCACTAGATGAATTTGAGATCTCCTGTCCTGCCCCCTGTCCTCTCCATCTTTCTTTCTTTCTCTTTTTTTTTCTTTATAGGCTTAGGCCCACCTTTTCTTAATGAGCTTAGGCCAACCCCCCACGGGCTGGAGGACAGGTGGGCCCAGTCCGGCACTGCTGAAGTCACGGACATCGAGTGGTTTTTCTTCCTGTATGGTGGCTCGATTCCCCATTATTGTAGGGTGACTCATTGTATGCTAGCTTGATTTCCGCTCATGTCGTCATAACGTTCCGGTTTGATGAATTTGGAGAAATGTTTTTCAAGATTTATATTTGGACATCTTTTGTTCGAGAATTGTTTTTCGTTGTATGTCTTTGGTGAAATGTAAATGTGGACTATTTTTTAATTTTTAAAAAAAATTGTTATCTTTATATATAACAGAAATTAAATTAAACAGAATAACAAATTGCAAATCTTTTATGACAAATGTCTAATTTGGAAAACCAATATTGATTTTTAAGATACAAATTTCTAGTGCGGGAATACGAAAACGAATTAAGAATTAAGGACTTTGCATTAAGAACTAAGAATTAAGAAAACTAAATTAAGAGTTGTATACAGCCGAAACTATTCATACTGTGTATTCATAATGGTGTTTCATTTTGTTCTTAAAATATTTTTGTTCTTAAAATTATAATATTTTTCTTTTTAAAGATTATATATATTTCTTTGTTTTGGTCGAATATTATTTGGTACTATTTTGGTAACATCTCAATATTACGCAATACAAGTATATATTTACACATGAAGTGTAAGTCAACATTCAATGTTTTATCATTGAGGCAAGGATCTAGTAACTCGACTGTTTACTGAAAATAGCCGTCGCTATTTGGTAGGTTGCTACGTATGTCTATTGATTATCATTTCGCTATACTCAAAGACCTTTAAATCACAGTGTATTTCGAATGCTGGTCAATTAACAAATGTCCTTACAGTGAATCTCGGATTGAAACTTAAAAATTAAAATCACGATGGCAGGTAGGTGTATTAATATTTGCTCTTTTTTGTAATGCCTGTAAAGTTTGACCTTTGAATTATCGTTTTTTGTTCTGAGTGTAGTGCAGTCATTCTGCACTTATTATTGAAGCTTTGTCATAAGCACAATCAGTATTAATCTCCCCGCCAAGGATAACAAACACATCATGCATGTATTATTAGGCATAATTATATATCAATTTATTAAATTCAAATTTAAGGTCTTACTTTCCTGGCCAAAGTGCATCAGGACCGCACCATGAAGACGGGCACAGTTTCTGTTGAGCGGTACTGTTCCCAGAGAGCGCCAACTGTTCAACGGTTTTCTAATGAGAAATGAAATGGGATTTAACGTCCTACGCATACGCCATAAAGTGTACTATTAGATAAATTTTGCCTCAACACCTGCTCTATGGCATTCTCTTATATATAAAATCGAGCTGTCATGTGCACGCCACGTGTACAGGGTCGGGGCCAGGAATTTTTGCGAAGGGGTTTGCCTGGTTTCTGTTACGGAAATCTCCCATCATGCTGACGGGAAGTCTGTTTTTCGTTCCATTCATACGACCATGCAATTTCTCATACCAGACTCTGTTTCAGTGAGAATGGCCCTTGAATATTGACGATGACAAATTATTAACTAGAGAACAAATCGAAAGTAATATTAAAATAATATCGCGTTGAGTTTGGTAAAAATTGGCAATAATAATACGAACGATGGAGAATAGGTTGGATTACCTCTGATTTGGCAACAGAATGTTCAACAAAAACAGTTATTAAATTTAAATTACACTTTAAGAGTAAATCAGTATGGAACAAATATTTCCTATTTCGTGGGGCTGTAAAATGATTGTTATGTTGTCAGGCATATACAAACAAATTATATAATAATATTTAATAAAAGTTAAATTGTAATGTATTTTTATATGTATAAATAATTTAATGTTATTTAATAAATGTTAAATTTGTTGAAATCAATACATTAATATGTGTAAATTATTTTATGTTTTTTAATAAAAATTTAATTTTGTTAAAATTAATACAGTTTTATTCTTAAAAAATTGGTTGCCAGGCAACGAAACATACGCCCACACAGCAGCTTAATCATCCGGGCAGTCAACAAGAGTTGTCGCATATTACGTAATTATCAGAAAATCATTAGAATTTGTTTAGTTTTTATAAAGTTCTGCCCCATGCTAACGTTAAATATACGAAACATTTAATATTATGGATTTAGCTGTTCAATTATCGATTTTCAAGAAATTCACACTCAACCATCATTAATGTGTAACGGGGATATAGTCAAACGTTTTTGTTTTTTTTAATTCGGAATACAATTGTGACCTCCATAAGGGCCACAAGGTAAAAAACATGATTTTTCGTACAATCAGGGGGCATAATTCAGGAAGTTATGGTCCAATGTGCCCGAATATCGAAAGGAACTGCGATCTTTGGGTAGTAAAATTATATTTCAAATTTCATCAATATCAGATTAAAATTGTGACCTCTACAGGGTCCACAACCTTGATATATCATTTTTTTTACACTATTTGCATATAAGCGGCAGCCATTTTGTCCATCAGTTTTGGTCCGATTTCCATGAAATTCAAACTCACCCTTCATTACGCTGAAACAGTGATACAATCAAATTTCCATGAAATTCAAACTCACCCTTCATTACGCTGAAACAGTGATACAATCAAACGTTATTTTAAATTCGTTAATAATTGTGACCTCCAAGGAACCACAAGCTCCAAAATGCCTTAATTCTTGATATCAAAGCTTGTCCTTAATTAGTTGGTTAATAAATTTTATTAAGAGGGATTAAGAGCTCATTAACGCTGGACACTAGTGAACAGTTCTTGAGTGACCACTTTGAAACAGAGTATAGTTCTAAGATCAATTAAGGCAATTTGTGTTCGCTAGCCAAAAAAACTGTGTTCTTGAACCAACAACTTTATGTTTGAATTATTACACACCAATTTTTCATATGCATTAATCAATGAATGCGAACCTGCTCTAGACAAGAGAGTAATCATCTAAATTTAACCCAACAAGGAGCAGAGTCGCCTGGCCAACATCGCAAGTTTTCTCCGGCTCATTTTATTTCCTCCGATTTTCTCAAGACTGCATAAGACCGCTAGGGACAATTTAAACAAATTAAATGTAAGCTAAGTTAATCTGGAAATCGTCTAGATAAACCCGATTTCTCTCAATAATGCAACAAAGTAGTATTATTCTACGAAAACACGATTAACACCATGATCATGTCAACACAGAAGCCTAATTATTATATCCTGCGTATGAAATTCAAAAACCTGTATCTAAATAAAAGCTAATACAAAGGGTTTACTGACTGACATTACATCGATTTATATGGCGATGAATGTTGTTAACTAAACATATGATGTTAGCTTTAATTGAAAGACATATATCCAGATTATATTTGCGTCAATTCAAAGTTATGTTCCCTGGAGTTGGTTAATATTGGACCAAGTGGGTTTAAAGTAACTAAGTCTCTAACTCAAAATCATCAACATTGAAAACACGAATTATTTGTCAATTTAAAACAACATAGATGCTGTGGTCTTACCGGAAAAAGATGGGCCTCGGATATCCAACATTTAAGACAAATATTTTACCATTTATACACGAATCGTTTACCATAATGCGTTTCAGCCCCAGGCCCAATTCTAGCAAAAGACTCGAGGAACGAGGCTAGAAACATTGCACCAAATCAAACGGCGTTTGTAGACTGGAATAACCAAACGCTAGAAATTTGCATTCGATTGAGACGTCTGGCTATATTTATTTCGCCGAACATAACTGATTTGAAATTAGAGTAAAAAGGGAAACCATTGAATGTAAATCAGTTTAAATACATTCATATTACAGTATTATATGCGTTGCGACCAATCTGTTCTGTGTCAATTTCTAGGTCTCAAATGTTAGCCATTTAGGTCCTTTAACTGAGAGATGGCAGATGTGGAGCGCCGGAATTGAGGCTGTAAACATACTTTATTTGAACTAGATTTATTTAATTGGCGGAAATTGTGGTGGATCGAGATGCATTTAAATCTTAGCTAAAGACGCGTTTCCGTCGTCCAATCACGAAGAGCACAACAGAAACTTCTGTTTTATTATTTTCGCACTTTATTAGAGGATCATTATAATTATTATTATGAATCAATGGGTAGATTTAACACCCCGTAAACACATTATTCATTTAAGAGAACGCCAATGCTAGACAGGGCAATTTGTCCCGAGCTTTTGTTTTTTTGTTTTTTTTTTTAAATTCCAACTACCAAGGGTAATTTTACGTACCTCGGTTTTTCATCACACTCGAGTAGCGTTTACTTGTCAACTGCACATGCACTACCCGCGGCAAGTCGGAACCGAACTGGATGAATCCCAATCACATACATGTATGATAAAGAGTGAGAATAGCCTTTCCGGATATGACCCAATTTATATTGAATAAAGCTTTTTTTCCCTTTCTCTAATTATTTTCAGATGACATAATAAATATTATCAATAATGCTAATTTTGAGAATCCATCTGAGGATGAGAAGGACAAATTCAATCGTTGTGTTGAAAAGTGGAGGATATCAACTAAAGGAGAATCACCAGATGAGATCGTTGACATTTGTAGCTCGGCATTTAAAGCCCTAAAGATCAAAACTTGCGTGGACAACTTCGGCAAGGATGGCGATTCCACATTGTATATGGTGAAGAAGTTGATTGGCGCCATTAACAAACAAATTTAGTAAGATTCTTTATAAATTTATTCGGAACTTTCATCACTTTTTGTTGCTAGGCAACGGTGTTTGTTGTACGGATTGGTGGATGAGCTGTGCGCTCATTGGTACCTTAATCAATCTATGTAGCAAACTGCTTCGAAATGTAGCCAATGGCAAAATCTCCACAGTTGCACACGATAGGTTGCATTTGTGACAATACTGACTCAATTATTTATTAACACAATATGGCTAGTGACTCTGAATTTCAACTATAATCCATCGTGACCTGATGGCTGATGTGAACAAGGCGATATAAATAGTCAGTGTTGACCGAATACTTCCCCAATCTGGTTAAAACAGAGATCGTGTGTAGTTCAAATCTTGGAAGTGCGCATTTCATAATACATACTATTTTGCCAGTCTGATACACACTGGTACCCTATATCGTAGTTAATTATTCAATTTTCGATTTATTACGACAGCTTAGGGGATCACGGTGACTAAGTGAGCAAGGCGCTGGCTCGCTAGCCTGATGGTCGGGTGTTTGACCCACTGCATTGGACTAGAAAGTTCATCCAGACGAGAAACTTCATCGCTAGCCTGGAGGTCAGGTGTTTGATCCCTGCATTTGACGAGAAAGTTCATAGCCTTGTGGGATAATTGCATTTTCCCCCAACCCGGGGAAAAATAGGGAAGAAATGATTCTTCTTTTTTTTGAAAGTATATGACCAGGACATCATCGAATAAAAAGTCCCACGTTTTCCCGGGAGTTTGGGGAATTTTTTTTTTCACAGCACTTTGAAAATCTGCCCCCCCAGCAATCATGAAAAAGATGGGGTAAAGTTACAAGTATTGTCAATATCTCGGTAAGTACTAGTGATACGGTCATCAAACTTGGTAGGAATCTTCTCCAGATGATGCTTGGTGACCTCCTATAAGTTCCACTCGCAATCCGTGACGTCAACAGCCGAAAAAACGAGATGGCGAACCACTTTTTTCGCGAAATGAAAAAATTTTCATCGGCGAATTCGTCAGTACAAGGAAACTGATTTTTTTTTCGCTTGATTGGTCCGGTACCAATTATCTGTGACTATTCTGAATTGAAACGGAGCAATTTTCCACTTCTAGTGTGACGTCATCTGGTAAAAATCTTTAGTTTTTGGCGGGAATTTTTTTCAGTTTTGCAAGGATTTTATATATCGAGTGATGGGTTTGAATGCATGTTTCCATAGTAGGACAAAGCGAGAACGACCTGATTACGGTGTTTCGGGTGAAATTATTGATTCTTCAGACGCAACAACACTACAATTTTCTGGAGTGGAATCCGGAAATAAAATCGATTCATAATATAATCATTTAAACAACATCAGGTATTATTTGAACAGCAATTCTAAACATCGTCATCCTAAACATCATCAAAACTATAAACTTCAAAATTATCGCAATCACGACCGCCGCACCCACTGCAAGCCTGGACACATTTAATGGCGTTTTTCCGACAGGAACACGACTGAGTGGAACACATAGTTTGGCAATTGCATCTGATCACCTTTAGTAACTTATCAGGAGCCGGATCCAAATCTGTCATAATGGCATGAATTTGTGGATTTTCCATCCCCATTGTTCGGCGTTCAGAATTCTATCGTCCTTCGAAAACCATCGAACAATTTGTAAATACACCCGCAATGAGTGCTTGTTTGAAGCACCTTCGGTAGGGGAAGTCTTTGTGGCTCAAGTTTTTTGACTTGGATATCATCGACTTGGATTTTCTGTATCGGAGAGCACATAGATTGTCACTAGAGTTCCCGCCATACAGCCGAATAAATATTACCAGTCCAGCTGCCTGTATCTCGTCCGCGCTGGCGTCCAACGACATCATCACATCGACCGCTCTTTGAAGCTCTATGGAATTCTGAAGCATTTTCAACACATGAATGACTTAACAGTAGGTACTTGATGACCATCGGATCCACAGTCTTATGTATGTCAGAGATTGTGAACAATTGTTTTATTGTTTGTCGTTCGCGTTTCCCAGTGTCTTTCCTGATATAAACCTCCTCCATGTCATTCTTCCAATGATAGATCAAGGATACAATTATATCAGTGTCATTACAAACGGCACGCACAACCTGGTTTTCTTCACTTTACTTGAAGGCAGTTTTTACGACCGTATTGTCCGCGTCTGCTTCACAGAGCACAGTTTTATGTCTATGGGCAAGCCAACCTGAGAGGAATCTTATCAAGTTTGATTTATTGCTCAGATTCCTCAAGATGGCTTCCCTATCAGGATAAATTTCATTACGACCCCCAATTTTAACATTGGGTGCCATTTTACCCACTGAGTTGTGATGCTTTCGGTGAGCCCACGGCCATGAGACCACCGCGACACTTTATTGCACGCATCATAACTTGTTCTGTCACTAGATCCGTCGACAATCCGGCCCAATACCGTTGACTCCGTCTCACGGCATGTAGTCCTTCAGAGGAGAATTTCTCGTACAGTCATGGGTGCGTCACTTCACGTTCAAGCATTCGCTGCAAATGGAAACCTCCAAGTCTGAGGACAGTTTTTTTAGTCCTTTTGCCTCCACGTTTTCTGATGCTTTGATATAAAGCGGCTGATCAAAAGTTATGACACAAGATGGTAGACAGAGTTTATCCGACTGCTCCGAGATATATATCAATGTAGTATTTATGATAGGCAGTATCATCACGTCCCACGTTTGAGCTTCATCATCTCTAGTTTTGTCAATGTGTTGCATATACCCACTCCAGTTTGGAACTGCGCCTTTCCCGCGATGGGCACCTTGCCAAAAAATGTTCGTGTAGTATGCCGGGGGCAGAATTAGAAGAGGGATGAGATGCTCGACGATAGGCTGGAATTTTACTTGTGACATAGCCCTCATCGCCGGGGCTATGTATGTTATTTTTTGGATTTTCTTACCATTAATCAGGTCATCGACGCGTATCCGAGAGTTTCTCTTAATGAAAACGTGCGAATTTCATACACATTTGTACGATCCGAGTGTCGCTCGTTCATTTCGGCAACTTCGCCACAGAGCAAACAATGTGTTTTCCAGGGAAACGAACGACCGTACATAGATCTGAGCTTTTTTGGGATTGGTTACAGGGCGGTAGGAGCGTTCCCTTCAAGGTTCCTCTTCGCACGTTCAACATCCAAGGGCCTCGTATACGCTTTACGACACGCCGCGTGCATAATGACCTTGACCGGTTCATCTGTTTCAGATTTGGCGCGAAAATATTCAGTCATTTTTTCATCTCCACGAGCCTCACTGCAGCGGATCAGCGTTTGTAGGCCTTTCAACCGAATTTTTGCTTCATCATCTGTCCCTGAGTTACAACATATTGGACATTCACTCACCAAATCCATGGCAATCACCTCAAATTGTACAATTTCAACGAAAAATTACAAAAGCATAATATGACACTTTTCCATACCACCAAAAATGAAAAATGACGCCAGGCTAGATCCTGGTCCTCATGACGTCATAGCATACTGTGACGTCACCGTGCAACGTTATTATTCTCAATATTTGACTAAAAATCATGTATATATTGATGAATAATGCGTGTTTCAATGACAAATTATGCCTGAAAAATATTGCTAATTGAAATACTGGGTGGTTTTCTAGACGAATTATGACGAATTTTCATTTCACGAAAACAACGGTTCGCCATCTTGTTTCTTCGGATGATGACGTCACGGATAGCAAGTGAAACTTATAGAAAGCCATCAAGCATCAACTGGAGATGGTTCCTACCAAGTTTGATGACCGTATCACTAGTACTTACCAAGATATTGACAATACTTGTAACTTTACCACATGTTTTTCATGATTGCTGGCTGTCAGATTTTCAAAAGGCTGTAAAAAAAATTCCCCCAAACGGGAAAACGTGGGACTTTTTTGGATGATGTCCTAGTCATATACTTTCAGAAAAAAGAAGAATCATTTCTTCCCTAATTTTTTCCCCAGTTCACAGCCCATCCATCAGGCTATCATCCAGATTTTTCGGCGTGGTCCCCCCTTGTCAGCGATGAGGGCCGGACAAGGATAACTGCCTAGTCGGTCGGATGGGGCGAAAACCGAGGTCCCGTGTACACATTGGCGTGCACGTAAAAGATCCATTGACAGTTGGAATTCACTATAAGTGTAGGCCGTAGTGCCGCTATCCAGGCAACATTTCCCTCATAGCACACTGTATGACCGTCTTCTTTAGCCCAGTTCGGAGCAGTAGGACGTTAAACCCCATTTTATTTCATGTATGACGATTATAAAGCAAATTGCGTGCTCTTTGATATTAAATTGAGCTTGAGTTGAGCTAAACACTGAATTATGGGGGACATTGTTAGAGCAGTTAAACAAAAACGTAGTCAAACATAAATGGTTTACGTCATTGTGTCAAAGTTCACCAATTTGGCCCCTGAAATGACCTCTCTTGTAAACCGATGGCGGCCATCGAGAGTATAAAAACAAAGAAAGGAAATTTATATCTTACTATCATTTTGGCCCACAAGCCAGAAGTACATCTGACTTAATACCTCCGTATGTGGCGTGCAATCAGCGAACAAAACGATATACTTTGGATTTCTTCGAGCATGCGTAACTGCAGAAAGTACACATATGGCTGTCACCATACCCACACGACTGAGGATTTTGAGCTTTCGCGGCCAACTGGTAGAATTACAGTGAAGACATATGGTCATTGCTAATTGGTCCTTTGTTTTAGGCTAAATACATGATAATTAATATTCAATTTCTTTGCGCTTCACGTCCCCCAGGAGTATATATGACGTGCTAAACAAGTTCGGCAGGTCTTCTGGTGCACGTACGTAAGTCTTTCTATGGAATTACGAAGAGAATTTTATAAGACTTTGAATAGGTCAGACGTACTATTTACAAAACTTTCATTCGTTTTTTAGGCCGGTCTGCGAGTTACCAAACCCCACGACCCATGCGTGTCCAAAGCACACAAGGCGGGTTGTGGGCTAGAATTAAAGTACGTCTCTACAGTTGTTTCTTTATTTCAGTGATGAAGAATTCGACGATAAACGAGACATTGTTTATGAACTCTATTTAGATTATCTAATTGATATTCTGAAATTGGATCCTAGAATATCTCATCTGAAAGTGGTCGAATACATATTTGAAGACGGGCGGCAATTTATCGAATATTTAGAGGTACTTTATTGTTCTAGGGAATTTAGTGAAATGGGGTTTAACGTCCTTGTTTTATGTATCAAACGGGCTAATGGAGACGGACATAAACTATAAAGCGTGCTATGACGTGCATGCAGCTCGTTCAGCATTGCTCCCGCCGAATTATCTTCCATTTTCTACTGTTAGGGAGTCTTTTACGCGCCCCGTTTGTCATTTCTACCTAACGTCTACCCTTTGTTACATCAATAATAAGGCGAAATCATACGACAAAATACAGAGGAATCTTCGCAGATAGCAAGAGCTCTACCAGGGAATTTATACAATTTATACATAGAGATTCGTTTATCAAATATAATTGTCTTTCTGATATTAGGACGAATACATCGGTCAAAAAGGTCACCGTTAAAATTTTTCTTAAAATTTAATTTCATTTAAAAATATTGCAAAATTTTTGGGGGAGTGGTTATTCAGAGTTTCCTTGTTAATAAATAGTATACGAAACATGTTTTCGTTTGTAGAGATATTCTGTAGATGAATGGAAAATTGTTTTGAAAGCCTTTCAAAAGCAATTTACGCCACATCCTGAAGAAGATGTTGACGAATTTTATACATGTCTCAAAGCTGTTTTTGGTCAAATCACCAATGTTAGAAGATTACCGTACGTATTTTCAGATTTTATTAAAACAAACTATTACTAATCCGCGTGATGTTTGTGTTTATGCTATAGATACACGTGGTCCCATTTTAATTGTCTTTGCTGGCTGGCATTCTATGCTTTCTTGAATCAGTATCACCCGGTCACCCTTGTATACTCAAATTTCAGAATTATCTCCCTTGTAGGCATATATGCAACATTACTATATTAATTCCCGGTCATATGGAAATTCTGATATCGACCTTATTACACTGCTATTATTCTCGGCACATTTAGTTATCTCTGAAATGAAATTAAATGGGGTTTAACGTCCTACTGTTCCGACTGGACTAATAAAGACGGACATGCACCATAAAGTATGCTATTTGAGAGAAATTTAACGTCTATAATGAGAGATATTTTGTCCGGACAGCGGCGCTGTGACAAACTCTTATATCGAATTCAAACTACCAAGGAATATTTTACTTACACGAAAATGTGTTCAAGGGACCTCACGCGATGAACATTCTCGGCGAACAACGGGCGCAAACTCTGTTGATGCAGATATATAACCCCATTTCACTGCTTTTATATTACTAAATTTACGTCGATTCACATTTTTTTAAATTTTAGGGACGATGTTAAGGAGGCTCTGCAGGAAGACTATCTGGAACTCTATATATTTTTCCGCTTATCTTTAAGTGATGCGGTCACCTATAAAGGCCACGCTGATCTTGTCAACAAGATACAGTTTCCTAACCGAGGTCCCTATATGGTAAGACCATTCATTCATTTTCAAGTATATAGACAGTTCGTTGACATTTTCCCTGCTTGGTTCCATCTGCGGTGTGCGCTTTAGTGCATAGGGGTTTAGCATTGTGTCACGTTACGTGATTTAGACCTCATACGTCACTAGGAGTTGGATCGCATGTACAACTTCGTTGGTTTTCTCAGGGCCCTCTGTTTTCCTCAAACTGGTAAAGAACCCGTCAAGTTAGCGAATTCTTGAAATACAATTATATCGTATATTAGTCAAGTAATGGACCTATTTTAAACCTCATATCGCTCTTTGACAGGAATTTGAAAATGCTGAAGTATATAAAGCTCATCTGAAAAAGATTCTTGATGTTGTAAATGACCCGGACTGTAAAGATGGGCACTTGAAAAACATCGAATCCGTTCTCAGTGATATTGTTAAAGGCCTAGAGTAAGTACAGTTGCATTTATGTTATCGCCATTTTATTTCAATGAGTTGGAGGATTTTATTAAAGGCCTAAAGTAAGTCTGGACGTTTCACTTGTACATTAGAGTCGGTTTAGGATTGTTATTTCCAAAGGCCTAAGACTAATAATTGCACTTACATGTTTATTATATAATCGGTTGTGATATTGCATTTATTATATAGAATCGGTTCTAAACACTGTTACTACGTCATCGTATGGCATTATAACATCACATCGTTTCTTCATGTTGTTATTAAAGGTCTGGTGTTGTATTTTTAGATTTCAGTTCTGAAGACTGTTATGGGGGCGGGGGGGGGGGGGGGCTTGAATGGGCTAGTGGTCCAGAGTGTCGACCTCTACCTGGCCGATCACCTCAGACTTGCGTTTGAGGTTTCGATCTCTGGTGTGAGCGTATGTGGCTTGGAGATAAGGGTGTCTTGTCTGCGATATCACATTCGGTGGAATCAGACGTTAAACACTAAGAGCAATAAGTCTAAAGTAACTCAATTATTGAAATTTTACTTTTGGATAGGTTCTTGTAAATGCCCACTTTGAATATCCAGTAAATGATCATTTATGTATATATATATATATATATATATATATATATATATATATTTTAAAGAATATTAATAGTATAAAAAGCATGCGCGATACTTATCTATGACCATCCATTGACCATATCTATATTGCAGAGAAACCGATCAGCTGGAAAATATATGTGGAGACACGGTGGATTTTATATCTACATTGTGTAATAAAACTACAGGACCGAATATTACTTCATTATTACAAATCATAGGTCAATACTATTTTAATGTTCATCCGAAACAGGTTCAGGTTGGTGATATTGATATTTTCATTTAAAGCCTTTTTTTGGTAATGGAGAGAGAGAAGTATGGTTTAACGTCCACTCGACACAAACTTAGTCATTGCGGAACTAACATATGGTTCAATTTTATTTCAATAATTCGCTTGCCCGTAGGGTTCTTTTGCAGTGGGAGGAAACCAGAGGACGCGGAGAAAATCCACGAGGTTGGACAGGCGACCCTACTCCTTGTCACGTACAACCGAGGATTCAAAACCACGCCAGTTGACTCAATGGCAGGCTTTATGATACAGCATGCACGTGCTAACCATTCGACAATACCCCCCCCCCCCCCCACACACACACACACACACTTTTTGCTAATGAACGCCATACACTTTATACACCACATACATGCACTCATTGAGTCAGCCCTTTAAAGATCATTATACTCTGCGTGTTTCGCCTAAAAGATTTCCACGAATGGCAATTTCGACTATCCGTGTCAAATATAGTCCTTTGTATGCCTAATACAAAATTTTCATTCAAATCCTGTTGCAAAGACTTGAAGCCTAATTCGGGTTTCTTAATCGAATTCCTGAAAAACCTATAAAAAAAACAATGTTTTCTAAAAGCTTCATCACTATGATACTGATCACTATGATGCTGATTTTTGATATAGCTACACTTTGACATTTACAGGGCAAGACATCCATTTTCGATACGATGGCACCAAAGTTAGCAGTGTTTATGGAAACATTACATGGCCATAGTCATTTAGAGAGACATTTGATAGGCCCTGCTTTTGATATTCTTAATAAATCAACAAAGAAGTGAGTAATATGTATAAATGGCTTATAACTTTTATCGAAATTAAAGACTGTCCGTCAGTTTAGCACTGTATAATACATTGAAAGCTTCAATAGTGTGAAAGTGAATATCAGTCTAAATTGTGCTCCGTTTTATTCAGTATTTACAAATATATCACTGTCGATAGATTATCTTGGGTTGTTATTTTAATTTTGTTCCTGTCTTCACATTTCAACTGCTAAGAGTTCCATTACGTTCACGCCAATGTCCCATCTGAACGGGGGAATCATGTGGCTAAGGGGGGAAGATGCTGGTTAGCTAGCCCGAAGGTTGCGTATTCGACCCCTGCATTGACCGAGAAAGTTCAACCAGATATTCCGACGTGATTTCCCTTTGTCAGTGATGCCCGGGCAGAATATCCCTCATAGCACATTATATGGCGTATTCAAGGTAGCCATTAGCCCAGTTTAGGAACAGAACAGTAGGAATATGTTAAGCCCCATTTTATTTTATTTTTCGTCTATAATCAGCAATTATATATTAACAACTGTCATAACTAGATGATTAAGAACACACTACATATAGCTATTGTTTCACCTTAGAAGTGCCGCATTGAGTAATTTGCTGGCTCTGTATTCGTAGTTCTGGGTTCAGTCCCGGTATTGGCCATCACCATCGAAATACTTCGTAATTCCATCTTAATCGGGTGGAGGGGGACAAGAAACAGCATATCAAGTCTTTAGATGGGATGAAAATGTAAGGACCCTTAAGATGACCTGAACTGGACAACACCTGTCCCTATTTGTCCGTTTGTTTTAGTTTATAAGTACGAAAGTATAATGTTCTGATGAATTCAACTGAAATATTATAATTTGTTCTCAGGTGTAAAGAACACAGGGATTTGTGGATACGGTTATTAAAAACTGTCATATCTCTACCCGGTTGCCATTGTGTTTTACGGTCGTGTGTTGACAACATCAACAAGAGCGGTGGATGGAAGGTAAACAGTTGTAAAAGTACTTTTAGGGATGTGTTTCCAGCGCTGTATTAATACATGGGTACTCTACGCCGTTTCCTCGGGCCCACAAGCAAACGGGGCCGTGCTAATGTATGTATGTATACCGTGACATGCTGTCGATAAATAAATACTTTACTATTCGGTTTAATTTTATCGAGCGGCTACCATTTTAGTTTTATTCTGTTAATGGTTGTAAAAGACGGGCATAAGCCTTACATTTTGAAAATTTAGCCCTGACAGCGGCGCAACGGCCTACCCTTATATCGAATTCCGACTGCCAATGGTTCTTTTACGTGCACGAACGAGTATACAGCTGCTCTTGTCGGGCCCTCTGTCCTACACCACAGTCAACCGACCCAAAGCCCAACTTAGGCATGCGCCTGACGGACCCTGGCCCAGGGCCCCGCGGTTTACGGGGCCCCGCGGTTTATGGTAAAAAGAGAAAAAAAATTCAAATCCAGATGACAGTTTCACGGTAATCGCCGTTATATGTCATTTCCGCGCAATGTATGTCATTTGGAACTGTGATTTCGTATGTGATCAGATATTATGTAATTATTCTTGTATTACAGACCGTTTAATTGTGTGTTACATATTCGTGTCATTCAAAAGGATATGAAATAATCTTTTCCTCGCGTTAGGGGCCCCGCGATTCTAGTCAGGCCCGGGGCCTCGCTCATGTTAAGCTGGGCTTTGAACGGACCACCATGCCGGAAAATCCCGAGAAACTTTCTCGGCCAAGACGTGTATACCATAGAGGACCCCACACACCTGTCCATTCAAATATAAAGTATGTTTGAACTATGTGAATGCCAAAACATTCGAATTACACAAATAGAATAAAACTAGGCGCAATAAAGCTCATCGCCACCTCCCCTTTTCGCTGACACATTTAACATAGTTGGGTAATAAATTCTGTGCAGGGACACAGGGTAATTTTAATCACACTATTTTTCTCAGGGACACAGGGCGATTTTAATCACCATTTTTTTCTGTAGAACACCCGAGACAAAGCACAGAGCCCTTTAACTGATCATGTTGTCCTTATTTTGGTTTACTTTCCTAAGGAATCTAAGGAAGACGCTGTCAAGATATATTCTTCATTTGCCCAAGTGCGAGTTGAAGGAAAATCTGATGACTTAGATAAAGAGGATGAAGAGCGATGCAACGATTACAATTATTTCTTTAAGGAATTTCTAGAGGGCTTAGAGTAAGTCCTGTATTGTTATTAACGACTCTTTATGTTAAGACGATATTTAGAATAATGGGATATAATCCAGGGGCGGATCTAGGAATTTTGAAAAGGGGGTGGGGGCACAAAATGAAGACACTTACTGCGGAGACGGAGACATTTATCCGTCATTTCCCTGCATCTGTAGACAATCCAAAAGCTATTTGGCTGATATTTTCGTCTAAGTAAACTTTCGGAGAGGACATATTTAGGTCTGAAAAAAGCACTTTCAACAGTAAAAATGGCACTTTCAGCAGTAAAAAAGGGCACTGTCATAAATTGGATCCGCCTCTGTAATCGATTGGGCGTCCAGTCTCCAATCGCAGGAATCAATCGCATAAAATAACAAATTCTATTGACTAGACATACGCAAATTACATATAATAGGCTACAGTCTCAGCTAATCACATTCGATGGCAACCCCCAGCAACTCAGATCGTTCTGAACTGACCACTGAGCAGCCCCTTCAGTTTAATCTTTAATTTAAATGCGTCCTTCATCTTCAAATTCTTCTTGCATCTCATATGAATTAACTTAGCTTTGAAAATATATATTTGAATGCCAATGTTTTTTTTTAGGAAGTCCAAACTAATCAGCTCTATGATACCAAATTTAATAGACTATTCTATGAAGTTAATAGAGGGTCAATTCAGTGGAATGTTTGAATCTGCCGAGTCAGCAGTCGGTTATACCGAGGATTTGAATCTAAAAGTAGGCATATTTTACCTTTATCGTTGCGAACACAACACCCATGTACATTAGTATCAAAATATTTTTACAAGATATACTAACCAATCCGTTCGTTTTTTTTTTGTCTTAGGATCACAGAGGTATCATATTCGAGGTTTTTAGAAGAGTCACCACTTCTTTAAAGAAAACAGATTATATTTGGACGGGTGCCACAGACGCAGTAGCCTGTTTGCTGGATAACTGTGTACAGGCATTGGGGTAGCGCATTTCTTTTACTGTTTCTCAACTTCTTTGGTGGTGTTGATCAACTCATTAGAAAACTAAAAGTGCGCGTAAAATGTCCTGGGTTCAAATTAAGGACCGTGTTAGTCGAAATGAAATAAAATGAAATGAAATGGGAATTAACGTTCTACTGTTCTGCCCCGAGCTAGGCTAAATGAAACAGTTGTACGCAATACAGTGTGCTATGAGGGAAATTTTGCCTTTACAGCCGCATTACGGCCAACTCATATACCGAATTCCAACTGTCAGGAGAACTTTTACATGCACGCCAATGTGTACAGGGGACCCGGGTTTTTCGTCCCATCCGAACGTCTAGACAGTTGTCCCTGTCAGAGCGCCCCCCCCCCCCGTCCTGCATCACTGACAAGGTGAAACCACACCGGAAAATCTGGATGAACTTTCTCGGCCAATACAGGAATCGAACACCCGACCTCCAGGCTAGCGAACCAATTTCTGACCCCCTCGTGTTAATCGAATCGATAAGAAGCTTGATGTACGAGATATATATTTTGGGTTTTAATTATGTAAATTGGATGTACGAGTAAAATGTCTCGGTGTACAACTAAAAAGCACTGGGTTCAAATTGTGGACCATGTTAATCGAGTAATGAGATTACTTGTTGCACGAGTAACATGTCCTGGATTCCAATGTTATCACCGAAAGGCCTTAAAACACCAGTAGTGTTTACTCTTGTTCAAATGATATATCTCTAATCGAGTCTAAGGTACAGATGCGGTTAATTAGTCCGCCCCATTACATTCAACCATTATTAAAATGCCCACTCTCACAAACCTGGATGATAAATCCAACCCGTCTCTCTCCTTTATTTCTGACAATGACTATTTTACTGAAATTAATATTTTTATTTCAGTAAAGCTACCAGCTTAAGTGAAGACGAGTTAAATATTTTAGTAAATTTCGTCTTGGTTATTCTTGAAGCCGAATTTGACGATCTTGAAGAAGGGATACATATTATGATATTTAGGCGCCACGTTGGTGGTGTCCTTGTATTGGTGAGAAAAACAACATTTTCTTTTTTATTCATACATTGTTACACAATTGACATTGTTCAGGAGAATGGCACTTAGCAACTTCCTTACATGAAAACCTTATCAGATTATGACTCACAGATGGTCGACATTGGCACTGGCTTGGCATGAACAACGGTCACGCGAAAGTCGTTACCGGAGTCATCACACCTTGCCCAAGCTAAGTGATGTCCTTTGTCTGGTACCGAAATCTGTACCGAAAGCTTACTCTGGTGTTTTCAACAGCCAAATGTGTGATCTTGTGAGATCTATTGTCTAGAAGGGGTGTTACAAGCAATGAATCAAAAAGAGATCGGCAGACAACGCAAGCTAATTCCAGAGTCTTTAACTATAAGAAGTTTTATACTTGACATTTTTAAAGACAAGACAAGTTTTGTATGAAATTCAAAAAACTAAAAGTGCAACAATACTAATGAGGGTGATTTGGAACAGATTAACAGATTAAGAATTGTTGGTGAGAAAAAGGTCATTAACAGGATTGATAATCGAGGCGGTGTTTATTATAACGACACTGGTACATGCCAATCGAAAACATGGCTATTTCTTTTTCAACTTGTTCAATATATTCAGAAAAATTATAGCAAGAAGCCCAATTCTCTTTCTCTAAATATTGACAAATATATCATTAATATAATTTGTAATAATTCAGATAAACACATTAACTGGACTACATGTATTTTATTTCGCACCTTCATTGTGTATAATATTCTAATTTTATATTACTACATCTTTGACAGTTAGCTCAGCATAACAGATTAGCCAGTGAGGAGAAAGTTATCACCCTTTATCTAAATATGTGTCACCATGACGACGAAGAGATCCACACCTGCGCAGTGCAGCATATGGCAACTATGGGAGAAAGAGCCAAGACGATATTCTCACCTTATTTCACCCAACTGTCAGAGGCGTTTTTTAAAACTGAACACTTTCATATTCTAAGTAAGTATACAACCCGATGCTACAAATACCTTGTTAACGTCCAACGATGCTACAAATGCCTTGTAAACGTCCAAGGACAACCGCGGTTTTCCAAATGACAGAATAGCCTGTATTTTAATCAGAATCATACTTGACTCAGAGACAAAATTATTCGCTTTGTTCACAACCATTGGAATACTCAAAAGGAGTAGTCCGTAACGCCGCTGTCTGGGCATAGGTTTTCTCGTGGCTCACTGCACGGCGTATGCAGTCGGAGCAAGCAAGTAGGACGTTACCCCACCCATTTCGTTAGATTTTAATAAAAACTTTTAACTTAAATGCCATGTATTATGCATTTGAACATTTATATAATACATTTGCAAATACGATGAGTTGCAAGGATCGATAACTTGTGAAACAAAAATGGTTTCTGGCCTTGTATAACCCATTCATATACTTTAGACCACAACAAATAATTGTAGGAACCTGGGTGAGACAGTGGGTAAGACGGGGTTCGATACCGATGTTGGCCAAGAAAGTTCCTCGTTTTTTGTCGACTCGTTGTTCTCTTTAGGAAAGAGTGCCTGTGCGTCTAGTTGGTCAGACATGATTGCAACAATGATTGCATCCCATGTTATTTTCATAATCACAGCTTGTATTACCACATGATGGTACTATATTGTATTAATAAAATGTTTCAGATATTATACCAGCAGCTTATCACCACAATAAAGAACCAATGAAAAAATATTTTCAGAAGTTGTTTGAATACGTTAAGGGTACAGATGATAATATAAGAATATTTCTTATCCAATTACTTGTTGTAGTAGCCAACACAGAACCAGAGGTACAAGTAGTTTTACATTTTGGTATCCTACGTCATGTATGGGATGGGAAATGGCATTGTAATGATAAAAGTTAGTCCATTATCCAGTCATATCGTTCCGGTTTTGCATATATATGCTGGTAAGTGAGTAGTGCCTTACTCCCTGAGCCACTGTGGTGCATAATAGGCCCATTAAAAAGTTGAAACAAAGAATAGGGAATATTGATCGAAATAAAACCGAACTAAAATATGAACCTATTGTAGTTCTGCTTTATTTCAATGGAAACACATTTGACCTTTGTTGGTATACACTCACTATGAAACTTTGTATACGCACCAACCTATTATAATAATAATAATACTATCAGTATTTGTATAGCGCATAACCACTGCTTCACAGTTCCTAATGCGCTTCGAGTTCACTAGATTTGTTCTCGATGTCAATATCACAAAGGACTTTCAAAAAGGAAAGTTTTCAGTTTGTTCTTAAAAACAGAAAGAGATGACTCTAGACGTATGGATAGTGGGAGCTGATTCCATACCCTAAGAGCACATCCCAGAATTCAGTCAAGTTATCTTTATGCAATATCAGTCATAAATCTAAAACTGAGATGATAGAATTACTGTCCCTCCGTTTATATCCGCTATAGTCACATAGTATAATTGAGGCCTCTGATGCCATGTGTTATAATATAATATCTTACTGTATTTTGTTGTTAATTACGAATTACACAGACCGTCAATCCTTTTATCTTTAAAATCATATCCATTGTCCTCGGATGTTGGACTGGTCTTTTTGTATCCGCAACACTAGCATGTTTTTGTATTTATTAATTTCAGGAAAATCGATTATGAAACGAGTATTTTGTCAAGCTAGTTGCTCCTCGAATCACTATCGGATGTAACAATAGTTCATGCGCTGATAACATCATTTCGGAATAAAGCAATTTCGTAAATGTACGACATGCGACCATTCCATATTGTATCCATGTTAGACTACGCCAATTCAATATTTTGCCACGAAAATTCCATATTTTATCTTTATGTTAGGTCACATCAATTTTCAATTTTGTTCGTCGGGAACACCTATTAAGATGGTGCTACCGCTTTTTTTTTGGAAAATGATAATCAAGAATCCAAAATTAGTTGGTTGCTTTCCTCTTTTTGTTCCACATTGTCGAACACATTGCTTTCAAAATCACCAGGACCTAAACTTAAATTGAATTTGCCTGATGGTTTAACATATTTTCAGTTATTTACCAAAGACAATGTGGATGATCTGGTTGATGCTATGCACAGCTATGATGTGAATACCATGAACTTTCTACTGACTATAGTGGCACCATTGGCGACTCACAATCCAGGATTATTCCACAGACATCTGGACCGAATTATAGCAGGACCAGAGAACGAGTTCACTTTCTATCACCTGTATACATTTCTTGTTAATATAGTGATGAATAGTGAAACAGTAAGTGCTTACTCTTTCTAGAACACCTCGTAATACTTCACATTTGAGAAGACAAAATTATGGATGTGCTTTTCCAATACGTTTATTGTAGAACATCTGTGTTTGCCGAGTCAGTTCCTCGGATATTTTCAACCTGGTTTCTCTTTTGTGCACTACAGACGGTCGGTCAGTGACACGTATGTAGCCAGTCCGCTGACAAGGAGACCCTTTGCACCGAATATTCGCGAAGAGATTTCTCGGCCTACACCTGGGTTGTACCTGGGATCAGCTGGTAAGTGAGCCAGTGCATTACTTACTGAACCACCGTGACTCCCAATGCATAATAGGCCCATTAAAATGTTGAAACAAAGAACAGGGAATATTGGTCCAAATAAAACCGAATTAAGATTACACGATATCACATGTCGTTCTAATTTCAGAAGCTAGCTCAAAAGGTGGTAGATTACTTTATGAAAGTTTTAAAAGACGAGGGAAACGTTGAAAAAATCGGAAGATTGCTCGATGAAATCAAGCGGTTGGTTTTACCCCACCATGCAGTCATTAACCCACACAAACAGTACTTTCAACAATATCGTCAAAAAACTACAGATTGCAATATCTTAGAGCGGATCGACGCCATTTTGAATTTACTGGAAAACAGAAGGTTGGTTAATTATAATTTTATTGTATTATTCGCTCGCTCGCTCTCTCCCTCTCTCTCCCGATATTTGTCGAAAAAAACACTTCAGAATTTCAGACCTCGGTTCAGATTGATAGTAGTGTAGAGTGGGTGGGGGAGGACAAGAGTAGGAGTTAAATGTTGGAACTTGACATTCCCATCAAGGCATACTAAATGGAGTATGGGCGTCTTCGGTGTTCCGGTGGGTACATGAAAGACGTTCAGCCACATTTTATATTCACTTTTCATTAATCAATCGCCATTATTTTTAGTTTGAAGACACTGTCTGATGAAAATAAGCAACAAGAGATTGAAATAGAGACTTTAGACGAACGAGTCACATCAAATGAAGAAAAAATCAAATACGTTGCGGAAACTGCGAAAACCAAAGGGACTGCAATGAACACATCAGGAAATAGCGATGGGACTGGAAATCAAAGGTCGCCTCAAACGTCATCTCCAGTTAAGCCAAAACCCAAATCCAACTTTTGTAATATACTATGAAATGCAGGCTTCATATCGACCATACATTAGAGATATATAACCAACCTTGACATAAATGTAGACATTTGGGAATAGTGACAGACGGTGTGCTATATCTTTAGTCATAGCCAAAAGTATTTGGGAAGTGTTACTAGCTGCTCCCTGCCTTTAATAGTTGTTGTTGTTCTTGGTGTTTAACGTCCGCTTCCACCGAAGGTGATATCGCAGACAAGTCTTATTTTTTCCATTTTCATTATCTTAGCGCACGCGCAGGGGTCTAATAATTAATAATTAATATCTGTGATATATCATCAGGGTAATATATATGACTGTTTTTCATTTTGTAAACAGACTATAAAATATGTTTTTTTGTTTGTATCCTAGTTTATTTATTTGTTCAACCGATTATAACATGGTCAACATGAGGATTGGACCCTGCAAAAGAAATAAAAAGTAATAGTTTACTGTAGGATAACAATAATTATCCCACGAGATTTTTTTATCGGATAAAGTACTAAAAATCATACTAGAAAAAACACTGGACTCCTGGGGTCTGTTTCATGACATCTTAACTAGAGAGAGAGAGAAAAGGAGTTTCACGCCAACTCGACACAAACCAGGTCATTTCGAGATTAACATATGGTTTAATTTTATTTCAATAATTCGCTTGCACGTATGGGTATTTAGCAGTAGGAGGAAATCCACGAGGTTGGGAAGGCGACCCTACTCCTTTCCACGTACAACCGGGGATTCGAGACCACGCCAGTTGCCTCAATGGCAGGCCGTATGATACAGTGCGCACACGCTAACCATTCGGTCACCTCCCCCCCCCCCCCGACATCTCAACTAAGATAGGGGGCTATCTTCAATTGTATATGCCACTGAGTGGCCATAACAGCTATTACGGGGCTTAAAGATAGATGAGTAGTGAACAGAACCCAAGACCAACATAAGTTGTCATAACTTTTCAGGAATTTCAGATTTTGAATGCGAAGTTTAAACTCCACTTGTAAAACATACAATGGAGAATCATAGTAATGAGCAACCTACCTGTTCCACTGAGGTTAATTTTCAAACTATTGCCACTATCTCCCAATGTAAAGTTTTCAGTATGAATAACTTTACCATTATGGTGTACCAGCAATTTATAGGAGCCTTTAAAAGCTCTGATACTGACAGTCTGACCGTGACTTATATTATGTGATTCGTTGGTTCTCCAGGTATGCTTCAATAGTTCCTGAACTTTTTTTCCAGCTGCATTCGGCTGTAATATATAAATGTACGTTAAAACCGAGGTGAAAGTCACAACATCCATAAGTAACTAAAAACACAGACCCACACTTGGCAATTCTCATCTGGAAATTATTTTACAAGACAGAATGAAATAAATGTTATCAAATTTTAACTTCATGAATGAACCCTCACTAATCTGGTATCGATGACCAAAGAGTTGTTCCCAGGACAGGTTCCTTTTAATCAAAGCAATATGACTGGATGGGTTATCTCAGAATAGATCGAACAAAACATCCGCGTATCCAAGTAAGTCGTCTTTATGTGCCGGTGAGCAAACACAATGTGTCCTTCATTAAGTGCTTATCATTTCATAGGACATATATTACACAGGCGCCTAAAACCTCTTGTGACAAACCCAAACTTACCGTTACATCTTTTCCGTTAGCAATTGCAGCATTCGGTCTCCAATGATTCTGGTCTGAGAATCCCCAAAATAAAACGCCGTGAACTGCCGGATGACTGAAGTAAAGTTTTAGGACATCTGCGTATTTCTTTGCCTTTTTGTTTGCATCATATTCATCAATATCAAGCTCTGTAATCCAAATAGGTAATCCGACTTCCGCCACCTCATCTAATCTATGCTGAAGATAACAGAAACAAATTAACTTTGGTCGAATCGGTAACATTATTTCTATTGCAGCTTTCTTGTAATTCGTTGCTTCGTATTTTGTTGTTTTTTGTTGGCATTTGTCCTGTCTACATCTAACCAGCGATGCCCAGTACTAAGCATGGTGCTACAGTGAACTTTAATGATAATTGGGTTGAAAGTGGGGTGATAAATTATTTTCGTTAATAATAATATAAGACATACTCGAGACGGTCACTTTCCCTGTAATGATACTGGAGGACAACACTAGACGCGAAACAAACCCGATAAGACAAATTTGCTCAAAAGAAACAAAAAACAAAATTCAAATCAAGTGAACGGTAGCTGCCTTGTTCAGTCCCGACCTGTAATGATTCGAGCTTTACAATGATTTACAAATAAGACGTAAAAATGCGGGCGGTCTTGGCGGTGGTCGTAGTTTGAATTGCGTTTGTTACGGTGGTTGTCTTCCATTTGGACAATAACTAATAAGGGAGACAATCCGGGTAGGATTCCGGAAACCCTTCAAATTAATAAATTGAGTGTGACGTGTTCAAAGTTTTACTCGTGTAATGAATCAAACTAACACGGAAGTCTCAAAAAGGTAAGAGACCAGGATATGACAGAAATGTAAAGGAATGTAGTCTACGCAGAAATAAGTAGCGCTTTATATTTACCTTCATCACTGACAAGTCGAAGTTGGGACTAAGATGACTTTGAATTCCCATACCAGCCACCGGAACGCCATCAGCTTTAAACTGTAAACCCTGATCTTTGTAAGCCTGCAATCCGAAGAAAACCTTGGAATTAATTTCCTGAAAATTTCTAGAAAACGTCGTGCCATTACTCGTTTGAGGACCAATTCTTTACAAGTGACATCTAGAAGTACGGTTACCTGTGAAACATTGCAGAGACAACAAAGATATAACATGCAATAAATATGGAACACGAAATTAAAAGCAGCCATAATGAATACAGCGGTGAAACAATATGAATAACAGCGATCTACTGAAATGAAAAACCTATAGGATACAATACAATAGAGCTTTCTGCCAAAGTGGGGATCTCAAAGATTTCGCCAACTGAAAAATGAATAAACACAACAGTTCTATGGAAAACAATTACTATATTTCTATTAAAGCTACGTTTCAACAATGATTCTGATCTTGTCGTTAGCAAGCACAATACAGTTTTGTGCTTGATAACGACAAGAGAATGTTATCCATAGAACTGTTGTGTTTATGTTTTAATGTGTTCAATTACTAAATGCCATTCAAAAAGTATATGAAAGATGAATGTCGACGGTTATCAAAAAGAGTTGGTTGCGGGTGGGAGATTTTAATTCGCGAAAGTTTACGTAGAGTATGAGTACTGTAAAAGAGATCAAAGTAACTTAAGGTCAATACTTTAATGCAACTAATATGAAAACAGTCACACACATAGTTATGTGTAATAACTCTTAATATATGAATTAAGAACGTGACCCGTATATGTTACGCAATGTTGTTATTTAATAACAAAGAAGTAGTTGTACACCCTGTGTTTTGTTTTGTTGTGAATTGAATTGACTGGTGAATATTGGCTCGCTCGGAGTGTTGCCCTTAAAAGTTTACCGGGGACAATGTCTAGTCATTGGGATAGTAAGAAAAACAAAGGTCCATTGCACAAATTAAGTGCACGTAAAAGAACCTGTTACAGTTGGAATTCGCAATAAGTGTAAGTCATAGTGTCATTGTCACTTAAAATACATTTCGGGCGTATGTCATTAGCCCCGTTGATGCCGATAAAGAGTTTATAATCCAATCGATAGGAACTGGGTCATTTTGGGACAAATTTACCTTTCGTTTGAATGTACTGGTCTTTAGCTCTGAGGACCCGGAGAAATTCTGTTTCGTGAATTACATTGCCTGTATAGTTAGTCAGTAATAAAATAGAGTTATCTCGCTTGAACCTCAATATGAAGTGTTGTTGATTAAGCGTCCTGCTGTACTTAAATCATGAATAACAAACACGCAACAAATTCCACAAGGTCTACGAGCGCCGCGCCACATACAAACGGAGAATCGGAACAATGCACGTGATTCAATAACAGGCCTTGAGGCCTCATCGCACCCGTTCAACCATTCGGTCTCGCTAAATATATGTGAAAGTAGATTATATTACCCACCTGTGTAGTCATCCCACCAGCAACGACGTCATACTCATTCAAGAATAATTGAGTATGTGGGTCGAGTTTGTGAACCTCTCTAAACATCCATTCCGTGATGTGCGGATCTTGAAGTTTATCCTCATAGAAATGAAGATGGAGATTTTCATTTTCGACATCCCAATGCTGAAATCTAAATGTTGAACATTGTTGGAACTCCAATAGAGTCTGATAACATTAACCAAAATTAAAAGCGGAATACCAGAAAGGTAAAAATAATTTGAGCTACATTTAGCAATATATGTTATAAGATGGAACACTATTGTAATTAAAGCGACGTTTTGTTTGGTCAAGCAAGTGATAATGAATTTACAATGAGGTTTTATAATATGAAAACAACAGCTTATTAGACAACATCAACATAAATAAACAGCCACTTAAATCACGAGAAAATTGTTTGTTCAAAATTTTAACGAATAGCCATTGATAGGGTGCCCCACGTGCCAACTGAAAAGGTGAGTGTGCGCGCTTCAGTTGGTTAACTAGAACTTATTTCTGATAGTCTCGCACCCTCGTTGAGAGTCTATAAATAGCCATAGCACGTGAAATTCCCAACTCACTATCAACTATTACAGCCGTAAAAATCTATTGTTGACGATTCTGGATATAGCAGTAATATTTAGCTTTTTGATTATAACAGCTGCTTTAGAAATTACCCTTATTAACAAGACCGTCAGGAGCGGCATCTTTTAGTTTAGTACAAATAATATCTCTGAATAACGCGGGTTGGGCAGCAACATGACATCAGCAGCAGTATTATTTTACTTTTACAAGGTTCGTAAAACAATTATTGACTCCACCACAGTGCGTTACTTCAAAATTCAATTTCTTGTTCCAGCTTTCTGTCATGTTCCGTAAAAAAGTAGTTTTGATTATCCCGGCCTGTCAATCAGACGGAGAATGTTCGGTAGACTGGTAAAGTGAGACTAATTTCAAAACAAGGCCACGTGACCTATTTTTTACTCAAAAGTGTCTGGAGGTTATGGACGACAATCCGAACCATTTTTCAGTGTATTATTTATGAATGGTTAGATGGGCATAGCTTATTAAGTACAACATGACCGTTTATTTAGAGACTATACATGTGTGAAACAGATTTAAGGATAGTTAAATATATAAATATTGTGGTGCAATTGTTGCGATATTTATTTATGCACCCTACCTTTGAACAGTAAAACCCTTGGCCCTGTTTCACGAAATTTTAACTAAAGATAAAATCCAAATTTTAGAAGATACTTAATTTTGATTGGCTAAGAACTAAAACTAATCTAATATTGTCCAATCAAATTACTAAAATTTCATTTTATCTTAGTTAAAATTTCGTGAAACAGGCCCCAGTTTAAATTTGTCTTTTCCCCGAACAAAAGACATTTTTTACAGGTGTTTTCCCCAAACAAAAGGACATTTTTACAGGTGTTTCCTAAGAAATAAGAAGAGATGGTTTTACAGGTGTTCCCCAAAATCAGAAAAGCATATTGATGTGACATCATTAACCAATAATGAATAAGAAGACCACATATATAAATTTAGAACAACGTTTTAAAGAGTTCGGTAACTAAATAACACTAAACCATTTTACAACACCCGTTCCAATATTATTTCCACCTCGATGGGCATAATAATAACGACACGAAATAAATAGGCCTATAAAGGTAGTAAACGGCAACCCCGTTTTTACCGCTCGGTTAATTTATAATCTCAATCATAATTGTGGTCCCAAAGACCCGTATGGTATCATGTGTACTTTCTTGAAAAAAAGCCTATCGTTTGGTCAATTAAAGTACAATTGACATACAATTTGACATGTTTGTTCCCTGTGCAAGTACGCACCGACCCAGAAGATTCAGAATTTCAATATGGCGGCGATGACGTTATAGTGGGTTCCTGGTCCATATAGGGCACACGAATTAAAAGTATTACAATCTAATGCAGTAAAGTCATATGAACAATGTGCGAAAATGTTTTCATTATAATAAACAAATAATGACTATCTCGCAAATTCTAAATGACATTAACAATTGACGGTTTGTAGTTTGAATGAATAATACCATCTAATTGCGGTGGTATTAGCATTTATTCTGGAACATAGATTCAAAAATGGAGAAAAAAACGTCCGTACAGATCCGCAGTTCGAAGCCCCCAACTCCATCCAAAAATACACCCGGGCACAAAACATGCCGTTTTTTGTTCAAACACGGAGTAACTTACTTTCCTTTAAATTTACTGGTCATCTCTTCTATATGTTTAGACAATAATGGTTTTAGCTGTGAACCAGACATGTCCTTTTGCCACTTTGGAACCACATTCGGTCCTCCCCAAAATATATTATGACCTCTGATCTTGATTCTGAAATTACGCCAGAGTTTATTAGATTTACAAATGATTACAATAGCATTATATTCGGAAGAGAATTGAAACAGATAGTTTAAAGTAAGTCAGGACTTTGTAATGATCCAAAAGTAGTATTTTCGAAAAGAAACAAATAACGTAAAAAAGAATTGTGTATTAAATTAAAAAAGCGCGTGTAATGTGTGTGGAGGGATATCTCTATTATGTCCAGATCCCCATTTATCAAGTACAATGATTTATCATTAGCGTACTGTTGAGCAGGGATGGAGATATATCCCTCTGGGATAGATGGCACAATTTCCTTTTGGTGGATAACAAAATAGGATATATGACATTATACCCCTTAAGAAAGGATGGCACTTTTTCCGTTTGTGATACATGGCATTATATTCATGTAAAATAGATGACACTATATCCGTTTGGGACAGATGGCACTATATTCCTTTATGAACGATGACATGTTATTTCTATAAGATAGATGACACTAGATCCGTTTAGGATAGATGACACAATATACCTTTGGGATAGATGATAGTATATTCCTGTAAGACAGATGACACTATATCCATTTAGGATAGATGGTACAAATTATATGCTCCAACACTACATATTTTAATTTCTCAAAAATAAAAGAATGTATTCAAGGCGTCTAGGAAATGACGACATACTAGTTTTTCTGTGTCACTGCTACATTTTAGTCAGATTAACTCATAGAAGTCTCGGCATTGTTATGTTTTCAAGATTATTTGGTGATGTGGGTTTGTTTGAACGGGCGTGTTTGATTAGTGGATCGATTTCGATTGGAAGTTTGGGTTTGATTCGAATGTTGGTTGATTGGAGGGTATCTCTGCTCTGTGATTTGTTGGCCGATTGGAGGGGCGGGTTTGATTTTCGTGTTTGATTGGAGGCGAGACATGTTTCGTCGGTTTTGATTTGAATGTCGTTTGTGATTATTTGGACGGATTCATTCATTGAGCAGAAAAAAACCTCAAACTTAAGTGGAATATTCACAATTCTGTTTTTATGATAAACGTTACGTCAATCTTACCCCTTCGACAGCATTTCATTTACACCTTTAAGCGGTAAATCATAATGAAGTTGACCCTGAAATGATAATAATATACCATTTCAGCAAATTAGACTGATTAAATATTAAATCGATCATCGTCAAATTTGGTATTGGAATTTAAATCAGTGACCATCGTAAAATTAAAAGAAAATCACTTAATGTTATGTTTTAAGGGAGATAAGGTAGCTCATTGATTGCCAGTAGCGATCATGGAAGGTCTTTTAGTTGGTTCCATCTTTGTATAATAGAGAGGGGCGGGCGTCTCATTGGCAGCGCTGTCAAGTCAAAAATGTCGCACTTAAGGTGTATATTCGATATTCGTCTTCATTTGACCAGTTGGAATAGACGAACAGGACGTTAAACCCATGAATGTCATTTCATTTCCATTAAAGCCCCAATAACACTCTTGTTGTAACTGAATAATATGTCCCAATCTTCATTTTGGTCAACAAATTGTATCATTTTACAATATTCCAATTAATTGATGATATAAATTTCATTGTAACACACCTAATTTAAAAAATTGGAAAAATTCAACTTATTGATTTGAAAAGTCTAACGTAAACCTTTTCAAATGTGACTTGGATTTTAAAATATTGTCGAACCCTCTGGAAAAGTAAAATAGAATGTAATGGATAATTCACACAGCAGGTAAGACACTAAAACATCTACTACTTAGAATAAGGCTATTATTTATTTTCTCAAGCTAGCAAGAGTGTTATTGTTCCTTAAAGCCACGAGATTTTT
Source organism: Patella depressa (assembly GCA_948474765.1). Classification (NCBI taxonomy): domain Eukaryota; kingdom Metazoa; phylum Mollusca; class Gastropoda; family Patellidae; genus Patella; species Patella depressa. The sequence continues at coordinate 87,368,081 of OX419715.1, read as the reverse complement.
AGGAAACATAAATATACCTTAACAGGCTCCGTGGCTGTCCATTTTAAACTCCATTCCAGAACGCTCCATTCAAACAAATCGTAGAAGAACTTCTTATAATTTGGTCGAGATGTATCGAACAAAGCGGCTACATTAATCACTGAACCCCAGCCAAACTCACTTTTAACTTGTTGAACCTGTTCGTAAAAAATGAACATATGCGTGGAAAATACAAAGACAAAAACGACAATAAAAACTGCGATAGTGTTTTATTCAACAGGTATCGAGCATGACGTAATCAGCGGCATCTTGAAATTTAAATATATAAAAACTCAGTCATTCAATCGATGCACAATTGTTTAAGGAAAAAGCGTGCATGACGAATAAAAGGACGGTAGCTCTTGGTGCCCAGTTTCTGGTCTAAAAATCCATGTGTATTATATTAGCTGCTTAGACATGTGGACGTAAGTACTATATTCTTTAAAGTCTAAAATAAAATATTTCGAAGATACACATCTTAATGTGTTTGCGTGGCATCATTAAAAAGCCCTCCCTTAAGCTTGGGTTACACCTTTGCTGTAGTAGCACTGCGCTGGAACCCTAGCTGAATCGTGTTATATCGTAGGACGGCCATTACAAACCGTGGCTCCAAAACTGCCGTAGTTGTAAATTTTGTTACGGTATTTTTGAAAATTTTAAAACCACGATAGCTAATGCTCACACTCTTTCACTCTCTATAGTACTACCGGTTTAAAGTATCGTGAAGCTGGGATTAGGGCTTTAGTCAATCCGGATTATATGTGGCATTGTTTAAACGTTAAATGACTACGTACCTCGACACTCAGACCAGAAGGGGCAGCTGAACCACTCAAACTATAATAAATTTGTGTACATGTGCTTTAATTTAATTTATTGTAATGGTACGGTCTGGTGCGTTGAAGCTACAGCAGGCCAGTTTAAAGTTTAACACCATACATAATCAATAATACTTCTTTTTTATAATCAGTTTTTAATTCAAATATTATTCAAATCGACCAATATCTTATTTTATAACCATATTGCGTTTACATTTAGTTCTAATGATTTCATGGCGCCATTTGTTTTCTTGAACACGTGGAGTTATATTAATTGTGCTACCGTCCTATCCGTAAATGGTCATTTCTACCGAACACGAACGCGAACGCAATTTCCAACCGCTGCGACATTCGAGCGAATCATACTTCGCAGTGAAAGTGGCGATATGAAATTCGCAGATGGTATTAGTACATTGACGGTTTGATCTGGATGACTAATGACGACCATCCGCGCAAACTGTTCCCTAAACGAAATACCTCATTTGAAGATTGGCTTTTCGTAGTTGGTCAATTCGTTTATCTTCATCACTTTCAAATTTATATGAATGATCAATCCACGTGACTTCATAATCATCAACTAAGAAATTAACAGATGGATCCGGGACCTTCACAGAAAACCTCACAGTTTTCGCTGTAACAAATAAATTGTGTTATAACCGGCATGTCGACAATTAAGTGAATTGGTTAAGGGCAAAGTTATTTCTAACATATTACAGGTCGAATGGTTTAGATCTTAACCAAGTGGCGTGGTTTCGATTCCAAGCTGGCACGTAACAAGGGGTCCAACCGCCTGTCCAGCCTCGTTGGTTTTCTCGAGGTCCTAATTTCTTCTTCAAAGATCCCTGCGAATTATTCAAATAAAATTGAACCATATATTATGCTAGTCTCAAAATGGTCGACTTGGAATTGTCATCCAGAGATTTGTTTAAAATATGATACAATACAAGTTATTGAGAAGGTTTTTTTCTGGAAACGTTTCGACTAGAGTTCGACATTTAACACCCACACAATAACTCGTAATAGTTCCAAACCGAATGAGGCCTTTGAGAATTTGAAATTTACGCTTGACTAAATTGCCTCCGCCGCCACGGGTTAATATTCCTCCATTAAATTTGAAATTTGTTCCATTCGAACCAAGTGCTTCAATTTTGAATAATCTCTGTAATCATGCTATCTAGAATATTGAATGTATACTTTAGGATATTGAATGTACACACGATAAGATGAAGTTATATATAAGATAATTACTGTTAGCCGGTATGTAATAATCTCCTCCAACAACGTGCCATTTTCCTGGTGTGATGAAGGGCGTTACACCAGCAGAAACGTATGTTGGTTTACCTGTAAGAAGAAAGTTTGGTATTAAAATATTTATCTTTCATACAACACAAAAATCAATAACATATTGGTCCTAACGTCAATTCAGTTATCAAAATAAGGAGACTTTTAGGCATCTACATGCAGTGTAGACCTGGACATGTTTGGCTCCCTTATCTGGCCGCAAGATATTCTGCTTAGAATAATTACGGGTTTGTGGTGGGTTTTGTTTAACAATCAATCCCACAAGATATTGGACATAGAAAACAAATTTGTTTCTTTTTTTGAAAATATATTCTCAGAACCCCTATATCCCTGTGTGGTACCACATTTTTACCTCAGAAGTCCACGAGATATTGGACTTAAGAACAAAACAAAAATATATCCACAAGATTTTCGCCTTAGAATAATACAGATAAAGTATTTGGGGTATCAGACAGGAATACAAGGAGGTCTGATACCCCAAATACTTTATCTGTATTATTCTAAGGCGAAAATCTTGTGGATATATTCCACATTCCACAAGATTTCCGGCCCTGATAGAATTTGTTAGGTTTGTGGTATTTTGCTCCACAAGAGTTCCACATCATTTAAAAAAATCACTTTTGTTTTCGAAAATAAGTTAGGGTCGGTTCCGGCTACACCCCTGCCTATCAACAGTTTTTTCAAATGTTTACAGAAGAGTTAGTTACTGTTTCCGACAAATACAATAGAATAATACAGATAAAGTATTTGGGGTATCAGACCTCCTTGTATTCCTGTGTGATATCACATTCCACAAGATTTCCTGCCCTGATAGAATTTGTTAGGTTTGTGGTATTTTGCCCCACAAGAGTTCCACAACATTTAAAAAAAATCATTTTTGTTTTCGAAAATAAGTTAGGGTCGGTTCCGGCTACACCCCTGCCTATCAACAGTTTTTTCAAATGTTTACAGAAGAGTTAGTTACTGTTTCCGACAAATACAATAGAGACCTCGTTTGAATAAAACAGAGGCGAGGGGCACCGTACAACTATTCAGATATTATAATTTATACACGTACCATTATTGTCTGTTATATGTAGCAGTGAATCCAGGTTACTGTATATCTTGCCTGGAGCAGTATTGAGCAATTTTGCCCAGGCCTTGAAAGAGTAGGTTCTATCTGGAGTGAGGTTTAGTTCTTGAGAAGGACCAGTCCATTCGTATTGTCTGCATTTATAAAGCAAATTATCGTTTACGTTTTCCGAATATGCACAAACAACTGCGCTAATGAAGACGGGGATATTCCATACAGTGTGCGATAGCGGCAACACGGTCTCCTCTTGTTTTCAAATGTCAACAAGTGATAATTTATATGCCGTTTGCAACCTTCCCTAAGAGGTATTTAAAAACAAAAATTATTCCCTTTGTCGCTGAAAAACAACCATAGAAAAATAAACAATAAACGCCAAAACGGATCAAATATTTCCGGATGCTTGTTCGCGAATAAAATAGTGTCCCTGAGGTTATAATAGTTTATGGATAGGGAATTATAGGGAATATAAAACATCTAACAATACAGAGAACCCCCATTTCGTGCCGGTTCTGTAATCGATTATAAGATCGAGAGTTTCGCGTCACAATGGGTACTATAATAATAATAATAATAAAAGTGGCTTACCTATTTGTTACCTTGTAGCTATGAGAACCGCTATGGCTGTCTGAAGATAAGGTACACGTACATGACCAGCAGTCATATTTATTGAATGTTTCAAAACCAGGATTTGTCATTAAATTCTGGGCTTTAAGAAACCCAGGAAGGATTAGAAGAAGCCACAGCATGTTGACAATAGCATTTGTCCAAACGCAAATTCTAGCTATGTCTAAATGTTGCCCTAAATGTTCAACTGATTTACAGATTGCTAAAGAACAGCAAAACTTTAAATTACAGATAAATCACGTCTCGCATACTGTTGATAACGATAAGGAAGTTCACTGTCAGATAAAACACATCACGATTTCTTTTGGTTTAATATATATGACGCATTTCATTAACCAGGAGTTCGAGCGTTAGTGTATGGTTGAATATATATATATATATATAGCTAGGGGCCTAACTACTGAAGAATTAAGAACGCCAAAAGAAAAGAATATCTCTTCTTGTATTACCTTTATTTCGACATATAATCCTAGACATAATAATTTTTTTCAATATATTTATGATACTAAGAATGTTCTCCTTTCTAATGATAATCTTCATAATCAATTTCACGGTATAGAATTAATTAATAGTAAACGTCAGCCCCCTAGCCTTAAAAAGTTACTCACTAGAGCTAAGTTTCAAACTTCTAATAATGGAACTTTTACTACTTCGAAGTGCCATAGCCCACTTTGTAAATGTTGCCAACATATGATAATTGATAGTAAATTCACCTTTTCTAATACTAATTATACATTTAGGATTAATCATAATATGAATTGTAGTACTAAAAATTTAATTTATGTTCTTATTTGTAATAATTGTATGAAGATTTACATAGGCGAGTGCTCAACTGAATTACGCGCACGTATCCGAGTTCATAGGCAACAGAGTTTACAAGCTAATCCGGTCTTGAAAGTGTCCAAACATCTAAATACATGTGCTAAGAATTTAAATATTAAATTCAGTATTTTTCCTTTTTATAAAGTCAATATTGACAATACTATCAAAAGAAGGAATATGGAATCACACTTTATTGACCGGTTCAAACCGGATTTAAATGCTTAATTTGCCCCCTTCCCACCATGTGAATATTTTAATTTTAAATAAAATCTTAATATATATTTTTACACTTTTTACTTCAACACCATTTAAGGGGATTTTAAACCCTGTATATCTTTATTTCTCTATAGTCAGTTTATTAGAGAATAAGGTGGATATAAACAAGTTTACAACCATATTACATAATTGATCTATTGACATTTTTTTAATCTCTTCACTTCTGTATGGTTCTATTGTCTAATTATACCAGGAAGATTATGTAGTTTAATGTCATGTTATGTATTATATACCTTTAACCTTTTGTTATATGTTACTTAATATTATTTATAATCCATTGTCATGGAAATCTATTGTTCTAAGAAAATATATATATATATGTATCGTATTTGCAATATTTTGTATACATTATTAATATCTGAAGACGCCTATAGAGGGCAGACAGCTAGCTTATATAATTTAATGTATGTCAGAATGAAGTAAAGTGGAGAATTTTTTACCTGGACGTATTTTTCTATTTTTTTATGCATTATCTACCGTAAACAAAGAAGTACTTGTACTTTATTTACTTTAATATATATTATACTGTTTACGAAGATGCGTCCAAGTAAAGGAGCTACACCACTGAACTATGATCCGTATATGCAAATACTCAACAAATTAACAGAACAGTTGAAGACAATAGCGGACAATCAAACCCTACTTATTAAGAAAATTGACGAGGGGTTTGTTAATAACACGTCCAATCTTAAAGATACAGTGAAGTCGATCACCGAGGACTTATCCAAAATTTCCAGTGTCATGAATAATTCTGATGAACAAGCCGAATTCAAGAAGGAAGTTCATAAATTCAAATCGGATAACCGGCATACATGGAACAAACTGAAATCGGTAAGAAAAATCTCTTTCTATAAAATGCTGAAATGTAAAGAAAAGGCTGAACTATACCAAGTTTTCCTGAATATGGTCAACCCATTTGTGCCCCGGAAACTTCGGGAAAATCCCAAAAGTTACGAGACGGAAAGTCAAGTTAAAAGAAGGAATGAACTAAGTATACAGAGAATGGAGAATGAAATAGATTTTTTGTTTGAAATCTCTGCAAAGGAGTCAGAGACCCTTTTCAAAGCGGAAACCGATATTTCCAATCTGATCGAAACCCATCCAAACGAAGAGGTCAAAACATCACTCAAGTCAGTTTGGTCCAAGGAGATTAAAATGGAAGAAGATAAATCAAACAGAATCTGGAACAAAAAGAAAGAATTCCTTTCGAGTTTACCTACCAAAGAACTCGAACAAACTAATCTACATATCCAGGATGCCTCCACAGAGGTAAACAATGAGGACTACAACCCTCGTCCGCCTAGTGATAATCAGTGGAGGGAGGTTTCTAGAAAAAAGACCTCAAAATACAATAACCACAAAGGTTATACTCCTGGTCATAACCAGCACAACCAGTCGGAATATAGGCCTTTTTTAGACCAGGGCCACAACAAACCACGACGACCCCCGAACAAGCGACAGGGGAATTATCAACAGAGCAGGAGACGGACACCCTACGGACTTCATCAAGGGGAATTCCAAGAGAGGAAATACGAACAGAGGAAATACGAACAGAGGAAATACCAACAAGGGGAGGATCAACAATGGGACAGATATCAAGACAGGGAATATCAAAACAGAGACTACAAACACAAGAGATATCAACAAGGAGGGAACCAACAGGGAACATATCAGAGGAAAGAATCTCAACAGAGGAACGATCAACAGAATCTATCGAAAAGGAGAAATTAAATCCTAAAATTATTAATATTTCTTCCCATAATTTTACTGAAATTGAAATTTTACTTTTACAAAGGGGGTTGAAATTCACACCTACGCCTAAAACCAATATGTGTGAACTCAAATGTGATGTAAAAAATTTCTGTCGAAAACTAAGATTGCGGGAAGAATTCGGGGATTTAAACTATTCTAAAGAGGAATTAGTGCGCAATAAGAGTTGTTATAATCCACGTCGCGGAAAGGATAAAACTTTAGACAAATACATCGATTTTCTAAATGATTTACCCCTACCAGAGAAGAAAAATGTGAGAAATAATATTAACAACGACGAGTATAAAGCAATTAACAGCTTACAGAATAATGATTCTATTATCATCAAAGAATCGGACAAAGGCGGGGCCATAGTTATAATGGATATAGACTTTTATGAATCTAAGATCCTCAATATTTTAGAAGATAGAAGTACTTATCTTGAAATAGATTCAAATAGGGACAAAGGGACCTTAACGCTAATTAATATTTTAATTGAAAAAGAAGGCCACGGTTTAACAGAAAATGAAAAACAGTTCTTAACCAAATTTGATTGTAAAGCTAGTAAATTCTATGGCCTTCCAAAAATACACAAATCGGATTTAATTAAAAAGAGCGTCATAGAACAAAATAGCGAATATGTTATGATCAATAGACCGTGTGATCTTACCTTTAGGCCAATTATAGCTGGGACGTCGTGTGCCACAAATAGATTATCTTACTTAATTGATATTCTTTTAAAACCCTTTGTCCCTAGAGTTAAATCATATATAAAGGATGACATTGACTTCCTTAATAAACTACCTCAGGAAATAAACGATGGGGAAATATTTGTAACATTGGATGTCTGTAGTCTCTATAGCAATATCTCACATAATTTGTGCCTCGAGGCAGTCAGTTATTGGATAGATAGATTACCTGTACTTCGAAATCCCCGTTTTTCAAAAACCTTTATTTTAAAAGCTATCGATATTATTCTTAGGAATAATACTTTCGAATTCGGAAAACGTAATTTTATACAAATTAAAGGCTGTGCTATGGGCTCAGTGTGTTCACCTGACCTTAGCAACCTCGTTATGGGATTCTTAGAAGAAAAATTATATACAATAACTGAAAACAAATTTGGTATTAACTATAGAAACTACATAGAAGAAAATTTTAAAAGATATTTAGACGACGTCTTCCTCATTTGGAAAACCAATCTCGGCCATATAGCAGATTTGCACCAAATTTTAAATGACTTAGATATTAATATTAAATTCACTATTGAAACTAGTTATAAGGAAATTGCTTTTTTAGATGTTCTCGTTAAGAGATTTAACAATCAAATCATTACAGATATTTACTCCAAAGAAACAGATACTAAAAACTATTTATCATATAAATCATGTCACCCCCGTCATGTCAAAAATAATATACCCTTTTCTCTTGCCAGAAAACTATGCACTATTATTATAAACGAAGATCTCAGAATTCAACGACTTAATGAATTGAGATCCAATTTATTGAAAAAAGATTATCCACTTGGGGTTATTAATATAGGTATTGATAAAGCTAGGGGCCTAACTACTGAAGAATTAAGAACGCCAAAAGAAAAGAATATCTCTTCTTGTATTACCTTTATTTCGACATATAATCCTAGACATAATAATTTTTTTCAATATATTTATGATACTAAGAATGTTCTCCTTTCTAATGATAATCTTCATAATCAATTTCACGGTATAGAATTAATTAATAGTAAACGTCAGCCCCCTAGCCTTAAAAAGTTACTCACTAGAGCTAAGTTTCAAACTTCTAATAATGGAACTTTTACTACTTCGAAGTGCCATAGCCCACTTTGTAAATGTTGCCAACATATGATAATTGATAGTAAATTCACCTTTTCTAATACTAATTATACATTTAGGATTAATCATAATATGAATTGTAGTACTAAAAATTTAATTTATGTTCTTATTTGTAATAATTGTATGAATATTTACATAGGCGAGTGCTCAACTGAATTACGCGCACGTATCCGAGTTCATAGGCAACAGAGTTTACAAGCTAATCCGGTCTTGAAAGTGTCCAAACATCTAAATACATGTGCTAAGAATTTAAATATTAAATTCAGTATTTTTCCTTTTTATAAAGTCAATATTGACAATACTATCAAAAGAAGGAATATGGAATCACACTTTATTGACCGGTTCAAACCGGATTTAAATGCTTAATTTGCCCCCTTCCCACCATGTGAATATTTTAATTTTAAATAAAATCTTAATATATATTTTTACACTTTTTACTTCAACACCATTTAAGGGGATTTTAAACCCTGTATATCTTTATTTCTCTATAGTCAGTTTATTAGAGAATAAGGTGGATATAAACAAGTTTACAACCATATTACATAATTGATCTATTGACATTTTTTTAATCTCTTCACTTCTGTATGGTTCTATTGTCTAATTATACCAGGAAGATTATGTAGTTTAATGTCATGTTATGTATTATATACCTTTAACCTTTTGTTATATGTTACTTAATATTATTTATAATCCATTGTCATGGAAATCTATTGTTCTAAGAAAATATATATATATATGTATCGTATTTGCAATATTTTGTATACATTATTAATATCTGAAGACGCCTATAGAGGGCAGACAGCTAGCTTATATAATTTAATGTATGTCAGAATGAAGTAAAGTGGAGAATTTTTTACCTGGACGTATTTTTCTATTTTTTTATATATATATATATATATATATATACACACATATTGCTCTTTTTCGAAACGGAATCCACTGTGGTAGCTCACGAAGGAGGAGCTCATGAGTTCGTACATGGTTGAATATGCATAATTATATGCCGCTTGTTCCTGTGGCTATGGTGACTCACGAAGCAGGAGTTCATGGGGTCGTACATGGTTGAATATACATAGTAATATGCCGCTTGTTCCCGTGGCGTACAGACCAGGAATTCCTAGATTCGAATACTGTTAAATATATATGTTTGATCTTTTCGAAAGGGGAGCAATGACGGCTCATTAACCAGCCGATAAAGTACCTCGGGAATATTTCGATGTCGTATCCTATTGTCCCTGGTTAAAGATGGAGGGCCTGTCAAGGAGTCGGGTTTCCAGAGTTGGCATGCAGATGAAAGAATCTATGACAATTGGAATTCAACAAAAAATATATCGAGGCCCCTGGCTTATACCCCCATTTCACTGGGCCACGGAAGACTTGCGGAAGGAAATTCGCAAGTGTACCGCACAGTCCGCAAGTCTTTCCTCTCACACCGTATGGCTCCGCCAGCAAGAGCAGTGAATCCATAGTCCTTCATCGTCGTCCAACGACTTTTGCGAGCCCAAATTTTTCCGTGCTCTCCCACAATTAAACCGGGATCGATCCGAGAGTCTTCCGCTGTTATTCCGTATACAAACATAGTTGCCGCAAGTGGTCCGCATGTTAACCACCGGCATTCCGTCACTTTCTGCGGGTGTTAAATGGTTACGGATGACCTTCGTTCATGTAAGGAAGAATATGGAAGACCTTCGCCTGTGGAAGGAAAGCGCGGTATATCACGGAATGTTTACGGAAAAGATGCGAATGAGACGCACAAGAACGAGGGATAGCCGGCCTGACGACAGATTAGTTATGGATTAGGCGCGATTAATATACGTACTGCATGCGGTACGCGAGGACTACTTGCAGAAGCGGCGAATCAATCGCGGTTTGATTGCGTACATCCCGACGAAAAAAAATCAGGGTATAGAATCCGTGGAAAGCCGACCTCCATTTATAGATATTTCTACCTCGACGGCAGAGCTGCGGGAAAAAAATCACGAAGATATTGCGGAACACATGGGAATGAGCACGGAAGACATAACGATAATTTGAGGGTCACACTCGGCAGTAGCGGTATAACTGTGTTATCTGGCGATACTAATCCGTTTGGCACGGTAGAACTGCGGAATAATCGCTGAGTACTTGCTTTCTACGCGGAATAAATGCGCAACAATTGCGAACAATCTTCGGCAACAGCGTTTGGTCTCGGATCAATCACGGCGTACCTGCGGAGAAATTAGTAAAGAGCACATGATTTGCACGTGATTTAACCTATAAAATTGCTGTATGTAAAGAGGAAATACATTGTACCATGGAGGACACTAACGACGACATCGAACTGCTCAACGTCTTGCTGCTGATTCATGAATACAGCAGTTTGAAATGGAATGCCTGTGGACAACTTGCGGCAACTGCGTTTGTATACGGAATAACAGCGGAAAACTTGCGAATGTTACGGATCGCTCCCGGTTTAACTGCGGAAGAGCACGAAATTTCGGGCGAGCGGACGGCTGTGGATGATGTGGAATGAATACGGATTCACTGCGCTTCCTATCGGAACAATACGGTACAACAGGAAAGACATACGGTACTTTACGGTATAATTGCGGATTTGCTTCCGCAAGTCTTCCACAGTCCAGTGAAATGGGGATATAAGTCCGTGCTTTCTGTCTTCAAAACAATGATTTTATCGGCGGAATCCGGTGTCATCCTTTGATCTTTACCGATTTTCCGCAGGTACGTCGCGATTGGGCCGAGACGAAATGCGGTTGCCGAAGATAGTCCGCACTTGTTCCGCAGTCATTCCGATGTTCTACCTTGTCAAACGGATTAGTACCGCCAGTTATCCCGCGTATTTTCCGCCATTGCCGCGCCATTGCCGAGTGTAGCCCGCAAGTTGTCCGGATGTCTTCCGTGACGAGCCGGGCGCATTCCTAACTGTTCCGCAGTTTCTCCGCCGCTTCGCCGTGATTTGTACCGTAGTTTTCCCGTATGTGTTCCGAAAATACCGTGACTGTTCCGAAGGTATTCCGAGAGCGTGTGAAATGGACATTTTCCGTGGATTTTTTTCCCACTTATCCGCGTAAAAATGCCGAAGCTGTTCCTCAAAAGCCATTCCGCGGAATTCCGCGAGTACCGCAGCTTTCCGCAGATCAGTGAAATGGGGGTATAATTGTTGTCTTCATTGGCCTGTAAGCTAACTGGTACAGCCGAATAGGACGTTAAGAGTTGCTAAGTCATTCGAATTGGACGAAAAAGGTTATTCTGGTATTGCATTCCTAATTCGTATCATAGCACGTGAATACGCACGTTATTTTTTCAGATAAATCTGGGATATTCAAATGCTGACAAACCATTAAGAAAGTATTGTTGTGTACATGTATATATTGACTTGTCTCTTTTTAGATTTTATCATTGCTTGATAACGACTAGAGAAGCCTAGTCGAAACGTCGCTCAGTAATAAGCAGTAATTGTATTCCATAGAATCGTGACCTGTATACTCCAGTTCAATTACTAAATGCCATTGAAACAGTTTATTAGTTGTTATATAGTTCAAGGTTGAGCAAGAGATATAGAAAATAGGTTAGTTTTTATACTACTTATTTTCTAGAGCATTATACAGGAATCGAGTGCAAGATATGGGATAAGAAACGAGACACTAATTGAAAAGTAAATTTAATTTGAATAGAATTAGTAAATAATGCTTATTTTTTCATGAAACGTAAGTTGCCCAGTCTTGTCAGTGGTGGTACATGGAAGCTAGGTTACATAGTATGGCGATGGTTTATTGCGTTTTTGCCCGAGACTTTTCACCGGGATTGTCCAGTATGACCTTTCCCGTGTCAGTGGTAATACCGTGTGGATGACCTTGTGAAGCAGGAATCCGACGGCTAGGGTGTTCTGTACAACAAAAGTCGATATCAGTGTTCTGTGTATAAGTCTTACATTTCTGTCCCATACACTAACCATTCAGCCAACAAATACCAGATGAACAGACTTCAAACGACCGGGTTGCTATGGAATGTACCACTTTTCAGTCACAAGGTTTTTGATAATTTCAAATCAAATCCAATTAACACTACCTGACAACTATTTAACTCCTGTGGTCGAAACGTGGGTCCATGCTGTGTCAGATTGAGGTGAAGAAAGAAACTCATATTCCAAAAGCACCGACCAGGGGTTTGATAATATATAGCCACTGCTACTGCTATAGCCGAGGTCCTCCCAATGCGTCTTTAAAACAAAGCCAAGGATGATGACGCATGTTTATGACTACAGGGAATTTAAAACAGGCTTATGACAGTATAAAAATATTATACAACTTGACCGGAGGTCTACATGATCTCGAATACCCTAGACTTCAAGCACTGGACATCCACGATACATGAAGCTAACTGAAGCGAATAGATATTTGGGTAAGAATTTGAGAAGCTGTTGTAGATTGTGTGCGCATAGTATCCACCAGCCAAGACTAATCATAATTCATTTTCCATATTTATTGGGGGGTGGGGGTCGTGTATTTCCATTGGTTTATGACAGACACACGTGGTTAAACTTGGGCTATAATAGATATAGTACCCCCCCCCTCCCACACACACATAATGTTATATTAAATAAACAGCCTTTGTTCATATATGAACATCATGGTTAGAAACAATTACAGAAACTTTTGATTACATTTTATTTTGCTTACTACATTTCTATTAAATAGTCATTTTTAATCAATATATTTGTGTCAGAGTTGTGAAAAACTACGGATTTGATAACTTCTCAGATTCGTGGGCAACTTCCAAATTCACAATCATTAGATTTGCTTGCAACTTCCAAATTCATAACCTTGCGATTTGTGTTCAACGTCTACATTTATAATCTTTCGACCTCTACTTTAATAACACGAGGATTGGAATCTATAATAAAAACATTAAATTATTATAACATGCAAAACAGTATATTTAATTTGTGAACTATTTGATGGGTGATCTTGTGGCTTAACCTAGATACTACAAAGCAAGTGTTACTGCACGCAATCCGGTGGAAAATACAAAAGGACTACAAACAAATTATGACTGGCAGGTGGTGGGGGGGGGGGGGGCACGTGCACACCTATACATTGGGTATTATTATATTTTAAGATTTCCATTAAGTTGTACTGTATAGGTGCTACGTCAATTAATACTAAAACCTACCAGTTCCTGCTAGAGTTATATCCAAATTGGTTCCTCCATCAGTTAGGTAGAAATTTCTAGAACGAATAACTTCACCATTATGGATAACATTTAATTGGTACAGTCCTTTGAAAGCCCTGATATTGACCGTTTGACCAACATCAATCTCATGTGATTCGTTTGTTCTCCAAGTTGACGACAGTAATTCGATCACCCTCATTCCTGCTTCATTCGGCTGGAAACAAAAGCAAATTAAACCTCATTATAGTAATACTCTAAAACAAGATGCGTTGCCCGCGTAATTACGCAACTCGTCCTGTGTATGTTTCATATGACGCCGTATTGAAAAAGCTAAAACAAATGTAACACTAGAGCACATTGCTTGTCCCCTAAAACAGGGAACTACAAATGCGCCACAAGGGGGCTCTTCCCGGACATCGGTGTTTACGTCCACTCGTACACTACAGCGTAGGTTTTTCGTTGCATCCAAAATATCAGACGCTAAAACATGTCAATTCAGTATGTGTCAATACTCACCGTAACTTCATCACCAGTTGCAATGGCAGCCATGGGTCGCCAATGTCGTTGGTCCCAATAATTCCACATCATGACACCTTTAACGGAAGGGTGGCTGAAATACAGCCTCATGAGATCTTCGTATTTTTGTGCTTTGAGCTCGTCATCCGGTTCTGAAATATCCAACTCTGTGATCCATATTGGCAATCCTACAGCAGCGACTTCATCCAATCTTCGCTATTGAATAAAACGTTAATATATGTTATTATGAATGAAACAAAGATTAACGTAACATATATGGATACCGCTATTTAATTAAGTTGGTACGCTGACGAGGCCACTGCTCAGTAATTAAAATCTACACGAACTCATGGCATGTTGCAATTTACAATCAAGCAAAATCCAATATATTCTTCATAAGAGAGTTTTTCACCAACTTGGGTTCCGTGAAATTGAAGGGGTTGGGAGTACGTATGCAGGGATTAGGGGGGGGGGCAGAGGTTATCTTTCTATATTTCAGTATAAAATATTTGTTATGGGCAATATAATTTCCGGTTCGAGTAATCCTAAAACGATTATATCAATTCAAATAAAGGACAAGTTGGGGTGCCTTTAAGCGTCACTGCGTTGTAATGTATGTGGTGATACATCTTTCACTTAATATAAGACGTAGTCTCTATCATTCAGAAAAAATATTCTACGAATAAAAGTTGTTAACATTTGAGAAAAATCGGTCATTGACTACATTACCCTGTCCCGAATATTAGTCTGGATAAGTTGTTAACATTTGAGAAAAATCCGCCATTGACTAGATTACGCTGTCCTTTAAGGGAGGTAACTCGCCCTAAAACAAGGCGATGACGCCCATGAAATTAATTTAAGAATGCCATTTCAAATAATCCATTTGATTGCATGCCAGTTCAATATCAACACTCTTATTTTTTTTTCATTGTAAAATTTCTCTCTTCATCGGCCTTATTTATGTTTTTTTTTAAATTAAATACTAATTCGTCGTCATAATTCATGTTTGTTTATATTATGCAAGAATTATGGGATTTATTGCGAGAAGGGGTGCAACTCATTAAAAACCAAACTCACGGTTACGCATTGGCAACGTCAATTATTGAAAAGTTTCCCAGACCCCCGTAGGAGGTTCTGGGTGACCGAGACTATATGAAACGAAAACTATCTCACAATAATAAGACAAAATAAGAATATCTAATCTTTACCTTTACACATGATAGGGATAGGAAATCACCGAAATGACTCTGGATACCAAGACCATTAAGTGGTACACCCGATTCTCTATACCAATAAGCCTGATCCACATAGGCCTAGACG
Source organism: Patella depressa (assembly GCA_948474765.1). Classification (NCBI taxonomy): domain Eukaryota; kingdom Metazoa; phylum Mollusca; class Gastropoda; family Patellidae; genus Patella; species Patella depressa. The sequence continues at coordinate 87,352,548 of OX419715.1, read as the reverse complement.
AGAAAAAAATATAACATAGTTTTTAAAACATCGTCTGCCAATTTATTTTGAAATTGCTATACTGTAATTGGTTTGGCCAACACAAAAATAAAGATTCTAAAGTGTATGTCCGATTCATCGGCACTTTATTATAAAACATATTTGACTGCATGGCGAAAGTCAGTCTTCATTATCCACTTTGGGGCAAATACGTAGGAGATTAACATTCCATCTCATTTCATTTCGATAACATCGGTTGTGATTTACGTATTTTATAATATCTTCCGTTAGTTAGAACTTATTATAATAAAATTAATAAAATATTATGTTTGTGCTCTTTACCATGTATTCTATTGCAAAAAATAAAACAAAAGATGTTGAAATAAGACTAAATAACTCTAACCATTGTTGAATAGCTGTTGACAACCACATTGTAATCGTTCAGATAAGAGGCTGATTTTGGATCCAGTCGTTTGACCTCTTTCATTAACCACTGTGCTACAAGTTTATCTTCAAGTTTATTCTCATAAAATCGACCATGGATATTCTCATTATACACATCCCAATGTGAAAAACTGTAACGAAAGTTCATCCATAATCTGATCATGGTATTAAAATCCAAAGCAGGTGGTTTTTCCTCAAGTTAAAGGTGTATGTGCGTGGAGGAGGGGCGTGGTACTTTAGCTCAGCCGACAAGCAAGGGGGGGGGGGCGCAACCATCGCTATCCGATCATATTTCTCCTCGCACAGACGAAAAATAAACGCATGTTAGTCTTAAAATGACCCACATTGTAAAGTATAGACTCGAATAAATAAAATGGAATGAGGTTAATTGTCCTATAGCCTACCCTTATTTCGAATTCCAACTGTAGGGGTTATTTTAGCTGAGCTTCATCCACACAGACTGGAGAAGCGGTATCAACCACGGAACGGAATATACCGAGGAGCTTTCTCGGCCAACACTGGAAATCAAAATGAGACATCCTGGTTAGCGAGTCAGGCTCCTACTTACTAATTCTCCACGGCTCCTGAATACAGATATTGAAAAATGATAACTTAAAAGATAACAACAAAGAGTACTTACTTTCCACCGAAATTTCTTGTCATTTCTTCTACATGTTCCAATAATTTGTCTCTCAACTCTGCATTCGACATCGTCTTTTGCCAATCTGGGACATGTTTATCGACACCCCAAACCATCGTATGACCTCTCATTTTGATGCTAAACAAAGGGGAAATTAATAAGACACATGGACACACAGGGACCCATGCTAATTTAAGATTATGTTGTGACTTGCTATCAATAACTAAACAATTGTATTGAGCAAGGGAATCATATTAAGTGTTATAGTAAAGAACATTGTACATTATGTATAAGTCAATTCACTAAATGTGTAAATGTTTGATTATCCTAGCACATTTTTTATGTTAAAATTAAATTGTTTAATATTTATAGGTCATGCCTATTCTCCAATCCCATTCATGTCAAAGTAAAATATTGTTTATCTATAAAAGTTATATTAGTCAAACGTTTGTGTTGATTACTCTTTGTTGTTAAAGTTTTTTTTTAATGTCATAACACCCATGTTGTTTGGCTGGTTGAAGGCCTAATTGTTAGCTGATATGCGTTGTATCATAAGAAGTGTCATTGAGTCAACTGGCATGGTTTCGATTCACCGGCTGTACGTGGCAAGGAGTAGGGTCGCCTGTCTAACCTCGTAGGCTTTCCTTCGGCTTCCGGTTTTCTCCCGCTGATGAAGAGCCTTACGCGCAAGCAAATTATTGAATTAAATTTGAACAATATGTTAATCCCGAAATAACCTAGCTTGTGTTGAGTGACGTTGAACACCTGCCCCGCCCCACCTCAATGTTCTTAGATGTACCCATACAATATGTTTAATTGTATCGGCTAGTACAGTTTTATTCCCATAATTTGTTGAGTAAGTCACGACGCCAGTGCATGTCTTGTTTCCCAAAACAAAATATACCAACCCGCGAGATTTCATTGCTTCTATTGCAATTCTTGGAGTGTCGTAGTTAAATTCATCCTGGAAATCAAATACAAACACCTTATTAATAAGTGGAACAATCTTAAAATTTGGTATACGAGCCGCAGTAGGGCTGTTCTGTATATAAGGAAATGAGAGTAAAACAGGTCACCGAAGCTTATGATGATGCAGTGTCCTATGGTGGGAATTTTGCCCAGTGTGCTATGAAGAAAATTATGTCCAGTGTCCTATGAATCAAATTTGGCCCAGTGTCCTATGAAGGAAATTTTGTCAAGTGTGCCATGAAAGGAAATTTTGCTCAATATGTACATGGGACCTCGTCCGGCACTAATGACAAGGGGAAACCACGATGGGAAATCACCAGGAACTTTCTCGACCAACAGCGGGATCGAACTAAGCACCTACTGGTTTGTGAGTCAGCGTCTTACTTACCGAGTCATCGCTGTTCCTTGCATCATCTGGAGATAAATTTTCAAAAGTAGGCAACTTACTTGATTTCTTTCTATTGGTTTCCACTTGAGGGCATTATTTAGGACTCCCCATTCAAACAGATCATAAAAGAAATCTTGGTAAGCTTGATAATTCGGATCAACGATCAGCTTAGCATCTACAGCAGAGCCCCACCCAAATTCACTTTTAATCTGTTCAATCTGTTAACAAAATCATTGTATAGGATATTGATTTGTGGATTCGAAATATTCCGTAATGGGCTTTTTACCGCACGAACCGAGATAGAAAATGGACTTATGCATTTCATTCAAATTCACTGGCAAGATGTTTCTCCGTACTGCGGCGTTTCCGCCTGCTCTTCATCTTGCGGACACGCCAATGTTTCTCGTCTCGCCGAAGGACTCGACAAAGTTTCTTTAACCAACAAGCATAGTAATGAGTACCCAGACCTCTCTGGTAGTTGCCACAGGTCCATATTATAGTATTATTAGACAGGGATCAACAGGGAATGAAGTCTCTTGTTCAGTATGATTCCCCATTCTAGAGTATTTTATGAGTACCAAACTTCCAGAGACAGACTACAAATCACCAAACAGGTAATATATTCTAGAAATAAGTTACAGACTGAAAAGCGTCACCATACTACGCAAGACCATTACTGCTTTAAATGACTCCAGTGACAACACAACTCGCAGATTCATTCTCGATCCGTTCAGGGCCCAATAATGTATATCCGCCACTGGGGACCATGAAATTGTATGTAATGAGTACGCCAGACACTGTGTCTTACTGTCAATTTACATGCTTCACTGCATACAAATCAGTAAAAATAACTTTAACTCAAACGTAAGAGCCTTTACCTCGATCTGTAGATTGGCTGGATCTGGATCACCATTCATGCTGAAACATTGTATTTGTAGATGGTCAATTCAGATTAATTTATTTCATTTCATTTCTAACCCACGGAGGCGTAAAGATATACACGTCAACAAAATAATGTATTTATTAACATGAACTGTCATTTCTAAGATATGGAGGCGTAAAGAGATAAGCCTCAATACAACTTTTTATTTATTGACTTGAACTCTTACAAAAGGATCAATCCGAGGCCGAATTACTTATTTTGAAATAAAACACAGATGAATAGGTATATACGGTCAAATAAATATGTTTTATCTTATAATCAGAAACAGTTGAGTGGATCTGGCAATAAACGGTTCATCAAATTAAAAGGTTCACCAATAAAGATAAGCATATCGTAAACAGGATTAAGGTTGAGAAGGCGACCCTATCTCCATGCCATATACGCTAACACCAGAGCTCGAAACCACAGCCGCAAGGTGACCGGCCAGCTAGAGGTGGAAGCGCGGCACTTTAGACCACTAGGCCATCCCAACCCCCCAAGAGTGGAAAATAATGACTATGACTGTATAACCTTTTGCGCAAAAGACATAGAAATAAATATATTTTGACTTTCTTGGAAAATATGAAATTCCCGTTTTAATAAGAAAAAAAGCAATCTTCACCTGATGGTAATCTCTGCCTTTCTTAACTGATCAATTCGTTCATCAGCTTCAGTTTCAAAGTCTTTTAAATACGCTATTTTATCTACTGAAGCATCGTCAACCAAATAGTCAACAGATATATCATCTATCTTCAGATAAAACCGCATACGAACAGCTAAAACAGGCAATCGGTATAAATTTTATGCGAAAACACATTATTCGAATAAAATAAATGAAATGAAATAGGGTTAAACTATTGAATTAAATAAAACAAACGACAAAAATACAGCAATCTAAAACAGACGCAGTTTTCTAATGTTATAAAATTCAGGATAATATAGTAGATTTTAATCCTAACCCCAACCCCTCATAATACATATCGGTGGAGTAATGAGCCCACTGACTAGTGAAATCGCAGACTAATGAACATTCGCCTTCCTTATGTAATTACTTGAACAACAACTATCATAATATTATGTTATATATTGAACTTACTGTCACCAGAAATATATTTATCACCACCAACCAAATACCATCTATCAGCATATACAAAATCGGAATTACCAGCTTGTTCATATTTATGTGTTCCTAAATATAATTAAAAATAAATACTACAAGACAAAAGGGAATAAGAAACTGGTTTAATTATCCAAATATTTTATAGAGTTCTTCCATAATAAATTTGCGTTTAAACTAATACTTACCATCAGCCTTAGTTTTGTCTACCATACTCACTACTTTATGATAATATGTATCAGATTCTGGACCTAAGATCTTAACCCAAACTTTAAAATAGTAAAATCCTGCCGATGACACTTCGATCGTTTGAGAAAAGCTTGACCAGACCTGGGTCCTGAAAAAAAGTAAATACAATTCAAGTTATGGGAGTAAAGTATAAACCCTTTTTACATGTACATGTACGTTTCTGCGCGCGTTTCGCCCGTTACATGGAATAAGGTTTACCGTCCTACTGTTCCACCCTTATTTCGAATTCAAAATATTAGGATTATTTAACCTAAGCGAGTACGCGAAAAGGGGTTTAAGGCAGAATAAAGCTCAATTTACGCTTCTCAAATTTAATTTACCCAAGGGGGACTTATATGATTCTGAATAACTGTAAATTTTGAAATTATATTCGTTAGGATCAATGCATTATATTATAATAATTTACAGGAAAATATGCCAAAGTAATGGTCATCTTCCATGGATATCAGTGGTACCATTGTGGATCGCAGCATGCTACTCTGGAAATGGGCAAGACTACTTGCATCCCTTGTTGTGCTTGGGTGCAACTAATCATGATATATAAGAATTGAATTCTCTTTACAAATTAACGACACCCTAAAGGAAAGAATATGGGGCTAAAAGTCCACTCAATTCAAACTAGGTGATTTGGGAACTAAGATATTGCGCATAGGGTTAATTACATGTAGTAATGGAGGGAACCAGAGCAATCAGAGAAAAAAAATCCAAAGAGGTTACGCCTTGTCCCGTACACACTGAGAATTAACACCAATGCACTAGACTGAATGATAAATCTATATACCACCCCATCCTTTTTGATAAACGGACCACACCCTAAAGGAGTAGGATCCTTTCTTGAAATCGTCGTAGACAAATATCAAGCCCCTAAATCGATTCAAGACGTTAAATCTCATTTCATTTTATTCGTATCCCCTTACCTGTCACTGACTTTATAACTGTAGCCACCGCTTTTAGCATCATCTGCATATTGAGCCCCGGAACAAGAAGTACATATCCAGTTGCCGTCACTTTCAAAATCTGGATTTTTGAGAAGGTTTATTTGTGCTACTAACACTGGCAATAATGCCGCTAGTAGCAAGAAGTTTGATGAAACCGTCATTCTCGAATGGTTAATGTGGAGTTTTGGTTGTACTGGATCGCATTGTATATATAACCTAAAGGCGACATGGTTCATTGACAGTGATGTCACGACTCAATTTGTTGTTTATAAAGATTTTGTACAATTTTTCCCTACTCGGTTAACTGACTGTTTACTTAAATTATAAGACTTGGGCTCTAAAGGGCGCATAGCCATATCCATTGCATATAAAGGCGACATGGTTCATTGACAGTGATGTCACGACTCAATTTGTTGTTTATAAAGATTTTGTACAATTTTTCCCTACTCGGTTAACTGACTGTTTACTTAAATTATAAGACTTGGGCTCTAAAGGGCGCATAGCCATATCCATTGCATATAAAATAGACGAATTAAGTCTAAAAGCACATGTCAATTCAATATTATTGTATATAAAGTGTTTACATTCAATTATCAATTTTTGTATTGTAATTTCTAATTAGTGTTCAATGAAATACGCGAACAATCCAAAATATTATTTTGTCATTTGAAAATCGGCCCTTTTTAATTATTTCCATCTTGTCGGTTTTGATATGTCATTAGAAATGACGCTCAAATAGTATTGTTATCAATAAATTTAATAAACTATTGAATTAGACGTTTAACTCCTTTATTGTCGACACTTAATCCATGTACAGATTATGTGTAATATTGAGGTAGACATTTAGCTTCTTTAATTGATGGTGTCGACACTTAATCCATGTCAATATTATATGAATAATATTGAGTTGAAGGCTTAGCCCCTTTAATGTTTGACGTTGTCGACGCTAAATCCAGGTAAATAAGTTATCTCATGTCTTTAAAAGCATAGCTCTGCTATCTCATCTAACTGTCAACGTTCTGAGAAGCCACTCGCCTGTAAAAACCAACCATGTCCATGAATTAATTGATAGTTATAATATGTTATTCCGCAAAATAACGTACCTTCATAAACATTGGCATTTGTGTTTCGTGTTCACATTGGTATGTATTTGAAGATGTATTAACGGGACATCTTTTAAGCTCACTGCGTAGATACTCTTTATATCCAAGAACCGGTAATCGTTGTTCAATGGTTGGATAATGTCCCCCCAGAGTAGATTCGGTAGTTATCTGCAAGGTTTGTTCTCTCTTCCCAAATACCGGACACCACTTGGCCGACCGTGTCAGATTTGCCTACTCGATTGGCAGACCGAAGATTAGAACTGCGCGATCTAGTGGACGTCCGGACAAGGGGTGTAATATTTTAGATATTGCCATAAACCTTTATACGCTCTGTAGTCTTCTTAAACATCTGTCATCATTATCGGCTTTGCTCAAACGAGTTAAAAACCCATTTTTATCTTCCTCGGGTTTTGAGCGTGGAATAACCTACATCAACTTGTCATCAGGCACTGTTGAAGACAACGCTGTTCCTTGGAGAAGGTACTTTTCTGTGCTGCCTTGCCCCCCCCCCCTCGCCCCACACCCTCCCCCCACACCCTCCCCATCAGTTCTCTAGGTACGCAAATGACTGTAGTTGTGGATTGTCATTTGCTTCAGAGGTAAAATCCAGTGTGCTGCTTTACACAATTATAGAATATGCCATATGGATAGGGGGGGTCATTTCAATTTTCTCTGTGGATGTTTTAGTAAATATCTCTTCTTTTTTGTTACTATCTGTTGTTTCAATACGTTTATTTTCCGTTCACATGACAACTCAGCATTTAGCTTATTCGGAGTACATATTTTCCCAATGTGGTCGCAATTATACTGTTGGTTGACAACTAGCATTGGAATCCTGGGTAGCAACCCTCTCTGTCCTTAACAACATATACTCAAAACCACCCACCCTTTCAATATAACCATCCAAAATAACAGAAGATATTTGATTTGTTTTATTGACTGTTGTTATTAGTATACTACCATTCAAGATGTTTAGCCTATAAGAACATGATCTACATGTGGATTTGAGCCTGTAATAAGAAGATTATATTATTGTAAGTTTATACTATTGCTTCATATGTTTATTGAATCTAGAACTTTTTTTCTACATATAAACAAAATGTATGGATTGACACATTGCATCTATGTGATTATAATAGTTTTATTTCGTGCACATATTTTCTAGCACATCCTTTCACAAATCTATTTTCAGATTGAAATGTGCTTTAATGCATCAAACTAGGAAAGACCGACCATTGTTCTGTAATCATATTTTTAATAGAGGTAGACGGGGGTACACTAAGTTGATGGTGCATCAGTTGCGATACCCAGTACGCAACAGTTTAGGGAGCCCCTGCGATATCACCCTAAGTGAAAGCGGGCATTAAGTCCGATACATTGGACTCGCTCAATGGATGTAAATACATGAATCGCGTATCGAGTAATTAAAATACTTACCAGAACCACTGAGATTAATCTTTAAATTGTTTCCTTGTCCTCCTAAGCTAAAGTTTTGAGTATGAATCACGTGACCATTATGACGTACCAATAATTTATAAGAACCTTTAAATGCTCGAATGTGAACGGTTTGACCATGACCTGTATTGTAAATAAAGCACCATATTGATATTCATTTCTTTATTCATGTAGTCTTCTGACTCATCAGACAGTTACTTACAAACATGATATTACAGTTACATACAACAAAATATACATGATATTACAGTTACATACAAACAATGAATGAAATGTTGTTTAATGGTACGTCAGCTCCAACCGGGCCATATTGCGCCAAACATGATGAAATTATCGAGACAAATTAAAACATTATCACAGGGATGTAATTATATATGTAAATAAAAACAAATATCACAGAAAATATAACTAAAAATAAATATATCAATTACATTACATATATAAATATTTAAAAGGCAGTATACGATAAATATATACAATTAAAATTTTGAATTTGTCTCTCTTAAAAATGTTAGTAATTTATCATTAAGCTCCGGTTGAGCAAATAGCTGACGTGCTGACTTACATACAAACAATATACACATGATATTACCGTTACATACAAACAATATACACATGATATTACCGTTACATACAAACAAAATTCACAAGATATTACCGTTACATACATATTACAGTTAATTACAAACAATATTTAAATTTATAGTTACATATGAACAATAAATACATATCACAATTACATACGAATTACAGTTACATACAAATAATATACAAATGTATAGGGGGTTGGGATGGCCTAGTGGTCTAGAGTGCCGCGCTTCGATCTCTAGCTGGCCGATCACCTCTGGCTTGCAGGTGTGGTTTCGAGCCCTGGTGGGTTTCCTCCGGTTTCCTCCCACTGCTAAAGACCCCTACGCGCAAGCGAATTATTGAAATAAAATGAAACCATACGTTAGTCTCAAAATGACCTAACTTGTGTCGAGTGGACGTTAAACCCCATTTCTCTCTCTCTCTCTCTCCAAATTTATAGTTACATACAAACACTATATATCGTATAACAGCTACAATTCCCTCATCCCACCCCTTAGAAAAATTATCAATAATTTTAAAACTACTAATATACAGACCAATATTGTGAGTTTCGTTGGTTCTCCAGGTCCGTTTCAAAAGTTCCTGAACTTTTCGTCCAGCTGCATTCGGCTGTAAAAATACAGTAACATGATAATTTACATTATTATCATGAACGATTCGAACATCGCAAGGCCCGGAAAGAAACCTTCGAGGATGAACAGGTAAACATACTTATTGCCACGTACACACGACGACTCGAAACCTAGTTTTGTCGAGTGGACGTTAAACTCCATTTCTCTCCCTCTCTCTCTGTTTGTAATATTCCCAATATTAGATACAGAATATGTATGTTCGCCCATCATGTTTCGTCGCCGCCCCACCCGCTATATATGGTATCACATTAACCAGGGTAATCCCGTAAATCTTTTAGCAGGTCATGATTTATGAAGATCAGAATCATTTATTAATTTAACACAGCCGAACATCAAGTTGTAATATTTACTGCAAATACGAGTTAAGGCAGGTAATTCTGATTATTATGCTAATTAAGTTAAATAATAAGTAACGGATGATGTAAGCTAGCGAGAAAACATGCAAGAAAGGGGCGAACAGGCAGATACTGGGCCTCGAGCGAAGTCAGGTATCGAGCCAGTACTTTAATATCATGTGAAATGTATTGAACTTTAAAATTGCAATAAACAACGAAAACATACCCACAGGTATACATTAGTGTAAATCATGAGGACGATACTTCCACTTACCGTGACATTGTTTCCGTTAGCAAGAGCGGCTTGAGGTCGCCAATGTCTACCATCCCAGAATCCCCAGAACATAACTCCTTTAACTGCGGGATGACTGAAGTATAATCTCATCAGATCTTCGTATTTCTTGGCCTTTTTCGTTTCATCTGGTTCCGAGATATCCAACTCTGTGATCCAGACGGGTAAACCAACGGCAGCTATTTCATCTAATCGACGCTGAAAAAGTTATGACAGTTTGTGGGAGTGGTGTCCATTCCACTAGTATTTTATGAAGGTGTTGTGTCCCATTAACCGTCGTAAATATTATTTCACTCGTGTATATATAATCGCATACACGAATTTCTGACCCGACATAACCGAGACTATGGCATGCAGTGTGATGTCTGACAGGTCCACAAATTAGAAACTTGCTCATATAAGTATTTGACAACCATTTCCACAACCTTGGTTGGGAAATGATATTTCACGTCATTTACCCCAAGCCCATCCCCAATTAGATCATTCACATAACCTTAACACACACAAAAACACCTGGAACTTAAAGCGTTTCAACAATGCAAAGAAAACTTAGTGTTTCAGAAGAAAAAAGTGAAAGCTGGTTAGCATTATTATTATTATGTATTGAAGTAATGGCCAGCAAGTTTTATTGAATATTGTCGTATGTGATAGTATTGTTGTAATTAGTGCATTGGTGTACTTACTTTGACACTAGAGACGTCCACGTAAGCTCCAAAATGACTCTGTATACCCATTCCACCAAGAGGAACACCAGATGCTTTAAACCAATAAGCTTGATCTACATAAGCCTTGAGATATATAATTTGACATTTTACACATGACAATGGTCCAGTGGCGGCGCCAGCCTTCGGTGGTTGGAGGGGCAAAGCTGGCGCAAAGTCCAGGGTTAAGGGGCAAATGCACGAGTATCAACTAAGGCGGGGGGGGGGGTCTCCCCCAGAAAATTTTGAAAAACAGGCTGCTGGAAACGCAGCCTGGCAGTATTTCAGGCAATGATCGTTGAGGTAAAGTGTCAAACGAACGGACTTGCGAATCTCGACGAATCCCACTCTCGAGCGCCAATGTCGGGAGTATTTATGGAGGGTATGGGGGACAGCGTATTCAGTCAGGCACCGATCGTCGAGATAAATAAATCTGACCACATACTGTCCGTAGCCTGATCAGAGACCAAAATGGCAAACGAACGGACTTGTGAACCTCAACGAAGTACCTTTGTGAGCGCTAAAGTAGCGAGTCCTTGTGGGGGTTTTGGGGGACCTCCCCAAGAAAATTTTGAAAAATAGACTGTTGGAAATGCTGCCTGACAGTATTCGGGCACCGATCGAAGAGATAGAGCTGATCGGATGTCACCTGTGGCCTGATCACTAGTCTTTCCGACTACAGAGAGGAAAGTGTCACATGAAAATCAATGAAGTCCCCAATAATTTGAAAAGTAGACTGCCCGAAATGCAGTCTGGCAGTATTTCAGGCATTGATCTTCGAGATAAAGATACCGCCTGTCGCCAAATTACTAGTTTATCCGACTAGAGAATAAAGCGACAAACGGGCGGAATGAGTGACTGAAAGTGAATGAATATTTTCGCCACTTATTTTGTGAAATGAACGGACTTGCGAACCTCAACGAAAATTTGAAAAGTAGACAGCCCGAAATGCAGTCTGGCAGTATTTCAGGCATTGATCGTCGAGATAAATAGAGCTTAACAGATACCGCCTGTCGCCAAATCACTAGTTTATCCGACCAGAGAAGAAAGTGTCGAGCGGGCGGAGTAAGAGTGACTCAAAGTGAATGAATATTTTCGCCACTATATTTTGTAAAATAGAATGCAGCCAGGTAGCATTTCAGACATTTTTTTTCCGAAAATTATTGGGGGGGGGGCAAACAGAGGGCAGGCAAGATTTTTTTTTGGGGGGGGGGGGGCCTTGCCCCTCCCTTGGCGCCGCCACTGCAATGGTCAGTGATGTCTTATAGTTAGTCTGTTTTTCGTATAGACAGCGAACTATTTTGCTACTAAAACGTTGGAATGAAACGAAAATGGGGGCAAGCGCCCGACTAAGCTAATGAAGTCGGGCATACAGTGTGTCTAACCCGCAGATTTATCAGTTAAGCAAAATAAAACAGCTGTTTCTAATAGTTTGTATCGTTCATCCAGAATTATCATTTAAATGAAATAAAACAGGTTTTTGTAATAATTTATATCATTTTGACTGTATACTTACCATTGTTGAACTACTGTCAGCTATGATATTATAGTCATTTAAATAACACGTTGCTGATGGGTCCAATTTTTTGGTTTCTCTGAACATCCATTGTGTTATATACTGATCGCGTAGTTTATCTTCGTAGAAATGAAGATGAAGATTTTCGTTGTTCACATCCCAGTGCCTAAATCTGAAATTAATTGTGTCAATGGGAAATGAAATGAAGTTTAACGTCCAACTTTCCTGCACCGACTCCGTAAATGATGTCGGGGCATACGTCATACTAATGCGTTATTTTCCACTCTTGTTTCAAATTCTAACCTTTACGTACAGGCCAATGTATAAACGATACATCTGCTATTCGTCCTATCCGAACGACTACACAATGGTCCTTGACAGGCCCTCCGTCCTACAGCATTGTTAATGGGGGCACACTGAGAGCTAACCAGAGACCCATCTCCTGGCTGGCAAATTAATGTTCCCAATTAAATGGGGATGGTATAAATACTGATATTTAATATATACGACATCTGGAAGTAGACGTTAAACTCCAGAAACGAAAACACGATATAAAAAATAAGTTGTGCGCTCTGTATGTGCCATTATTGGAGTGAACTAAATACGATTAATATGGGTACGTACTTTCCCTTGAAATGACCAACCATACCCTTGATGTGTTTTTCTAACTCTGGTCTCAGTTGGCTTCCGGACATAGATTTCTGCCAATTGGGAACGAAATCACCTCCCCAGAATATATTATGTCCTCTCATGATTATGCTAAAACAGCAAAATAGAAACATCAATGAAACAGCAAAATAGAAACATCAATAAAAACGCGTAATCGGAGATCATGCAAAAAAGAATAGAAGAATCAATATAATTTAATCGGAGCTCATGCAAAATAGAATGGAAAATGTATAACCGGAGCTCATGCAAAATAAGATGGAAAATCCAAACAAAATATATAATCAGAGCTCATGCAAAACAATGGAAAATTCAGTACGAAATTCATAATTGGAGTGCTATGAAAACAGAAAGGAAATTTTAATACAAACACGTTAGCGTAGCTAAAAATAAAAGGTAAGAAATTATTATCTTTTGTGAAAATCATTTAAAATATTTCGAATTTGATATTTCAACACCGTCGTGTTTGTCCATCCAATAATACAACAATAAAGCATTTACCTTAAAGCAGCACGCGTTGATCTGATATAAGGCTACATACCCTTTTGATTCCATTGAATTGACAGCACGAAGCGGAGTGTCATAGTTATAATTGCCCTGAAATAAGGTGGTAATAATGGCATTTTGTGACCAGGAGCACCGATTCTTGCCTAACCGTCGGTGACGTGGTCGTTAAAAAATAAAACACAATTTAGATGGAAAACAATCACTGGTTTATACACATTAATCACGACGACGTTTCGACAAGTATTCTTTTATCGTGGTTGTCATAACATTCAGATTCTATATAAGAAGTGGTCGGGGATTAAAATCTTAATGAAGACATTTAGATTCCATCATCTATGTCAATTAATCACTGTGTATCCGGGAAACGCTGCCTGAACATATACGAATAACCATTATAGAAGGGAAATCAGTCACACGTAATCGGAATCAGACCACTATTTACATGTCTTTGTTAGTCGCATTGATTTCATATTATAAGACTCGAATTTCAATAGAATTCAAAACATTACATTGAAATATAATCACTCTGCAACTGACATTATAGTTGTCTTAATAATGTGATGAATTATTGACGAAACTCTTACTTTAGATCCCTCGATAGCTGGCCATTTCAGAGCATTTTCAAGAACAGCCCATTCAAAGATATCATAGAAGAAGTTTTGATATGCTTTTTTGTTTCCATCAACGATCATGTTGGCATCCACGGCAGAACCCCAGCCAAACTCGCTCTTTGTTTGTTGAATCTAATTAGGTGAAAAGGTAAATAATTTCGAATAAAAAAGTTTATGACATCCTACTTTTCGATAGAGCCCTTAAATCGTGTGGAATATACTTGCAAAAAATATCCGACAATGTGGTTATATGCCAGTTTTTAAATCCAGCGTGAATACTTGGTTATTTAGACACTATCATTAACACTCCAAAGTGAGAACATTTTCTAGCGCCTAATGTTCCCTAATGGATTGAATAGTTACGCGATACAAATATCATTAATATTATCATTTTTACTTGTCTTAGCCAGTGATGGCAAGGATATATCAAACTGATTAGTCAAATTTATTTTGAAACCGAGTTGGAAAACGAATATTCCTGAAATAGTAACACTGTAACATTGCTGTGATTTGGAACTTCATTGCGCAGTGCAATTGCGGAAATATTTTCGAAATGTAACTGGGTTTTTTTCATATGGAAGGATAGCTACATCATAATCTGTATTGATTTAACCTTGACCCAATAAGTTTGTCAATTACCTCAACTTGAAGTCCAGATATGCTAGCACTGCCACTCACGCTTTAAAATAAATAGACAACATTTTATTTTCAACTATCAATAAAGCGATTGATTAAATAACGCATCATCAGTAAGAAGGTTTTATCAGCCAGACGCAATCCCCAATCCACACTAGAATTATTTTCCGTAACTAGTCGAATTCCCCTTTGATTGAAAGAGCTTTATTAACAAAACGTAACGTTGAGAATGTGCATATTGGTCATACGACCAATCCACATCAGAATTAACGGGGCGTCATAAGCTTAATTAAAACCATAGAACCCCCTAGCTAGACCCATCAACTAACCTGATGGCTAAGTTGGCCTTTCTAAGATGATCAATCCTCTGGTTGGCTTCGTTGGCGAAATTTGATAAATAAGCAACTTCATCCATTTGCGCATCATCAATATGGTAGTTCACCCCGGCTTCAGGAATTTGAACATAAAATCTAATACTCTTGACTGAAAAAAAAGATGGAAGCACATTTATACCATGTTACTGTTTGGCTGATGCAGTAGCTACATGTAAAACTTATACACCACAATTACTTTGATTTGCTAAAAAGGGTGGAACCAAAATTAGCCTTCAAAATCATTAAAATTTGGGTTCAGTGATTAGAGAGTGGATCGTTCTATACAGTGGGTAAGAACAAACATAAGGCCACCTTCAGGATTAGGGCACGTGGGTTTTGCAGAGGATCGTGGTTTAGGGTTGGGCTTATGAGCTGGGTTAGGATTAGCGTTCACCCTGTTTATATCTCGTGACTTTACGGAATCTGCAAGTAGCCCTAATAGTTGGATCTAACCTTATACAGACCAACCATCTTTGAATTCTGTTGTCATATCACAATGCGAATTTGTCCATGGAACAAACATGCAATGTTTCATTCTTTAAATTTTACCCAAGAACGTCGCTTGTGGATCTAAATGAGTAGCGTATGGGGAGCCGTTCCTAGTCCAAAAAGTAAAGTCAATCTGTTTGTAGGGATTTAATTTGTTTTCCACCTCTTTATCTTTTCAACTACAAATGGAACCTTAAAGTTCATATCGTCCAAATTCCATCTTCTTGATGTCCATTCGAAACATACGTCTCATAACTACTTACTGTTTCCTGCAACGTAATGATCTCCGCCAACTAGATACCATCTTCCAGGAAAAACGTAATTTGTTTCGCCAACTTGTTGATACTCATGTTGTCCTGTAATTTACAATACATGTATATACTAATATTTATGATTTTATCTCTTAGGAATTTTATAAAAGATAAACACCACCCCATCGTTATGTTTATTTTGAACACACGGTGTAGATACACAACGGCAATCATCCCAAATGTGGAACCCGAGACCCTTCTTATTATAACTATTGAATATTTATTCAAACTGGGCGAAGGGTTGGCGAGTGAGGACGCTGGTCGCAGGAATTGGGGGTAGCGAATAGTTTAAATAATACTCAACATTTTTTCCAACACGAATCCTTGTTTTTGCCAAGTCTTATACTGTCGTATAGAATTACTTCGATGCCCGGTAGTGTCGGTTGTTAGTTGCTCATTTGTGGGAGATAAACCTGTCATTCACGGGAGCAAACCCGATATCCAAAAAGGTATTTTGGCATGTTAACTGTAAAACTAGTACTTTCATCAGACCCATTATCCAGATTTCCCGGCGTAGTTTCTCCTTGGCGGTGGTGAAGGACAGAAGCCTTGGGAAAAGGGACAGCCTGCAGTCGTTCAGATGGGACAAACACCTGACAGAGTGGGCAGCTATCCGTGCAAAATTTCAACCATGGCACACTGTATGTCGGCTCTCGTTAGCTCAGTCCGAACAACATATTACGTTAAACCCCAAATAGAATATCATTTCTGTAACTATGTCTGTCTCAACAAAATTAATGTATTGGAATAGAAATCGGAATCGTATTTACCATTGTTATGAAGAATATCGATTTGGCCCTGAACATCGTGATACCATTTTCCATTTGCGGTATTGTCGATTTTTACCCACACTTTAAAGTAATAATAATGTCCGCCAGAAACCTTGACTTCTTGAGATGCTCCAGAAAAGTCATGATGTCTTAATATATTAAATGTAAATTTGAATTAGTATTTTTCAAACAAATATATAAATTGAGCCTAACCTATTGCATCTCACGGGAAACGGTTTTAATCGACCATAATAATCATTATGGTACTCATAAAATAATAAAATTGCATACCATTAACAATACGCCCTAATGGATAAAATATCGTGGAATAAACTATCCTGTGGACAGAGGTCGAGTGATAGAGATGCTTTGGTAAGTTTGCGTCTCCTCTCAAATTGATGAAATCGCGTGATATTGGTGGGACGCCCAACCTTCCTTTGTGGCACACAATTGCCATTTATATCATTTATATATATTCTCAAATCGACTTTAGCCCGCTCCACGGCGCCTTATGCCAAGATAAAATCACACATTATCTACCTTATCAAAATCTACCACGTATTGATTATGTTTGTTCTGTTATCCCAAGGCCGCAAATTATACATCTGTCGCCTTTCAAACTTTGCAAACACATTTTAGATAAACACCCGTTAATTGGCACATGGAAATGTGTAATTAATGTACGTTGGCAGCTGGAAACGGCCTGAATACTACTGTCCGTTTCTCTGTACAGTTAACAGGTCCAGTATTTAAAAGAAACAAATACATATTGTGAAATGGAATTGGAATATTTCCAGAGCAATAGTC
This sequence comes from Patella depressa, assembly GCA_948474765.1. Lineage (NCBI taxonomy): Eukaryota > Metazoa > Mollusca > Gastropoda > Patellidae > Patella > Patella depressa. The sequence continues at coordinate 87,335,106 of OX419715.1, read as the reverse complement.
ACCCTTGTCATTGCGAGAATTCTTTAACAATTATGGTCCAGAAATGATCGATGAAATGCTAATTTGAGTACACTTACCGCCCAGTCACATGATAGCTATGTGAACCACTTCGCTTTTCCGAGGACAGTGATCCACTGCAATCTGAGCAGGTCCAACCGTTGGTGCTTTCTAGTCCAGGGTTTTGAAATAGATTTCGTACTGCCGAAATACCCGGAAGAATCAGGAGAACAAGCAACATGTTGCCTCGGACACCCATGTTGACGAACTATGCATGTCCAATCGACCATTCCTTTAAATACGCCAAGATAAAGCTGATAAGGACAAGAGGTCGAGCAGTAGTTTTAATACTGTGAACCAAGTGACGTAATTGGGTCGAATACGTTTTCACAGAATTATCTGCACAATTCGAGGATTGGTGTCTGAGGTACTGAGTAAACAATTTAATTTATCGATGGTTGGGGACACGGCAACTTTGATTATGTGTACGTGAGACTTGTTTCGATACAATATCTGTTCTACATCGGTTACGAAGGGTGGTAACCAATTGAAATGATGCCGATCTGATTTTTTTCTTGGGGCTGGGGTCTGTTTAGTATATGTATAAATAAAGCATTTGTATAACTATGTATTTGCGCTCCATGATTTAGGTTAGAAGTAAATGTAAAGTATTTGTACCATAAATGACATTACAAATAGTAGTTCACCAGTTCACTGGATTTGGGGCAGTGCATTTAAAAACGGAGTTTGTAAAGGTCCAAATAACGTGACTCTGTTTTTAATCGGCAGTTATATATGTACTATGTAACAAAGTGCATTAGTAGTGGGCTACATAAACAAGTACCAATGCCATTAATAGTTTGATCATCATACCAGGCTAATTTGAAATTTCTCGGCAGTCAAATTTTGATCCAAGCAATCAAAGATTTATAGAAATAATCAAATTGCCATTTCCATTGCCAGTCACAAAATGTATCGCATCGGTGATAACCAATTCTTTAGACTTCATACGTTGAACTGCGGTAGCTAAAAAAGTAATTCGTTCCACTGTAATATGTTCCTCGATCTCAAGGCCTGTCACGACACCAGAATCAAGTGGAGTATCGCCATCGGAGTAATACGTTGTTAAGACATTGACCAAGTGATAATTCATTATCTCCCTTGACCTGACTATACGAATTATGAATTAGGTTGTGATTTTGAACACAATTACTTCGTATGATAAAGGTGAGGTTCGGGGATTAAAACTGCCATGGCGACATTTATTCTGGATAAATAGTCGTGATTACATAATATATTACAATATTTTATTTTTCGTTCATCAACCAATCAACACCTGGTCAACATGCGGATTTGAACCTAAAAAAATAAAAATCATTTTATAGTCCTAAGCTATAACACACGTGGTACCTTTCATGAACAAAGTTGTTGAATTTGATTTAACAAACTCAATTTTAATCAAAGTAAGGCTGCATGGTGGGGGTAGAACCAGTTATGAATTATCTACCAGTCTCTGTCAAGCTCGTGATTACCTAAATTTTCAGACCATTGATAATACCCAACTGATGTATATTCTTAAACTGTCACCATTATTTCCGCACTGTAAAATTCTCAATATGAATAATTTTACTATGATGTTTTAGCATTGTATAATATGATTTAAACATTCTGGGCTTTTCTGCCGTAGCTAGTGCTTTAAATTTTCAGAGCATAGCTAGGTTTATTTTGATGAAATCATTGAAAAACTGGGCTTTTGACTTTTTCATAGCATATCTAACACCTACCTGTGCCACTGAGGTTTATTCTTAAACTATTACCACTATCGCCCACTGTAAAGTTCTCAGTATGAATAACTTTACCATTATGGTGAACCAGCAATTTATAAGACCCTTTAAAAGCTCTAGTGTTGACTGGTTGGTCGTGACTTATACTATGTAAGTCGTTCGTTCTCCACGTATGCTTCAAGAGTTCACGTATTTTGATACCGGCTGCATTGGGCTGCAACATATTAAGTTTTATTCAGATGTTTCATTAACATTAGAAAGAGAGGGGGTATTTGGAATTGTGAGTCGTTGGTTCTACATATTTGTTGGAGCAGTTTCCGTAATTTGATACCGGCTGCAAAACAATAGGCATATTGCCGTTTTACTTTGCTACTAGTAATAAAGCTGAGGGTCGAGGCAAATGGTTTGACTTTCTGTAAACTATGTATAATTCACAGAATGTAATGAAGGACTTGAACGTCGGATAGACCACCTCTAAAATCGATCACCATGGCCGTCTAGTGATCATCTTCTTAGTTAAAAGTGCTTGTGAAGACACTGATGATTGTTTACTATTAAAAAGTTTTCTATATTATTATGAAACTATGAAATGACCTATCGTACTTGTCTGTACCTGATTGGGCTAATAGGGTCAGGTTAGACCTATTAATGCGCTAGACTACACTGGTTAAAATGCATAGTTTGAAATCACGCAAACGTTAACCGGCTAGGACGTGTATCATGAAGATGGTTAATCACCTCAACACTCTGTAATCATAACGAAATCTGGGACAAAAAAAAAACACATTCAAACAACTGGAATAAAATGGTACATCAATCTTTGAATGGTACAAAGCGATTTAACATAATGCAACCTAAGACTATGGATAACCACTACACATCTAGACGTACCGTAACGTTGGGGCCATTGGTAAGAGCTGCCTGTGGACGCCAATGACGACCATCCCAGTAGTGCCAGATCATAACGCCTTTAACTGCTGGGTGACTAAAGTAGAGTGATAACAAATCCGTGTATTTTTTAGCTTTTCTATATTGATCTGGTTCATTTATATCCAACTCAGTAATCCATATTGGATATCCCAGTGCAGCAACTTCATCCAATCGACGCTGTAAACAGAAAATTGACGTTGTTAAATGAAATGGAGTTTCATGGCAGGAAAGCACCAATCTGGATATATTACCACACACATGATGATATTTACAAGACTAAAATTACAAAAACATAATTATACATTTCCTGCATGTCAGTGATGCATGACAGGGAGCCAGACATTGACAGCAGTCTATAGTCTTTCGAAAGGGACAAAAACCGAGATCCCGTTTACACACTGGCGTGCCCATGAAAAATACCTGACCGTTGGGATTCGATATAAGAGTAGGCCGTAGTGCCACGCAGGGCTCACACTGTCGGTCGCCAAAGTCGAAATTTGCGATTAAATTATGAAAGTGGCGATTCTTTTTTAGAATTGGCGAAAATTTTTGCGATAAAGTTTTGGGGTACTCGCGATTCTTTTTTAGAATTGGCGAATTTTTTTTTATAAAATTCTAACCGTATTTATCCTTGACTAACCATATAGCGGCATACTATAAATCAATCAACTTGTTGATAATCCCGAACGTGTCTTGAGTAACACTAAACACTTGTCTAGGATTAATGGTTTCAACTGATTGATATTTGTCGATCATAAAGCCTATATCTAGCCATTGTTCATCATTAATTAACCCTAACAAATAGATTAGCGGTGACTTTTTGATGTTGTGTAATGAAAACAAAGGGGAGTAATCAAAATGGCTGATCATTGCCGGCAATTCTTTTGAAGGAGAGTTACATGATTTGATAGTTGAATTTCGTTTACTGTACGTGGCTCCATACATCATGTATAAATATTACAGCATGGCTAATTGGACATTATTATTCCAAATTATATATCGCAATGGGTCGAAAACGAAAGAGCGAGTTGAATAGCGACGATTCTGGAGTGAGAAAACTGTCTGCCTTTTTTTTTCGTTACCGCCGCCGAAGTGTTCTAAAGTTAACGAAGAGTCTGACGTCGGCTTCTCTAGACGAAATGAACTTGATGCTACGATTAACGATTCAGATGCTGATACCGTGACCGTACCCGAAATCAACAATAGGCCTATTGTACACGCGAAACGGAAATTCAAAGAAAACTGCAAATTTGGCAACCCTTGGCTTGTCAAGTTTGATGTCAATCACATTAACAAAAAAACAACCTGATCTCAATACATCATAAAATGGGCTAATGTAAAGAAAAGGAGTATCTTGTAAATTGTAAATATGGTTGTTAAAGAAATAAAAAAAATATTATGTTATTACAACATGTGTTTTTTTTATCATATATTTTTGGCAGATAAAATATTCAAATTGGCGGAAAAAAAATATCATCATTGTTTTAAGTAAAAATTAGGATCCATTTTGGCGGAAAAAAAATGAAAGCCAGTGTGAGCCCTGGTGCCACGGTCCGTGCACACTGTATGGCGTACGCCCGTATTGGAACAGAACTGTAGGACCTTTAACCACATTTCATTTTACATAAAATAAAAAACGTCATCAGAGATATTAAGTTAAATTACAAACAAACTGTTAGAATTAAGTTAAATAAAGTTTATGACATAAAGATCCCTAGGGGGGTTGGATGGCCGAATGGTTAGCGTGCGCTCGCTGTATCATACGGCCTGCCATTGAATTAATTGGCGTGGTTTCAAATCCCGGTTGTACGTGGCAAGGAGTAGGGTCGCCTGTCCAGCCTCGTGGGTTTTCTCACGTTCATTTAATTAAATAACTACACTATGGCGTGGTTTGCTATCTGTCCAAATTTAAACATATTTTCAAATAATTCGTTAATGAGGTATTCAATGTTGTCAACAAAATGCATGTTTTAAGTTAATTTACCAATAGAGCTCGAGAGAGACGCAGTTTAACGTCCAAATGGACACAGACCCGTTAGTCTATGCGGTCACCCACTCGCCGATCCACCCAACTCTGCGATCACCATTAAATATTACCTTATTTATTTCTAGATCAACATCTGGACCAAAATGACTCTGTATACCAATACCACCAACTGGTATACCAGAATCTTTATACCACTGAATTTGATCCACGTACGACTGGAAGTAAAAGTAATTCTTCAATTCCCAATTTAACATCTATTAATTATGCAAATTATTCACTGCATATAAACGTCATCAACACTATATGCAAACACTTGTCATGAAAAATACCAGAATATTTTGTACACAAAATTGGTATCAAGGTTGGACTAATGCTCTTAGTATCATTTGCCTCATTAAACCATATCAAATGTCTTGTCCCTATCATTGTCTCGATTCCAAAAGATATGGTGCTACTGCTAAATGACGACATACTGCCTTGGATTGTGTTATGACAAATATGTTTTAAATTTTTATATTATTATTTGTGACAGCCTTGCCCAGCCTGTACTAAGGAGGAAAGCCCCCCCCCCCTCGGTGAAAAAATTGCCGATCATATAAACAAAAGATATACACTGTCCGTCAATTTACAGCGCCCTTGAGAACCATTCGCCCCCCTTCCCCTTGCCTCTGAGCTAGTTACAACCCTAGCCTTACCATTGTTCCCGCACTAGACGACACAACGGCATAGTCATTCAAATAACATGCTGTGGTTTTATCCAATCGGTGAGTTTCATTAAACATCCACTGTGTTATATATTTATCATGGAAAATATCTTCATACAGATGATTGTGGATATTTTCATTGTTAACATCCCACTGTTGGAACCTTTAATAAAATGTTACAATATGAAGAAACACTTTTTATACAGAAAATAAACGTAAACAAAAGTAAAGAGAAAAATAGTTATCTTTTACACGCCCTAATTTTGATACCAACTCAACACTAGGATTCCCCCGCAGGAACCTAAGACACTGCCCTAAGCCATGCAGGAAGAACGCCTATATTGCACCAGTCCGATCCAAACTTGAGTACGGAAGCGTCGTCTGGGACTATAAATCTAGGCAGGAAGGATGCGTCGCTATGTTCAAGGAAATGCAACCACTTGAGGAGAGACGTCGTCACCAGCGATTGACGTTCCTATTTAAGGTTGTTGAAGGGCATGTAAACAGCCATTAACATTGAACACTACCTCAAGGCTAAGCGAGCTTTAGAGAACTGTTAGGGCTAAACTATGTAGAAACTAACATCGTAGAAGACTCAGTGTGTAACAACAAGTCCTTCCAGGCATATTCAAATAACTATACTTTGTACGAACCGTATACGACTGGAATAAACTCAGTGATGATACAGTGAACTCAGGGTCAATCGAATCATTCAAATCGAAACTAGAAAACAAATTAGCGCACTCCACCCGTCGTGTAAAAGCCAGTAATTGGCATCTACGACTATTCATTCAGATTCAGATACCATGTTTTCACATTTGCATCTTCGGGAAACTCGGACGTGAGTAATAGCCTGGTATAACTATGTAGTTAAAACAATTTTATTCAAACCTTCTTGTTCAGGTGTCCGTTGTTCTAGGTCTTACACTCTCCAGCTATTAATTACGATGTTTATATAAAACGCTACTATTTCAACGGAACCCTGAGCTATTAACACATGCATGTATATATAAAACAACAACATTTAATTAATTAATCTGCAATTCTGAATGATCTCTATATTGAAATATTCATCGTACCAGTCGTATAATTTTGTTGGGTGTTCTTTGTATGATTTGTTGAATAATTACCCATGATCTAATAGTAAGGGGAACTACACCAGATATGATTTAACTTGTGTTTCACTCCCATCTCATAATAGTAAGGGGGGCCACACCACACATAATTTACACAAAAAACAAATAAACGAACAATTCAGAAAAATAAGTACTTCATTTTGGTATGGGTACAAACATTTTAATTAGAGAATACTGTAGTATAAAGTTACTTACTTCCCCTTGAAATGGGTGGTCATACCCTGTATGTGTTTTTCTAATTCGGGTTTCATTTCAGCTGCCGTCATCGTTTTCTGCCATCTTGGAAGATGCTTAAGACCTCCCCAAAATATGTTATGACCTCTCATTAATATTCTGAAATAAGAGCGGAACTTGATATTAGAGAAAACGGTATTGAAAATATCAAGAATGAAACGAAGTAATTGTTATATCCTGTTAAAAGTTGTGCTACATGTACAACTTGTTTTAGACATTATGTATGCTGATTACGTTTGTCAGACCTATAGATAAATAAACTGGGGTCATATGGCACGTTAACCCCAACAGGGCTATATTGCTATTGATAGGATTAAATGTGATTATATGGTTAAAAAGAGGTGTAATCGCTGTACCGTACTACGGTGCCAGCTCATCACGCCTGCCATGCAGAGACCCAGATAAACCAATACTGTTGAAAACACAATCACTGTTGAAGAAGGGCATTACAATATTTCCCTACCCTTTAGACTCCATGATATTGATGGTTTTGAGTGGTTTATCATAGTTGTACTGGCCCTGTAAAAATAAACAGAGGTTCAAGAGAGTTCATCAAACACATCACAAAACAGTAAGTATGATCATAACAGATGTGAAATGAACAGCTACATGGGCACGCACGTTGGTTGCTTCAGATGGAAAGGGCAATATTCGGGGGTGTCGATTTTAAGGTCGCACGCTAGCTATGGGCCTGTTTCCATGATGCTTAGTTGTAGTAATAAGACACTAATAATCCAGCCCTACCTAACCTGCTAGCATGGTGCCGAGTATTAGTATGGCTAAAAAGACATTATGCCAAATCTGCCTATTGTAGGTCTTTGTTTAGGCCTAAAATGTTATATGAACTATTAATTGGACATTAATTAACTTATCCAGATCATAATCTGTGATATTTATTGGATTATAATCCGATTTGCCACAGAACTTTCCTTCCCGACTAAATGGATAATCGAGACTATGATTTTTGTCGTACCGACTTTAGTAATGATTATCGAGGTTAGGCTAGCTTTCAATCGGTTAATTCTCGGTTTATAGTGGATCAATTTGACTGAAATTTTCAACAAATTGCTTTTACATTTTCTAGTTTTTAACTATTATAGTGACTCGTTATCTAATCTCCCATAATGTATCTGTAAAGGCTCAATACCACTCTTGTTGTAACTGAATAATACGCCCCAATCTTTATTCTGGTCAACAAATTGTACTATTTTAAAATATTCCAACAGATTAATGATACAAATTTAATCTTAAACACACCTAATTTAACAAATTGGAAAAATTCAACCTAATCATTTGAAAAGCCTAACGTAAACCTTTCCAAACGTGACTGGAATTTTGAAATATTTTCGAACCCTCTGGACAAGTAAAATAGGATGTAATGAATAATTTACACAGCAGGCAGGAGGACACTTAATCATCTAGTGCTTAGAATAAGGCTATTATTTATTTTCTGGGGCTGTCCAACCAGCAATAGTGTCCTTTAATGCAACCCCTCTCCAGCTATTAGCATGGTACATATCCTTTGCGGACAGCACTAATTGCATTTTATACACTTGTTGTCATGATAGCAATAATTAAGTCATCACCAAACTGTTGGTATGGTTTTTAGAGCAGTAATAATTACATTGTTACCACTGATGGATAATGTAAAGCGTGGTTATGATCGTAAAGAGCCACTGATAATTAACCCCTTCTCAAGCTATCCTCAAAGTGTCTATTGTATCAAGACTATCCCTTACAGGACGACAATAAAAATCGCGTCCATATACAATTGTTTGCATGGTCTTCATAAGCTGTATGAGATCATTAAAACTCTATCCAACTGATGGTATGTTACCGCTGGTAAAAAACGTACATGTATACGCTTTGATATAATACTACATTAGTTCATACTTACTTGGGTATGCTCAATAGCAGGCCATTTGACAGCGTTTGCTAAAACACCCCATTCAAACAAATCATAGAAAAAATCTTGATAAAGTTGATGTTGTGGGTCGATGATTAAGTCAACGTCAACAGCAGAACCAAAACCAAATTCACCTCTCAGTTGCTTAACCTATTCGAAGTAAAAAATGGAAGACGATAACAGGAATTTCGTTGCGTGTCCATGGATGTTATGTGCTATGCATCAGGTCATCCATCTACACATGGCTATGACTGATATTGGTTATCGTAATCAGAAAATGTCCAACATTCCCCTTGGTCAACACATAGCCAAATGAACATCTACACCAAGTTTAACCCTTCTACCTCAATTGATTTGAAGTACAGTTCATGTGTCCCATTATCTTTCTCTGCATCGATGTTTAGTCGAAGCAGTAAATGCTCTTCGACGAAGTCAGTCATGGTATTGACCTATTGGAACTATACACTGCAATGCCTACCTCAACTTGAAGGCCATTCGGGTTAGCTGATCCACTCAAGCTTAAACAGAACACAAAACAAATTAGCGTATATTAATTATCTCATTTAATGGATGCAATTTGGGTAGCGTCTTTGCAAATACAGGCCAACCCAGTGTAATGGCACTTCCGCTCCAACCGGGCTATTGTAAGCAATCTATAGTATAGTATGGGTGTCCTGAACAATTTCGAAAACTAACAATGGGGAAGTTTGACATTCTTAATCATGAATACCTTATTGTTAGATCAGCTTTCCTGAGTTTTTCAATACGTGTATTAGTATCGTTTACAAACGGTGCAACCTGGTCCATATGTGCATCATCCATCAAATAATTAACACCAGTCGCGTGAATCATAAGATAAAATTTGACATTCTTAGCTGAAATAGACAAAATTGGGAATGACGGATTTTGAGATTTAATTTTTCCGTTATTTACGCATAAATGGTGTACAACAGAATTCACCTAAATTCAGTCTAGGACAACATAAGCCAGTTAGGCTGGAAGTAATTGTGTTATGATTAATGTTTCGGTAGGACGAATAGAAGTACCATTGTTTGGATCTTTCCACAACACCCGTATCATTATGAATCTCCCTGTGTAAATAATTTAGCGGATCCATAAAAATGCGAATGATTTGCAGCATACGACAGCTTCAAGAGGGGATCGAGGAATTAGGATTGGGACCGATAGAAAATGGGACGTCCCTGTACAGATCATTTGACCTTCCACAAACTGGGTGTTTGAGTTTATATTTTGTCATACGATATACTCTTCTGCTCCCAAATGTTTTACTTACTGGTTTTAGGTACAAAGGCATCACCTCCAACTAGATACCATCTATCCGCATAAACAAATTTCGTATTACCAAGTAATGCATATTTGTGCTTTCCTGTAAAACATACATTTAACGTGTAAATAATTGTTTTATTTGGACATGGTTGCTTGCGGTCATACATCTCTTATAAAGGAAACCGCAGAACTATCCCGGAACTTCTCCACCAACACAGGAAGCGAACACAAGACATTTTGCATATACATGTATGGCGAATCAGCATCGTCCTCACTGATCCCAAGGCACTGCTGACTAGTATAAAATGTATAGGAATATTTACCATTATGGTCCAATATGTCAAGCTCAGCACTGACATCATGATGCTGTATACCATTGGTAGTATTTAACAATTTTACCCAAACCTTGAAGTAGTAGTAGTGTCCACCAGGAACTGTGACATATTGGGCTGCACCCGAATATTTGTATTGCCTAAGAAATATATAATAATAATCTATATCAATAAAATCAAAGATGTCTGTGTGTATGTTCATCCATCACGCTTCGTCGCCGCGATTCACTTCACATGTGGTATCAAATTCACCAACCAGCGTGAATGTTTTAGGCCATGATTTATGAAGGTCACAGATCTTGGGCCACGAGTAAAGTCGAGTATCTAGCAAGTATTAGATATAAGTGGCGGGTTTGGCGTATTATAACCCGGTTGGAGCTTCCGTGGCATAACTCCATTTCATTCATTCAATATATACGTACTAGGCAGATAATCATTCCGCTAGATTGTTCATATAAAGACAATTTTTATCATATTTTGATGATTTCAATTTACTGGATCGTCGGTATCAAGTGATTCGACACTTCCGCATTATTTTACGCATACAATCCTTTTATCGAGGAGGCAAGTATAACATAATTATGTATTAAAACCGGAGGGAGAATTAATTATGTATGAATGGTGCCTTCTGACACGCCAGCTTCAACCGGGCTATATTGCGATAATTAACGCAAGATCACGTTTAGGAGACAAACTAAATGTAATCACAATATTACATTTTTAGACATTAATAAATATTTTTAATGAAACATAATAATTAGATTACATATATGTAATTTTATTACATAATTAAAAAAAATGTTTCTCCTAAAATAGAGAGAGAGAGAGAAATGGGGTTTAACGTCCACTGGACACAAACTAGGTCATTTTGGGACTAACATATGGTTTTATTTTATTTTAATAATTCGCTTGCGCGTAGGGGTCTTTAGCAGTGGGAGGAAACCGGAGTGCCCAGAGGAAACCCACGAGTTTGAGAAGGCCACATACGCTCACACCAGGGCTCGAAACCACAGCCGCAAGCCAAAGGTGACCGGCCAGCTAGAGGTCGAAGCGCGGCACTCTAGACCACTAGGCCATCCCAACCCCCTTCTACTAAAATATATGCCATTAAATGTTTCGGCTTTCTTAAGCCTGGCTCAGTCCGCCGTCATTGTTTTGACACCACACGGGACATGGGGTTTGGTAGGTCGTAGACAGGCCACGATAAACCAGTGAACATTTTGTATATGCAGTACCAAAAGTCTCTATAAAACTGCCAGTCTACGGATGGGTTTAATAATATTAGAGACTTTTGGCAGATGGCATTTTCCCTATCCGTATCCGTATCATATACGTCACACGTTGCGTCAGAGTAGTTTTAGAGTTTTGGCAGATTCTTGCGTCGCTTACGTATGCGTCACTGAACTGGGTTTAGTTCTGTACAGTATGATGGCAGTTATCTACCAAGCTCGCCATCATATGAGTCAAGTGCCTTGCCAACAATTTCTCGGAGTGCGTGAAGTCATTCGACAGTCTCTGAGCTATTTAAAAAATTAATGTCGCATCTTATTAAAACAAACTTTTGTCCGGACAGCTGCGTTACAGCCTACTCTTATATCAAATTCCAACTTTTAATAGTTTGTTTTATATGCGCGCCAATGTGTAAACGGACAGTGGCGCTACGGTCTATTCTTATATCGAATTCAAACTGCCAAGATGATATTTTACCTGCACGCCAATGTGTAAACGGAACTTCGACATTTAGTTCCATCCTAACGACTAAACACCGTCTTTTTTCTTGTCTACCGTGCATCACTGACAGGAGGCATCAACGCCGGGAAATCCCGAGGAACTTCAACACATAAAGTTGACCCCTGACGTCCTGGTCAGCGCGTGACCGTCTGACTCATAACTTTTGAAATGACAAATACCATATTTATAGTGTCCAAGGGACAATATTATTGTGTTTTAACACAACATTCCAGTTGATTCTTACCTTCCAGAAACATGGTAACTATATGATCCAGTACGACTTTCAGTAGAAATTGAACCATTACAGAATATACATTTCCAGTTGTCAGTACTCTCGAAACTTGGATTCTGGAATAAATTCTGTGAAGCAACAAAACCAGGTAATAGAAGAAATATAAATAGCATATTGCACGTTAATGTTACCTGGTGAAATAGAAGATATCCATGCATAACCTTATTTTATAGCTGATAAAGCATTTGACCTTCGTACCGTCAAATGAAATCACACGGAATGGGGTCTAGCTTAGTATTTTTCTGTATCGACTGAGTTAATGAAGACGGACATACGCCTTGCAATAAATAAACGAACCCAAATTGTTTGGACATTGCAAGGATGTGCATTGTGTATGCCCTTGTATTAACAGGGTTATACGACAGCCATCGAACATCTTGAATTTGCCTTGTCCCGTTCTTTCGGGTGAACCTGGGGGATAATTATGATGGGTCTGGAACATGTCAACTTTACTTCTGATGATCAACATTTTGTGCTTTATTTGAATTTACTGGGCGATATAAAAAAAATACACACTCTCGTTAAACACCAAACATTTGGTTCCAAATGCAGCTACCGGAATATGTTATATGTAGGAAAATAAGCCTGTAGGTGGGTGGGTGGCTTAACGCGTTGGATTATAAGGAATGTCATTGAGTCAAGTGGGGTTGGCTCGATTCCCGCTTGTAGGTGACATGGAGCAGACAGGTTGGTTATTCTCTTTGGGTCCTCCGGTTTACCCCTATATGTAAACCATGTCCCGAAATAAAAGTTGATGTCGAGTGGACGCCCCCCCCCCCCTCTGTCCCTCTCTCGTAAATATTAAATATCTTATCAAACAGATGTTAAGTTCTCAGAATGCAGATAATAAGTCTTAATGTAATACGAAGATTTAAGATCGATAGTTTAGATTTTGAAGGAATGACAACAGCCTTGCCATTTATTAGTACAAGCGGTTTCCATTCAAGATACGCCCACATTTAGCAGGAGATGGAAGGAAACACGAAAAACCAAAAGCCGATTCGCGTTCAAGACCTTTTTACCCTTAACATAGTTTATTATATTTCATCGGAATTGGGCATAATCTAGTCCTGGGCTTGAATTTTTCACATTTTCGTAAAAAGCAGGGGTTATAACCCAGGATGTAAGTGAAAGAGAAATAAGCTTTAACTCCACTCTGTCATTTCGGTACTAACACATGGTTCAATGTTATTTCAATAATTCGCTTGTGCGTAGGCTTCTTTAGCAGTGAGGCGACCCGAATATACCTACAAAGGTTGGATAGTCGACACTAATCCTTGTCTCGGAATCGAAACCACGGTTGACTTAATTATAGACCCTTATGATACAGCGCGCACGTGCTAACCACGTGGTCATCCAACCACCCCACACCCACCACCCCAGAACGGACTTGGTACTTTTTATTCCTGCCATACCCTTATCATGATGAGTAAGTTCGAATGGCTGCTGAGATAAAATGAAATGGGATTTAACCTCCTACTGCTCGGCTCCAAACTGGGCTTATGAAGTTTGCCGGGGCAGCGGAACTACGGCATACTCTCATATTCAATTTTAACTGTCAAGTAAGCTTTTACATGCACACCTTGGTTTTTCGTCCCATCCACACGAGAAAATAGCTGCGTCTTTGTAAGCCCCCCCCCCCTCCTGCACCACTGACGAGGTAAAAACCACGTCAGAAAATTTGGCTGGAACATTCGACCTCCAGGCTTGCGAGCCAGCGTTGTGCCAACTCCACTTAGCCACCATGATCCCAAATGACTGCTATCTGTACGCAAAAGTGTGTAATATTTGTGCATATCGGACCGTAACTACCTACATTGTACCCAAAGTCGCATTATCTTTTTTAGCTCGTTCTTTCCCCATCAATTGTAAAATGTGGGTGTATCTTGCCTGGCAACCTTTGTTTTTCAATTTATATTGGAAGCAATGGGGTCACACGAGAATGGGCCATTGGGATTTGATATCCTCGAGGATCCAAGTTCTTCTTTCATATAAGCTGCAGTTGAGATAAAATCACAAGAATTCTGTGTTGTCGCATTCCATGACCCTCTCGTTTCTTCCAAAAACAGAACCTGTATAGCTCACTGAAATAAATCTTGTATGCGTGGAGTCAATGTTGAGTACCATTCGAGGAAACTAATGACCGTGGTGACTACGCAATGATAATTATATGATGTAACAAATACCATTAAAGAAATACAACATACTGTCTAAATTCATTAAAGTGTGTTAAGATGAACAAACATGCCAGAGTGTAGTAGGAGCGAGCTATCTTCACCCGCTGATGCTTTGACGCGGTATAGGACTTTCCTGCAAATTGAAGTTTCTATCACCAGAGTTAAAACTCAGCAGGCACAAAAAACAAGGATACTAAAGCACGTGTACACTGATCTTGTATGCACAGGTACACTGGTCTTGTGTTGCTGTACGATTTGAAAACAAAATGAAATAGTTTATGTACACATAGTTGTAGTGTTGGTTATTGAGTCACTAACAGTCGCTAATGTGGTCTTGTAGGGTATCGATGGTCTTTTTCAGTGTGTATGCGAGGCAAATTACAGAAATCCGGTAACGTGGACGGATGTGGGATCAGATCAGTGTGGTTTATTAGATCCCTAAAATAATCTAAAGTGGTGAAGGTATCGGGCCCTATGAGGGCGAATGTAACACAAAATTAGGTAACTGTTAATAATTGAAGTGGGGTTGGTTTACTACAGTTTAGTGTATAGGCGTTAATTATTACAGGTTCCCTTCTAACGTTAAATACACTGCAAAATGAGCTTAAGAAAATCCCAGATTACCCTATGTTTAAACAACTAACTAAAGAATGATTCATTTATTAAATGCGATCACTCGCAGATCATACCCATATAAGCTGAACAGACTGAGGGGTGCGTATTCGCTTCCTACTGGGAAATTAGTAATAAGCTGGTTACTCAAGAAAGAAAACGCATAGTTCATTATACGACCAGCGATAAGGTCAAATTTTAAAACCAATATAAACTGCGCTTAATCTTTGGGGTTATTTTCTAATTCGTCCGATTCTTGGGCATTATTAGCAGTCTATTAAATAGGGTCTGGTAACTAATGAAGACGGTTAAATGTGGTGGTTAAAATGCTTCAACTTTTCTAAAAGACATCAACGGAATAGGAATGATGAATGAGGATGGATCCTATCAAAGATAATAAAGTTACATAAAATCCTTTTTGAATCTGCTTCGGATTATAAAACCAATTTAATTAACACAGAGAAAATGACAACAAAATCTTCAGCTCCATTTTAATGATTTATTTGGAATCTTATTTTTTCCAAGTGGGATATACAGGGTTATTTCGACCGCCATCAACACAAATTACCTCCCCTGTTATATACGATGACTCGTCGGAGAGAAGGAATTTAACTAGCTTGGCGACATCTTCTGGTTCACCTATTCTCCCCAAGGGAATCGCTGAGCTCTGCCTAGCATATAGCTGAAAGAGAAAGGGTTAATTAATTGGAGTGACTATTTCTTCCGATGTAACCTACTGTCGAATTGTTTCAGTCGATAAACGTCTTTGTGTAAATTTGATAAAGGCTGAAATGACCATGATTTGCTCCCTGTTAAAGTCTATAGAGTTTTTGTGACATACAATCGAAAACTGTAACATTCGATATCTGACATAATCAACTATGCATATGCATGCTCCTTGTATGGGCTTCAGACCACACCACTAAACTCAATGACAGACCTTTTACTTACATCATCTAATGCCTTTTCAGGTACTCCAGACCGCAGTTGAAATTCAGATCTTGTGACACCTGGACTAAAATAAATAAAAATATAATGATATCTTGTTAAGCAACGACGCGTGCAACCACTTACAACTTAACAACGTACACTATTTATGTGGAGAGTAATTTAACATTTTTGTGCTCTGAAATCCATTTTTCCAGAATGCCAGCCCCTTATGACAGTAAATAGTTTATGAACTAATAGATACCTTACACAGTTGACTCTGATACCATATGGCGCTGTTTCTATAGAAACAAAAAGTTGAATTAGGTTATCAATAACATACAGTTAATCAAATGAACAAGCGCCATTATACACACTTGGCCACTGACGTCTTTGGATAATGTGGAGTTCAAATTGGCGGCAATCGTGAATTTATGCTTGTTTTAGACCCTTTCCAGGTATGCGATTTTTGGAGACTGAATAATAATCTTTGCAGTGCAATTTGTTTGGCTTTATTTGAGTTCGGAGATCCTCGTGGCTAAGTGGGTAAGACACTGACTAACTTAAGCATGGAGGTCTGGTGTTTGATCCCTGCATAGGTTGAGAAAGTTCATCCAGGTTTTCCGGCGTGGTTTTCCTCTTGTCAGTGATGCAGGACGGATGGCCTGACATGGACATGTGTCTAGTCGTGGGGATAGTACAAAAAAATCGAGGACCCGTGTGCACAGAAAAGGGTAGACCGTAGTGCCGCTGCCCGATCAAAATTTCCCTCATAGCACACTGTATGACGGTGGCGTAAGCAGAACAGTAAACCCCCATTTCATTTCATCTCATATTTTTGAGTTTGTTTTACTACCCCGATAACAACCAGAAATATTGACTTATATTGTCCAATTATATCTTGTCGATTCTTCGTCTTATTTTGGGACGTTAGTTCGTGGTATATGTTTGTGAATTGGGTGAGATTTGCGGTGAAGGGTCTAATTTCAAATTAATCCATGAAGTATGTAATTGCTGAATCTTCACCCTTTCTTCAATGTTTATGTTTAGTTTTAACAAATACATCACATTTTACCTGCTGAAAGTAAATGTGTAAAATGGTCTAGAGAAGCTTTACTCATACAATATGCTGCTGTCGAGGCTATCTGCAATTATATAAGACATATAGATGTTAAGTCGACCTATTTTTATTTGACAGTCACGTGTTATGATGTGTGGCAATGCTTGGTAATAGGTCATATACGTATATTCCTATTGCATCTAATGCGGTTCGCGAGTATTTAGCACCCGTAAGAAATGAAACGGGGGAATGTATATTCAGCGCTAAAAGGGGGGGGGGGGTAACTATTCACTATCAAGGACGAAATACTACATATGCTTATCTAATAATTGTAACATCTCTAATAACCGATGTATTTCAGTCGGGTAATAATGCACAAGATTTCCATTCCACCACGGGGAGTAACTCTACACCATCAGATTCCCGTGGTACCACTGCCACTGAAGGATATACATATCTGATAGATGCACAGCTCAATGGCAAGTATTTCGATCTGTACATTTTTAGACTAAGTAATGACAAGATCATTTATTCGTGTTAATAAAAGTCATTTGTCTCGAAGTATTGATCTTACATACTGTAGTTCTTGCGACTAATTTCATATGAAAACTTACCCCTTTCTGTGCTAAAATACTTGACATATTAACTACACAGCCTGCAAAACACGTATATTTCCAGATAACGGTTATACAAAACATTTTCTGCATTGATACAAAACACTTCCATATCAGGAGAGAGCCGTGGTGGCTACTTCACTGATCAGTGAATATCTTATTACTTTAGGCCGTTACAATCACTGATAGGGATGCCATCGGTGCGACTTGATGATCTCGCGATATTAACTTGATTCCATTTACAAATTGAATTATAAAACATTGTTTGAAGTATTAGAAAAATAAACAAAGGTGTGTGATAGAAAAATATTAAACTGAGTAAAAGGCATCATTCGGCCAGGACAATGCACATGCCAAAGCGCCAATGATGGACGCCCGTGATGTGACGTAATTTACTTGAGCTTAAAAATGGTCAGTCATCTAATACTTACGTGAAAGGCCGGTGGGGGGGTGTAGCCTGGAATGTCGCGCTGCGAGCTCGAGCTTGTACTCGCGGTTCTGGTCTCAAGTAGTTTAAGCGTATGTGGCTTCTCAACACACTTTCACTTGACTATATTTGTAGGGGTTGGGAATTCGGGGCCTGAGGGGCCTCAAACGTGAAACAGCCTAGTGCATACCTTCATTTACATCCGGCAATGGTGTTGATGCAAAATGTATTTAGTACTTCCTGAATCTGTATACACAAAGTTAGATGTTCATCTTGATACTATTGGCATAAATAAACTTACCTTTACTTAGTTTAAGATGTGGGATACATAGTTTGGATAGATAAAACGGCGCCCTTACATTTACTTTCATAAGGTTATCATAATCATTCATATCACTGTTTTCTACATTACTGTAAATACAAATTCCTGCGTTGTTCACCTAGAGAGATGGGCAATTAAATGGAGTTTATGTTACATAGAAAGGTTTTGGAACAACGAAGGATTTGCTCCAAATCAAAGCTACAGTGCGCTGTAATAATCTCTAAATCTATTAATTGCGTTCTTTAATCAGGCAAATTTCATATGACAAGCATATTCATTGATTTTATAGTTTTTAGTGTAATAATCGAGATGCACAGCGAGATGGGGTTATAGCGACAGCGAGAAACGGAGTTTAACCTGCACTCCAAACAAACCAGGTAATTCCGGTGCAAATTTGTTAGGCTATATAGCACCAAAAATGAATGGATGACGGATGACACGGCGAGAGAGTGAGAGGGGGGGGGGGTAACGTCCACTGGACACAAATTATGTCATTTCGGGACTAACATATGGTTCAATTTCATTTCAATTATTCGCATGCACCTGGGGGTCTTTAGCAGAGAGAGGAAACCGGAGGAGGACCCAGAGAAGATCCACGAGTATTGGAACCAATGACACCTGATGATACAAAACGCACGCGCTATACAAAGGTTATTTTACCTGCATAACTTGAATAAAATGTAAACACTTACCAAACCATATATAGAACCAAATGTTTTTATTGTTGTATCAACTAAATTCTGTAGATCACCATCTTTACTGACGTCACATACTACTGTCAGAATCTTCAATAAACAATGAAATGGTAAAACAGATGATCCTCATCACGCTAAATTTTAATCAAATTTATTACTCAAGAACACCCCTCCCCCCACCTCCACCAAAAGAGACCCGGATCATTTCCCTGCTTAGTCCCCAAGATTCTTTCCTTTCCTGTATTCAGTGGTATAAAATATTGACTCAACACTTATACTATGGCGGTATATTAGTGCCAAAATTCTAACATACTATCGTCTAATTTCTAACCTCCATTCATGTAACTTCTAACCTCCATTCATGTAACTTCTAACTTCCATTCACGTAATTTCTAATTTAAGACAATGTATAATTCAACTTCTTTATTTGTTCAGTGTAAATATCAATTCTATTTCATCTTATTTCTATTGTTGAGGCGAAAAATGTCTACTTCATTGTGGTATTACATGTTAAGCATGAACGGCAAACAAATTTAGAATTTTGATACTTCTACCTAGCAACCATCATTATGACATCGTTTGGTGTCGCCACTGTGTGCTCAATTGGATGATTGCGCACCTGATCGGGACCATAATTGGTATAAACGACCCATTCTTCGTTTGGTTGAAGGTTGGAAGGAGTGCTGAGAGAGAGAGAGAGAGAGAGGTCACTTAGTATTAAACTCAGTATCTGTGTAGGCCTATCCATAACATTTATACCCTGTGTTAATATAGACCAACTGCATATAGATATTAATGATTGGCTCAACCGTTAAAAAAAATAAAATAAAATTCTCCAAATCCCGTTTAGCTTATATTTGAAATAGAAAATGAAATGAAATGAAAGAGGGTTTAACGCCCTACTGTTTCGTTCCGAACCGGGCTAATGGAGACGGACACGCCATACAGTGTGCTTTAGGGAAATATTGCCCGGAGAGCGGATCTACGACGTGGACTTATGTCGAAGTCTAACGGTCACGGGATCTTTTACGTGCACGCCAACATGTACATGGAACCTCGGGTTTTCATCCCATCGGAACGACAAGACACTAATAAGGGGGAACCACGCCAGAAAATCTGGATGAACTTTTTTCGACCAATGCAGGGATCAAACTCCCGACCCACAGCCTAGTGAGCCTGCTTCTTACCTACTTAGCCACGGTATTCGAAATAATATTTGCAAACCATACATTTATATCACGTTCAATGTTGTTTAGAGGGTAGGATGGCCGAATGGTTAGCACGTGCACTCTGTAACATAAGGTCTGTCATTGAATGAACTGGCGTGGTTTCGATTTCCCGTTTTTACGTGACATGGAGCAGAGCCGCCTTTCCAACCTCGTGGGTTTTCTCCGGGTCCTCCGGTTTCCTCCCACTGCTAAACACTCCTACGCGCAAGCGAATTATTGAAATACAATGAACGGTGTTAATACCGAAATGACCTGGTTGGTGTCAAGTTGATGTTAAACCCCATGTCCCCATCTCTCTCTCCCGATGTTGTTTTCAATTTTAACACTCAGGCAAGCCACTCAATCTGACGAAGAGGGAGTCGTTTGTATCAATAGAATGGTCCCGATCAGGTGCTCAATTCCCAAACTGAGCACACGGTGGCGACACCAAACGATGTCATAATGATGGTTGCTAGGTAGATGTTATCAAAATTCTAAATTTGTTTGCCGTTCATGCTTAACATGTAACACCACAATGAAGTAGACATTTTTCGCCCCAATATTAGAAATAAGATGAAATAGAATTGATATTTACACTGAACAAATAAAGAAGTTGAATTATACATTGTCTTAATTAAGAAATTGCATGAATAGAAGTTAGAAGTTACATGAATGGAGGTTAGAAATTACATGAATAGAAGTAAAAAATTAGACGAAAGCATGTTAGAATTTTGGCACTAATATACCGCCATATTATACGGCTACTGCAATTTTTATATAACATACAGAGAATGGCTTGAACCGGGGAATGCACAGATTCCGTCTTTCAAAATACTGTGATTGTCGACATGGGCTTATCGAAAATACTACGGTGGCGACCGTTGAATCTTACACCGCTCCAATTTACTTGTCTTCACTACAGTGTAGAAGCCATAGAAAGTATAACCAAACAAAAAATAGTATTATAAATCTGTAGTTTAATCAGATTGGTTGTCGTCATTTTACTTATTTATGTATTAGCAAGATTAGTTACGTGAAATGAACACGCTCTAGCGTAGAAAGGTAAGCTGATCTACCTTTTCCTTGGCTAAACCGGCCTGTTGGCATTGTGTTCTTGTTTCTTCTAATCCTTTGATGTTTCGTGCTGCTAGAACTAATCTGGGTTTGAACTGGGCCATGTAAACTGCGATTCCTTTTCCTATCCCTGCACTGGCACCTGTCAACCAACCAACAACAAAATATTACTAGCGGAAAAATAACTTTATTTAGAATAGCTAAATCTCTAACTCAGTATCATCCAAAATCTTCAACAATGAAAACAAGAATTATTTGTCAATTTAAATCAATATTGATGTTGTGATCCTATCGGTAAAAGATGGGCTTCTGATATCCAATATTTAAGACAAAATAAACATTTTACGATAGGTACACGACTCGTGTGCCATAATGCTTTTCAGTGCCATTCGTACCAAGTGACTCGATGAACGAGGTTAGACATGTCCCTCAAGTCATGTCAAACGGTGATACCATATTCTTATCTGGAGAACATGCGCAATAAATACTATTCGATTGAGACTTCTGCCGTATTTGGTCGAACATAACGTATTTAAAATTAGAGTAAAACGGAAACGATCGAATGTAAATCAGTTTATATACATTCATGTTACAGTATTATATGCGTGGCGACACATTTGGGTTAATTTCCAGGACCCAAATATTAGCGACTTCGCTCCTTAAAAATCTCATTGCTTCATGCATATTTCGATCAAATATTAAAATATTCACGGCTTAATCCACGATAATATTATATACTCCGGTTGATTAAGAAGACAACCGGATCCGTACCCAGCTCATAACAATTGAGAGGGGTGGCTACTGAGTTTTTTAGAACAGCTGAGGATGTGGCCGGTCAAGAATACTCCTAAGAAATCATTATTTTTGGCGAATCATTATTTTAGCCCCCACCCCCCCCCCCCCCCCCCCCACCCGTGGCTACGAGCCCGAAGACAACATCAAAATACTCGTGTTAGGTCGGAATTTTCCGGCGTGGTTCCACCTTGTCAATGTTGCAGGAAGGCGGGTATGGCTAGGGACAACGTATAGTCGCACAGATGGGTCAAGAAAACCAGGTCCCGTGTACACATTGGGCAACATTTCCCTAACATCATAAAGTATGTTGTATGACGGTCTTCAATGAGTTAATCGGAGCAGTCGGACATTCATGTGTATCTCATGTATTACGTACCTGTTATAATGATAACTTTTTCTTCTAATGATGCCATGTTATTATTCAAGGTTCCTCTATTTTGATTTCTCTATGCTATGATAATAGAAACATGTAACATGCTATAAATACCCGTGTACAGTACCAACTAGAGATGAAATTCAAAATAAATGTAGGTGCAGAAAAGTAGGACGTTAAACCCTATTCCATTTCAATTCTTTGATTCCCTCAAAGAAAAACATAATAACTTTTCTAAATATCAGTCATTGATAGTTTACATTTCACTAAATAAAAAAAGCTAAATGTAGTGATCAGTAGGTTCGATATTCGACACCATACCATTGGGTAACTAATACGATTAACTTTATGTTACATAATAGTTTTAGCTGTATTATACAGTGTACGTATTCGCCGAGGGGCTTCGTTTCAACTTAACCAGATAGATGTAAGCCATTGTTATTGTGTTGTCAAACTTATCTTAAGGCTATGAGGCAACGTGTGATTTCATTATCATTTGATCATTTGATTTACTTGTACGGAAGCTGTTAGCTACACCAGTTTACACTAATGGAGCCTTTTGTTCAATTGTGACAAGAAGTGATGATAGCGTGCAAATGACCTATATTATAGTCATACAAATCTATTGTTATTCGGGTTATTTGTCTATGTTGCTACGTTTAGCTGTTTTAAGCAGTTGTATATTAAACGGGTCTGAAAGAGACTAGTAACTAAGCCGCCCACCACCACCACCACCCACTGTGAAAAACGTTGTCGACCATAAAACCAATCGATATGAACTGTCCCCCAATTTTACAACCCAGAGAACACTACCCCCCCCCCCCCTCCCACTTCGTTGCTCTGAGCTGTTTACGACCATGGAGACCCGTACATGTATGTCGTGTTTTTCTATATCATCCGCTAAACATTACAGTATTCACCTAAGAGATATAATTATCCACTCATTTCAAAATTTGTGTTCTCAACTAGGGCTATATGGGAAGGTATCTTTGAATCGATTGTCTTTGAATACTGCTGTGATAATTCTTTTAATTTTAATATAAATAGGATTTCATGATATGTTTGGCACAATATATGCCGATGGGTGGCATAAATGTTAAATTCGACACATTCAAGAACACAATATTTTTCTATACCACTTTTACAAAGTACAATTATATAGAATAGTAGTTATTAAATAACATATATTATTATCTACATACATATGAGTTTATATATATATATATACAAACCACGTCACAGGTCGACCCATACTCTATTTAGCAAGCGTTATTACAATATTAGCAGTTTTTACCTCCAGAATGTGCGTTATTAGGGTAGCTTTGAATTCCACGTAGCTGTTCTTCTTGTTATTGCTTACAGATTTAGTTGCCAGAGTTAGATTTGTCATGGATATACATGGACGATTAACAGTCCAATAGTCACGTGATGCCACGCCCCCGCTTGTTACATAACCTTTCTCAACCGGGGGTTGGGTGGCCGAATGGTTTAACGCGCGCGCTTTAGATCACAAATGCCTGTCATTGATTATCCCCTAGGATGTACGGGACAAGAAGTATAGTAGCCCGTGAAACCTCGTGGGTTTTCCACAGGTCTTCCGATTTCCTTCTAATGTTAAAGATCCTACACGCGAACAAATTATTGAAATATAATTGAACCATATGTTAGTCCCAAAATGACCCTCTTTAATTGGTAATGATTTGAGAACAGTATCACAGCATGTTTTATGAGACTTTTTAACACCAGGGGTGTAGGTGTTATATGATGAGACGTAATATCCATCGTTTCTTCTTCAGCGGGCGTGCCTCTCTCTATAAAGGAATGTCTACAATCTATATGTTTGACCACGCGAAAATATTTTACAAACTTATGCTTATAACAACAGAATAGAACTATAATAAGAATGCAATGGCAAGCGATAAACTCCATGGTAGGCCTAAATGGTCAATACACTTGGAACCATTATAGGTACCCAATTGTTATTTGAGGTGATATGTCACTATAAATAAAGAATTTATATGGAGAATCTTGAACAACGATTGGTGATAGAGTCAATGATAATGTATTATTTGAACATCTTGAAAAAATAAGGTATTAATACATAAAGGACTAGCCTGAATCGAAAGATGGGTTTTTGAAATTGGCATGTACAATTAATGTATTTATGGTTTAGTGATTTAAAGCTTATATATACTTGCTTACTTGTGACATTTATTACGGAAATACTATTTTCTAAAACATAAACTATGGCCTTCTCCCGATGTCTCAATCGCTGCAACTAGGCCTTTTATTTTATCGACATCTGTCAATAGGTATGAGACTGTGTTTTGTTTAAGACTTTCGCGTTCTCCGGTATGAAATGAGAAGAGCCAAATTTCTATACGAAAAACTTAATTTCATAAATCCAGTTTGTAATTGATAATGTACGATAGTCATATAAGGTTTTAATGGCTTCGAGAAATCTCATGATCACTCGAATGATACAGAGGTAGAGATCGAATATCGACATAAAATGATTTTAACGAGAAAGTTTTTTGGCTTCGTGGTTATGCTGATGCTGTTATAGCACTTTTTGAAAACAGAGAACAACAATTGTTTCGTGTTGCGATTGACAGGAATTCGAGCTCTAGGTCAGCGATATTTGATAATCGTAACAACCTCAACGAAACTAGCAACCCAGTACTATTATTGGAACCAAACATAGACAAGTTTAAACCCTTCTGGATAAAATGTACTACCGATACTTTTATGTTTGGTGCCGACAGTCAAGATGAGAGGGATTTTATCTTCAATGGCAGGGGCCAACGAATGTTGCTTCTATTAGATATTTATCTGTCCGAACACGAGATTTATATCCTGTAGAATATATCCTAGACAGGAAGACGACCTCGACCATTTCATTTATTTAGTTTTTTATTCATTTATTGATTTATTCACTTGTTTATGTATCTATATAACGTGGAGAATATACATTTATGTTTTGGAGTTGTGCTTAATGTTAAGTATCAAAGTTTCTCAATTATTCATAATGTGTACGGGAGCCAAGGTCCCGTCTTCGATCCCAGTGTTGACCAGGAAAGTTCAGCAGCCCCAGTAGGCACATTAGTATGTAGTTATATCCCCCTTGAGGAATATCGAGAGTTATCCCCTCGCTATTGTTTATCCCGCCATTGTGAGTTTTGCCCTTAGACAACTACTAACCAAATGTTTATCTCGATGTGGTTATTCGCTATCGACTGGCGTGGTGGCTGGCTTGTATTTAGAACCGAAACCTACGAACAAACACATCAGTTCTTAAAATAGCAACGTCGATACCAGGTAATAGCCTTGATTCTGTAACTGTCGAGACTCTTATTGTTAGTCACGCGGCTGTATAAATAACAAGTACTAGAGCACCAAAAAATGGACTCTTACAAAACACGAAGCCATCACGTCTTTCGATTCATGCGCCAAAATTGCCAATATATTCTTCCTCTCATCCCACATTTTGCACCCTTCCTGTTCGACGAAGTTAATTGGGGCAAAAACTCCAACCCCAACCCATTGAGAAATTTCCCGATGCAATTTCGGAGATTCCTTTTAAATCGAAGAAATTAAAAGTTTAATATTCCGATATTTTCATATGGATATAACTATGGATAATAATTATGTGACGTGATTAATATATTAATCAAGTATACTCTTACCGAAACGACAATATATGAAATTTATAATTATTAGTACACGTCATTGTGTACATAGGACATCGGTTTTTCATCCAATCCGAACGACTATGCGTTGTTTCTTGGCATGTCCCCTACACAAGCGACAAACCCGCCGGAATATCCAGATGAACTTTCTCGGCCAACGCACGGATCGAACACTTGGCCTTCAGTTAAACGAGCTAACCTATTAATCACCGTGTATTGTTGTGTAGAAGTATACTTTAAAGTGAGAGAGAGAGAAATGGGGTTTAAAGTCCACTCAACACAAACTAGGTCATTTCGGGACTAACATGGTTTAATTTTATTTCAATAATTCGCTTGCGCGTAGGGGTCTTTAGCAGTGGGAGGAAACCGAAGTGCCCGGAGGAAACCAACGAGGTTGAGAAGACGCCCCTATCTCCATGTCACATACGCTCACACCAGGGCTCGAAA
Organism: Patella depressa; assembly: GCA_948474765.1. Lineage (NCBI taxonomy): Eukaryota > Metazoa > Mollusca > Gastropoda > Patellidae > Patella > Patella depressa. The sequence continues at coordinate 87,308,366 of OX419715.1, read as the reverse complement.
CCACAGCCGCAAGCCAGAGGTGACCGGCCAGCTAGAGTTCAAAGCGCGGCACTCTAGACCACTAGGCCACCCCAACCCCCCCGTAAAGTAAATCAAAGGCTTTTTCGAATAGAATGTTCGAAAACTATAATTATAAGTGTCGTGGTGATTTGTTTTGTCCCTTGATAACACGCTAAAGAATTTACATGGACTTTACTGAAATGGACTAACCTCCCGCATGACGGAACGGACCAGATATCATTTGTCCAATTGGTGAACAAAAGTAGAGCTGTAAACCCCATGTCCCACCATTTAATTTCACTATTGCGACATGGCAGCTCACAGAGTTATGGCAAATATCTGGTAACAGTCGTTTAACATAAATCCACGACATGTCCCTGGGCCGGCCTCACCGATCATAGTAATTGAATTGGATTAATATGAAGTTTAATGCCCCACAGTGCTGCTCCGACTGGTCTATCAAGGGACACTTTGGCGTGGCAGCAGCGCTTAGGCCTACTCTTGTTACGAATTCCAGCGGCCAAGGTGTATGTCCGTCTTCATTAGTCCAATCGTAGCAAAACAGAAGGACATTAAACCCATTTCACTTTACAACCACCGCTGACTTCAATTATTAATCACGGTTAATAACAGGATCATTAAGATAATATACAAAATCAACCCATTGCTGTGATAATAGTTACCCAATTTTATGTTACATTTTCTCTGATCTGGCCCAGGTATAACGACACTGGTCAAATAACTTGACCTCATTAGTCGATTTCAATTTTTACATAAAGCTCCCTTTCCTGATCCCAAATCCGTCCACACTCGCGGAATTCGGTGACTTACCCAACGCCCACACTTACACCCACACTGATAATGGACACTGCGGTCTGATAACTTGACATCGATAGTCTTAGTCAGTCTCATTGATTTTATAACTTACATAACATTGCTTATCAAAATGTACCAAATACAACGATATGTAAATAAGACAGTTCAGAGCCATACGGGATCAGTGGGGAGTTGCTTCAGTATCTATCTTTTTCTTGTCTCATTAGTTTGGGCTATAGTGATAGAAAACTCAATTTACAGCTCAGGGACCGGTTGCTCAAAACTAAATTATTTTAACGATCCGGATCGTTAAAAGTTAACAGAGCTTCGAGCAACCGGCCGCAGAGCTATAACGCGTCAAAACATCAGCAGGTGAAGATGGTTCGTTCCTACTAAACACAAGGCAGATTGTAACACAAAACAAATTATGTTTTATTTCTTTAATGGTGTTTGTTTCTTACATCATTTAGATAATATGATGTAATCACCAGAGATATTAGTTTCTTCGAATTTTGCTCAACAATGCCATCAGTCTGGCAACTACGTCATTGGCTTCGTTCACAGTTGCAATGGCTTCTTGCTTGATGTTTCCCAGATCCGCCAATATCGATGGCACATTACACCCTGGCTCTACAAAACATTGTACAATACTGCGAATTACTACAACACAAAATGCCTGCAAGTTATATTTCATTGAATTATACTGGTTCATTGATCTATAATAAGTTTATCGGTCGTCCAAACGACAGAAGTTATATTCAAATTGCATTCCTAATGATTAACTAATCTTTCGACAATTTGTGTCTGGCTGTCTTTGTTGGGACTGAATCTTCAGTTCGTTTGCATTTTCGAGTCAAATGCTACAACACATGTATTACATGATTTGTGAATGCCATCAAGATAATCACCACACTTATAAGGCCATATTATGCTGAAATTCACTCATTAGTAAAATGATGAAGTTAAAATAATTTCGTAAAATGGTCGATTTTCCATTGTCATCTATACATATATATAATTGAATGATGAATTAGAACATTGCATTGATCTTAAAATGTCCTTAGTAATTTCCGAATACTTTAGTAATGGTCAGCAATTAAGTCACGTAATTATAAGTTATGGTTGCTTTGTACGAGGTATAAAATTCTCCTTCGACCTATACGCGATGTGACCATTTCAATTGGATGTATTACACAGATTGGACCGATTTATGACTAAGAAAATAGGTTGCCAAGCAAAGAAACATACGCCTACAAAGCAGCTAAAACGTCCGGGCAGTCAACAAGAGTTGTCGCATATTAAGTAATTATCAGAAAATCATTAGAATTTGTTTGGTTTTTATAAAGTTCTGCCCCATGCTAACGTTAAGTATACGAAACTTTTGATATAATGGATTTAGCTGTTCAATTCGGATAACAATTGTGACCTCCAGAGGGACCACAAGCTAAAAAGGGCTGATTTTCACGAAATTTGAACTCAACCTCCATAACAATCTAACGATGTTATAATCAAACTTTTTTTAAATCGGATAACAATTTCGACATCCAGAGGGACCACAAGCTAAAAAGGGCGATTTTTCGGACAATCAGGGGACATAATTCAGGAAGTTACGATCTGATGGGCGCAAATATCGAACGGAACCAAGATCTTTGGGTTATAAACATACATGTCAAGTTTCATCAAAATCAGTTCAAAATTGTGACCTCTATAGGGTCCACAACCTTGATATAACATATTTTCACACTATTCGCGTACAAACGGCGGACGGACGGACGAACATGGGCGACGACAATATACGTCCACGTGAAAATGTGGGCGTATAAAAACAACAATACCTGAGTTCTGGTCATCAACTACACAAGATACTGCAGCGACTGAAGAACATGCTTGGTGGGGATAGCGAATCCCACAGTCGACTAAACTAGATTCATTACCAGTACATGTATATCTTTTATTTAGTATGGTTCTGTTAACAATGGAGTATTGTCCGAGTAGAAGTCGACCACCTGATGGAAATCCCAGCTCCCTACAAACCACATTTACAGCATTCTGATCAAAACCATCTCCACAAACTGTTTTATATTCTCTGTTGTTGTACACCAAGACAGCACCAGTTGAATTTCTGTATCCAGTTTCCAGTCGAACTTAAACCAAAATATTAACATAAGTTAAACATACAGTGCTAAATCTGCCTATTCCTATTGCAAGTCTATCTTAAGGCGTCAAATGTTATAGAAATTATCAATTATCAATTAGACCTTTATTGACATGACAAGCTCAAAATCAACTCTGTGAACCCGCGGATGGCTTGGATACAGATTGGATTTAAGCAGTCGTCCATTTAAAATTAAATCAATAAATGGCTAACCAAGCTAACGTTTACCGTTAGTACGTAGCGTCACTACCGGAAATCGGTGATGAAAGTGTTACATGATAATCGAGAATAGGTGGGTTGAGTTATCATTGACAATTCTCGTAAACGGTGCTGACACAATTGTTGCATATTTCTAGACCAAACTTTCAACAGTGAAAACTCAGTTCGGAATATAGTAATTTGACTGAAAGTTTCAATATTTTCTGTTTTAATCATTTATTTTTGAATGATTAGAGCAAGAATGACCGACTCTTTATTAACCTCTTAACTAAGATATCTTTAAGTAAAACAGGCATTGTGGGGTGTATTGCTGCAGCATTTCGGGGTCCAACAACTTTACAAAGCTTGCAATGATAAGAGGCTAACACTGCGAATGCATAATCCAAATACGTATAGATGGATAAATTCTGCCCGACTGAAGTTTCACTGAATTTATATGTAACTGTGCTATGCAAAATAGTCATATATGCAAATTGGTGTACTAAATTGTAGTCAACTACATGTATGTTTAAAGTCTACCTCAAAGTAGAATTTTAAATATCTGGAAACCCGAATTTTCATCAAATTGAAATCTACTTCAATTATCTGCTATATACTTCTAAGTTTAACTTACAATAATAAACGAAATTCTGCGAATCGGGCACAAACGTGATGTGTAACTCGGATATATGTGTACCAATTCCCGAAAACAAACTCTTTGAGGACGGAGATTTCATACAACCAGCCTCGTATATCATGTGTGGACCAATCTATTCTTTATGACGGTTTAATTAATATCCAGATGTCCTTAATTGCACGCGTCTTTAATTTAGATTAAAGTAATAAATTGTTCATATTTTTGACTTTAGATATCTGTAAATACTATGGATTGTCGAGTCTTTAATTTAAGAAACTTTAAAATTCAAAACATCAACTCTCGGCGAAACATACAATAAAGAAACATGGCCAAATTTTAATCCTATGAATGGTACCAAAATACAAACTGGAAGCTGTAGTACACGAGAAGTTGGTATACACATATGTGATCTATAACAGTATATAGAGTAGGATTCAAAATGTATTACACGATATAATTAGCATCCAATTACCTGATCCATAGCAGTATACAGTTTGGAGACCAAACCGACAACTCCGTTGAATATTCCATGATTCGTATCTGCAATGGTCTAGGGGACGTCCGTCGGCTAAGCAACTGAATAAATTAACCCAAAATTCATCTCCCAGACTCCTGGTTCTAGGTATTATTTCGAGGTCTCCGGCTTTATATCCAAATTGTTGACATATTGCATTGACCGCATCACGGTAGGTATTACTAGGAATACAAAGGTAAGCCCATGTATTGTTGAATAGAATCTGTACGCGTCCATTATTAGAGTAAGTGCCATTTACCAATCGAAGTAGATCGGCTGCAATTTAAAAGATAAACGCACTAATTTATGCAAGTATGAACCCCCATGACATACACAATATAAATTACTAAACAGGAACTTAGTACGACGTAATCGTAGCCATCTTTGAATCAAAGCCTACCAATCGATGCGAAATTGTTCACGGAACAAATATGTCGATCATACTACATGAATTATCGGATGCGAATATGGCCTTAAACAAACAACAAAAGTAACGAGTTCAATAGATATAGCACGATTCTGTACGCAGTTTTTTCTTTTCCACAAATAGCAGTAGTGTCTGCAAAACACGAAAACAAAACAATACGTTAAGACATCCGGCGTAACCGATACCAATAAATGAAAAATGCTACAGTCATGTTCAAGGAAACCATAAATCCTATATTTTTAATGTAGTTTCGATCTGATATATGCCAGTATCGAAAGGAACCGATATCTATTGGAGATAAACCTATATTTCAAGTTCGTCAAAATCGGATAAGAGTCGTGGACCGTCCGTGGACGGATGGGAGGACGAACAGGGGCGACGACAATATACGTTCACATTAGTAGTCAACATTCATCCAGTACCGGATTAACCTTGTGGGGGGGGCCCGAGACATACCAACTGTGCGGTGGCCCCATTGTTGTTTTTATCAAATTGTTCATACTGACCGCGGATCGTACCAGTGTGTACTCTACAGCCTTGAATGCTTGGGGTATTTTCCTCCAAGAATTGTCTTTTAAAATTAGGATTAATTTCAGTGCATTTGAGACAATTTAGGCAGTGATTTCATTGACGCTTAGAATTCGTTCACAATTTGAGTATTTTAAACAGACTCTTTCTCTTATTGATATTTTCGCAAAAGAGTAGGACGTTAAACCCCATTTCATTTCATTTATTGATATTTTCATTTACTTTATTTTAGTGAAAGTATTTTAGGTGACATAAAACATTAAAATCCAATCAGCAATGAATGTCAGTACAGTAAATATGGAAGACCAAACAGTTTTTATTCAGTGTTCTTAGTTCTAAATTCATAGTCCCTAATTCTTACTTCTTCATTTGTTGTCGTATTTCGACATTTGTACACTAAAATTAACATTTGTATCTTAAAATCAATATTGGTTTCACAAATCAGACATTTGTCATATCAGATTTGTAAAATGTATTTTAATATATTAGATATTTATTTTTTTTAGAAATTAATCTATATTTACATTTTATCAGAAAAATACAACAAAAATCAAATATCGAACAACAAATTTCAAAATACAAAAAATCTCCAAATAAAAATAATGCGAAACATTTCTCTAAAAACATTTCTCCAAAAACATTTCTCCAAAAATATTTCTCGAAATTCATCTAACCGGAACATTAGAAATCAACCTGGCATACAATAAGTCACCATACAATGAAGAAGAATCGTACAATGACCGTGACTTTAATGAAATCACGTTTCTATATATAAATATAGTTGTTGATATGATATAGCATTAAATAAAATAAATTGAAAGTAGTTGGATCAATGAAAGGGGACTTATCTCTTCTAAATTATGTATATGTCAGAAAATATGTATATAGTTAAAATGTATTTGGACCTTCTTAATGGTGTGCAACCCGATATCTTGTATTTCGTGTTGTAATGGCCGGTATTTTGATGTTAAATACCCTCCCCACCCTCACCTGTTAGTGCCAGTCAATTGTTTTTCTTTTTGCAAGTTATGTAAGCAAGCATAAAAACACACTTTCCTGTCGTATATGAACAAATATCGAGAATTTCTTATTGAGATCGTTTTTTTAAGATTTAAATCCCTGCCACCTCCCCTCACTTAATAAATGAAATAAAAGGAAACGGAATTTAACGTCTTATTATTCTGCTCCGAACTGGGCCGATGAGGACGGGTATATATACATGATTTAGAAGAGGTATAACATTTGTTCGTTTGAGCAAAGAAGGGGGTTTTGGTGGTCTAATGAATAGCACGTACGCGCTGTACCATAAGGTCTGTCACTGAGTCATCTGGCGTGGTTTCGATGTACGTGTCGAGGAGTAGGGACGCCTGTCCAATCTCGTGGGTTTTCTCCGGGGCGTCTGGTTTCCACCCACTGCTAAAGACCCTACGCGCAAGCTAATTATGGAATTGTGTCGAGTGGTTGTTAAACTCGATTTCTCTCCCTCTCTTTGAACAAAGAAATATGTCGCCATCAGACAAAGCCTAATTTCTGAAAATAGACTACTTTCAATTTATTTTCATTATCGAAGGCCCGATTCGATTAGCCGTTCTACGCACGTGGTTTCACTAGCGAAATTAAATGAAATGGGATTTAACATCCTACTGTTCTGCTCCTAAACTGGGCTAATGCAGGCGGATATACAACATACAGTGTGCTATGAGGAAAATTTTGCCCGGGCAGCGGCGCTACGGCCTACTCTTATATCGAATTCTAACTGCCAAGGGATCGTTTCACTAGAGTCGCGGTCACCGAGCGATTGTTCTTAGTGGGGGATCGTATCACAAGCGTCGCGGTCACTGAGCGATTGTTCTTATTGTAAATGTGTTTATACTCGATTCCCATTATTGTATGGTGACTTATTGTATGCCAGGTTGATTTCTAATGTTCCGGTTAGATGAATTTCGAGAAATGTTTTTGGAGAAATGTTTTTGAAGAAATGTTTTTAGAGAAATGTTTTCGGAGAAATGTTTTGCAAGATTTGTATTTGGAGATTTGTAGTTTGAAATTTGTTGTTTGGTATTTGTTTTTTGTTGTATTTTTCTGCTGAAATGTAAATATAGACTAATTTTTTGATTTTCTAAAAAATAAAAAAATATCTTACATTCAAATACATTTTACAAATCTGATATGACAAATGTCTGATTTGTGAAACAAATATTGATTTTAAGATACAACTGTTAATTTTAGTGTACAAATGTCGAACTACGACAACAAATGAAGAAGTAAGAATTAAGGACTAAGAATTCAGAACTAAGAACTAAGAACACTGAATAAAGAGCTGTTTGGTCTTCCATAAGTAAAGCGTTTTAGAAGGAAACTTCTAACAAGAACAGTTAACACACCAGAGCACAAGGCCTCCTAAATTTGCAAGGGAAGCCCAGGTACTGGTTGGCTCCGTCCAGGATAAAATATTAGAATGACCCAAAATTGGGGGGGGGGGGGTAAATGTGGAGGGCCCGTGACATGTCTCCCACTTTGCCCCATCATAACTGGTAGATTCACTACAATGTTTTCACCGACTGAGCTACTGAAGACGATGGCAAGTTAATGGAGCGTGGTGTGGGAGTTTCGTCATCTGGGTCCCTAAAGATATATAGAGAGGCACACTACTAAATCTTACATGAACAAAAAGCTCCAGCTCTGTTGGTAGTTGAACATTCATCAGTGTATTGTACATCACAGTACCGGATGTTCCGCTCTTCGCCGGTACACTGTACTGAATACTTATCTGTAGTATTAACGGGCGGTCTGGGAAGATACACGGCAACCCCATATAGATAACCTGCCCCACGACAGGCCACCTGTACCTCGTAATCACCCCATTGATCCGGACAAATCACTCCCCATGTTCCATTATTGTATATTAAAACCTTGCCATCTGGATTAACAATAGTATCGCCATCTTGGTCTAAAATAAAAATATAAATGTTGTTCACGACATATATTTCTTCTCACGAAACATTTTAAGTCACAGTTGAACACCACTCTCCCGCTTAACGGAACCATGTTTTTCGAGAGATTGGTATAAAGTGGTTTTGAAGTGATACGCTCCATTGTCTACGATATCACCTTAGGTGGAAGTGGACGTTAAACCCCACGAACGAACGAACGAACGATACGCTCCATTTACTCCATAAAAACCCACGCCTGACCGGATGTACAATATTTGTATTATATTTGGATTTTTATAAAATAGTTTGATATAGAGAGAAATGTGGTTTAACGTCCACTCGACACAAACTAGGTCATTTCGGGACTAACATATGGTTTAATCTTATTTCAATAATTCGCTTACGCGTAAGTTTCTTTAGAAGTGTGGGGAAACCCCGGAGGACCCGGAGAAAACCCACGAGGTTGAACAGAGACACACCTCGTATCGATTTTAAACATAGTGTGTTCTTGTCATTAAGAAATGTCGAGCGCTCGATGTAATATGATGAATCAAATTGTTCAGAGGCAAAATCTGTATTTGTGAAATTATTCAACTTGTTTACGATTCTTCTGTTCCCCAATACTATTTCTGAAACTTTTAAAGAACTGAATTCTGTAGAATTAGAACGTATAAAGGAAAGGTGAGTTTAGAAAACTCTATTCCGGGCAAAATAACACTGTAACTACTTTCTGCAAATGAAATGAAATGGGGTTTAATGTCCTACTGTTTGCTCCTAAACTGGCCTAATGAAGACGGGCATAAGCCATACAGTGTGCCACGAGGGACTACTTTCTGCTAAAATGTTCATATCCTGACATAATTTGATCAACAACATAGAAATTTAAAAGACTTCATTTCTTATTGACAAGACAAAACTGCTTACATTGTTTTGGTGTGATAGTCAATGAAAATCCAGTACCGCTAATACTTCCATCACTAGTAAATGATATCCGTACGCAACCCGTGTATGTAGTCACTAGACAAAAATATAAAATTAGATAAATAAAATTAACTTAGTTACTTTTTCTTGAAAATGGAAACCAAAACTTGCAAAAGAAGACATAGTAGAAGGTGCCATATACGAGGCAGAATAATTATTCTTTCCAGAAACAAACTTTGTTTCAATGTCATTTATATAGTAAGGGGTAGCTCAATAATAGACAGTAATTAATTGTATTTCATAGAGTTGTGATCTGTGTATTCTGATACTACATCATGAATATTTAAATACGTTTCGACGGCCAAATTCACGTATTATTACAGAACTTTGTCACTGTGCATTTAAAGTCCATAATTTCATATTTTCTCATTTCTATATCTGCAAATAAGTTTGTCAAATTACTATTATAATATCATAGGAATTACTCTAGTACTTAAAAAAAAACATTCACACGATTTGAAATATTTTCAACTCGTCAACGTAATTATTACGATAATAATGGTAGGGTGACAGCAGCATCGTTGTGGCTATCAACTGACAACAATCGATTATAGGATTATTCTTAAACAAGGCATGCCTTCGTATATATGCCATTTATTTTGAGGCTTTATTTTAAAATATTTTAAATAAATGCAATTGTAGCTTTATAAAGTACTTTTTTAATTTTATACTCACTAAACTGGAATTTGTTAATATCAATTATCATAAAAACAATCATACAAACCTTCAAAATTCGTTTCAAACTGACCACAGTATCTATTCTTTTGAATTTTCAACACATCAAAGGTGCAGGTTGATGAACTTTCAATATCGATTCTGGTAATATTAATAATAACACCAGGAGTATTGGTGCACACTGTCCATGTACAGTTTTGGTTGATCCCGTAGAGACGTCCAGAACCAGGATGATCTATTGTAGTTACCCCACTCTGTCTTCTTTCTAATCCACAAACTACACACAAAAACAACCAACTTTATATAGTCAAATAAACTAGAAAACACACAACAAACTACACAAATAGTCAAATACGCCAACAAAGAACCCATTACCCCAAAGTCCGTGCCATCAAAAACAACAAACTACACTACTAATGAAACAAGCTAAACAAACAGTTAAGTGTGGTTTAATGGTCGAGTGCGACACATTAAGTAATATATTGGTATTGTACGAGTTCGATAACACAGGGGCAATATCGATATATTACGCAATGTCTTGCACGAGACGAATAAACCTCTTAAAATACAGACACTATTTCAATGAGAGGGAGAGAGGGAGAGAGAGAGAGAGAGAGAGAGAGAGAAATGGGGTTTAACGTCCACTCGACACAAACTAGGTCATTTTGGGACTAACATATTGCTTTATATCATTTCAACAATTCGCTTGCGCGTAGGGGTTTTTATGAGTGGGAGGAAACCGGAGGAAACCCACGAGGTCGAGAAGGCGCTCCTATCTCCATGCCACATATGCTCACACCAGGGCTCGAAACCACAGCCGCAAGCCAGAGGTGACCGGCAAGCTAGAGGTCGAAGCGCGGCACTCTAGACCACTAGGCCATCCCAACCCCCCTCATACACTGGACATTAAATATCTAATAAACTGGCCCTGTATTCATATAACTTAGTCATGGAATGGGTAACATTTCTTTCAACTAAAAGAATCTTTACAGAAAATTACACTGGAAAATGCCGACAGCGTGATTTGGCTGTTAACAGGTTGTACTACATTGGGACTATTAAATCATAAAATCTCCAAGCGAAGTAACAACTTTATATGCTGATAGAACTCACCATTGGTGCTGCGTGGTCTTGTTGTGGTTGTAGTGGGGAGGGTTGTCGTGCCAGTAAAATCTGAAAAGCAAGCAATACAAATTACATTTTATACATAATGTTTTTGGTTTAATACAATGTAATTGATACCATAGGACAAAATACAATACAGTAGATATATGGAGGGCTGGTTGGACGTTACAATCTGAACATCAAACATACAAATTACACACAGTAAATTAACATGTCTTTTATTTTCATTCAACCATTTAAATGTTTGATAATTATTGATGTCTAGACACTTACCACGTAGAGGTCTGATCTCTATTCTAAATCCGCTGCGGGTAATAGTGCCGTCGCTTGTAAATCTTACTGTCACACATCCCAGGGTTGTAGCTACTATAGATAAACACAAGGAAAATATTCATCCGCGTTGAAGCTAGGATAGACATTTGCCTAAATGAGATGTTCATTAAATTATAGCTTTTTGCTACGCTAACCGAACAACAGTATTAATACTTTATACGTTCACTTGTTCTAGTGTGGTGAATCGGGAGCCAAGATCATCTTACGTATCAATTGCCATCTGATTGTCCGTCAATGATATCCATGACCTTCCGTTTCCGGAGTTACCCCTCCCCCTTTCCGTGGACGGTGTGAAGGAGAAATAGGCTACAAATTGTTTGATGACTTGACACTTATTGTCAAATGATTACTTGTTTTTTAAGATATTTGTTAATGTTGCCAATCCATGGAATGTCAAAGACTGCAGACGACGAAATGGCTATTAAAGATACATTATGGGAGATTAGATAACGAGTTGGCAATTCTTACTATAATAGTTTAAAACTGGATAATGTAATGGGAATTTGCTGAAAATTCCAGCCAAATTGATCTACCATGTACCGAGATTTTAGCAAATGAATATTGGGGCTAGCCTCGACCACCATTGCTATAGTCGGTAGGATGACAAAACATAGATTATCCATATTATGATTCAATTATGAATGGAAGTTGAAAGTCGATTGTGGTCTGGATATTTTAACTAATGTCTAATTAATAATTTAGATAACATTTCAGACCCAAAGGAAGACCTGCAATGGGAAATTTAGCTCTTGCATAATGTATGTTTTATAAACTAATGATCTAGAACATCGACAAGCTGATGTGTCTGTCAATATTGGAACATAGTTGGTAGAATTTCGCGAGTTCGTAACCAATTTAGAAGATTTGCTGTTAAAAACGTCTGACCTGTGGATAAAATGAACAATTCCTGGAAGATCCAATTATATTATGACAAAATAATGTGCGTGTAGAGCGTTCATATGACAAGATAGAAAATGGCCGTAGGTGAGGTGAGAGCATAAAATCTGTCCTTTGTCAAATAGATAGCCCGATTGTACTTGAACAAAAATCAAAAAGTGATAAAATAATTTTGTATACCTTCAACATTCCTTCTAACGGTACCACAGTATCTACGACTTTGAATTGTTAATGCATCATAGGCGCACGATGATGACCTTTCAATATCAATTCTGGTAATATTAACATTAACACCAGGAGTATAGGTACAGACTTTCCATACACAGTTCTGGTTGTTACCATAGTTACGTTCAGTACCGGGATAATCTATTGCAGTAACATCACCCTGTCTTCTCTGTAATCCACAAACTATACACAAAAACAACAAACTACACATAATCAAATAAACTAGAAAACACAAACTAGACAAGAAACTAATCAACCCAAAATCTACACAAATCAACCAACTTGGATGGAGGACATTCCTGTATCCTGTTAGCCATAATATAGTTACAATTACAATTATTAAAATAGCATATCTCTTTCTAGAAGAATCTACATGCCTTATGTTAAATGCATCGATGTCTAAGTCAGTAAATACATTTAAATGACACCGTTTTAAGAACTTGAGAAAACAACAATACCTGGATTCTGGTCATCTACGCATGCTACAGCAGCAACTGATGAACATGTTCGACTGGTATAGGATGTCCTACAGTCGACTAAACTAGATTCATTACCAGTACATGTATATCTTTTATTTATCATGGTTCTGTTAACAATGACAATGGAGTATTGTCCAGGTAGAAGTTGACCACCTGATGGAAATCCCAACTCCCTACATGTCACATTTACTGCATTCTGGTCAAAACCATCTCGACAAACTGTTTTATATTCTCTGTTGTCGTAGACTAAGACAGCCCCTGTTGAATTTCTATATCTAGCGTCCAGTCGAACTTAAACAAAAATATTAACATGAGTATAGTAAACAAACATTCTGGAGCTTGCATTGGTAAGAGACCAACAATGCGAATACTTAATCCAGTTTAAACTTCAAAACTCCTTAAAACAGACTTTTTATTCAAATGCCTAAAAAAGTAGGGCATTAAAATCAATAAATGTTTGTATTAACTTCACACAATGCAATAGAGTTTAGCGTCCTACTTTTCTGCAATTATTGGATTCATACAACCAGCCTCCCATGTCAGAGATGAATATTGATTCTGTTATTTTCTTGTCAGAGAGAATTTAGAGCCCACTCAACGTCCACCTGCCCTATGTTGTTTTGATTCGACCTGTCAAGTCCAACACTTTTTAAGGAAGGAGGTTTATTTTACATTCCGATCTGTTTACTACCACAATAACATCAGTCGTTACGGGTTCATATTATTGACGCGAGATATCTGTAAATACTATAGACTGTCCAGCGCTTTATTTAAATTTTTGTAAACTCAAACCAATTAACTCTAGGAGGGCGATGGTCAAGGTTGTAATCACATTATTTACTACATACATGTATAGTTTCTCACTACACATTGGAAGCTATAGTTACTTAAGTAGCGTTCGCCCTGTTAACATCTGCAGCTGCAGTGCTCCAGTTATCCTGTCTTACAGTTTTCCACTTATCCAGTCTCCAAGTCACCATGGACCCAATAGTTAAAACATAAGTAGTACCAGAAGAAGAGACGAATCGAATATCCCACCACGTGCCGGTCAGCAGCACGGACAGATAAACCGACAGGGGAATCTTGAAGTGTCTTCTCCACCTTCTCGGCAAGTGGCAGGATATTCTGACTATTTACTTGAAAGATGACGAGCGGCATGTGCATGTAAGAACCAAAGAAATAAAGACCAGAGCGTCATACCCACATGGGGATAACTTATCGCTTCCACAAACGCTTCGCCAAAGTCGTCACCCTGTAACAGTTTATGATGTCCCAGTATCCTACTCTGATAGTTACTTCGTTGAAATTATGTCAGATATCGGCAATGTAAGATCTTTCAAAGACTGTCGGCTGCCCCCAACCAACGTCCACAAAAGAATAAGAGAAATAGAAGCCGAAATCCCAAGTAAGAAATTGAAATATATCCTCCATGCCAGGCACCAGCATTTAAAAGAAGAGAAGGAGAAGCCAGATCAACATCATCAACGCTTGGCATCATCGAGATTGAAAACGATAATATATTCGTGTATCCAGAACCTCAAAATATCAGGCATGGAGGAAGAGAAGATAAGTGTCCTTCAAAACCAGGTATCTACGAGATCGTAGGAATGTAGCAAAAGAAGTAAAAGAAAAAAACGCAATAATTACCTGATCCATAGCAGTATACAGTTTTGACTCCAAACCGACAAAAACGTCGAATTCTCCATTCGTCATATCTGCAATGGTCTAAAGGACGATTGTTCAAGCAACGGAAGAAATTTTCCCAATATGCAACTCCGAAATTAGTGAATCCTAGTTCATTTTTGAGGTCCCCGGCTTTATATCCAAATTGTTGACATATAGCATTGACCGCGTCATCGTAAACTGCATTAGGAATACAAAGGTAGGCCCATGTATTGTTGAATAGAATCTGTACGCGGCCGTTATTCGAGTAAGTGCCATTTACCAATCGAAGTGGATTTGCTGAAATATAACAAAAATAAATGCAATAATCTATAGATTTATGCAAATATGGACCTTAAGGACATACACAATAAAATAAGCTGTACTTTATACCGAAATAATCATTAAGAAAATCCGGAAAACATGAAAAGTAATGAAAAACTCTGAAAAAGACTCCAAAAACGTATTTGACACTGACTAATTACCGAAAAAACAACACTAATTACTGCGAAGAAAAACTAGGTCACAAATGAAAATTGTTATGTGGGTCATGGGTAGGCTAAGCCACACATAAAAATTTCTGGGAACTCTATCTAGGTCAAGCATGAAAACAGTAATACCCAAGTTGGGTAATGGGTCAACAGGCCCGGATCCAGGATTTTGTCGAGTGGGGGGGAGGCACACATTGGCGAAAAGTGTAATATGTTGCAAATTGGATTGTTTGGGCAGATACAATGCTAAAAACATGCTTATATCATGTATTAAAGAGCAGATATGTGAACTACAACATGTATTACTGCCCGCCCCAAATCCCCCCCCCCCCTCCGGATCCGCGCCTGGTCACGCTAGGCCACTCATAAATTTAGTGGGACACATAGTAAAACAAGTAAATAACGGACAATGCACCGAAAATAGCGTAATCATAGCAATCGTCGAATCAGTCAGTCCATAATGGAACAAATATGCCAAGTTTCATGGCGACCATAATCAATTGGCGAAGCCTAAACTAATATCAAAGCGCATCGACCCTTAAATGACAATATGGGTGTCAGTCATTATCACATATTTGACAGAACTGGTTAAACACGTACCAAATATAATTTTAACCGCGATATCAATGCTACAAATAGATGTGTTATGAAGCTTTCAAGAAAGTGAAGTGACGAACGCAAAAGGAAAACACTAGTTATCCTTCTATATAGCTAACTGAAGTGACGAGTGATAACAGGTACACGGGTGAATTTCTGCTCATTTATAATTCCTGCGAAGACCAAACGTTGTTATATGAGACTGAAGCAGGATATCTGACAATTCAAAAAAAAAATTGAATGTCAAATGATAAGACAAAAGGAGAAAAGAAATAGCAAAATCCGTGCATTACCATGTTTTTATTAAGTATGGAATGAATAAAAACAAGAGAAATGTGGTTTAACGTCCTACTCCAACAAATTAAGTAACGGGTGCAATGGATCTAACACAATTTAAAATAAGACTAGTGTTCTTTAAGACCCGACAACAGTACAACAAGGTGTTTGGGAACACCACAATTCCATGTAAACTACACATAAGTGTGTTGTTGGTACACTCCCTGCAATTTGTTAAGCAATGAAATGGGGTTTAACGTCCTACTAATGTGATCCGAACTTAATTAATTACTGAAAAGAGACACTGTAAAATCTTACATCCACAAAAAGCCCCGGCTCTGTTGGTAGTTGAACATTCATCAGTGTATTGTACATCACAGGACCGGATGTTTCGCTCTCCGCCGGTACATTGTACTGAATACACAACTGGAGTATTAACGGCTGGTCTGGGAAGATACACGGCAACACCATATTGATAACCTGCCCCACGACAAGCCACTTGTACCTCGTAATCACCCCATTGATCGGGACAAATCACTCCCCATGTTCCATTATTGTATATTAAAACTTTGCCATCTGGATTTACAATAGTATCGCCATCTTGGTCTAAAATAAAAATATAAATGCTGTTCACGACATATATTTCTTTTCACAAAACACCACTCTCCCGCTTAACGGAACCATGTTTTTCAAGAGATTGGTATAAAGTGGTTTTGAAGTGATAAGCTCCATTTACTTCATAAAAACTTATGAACTTTCATAAGAAACGGTTGAGTCAGGGTGAAAATACACCATCGGCTTTAACAAAACTTGGCTCACCTGATCCGACAACGCCGTTTCAAAATATTCGCTTAATATATATATATATTGTCTGGGAATTGTATGATCAGGGACGATACCCGTAACATTGCCTTTGTGAACATTATTCAACAGCGTAATGTGTCGCTTGTCCCCAATACTAACTTTTTAGGGACATACTGAAACTACTTTCTTCGGAAACATTAATATACGCCCTTACGATACGACCCGTGGTATATGTACGATGGCATATTTAATAAGCAATATATTTGCAAAGGGCAATAACTCTTAGTTCTTATTGAAAAGACAAAACTGCTTACATTGTTTTGGTGTGATAGTCAATGCAAATCCAGTACCGCTAAAACTTCCATCACTAGTAAATGATATCCGTACACAACCCGTGTATGTAGTCACTAAATTAAAATTAAAATATAGTTAAAAGTAATACACATAACACAGTACGTGATATACTGGGCCTACTCTTTCCAAAACAATTCAAATGGTTTGAATGGCATTTACTAATTGCACTTGAAATACACGGGTTACAATAAAATACAATTACAAGGTTCATTAATCGAAACGTTGCTCAATAATAGATAGGCATTATGACATGTGGATGCTACTACATAACCGTGGATATTGTAACACGTTCGGTACTATCACAATACTGAGTCAGATTTTATCAATATTAATCCTCATAAAATACCCACACAAACCTTCAAAATTCCTTTCAGAATTACCACAGTATCTATTCTATTTATCAATATTAATCCTCATAAAATACCCACACAAACCTTCAAAATTCCTTTCAAACTGACCACAGTATCTATTCTTTTGAATTGTCAATACATCATAGGAGCATGATGATGAAGTTTCAATATCAATTCTGGTAATATTAACAATAACACCCGGGGTATTGGTACACACTGTCCATGTACAGTTCTCGTAGTTACTATAGTTACGTCCAGTACCAGGATGATCTATTGTAGTTACACCACCTTGTCTTCTCTCTAATCCACAAACTGCACATAAAAACAACAAACGATATATTCACTCATTATCATTTATAGTGGACTTGCATTAATGGGTTACCTCCCTATAGTCCGCTCTCCTGTGACATAATCAAATATGGCTGATTAATAAAGAATAACCTAACAATATAAACAGAGAGAGAGAGAGAAATGGGGTTTAACGTCCACTCAACACAAACTAGGTCATTTCGGGACTAACATATGGTTTAATTTTATTTCAATAATTTGCTTGCGCGTAGGGGTCTTTAGCAGTGGGAGGAAACCGGAGTGCCCGGAGGAAACCCACGAGGTTGAGAAGACGCCCCTGTCTCCATGCCACATACGCTCACACCAGGGCTCGAAACCACTGCCGCAAGCCAGAGGTGACCGGCCAGCTAGAGGTCGAAGCGCGGCACTCTAGTCCACTAGGCCATCCCAACCCCCCCACAATATAAACAACTTCTCTCCTTGGTCGTCTAATGTTTTGTCTGGCGTGGATACTGTTTTGACCCTCTACCCTAGAAATTAATTTTATCTCTTTAATAAAAGCACCCAAATAAGATAAAGGGTCATAGGATAAAAATAAAGATTTCAGCTCTCAGTATTCAATATCGAAAAATCAATATAAATTGTTTTATCACTGTCTAATTATTGCCGCAACGGCAGCATCATCAGGGCATAACAATGTTAACATTAGAGACTTTTGGCAAGTGGCATTTCTCCTATCCGGATCAGGTATCTGTATCGTATACGTGATACGTTGCGTCAGAGTAGTTTTAGAGTTTTGGCAGATTCTCGCGTAGCGTACGTATGTGTCACTGAGTTGAGCTTAGTTCTGTTACAGCATGATGGTAGTTATCTACCAAAATCACCACCAGTACTAGTCAAGTGCCTAGCCTTCAATTTCTCAAAATAAATGAAGTCAGTCGCTCGACAGTCGCTGAGCTCTTTAAAGAAAAATAGGTTGCCAGGCAACGAGCATACGCCCAAATAGCAGCTAAATCGTCCGGGCAGTCAACAAGAGTTGTTGCATTTTAAGTAATCATCAGAAAAACATAATTCAAACTCACCCATAACTATGGTGTAACTGTGATATAATCAAAACGGTTTTTTTAAATCAGATAATAATTGTGACCTCCAGAGGGACCACGAGCTAAAAAGGGTGATTTTTCGTACAATCAGAGGCCATAATTCAGGAAGTTACGATCAGATATGCGCAAATATGCAATGGAACCAAGATCTTTAGGTTATAAACATGTATTCCAAGTTTCATCAAAATCAGTTCAAAATTGTGACCTCTATAGGGTCCACAACCTTGATATAACATATTTTCACACTATTCGCGTACAAACAGCGGCCATTTTATCCGTCAATTATGGTCAGATTTTCACGAAATTCAATTTCTCTTTTCATTACCATGTAACGGTGATATAATCAAACGGGTTTTTAAATCGGATAATAATTTTGACCTCCAGAGAGACCACAAGCTAACAAAAGCGATTTTTTCGGACAATCAGGGGACATAATTCAGGAAGTTACGATCCGATGGGCACTTTGTCAGTCAATTTTGGTCCAATTTGAACTCAACCTCCATAACCATGTAACGGTGATATAATCAAACGGTTTTTTTAAATCGGATAACAATTTTGACCTCCAGAGGGACCACAAGCTAAAAAAGGTGATTTTTCGGACAATCAGGGACCATAATTCAGGAAGTTACGATCAGATTGGCGCAAATATCGAAAGGAACCAAGATCTTGGGTTATAAACATTTATTTCAAGTTTCATCCAAATCGGTTCAAAATTGTGACCTCTACACTGTTCACAAGGTAAAAAACGTGATTTTTTGTACAATCAGGGGCCATAATCCATGAAGTTACAGTCCGATATATGCCAATATCGAAAGGAACTGAGATCTTAGGGTGATAAATCTATATTTTAAGTTTCATTGAAATCGGCAAAAAATTGTGACCTGTAGACTGTTCACAAACAATTGACGAACAGGGGTGACGACAATATACGTTCACATGAAAATGTGGGCGTATAAAAATAATAATCGTTGACTTCGAATCGACAGCAATTTTTGGTTTCACTAATTTATCATTTATACCCCTTTACTATAGAATCACATCATTTACTGATTTGGAAGCTCCCATTTTACTTAAATTTATGACGTAGTTCAACCAGCATACAGACAGACAGACGGGAAAAGTATGAAAATTCCGAGAAAAACTCATCAAAAATAATGATTAAATTTCTGTCTTTATTTTGGTTAAATTCACATCAAATATACACCTTCGTGTTTTAGAATACACATAGATTCATAACAACGCTATGATACAACATTACAGCGTCTAAAAAGACGACAATGTTATACGGACCTACTCCGTATGAAAGCTGTTCGCTACGGGCTGCCGTATCCGTGTGCCGTAACACGTATGAGAAATACACACACATTGATGAAGTCACACGCAAAATCCATACGGATACGCGATACGTACTAGGAATATAGGGTTGCCAAAATTCTCTATTGTCTCTCGCTATCTTAGCGTGTATGCATAAGCGATGTCATTCAACACACGTCTACATTTAGCATAGACATGGTAAGGTTTGCGGTCGTTTGAAAATGTGGACCATGAAAAATTTGTTCGAAGAATAATAACTTATCCTATTATCTTGTAAAACGTGGCGAAAATATATTCTACAAAATTTTATTCCGTGGTGTCCTTTCACCATAAGATATCCACAAGATATTAGACTTAGAAAAAAAAATCAAAAAGTTCTTCAGATCCCATACATTCCTGTGTGGTACCACATTCCACAAGATTCTCGACTTAGAATAATTTTGATACAGTGTTTTGGGTTTGTGGTGTTTCCACAAGATATTGGACTTTGGAAAAAAATTAAAAATTTTCCAAAATTTCTTCTCAGACCCCCTAGAATAATTTTGATAGTGTTGTGGGGCTGTGGTGTTTTTCACCACAAGAGTTCCACAAGATATTGGACCTTGAAATTTTTTTAAAATTTTCCACTTTCAGACCCCATATATTCCTGTGTGGTACCACATTCCACAAGATTCTCGACTTAGAATAATTTTGATAGTGTTTTATGACTGTTGTGTATTTTACCACAAGAGTTCCACAGGATATTGGACTTGTTCAAAAATTTCTTCTCAGACACCCTATATGCCTGTGTGGTACCACATTCCACAAGATTTTCGACTTAGAATAATTTTGATAGTGTTTGTGAATGCCATCAAGATAATCACCACACTTATATGGCCATATTATGCCGAATTTCACTCATTAGTAAAATGATGAAGTTAAATAATTTCGTAAAATGTTCGATTTTCCATTGTCATCTATACATATATATAATTGAATGATGAATTAGAACATTGCATTGATCTTAAAATGTCCTTAGTAATTTCCGAATACTTTAATAATGGTCAGCAATTAAGTCACTTAATTATAAGTTATGGTTGCTTTGTACGAGGTATAAAATTCCCCTTCGACCTATACGCGATGTGACCATTTCAATTGGATGAATTACACAGATTGGACCGATTTTATGACTAAGAAAACAACCATACCTGGATTCTGGTCATCTACACATGCTACAGCAGCAACTGATGAACATGTTCGACTGGTATAGGAAGTCCTACAGTCGACTAAACTAGATTCATTGCCAGTACATGTATATCGTTTATTTATCATGGTTCTGTTAACAATGGAGTATTGTCCAGGTAGAAGTCGACCACCTGATGGAAATCCCAACTGCCTACAAGCCACATTTACAGCATTCTGATCAAAACCATCTCGACAAACTGTTTTATATTCTCTGTTGTTGTACACCAAGACAGCACCAGTTGAATTTCTATATCCAGTGTCCAGTCGAACTTAAACCAAAATATTAACATAAGTTATGTAAAACTAACTGCCATTCGGAGATAATTGCTGAAACATTCCTGGACCCAACAAACTTTACAAAGCTTTCAAAATAGACGAACACGGCAAATACATACTCCCAAAATGTGCTGTGTAATATATTATATGTAAAATATATACTAAACCAAATACGTCATATATGCAAATAAGTGTATAGTCAACGTCACGGTTGATTTTTAAAATCCTTAAAACGGATTCTTAATCAATTTTTAATCAGCAAATGCCCATAAAGGGAAAGCGGAATTAAACTTCACAGGGGTTATAATTAAAAATGGAAATAACAGAATTCCGCAAAACTCGATGGAACTATGTACTAGTATGCCAGCGTAGACCGAGAAGGTTCATCGGGAGTTTGCGGCCTGGTTACTCCTTGACAGTGGTATGGAACCAAGGGCAACGTATAGTCGTTTTGGTGGTCATGCGTACATATACCCTTTGGCGTTTGGAATTAGATATTAAGAGTAGGCCGTAGGATCAAAACAGTAGGACGTTAACGCCATTTCTTCATTTCGTTTTACTAATGTACCAGCTTCCTATCAAGTACATCAAAGCTTTATATTCCAAATTACCGTAACAGTCTTTTCACTCTCCATAAATCAGTAAACACATAAAAGAATCCCGTGAATTCTAAACTCGATCTACATCTTTGCTATGTACTCTCGATCGAATGCCAATAATATTAGGGTTTTTGAGTTATTACATGTCTGTATTGATTTCCTATATTTAAATGAGGTTTAACGTCCTACTTTTCTGCAGCTACTAGGCTAATAAAGACGGGGATTTTATTATACACTTTTACCCCTTTGAAGTTTTTGTTATAAAAAATTCAAATGGGCTTAATTGCATAATAAAATCAGTCTTTACATGTTCCTATTATTGACGTTATATTTGTAAATACTATCGAATATCGAGTCCTTTACTTAAAATTTTGTCAAAACAGTTAACTCTGGGAGGTCGAGAGTCAGGGTCAAGTTGTAATCACACAGATGGCAACACCGTAGTAGCACACAAGAAATTGGTATACACATATGTGATCTACATCAGTATTTTGAGTAGGATTTAAATTGTAGTGTCCCGTGTACACATTGGCGTGCACGTAAAAGATCCTTGTCAGTTGGAATTCGATATAAGAGTAGGCTTTAGGGGCGCTGCCCGGGCAAAATTCCCCTCATAGCACAATGTATGGCGTATGCCCGTCTTCCATTAGCCCAGGCTAGGTGCAGAAGAGTAGGACGTTAAACGCTATTTCATTTCATTTTCAAAGAGTATTACACGAGACAATTAGCATACAAATACCTGATCCATAGCAGTATACTTTTTGGAGTCCAAACTGACAACCACGTTGTTGAAGACGCCATTCTGTAACACATAGGTCTAGAGGACGTCTGTATCTTAAGCAATCGAAGTCACTTGTCCAAAATTCATCCCTGGATTGCCTGGGTTTTGTTATGATTTCGGCGTCTCCGGTTTTATATCCCAATTGTTGACACATCGTATTGACAGCGTCGTTGTAAATATTATTAGGAATACAAAGGTAGGCCCATGTATTGTTGAACAGCATTTGAACGCGGCCGTTATTAGAGTTGGTGCCATCAACCAATCGAAGGGGAATTGCTGAAATATAACAGATAAACGAACTATATTATAGATTATCGACGTGAAACGGGACATACTAGTTCCTTAGAAAATTTCGAATTTGGATTCCAAGTTGAATGGCTGTTCTTCGTTCATACTACGCTAGTAAATGTTTTATTGTGGACGGTCTGAAAGTCCATTTTTTTTTCCATTTTGGTAACCCCATATCAGAAGAAAAAAAAACACTATGAGAACACCACAATTCCACACCCGGGCATTTTTAGAGCATTCCGAAGCACTGATTGAATCTGGCTTATCTGATTATCAACCGGGGAGATACGTAGAGAGTAATCAGGACAGGAATTGAAAGTAACCGTCAAGACGAACAGACACAGGAAGTGCCGGATGCTAATACATGATAAATACATCAATAATTCTCAACGACAACATCAATCTACCACATTTATGATGTTTAACGTCATTCGACACAAACCAGTTCATTTAGGGACTAACTTATGGTTCACTTGCGCAGTGGAGACGGAGAAAATGCACGAGTTTGGACAGGCGACCCTCCTTGTACAGACGGGGAATTGAAACCATGCCACTTGGGTTTTAACGCCGTACTGTTCTGCACCGACTGCCTTAATGAAGACGACGGCAATTTATTGCAGCGTGGTATGGGAGTTTCGTCGTCTGGGTCCCTAAAGATATAGAGAGGTACACTACAAAATCTTACATGCACATAAAATCCCGGCTCTGTTGGTAGTTGAACATTCATCAGTGTATTGTACATCACAGGATCCGATGTTCCGCTCTTCGCCGGTACATTGTACTGAATACTCAACTGGAGTAAACACGGTTGGTCTGGGAAGATACATGGCAATACCATATTGATAACCTGCCCCACGACAAGCCACCTCTACCTCGTAATCACCCCATTGATCGGGACAAATCACTCCCCATGTTCCATTATTGTATATTAAAACCTTGCCATCTGGATTTACAATAGTATCGCCATCTTGGTCTAAAACAAAAGTATAAATGCTCTTCACGATATATTTTTTCTCACAAAACAGTTTAGTCACAGCTGAAATCCACACCCCCGTTTAAAAGAAACATTTTTTCGGAAACATTGGTATCCAGTTATTTTGAAGTAAGACGACCCTTTACTTAAAAAAACTCACGCCTGACCCGGCAATATCATATTCGTATTATATATTGATTTTTATAAAATAGTTTAAAGGCAGATTTCCTTTCAAATCAAATCACCAACTGAGCACAAAATACGAAATCGAGCACCAGTACATTCGTACATCAAATTACCCAAGAAACAATAAAACTTTCACTTGATAGTTTTCTCAACTTTATAATTATTAGAATTATAAATAACCCATTTGACTACATTAAATACGCTCTGAAGTGTGTGTAAAATGATATAATGCTTACATTGTTTTGGTGTGATAGTCAATGAAAATCCAGTACCGCTAATACTTCCATCACTAGTAAATGATATCCGTACACAACCCGTGTATGTAGTCACTAGATAAAGATATCAAAATAGATAAATATACTTAACCACACCGCCCTAGATAACTCAATGAAAGGCCTTATGATACAGCGCGGACGCGCTAACCATTCGATCATCCAATCCCAGTTTTCTTGAAAATGGAAATCAAGAATAACAAAAGGAAATCAAGAATTGCAGAAGAAGATATATTAGTGAAGGGTGCCATGTACAATACAGAATATACTCTTTTTTTTAAAAAAAAACCCAATCAAACATACTTTAAATGCGCCTAAAGCATCCCCAGTTAAGTGGGATGCATTATTGCGCAATATAATATAGTTATTATTATTTATTATTATTATTATAAATTATTTCAATTTGATTCCGTAATGGACAGCTCAATAATAGACAGTAATTTATTGTGTTCCATAGGGCTATGACCTTTGTATTCTGATACTTCATTATGATTATTTTAACACGTTTCGATGATCAAATTAACATATTATTACAGCACTTTGTCACTGTGCATTTAAAGCCATAATTTCTAAGAAAGAGATAAACTAATTATTTTTATATCTCATGCTTAAAATCGCAGGAATTATTCTCGTTAAAAAAAACATTCAAATAATTTGAAATATTTTCAGCTCGCCAACGGTAGGTGGTCGGTTATGCAGGTCTTGTGTTTAAATAGATCAGGATAATGGTGCCAGGATGACTAAAAGGGAGCTTCAAAACAAAGAATTGAATAATAGGATTAATCTTATTCTTAAAGAAGGTATGACTGTATAGAGGCAACTTATTTGGAGGCTTTTTTAAACAAATGCAATTATCACTAAGGACTTTAAATTTGAATAATCAATAAGCTGTTGTATTCTATTATTATAAATCATCATAAAACAACCACACAAACCTTCAAAATTCCTTTCAAACTGACCACAGTATCTATTGTTTTGAATTGTCAATACATCATATCTACATCTCCGGTTGTTTTCAATATCAATTCTGGTAATATTAATAATAACACCAGGAGTATTGGTACACACTGTCCATGGACAGTTTTGGTTGTTCCCGTAGAGACGTCCAGAACCAGGATGATCTATTGTAGTTACCCCTCTCTGTCTTCTTTCTAATCCACAAACTATACACAAAAACACCAAACTACACATAATCAAATAAACTAGAAAAGAAACTACATAAAAACGACAAACTGTACAAATAATTCAAGTGAACTTATTATAAAGAAACTACACACTACAAACATAATACAATAAAAGAAACAACACATTGCACATACATTGGACCGAACAATTCCAAGCGAAAACGATGTGTTTCAGTTAGCTACCTAACGTACTTCTTCGCCATGCAATATTCGGACAGGCAGCTGACGTGTAAATGATATGACAAGTGACCACGGAAACTAATTTATGGCGTATAACTTTGTTTCATGCATGGCTTTGCTCTCAGCTAAAAGTCGATATCTAACTTGTTTAAGCAAAGAAATTAAATGTTCATTAAATAGCAATTCCTTGGATTAATACGATATCGGAAACATGCTGTACTAAGTGGGAAATATCCAATCCTAAAATCTTCACGCGAAATAACATCTTTCTACGAATGATATTTACACCCACCGTTGGTACTTCGTGGTCTTGTTGTAGTAGAAGTTGGGAGGGTTGTCGTGGCAGTAAAATCTATAAAGCAAACAATGATTATTGCATAATATACATACTGTTTTCGTTATAATATTTTAAACCTGTTTGACATGCTAGGATAAAATACAATCCAGTAGATATATGGAGTACTGTTTGGACGTTACAATCTGAATATCAAACGATAAAAATTACACACAGTAAATTAACATGTCTTTTATTTTCATTCAACCATTTAAATGTTTGATAACTATTGATGTCTAGACACTTACTATGTAGAGGTCTGATCTCTATTCTAAATCCTCTGCCAGTAATACTGCTGTCGCTTGTAAATCTTACTGTCACACATCCCAGGGTTGTAGCCACTATAAATAAACACAAGGAAAATATTCATCCGCGTTGAAGCCAGGATAGACATTTGCCTAAATAAGGTGTTCATTAATTCATACCGTTTTGCTACGCTAACCGAAAACATGACCTTCCGTTCCCGGAGTTACCCCTCCCCCTTTCCGTGGACGGTGTGAAGGTGAAATAGGCTACAATTTGTTCGACGACTTGACACTTCTTGTCAAATGATTACTCGTTCAGAAATATTATAATGGTTTTTAGTTAGATATTTAAAATTGTTAATGCTGCGAATCCCTGGAATGTCAAAGAATGCAGACGACGAAATGTCTATCCAGTATCCTCTGTTCTCGTCGATTAATAAACTAATGGTCTAGAATATCTGCATATAGAGAGCAAGCTGGGGTGTCTGCCAATATTGGAACATAGTTGTCAGAATTTCATGAGTTCGGAAGCAATTTAGAAGATATGCTGGAAAACAGGTCTGACCTGTTGATGAACAATTCCCGGAAACACGCGACATCCACTTACAATATGACAACAAATGTTTGTGTAGAACATCCATATGTCAGATAGAAAATGGTTGCAGCTGATGTGAGAGCATAACATATGTCCTTTGTCGTAAAGATAGCCCGATTGTTTCGGAACAACAAAGATCGAAATGTGATAAAAAAAATTATTATTACCTTCAACATTCCTTCTTACGACACCACAGTATCTACGACTTCCAATTGTTAAAGCATCAAAGGAGCATGATGGTAATGTTTCAATATCAATTCTGGTAATATTAACATTAACACCAGGAGTATTGGTACACACTGTCCATGCACAGTTCTGGTTGTTACCATAGTCATCGCCAGTACCAGGATGATCTATTGTCGTAACATTACCTTGTGTTCTCTTTAATCCACAAACTGCACACAAAAACAACAACTTACACATAGTCAAATAAACTAATTCTAAACAAACTACACTCTAGAAACATAATCAAATGAACAAAAACGGAATTCTTACATGAGCCCTAGAAATCCAGAAATCCTAAATTAAACAGAGATTCGGGACATTTTCTCCCAAACCCTAATTGGTTCGTGGTTATTGTTTCCTCTCCACATCTCCCACATCATCTGCTAGAATGGTTTCCACTTGGTATCTATATATTTAAACCGGATAATTAATTGTGGTTATTTGGTTTATCTGCAAAAATGATTTTTACTTGCTATCTTTGATCTGGTTAATTAATTTGTTGTATATGGTTTCTATTTGTTGTTGTTTTTTTTAAACTTTATATACGTTAGACGACTTATCAAATACAATGTAACATGGGCGTGATGTTTTAGTTTAACCCCGTAAAATATGCCAAAGTAGTGTTTGCAGAAGACTGAAACTTTTTAAAAAATGTATGGGGTGTCCCCCACCCTCTCCCTATTACGCGATAGCGGCTGCTGTCATCCTCATGCCTCCGGCCTAACAGATTGTCAACACTTTACATAATTTCATTTGCGCCCCCCCCCCCCACATATATATTAGGCGGGTACGCCTCTGCATTGTAATGAAAAATGCAATACATAAATATAATACACAAATATATACAGTTATTGCTTAGTATTGTAATTGCGAAAACCTAAAATATACATTTCGTTTGTGATGTTAAGGATATAAAAAAATTTGAACTTAATTTGAAACTGTGTAGTGACTACACACAAGGCTTATAAACCTAAACAAATGATATATTATGATATAATTCTATTTTAAAAGAGAACAGATGTATTCATTACTCTTTTTGATCGGTAAGAAATAGATAGAAGCCAAGATTATTCAGTCCTTTGATATTTTGTAACGATAATAAACTTTAAAAATTAAATCGATGTGGGTTAACAAAATAGTAAGATTTTATTTATTTTTTCCTATATAATCATATCAATATTTTCTCCAAACGACCAGCTTCTATGCACAAATTTGTACGACGATAAACGTAATCTACATATTGATCTTGCATAATTATAATGGATAGGTTTTCTAAAATTAAATATTGAAGATCAAAATGAGAAATAACATGCTGATATAGAATACCTTTAGCTGACTGACAAATATCTTCTGAACACTTTTGTTTAAAAATGTCTCAAATTCTATTTTTTCTGGTAAGATAGGATTTATTATAATTAAAGGGACAATCCCGATAAGAACAGGGTCTAAAAAATTAAAGTCTAAGTATTTATGAAATTTATGGACCAAAATATAGAGGCATTGTGTATTAACCTTGTCTCAAAATTTCAGCTCAAAATATTGAGTCGTTTGGACGTGAACGCCAACACTGCTTATCCGGACACGTAACCCTTTTAAGATTTCGGGTCAATTTTGTCATTGAGTGACGTGATAATCGATTCCAGTTTCTTGAGAGGTCTATACAGTGAATGACCCATGTACTGTACTTGATAACAAAAGGTAAATTTCACCTACACATTATTTTTATAGAAAAAAGTCTGGTTTTATCCGGATACTGTATAATACAACGGTCTCCATTTCCAGATGAAAAGTGTCAGGTTTAAGTTATTTACAAGTGTATCACAAATATCGGATTAGTTGGTTGGCCCTAGGTAATAGGTTTTAAGGGATTTTAACACAAAATTAAGCAGTTTTATTCCCCAAAACGTTATCGGGATTGGCCCTTTAAAACGCCCCCAAATATACCCCAATGCAATTGAGTACAATTCGATTTTTACATTGGTCAACCATACATCAGTCTTCATTACCGTTTCATTTAAACACGACTTTAACAATTTATTTTTAGTACATAATAATTTTTAAAAAATATTTAGAAATGTGTATTTTTCTTTGGATATACAATGGATATCGAGCCAGTTCATAATAGACTTAGCGATTGTTTAAATGCACATTTTCTATGTCATAAGGTTTATAAAAAGCCGAAATCTCACATCCATAATCAAAATACTGCTTACATAAATATTAAAAATCTTTAATTTCGTTTTAACATTAAAATAACTTACAGACTTTAATAATACTGGATAAGGCTTTTCTTCCCTGCTCTTATATATGTCTCTATGTCTTAAGAAATTTCCCGTTAAAGTTTAGTAAGATTCCAAGATATTTAAATTCGTCTACTATTTCTATTTTTGTTATTGCCAAATTTCCATGTTACATTTCCATATATTTTACCCCCATTTCTAAAAACGATAATTTTATTTTTGTTTTGCTAATGCTGACTGACAAATTCCACGTGTTTCTGGAAATACAGCCTTATAATCTGCATATAAGAGCAAAAATAAACTAAAATCTTGTAAGAGGGCCGACACCCCCATTTCTAAAAACAACAATTTTTGTTTTGCTAATGCTGACTGACAAATAGCACGTGTTTCTGAAAATACAGCCTTATAATCTGTATATAAGAGCAAAAATAAACTAAAATCTTGTAAGAGGGCCACAGTTGCAAATGAGATTCAACATCATTAATAAATTTCGAAAATAATAATGGTGATAAAATTTCACCTTGAAAGAGACCATTATCAAGATTGAAGGTTGACGAATGCTCACTATTTAACTTGACGCAACATGTAACGTTGTCATAGAATGTCAATGAGCGAATAGGTTTTGATATTCGTCAATCAATACCTTCTTTGATTAATTTATAGCTAAGATTTCATTTCGAAATTAAGTCATAGATACAAGACAAACATATACTCCTTTTTTAGACTTACGTGAACGATTTATAAGCGTCTGTAAAACAATACTGCAACAACTGTGGATAAGCTACCTAACGTAACTCTTCACCATCCAATATTCGGACAATAATCTAGCTAGCGTGTCCATGATTCCAGGTTGGATTTACAAAAGACATATTAGGCTTGTGGGGATCCGATATGCGAAAGAAACTAATTTATGGCGTATAACTTTGTTTCATGCATGGTTTTGCTCTCAACCAAAAGTCGATATCTAACTTATCTTAAGCTATGTCTAATAAGGCGGTAAAGGAATTAAAGGTTTATTCATTGAATTAATCCTATATCGTTATTTTCTCTAAAATCCTAAAATCTTCATGTGGAATAAGCTCTTGTTATTTACTCTACGAATGATAATTACACTCACCGTTGCTTCTACGTGGTCTTGTTGTAGTAGAAGTGGGGACGGTAGTCGTGGCACTAAAATCTATAAAGCAAACAATGATTATTACGTAATATACATAATGCTTTCGTTATAATATTTTAAACCTGTTTGACATGATAAGACAAAATACAATCCAG
The DNA here is from genome assembly GCA_948474765.1 of Patella depressa. NCBI lineage: Eukaryota > Metazoa > Mollusca > Gastropoda > Patellidae > Patella > Patella depressa. The sequence goes on along the minus strand of OX419715.1, from coordinate 87,277,330 downwards.
TAGATATATGGAGGGCTGTTGGGGCGTTACAATCTAAATATCAAACGATAAAAATTACACACAGTAAATTAACATGTCTTTTATTTTCATTCAACCATTTAAATGTTTGATAATTATTGATGTCTAGACACTTACTATGTAGAGGTCTGATCTCTATTCTAAATCCACTGCCAGTAATACTGCTGTCGCTTGTAAATGTCACTGTCACACATCCCTGGATCGTAGCCACTATAGATAAACACAAGAAAAACATTCATCCGCGTTGAAGATGTTCATTAATTCAAAGGTTTTGGTTACAGAGTGATATTGCTCCATATTTTCTTGTGTGATTAACTGGTCTGAATTTTCGGGAGTTACAAATTTGTGCATGAGGTTATGGTCATGAGGTGACAAACCCTATCGATATGACCAAATGAAAAATTGCTCGAAATACGCGAGACACAATATGACAAACAATTTTGTCGGTAAAGCGTTCATTTGAAAAGTTGGACAGTCAAGTAGAGATGTCTGCAGGTGAGGTGATTGCATACATTATCCACTGTTGTCGCAAAGATAGTCCGATTATGCTGAAACAAAGAGAAAGACATTATAGAATGATTATTTATACCTTCAACAGTCCCTCTTAGGACACCACAGTATCTACGACTTTGAATTGTTAAAGCATCTAAGGCGCATGATGATGATCTTTCAATATCTATTCTGGTAATATTAACATTAACACCAGGAGTATTGGTACACACTATCCATGTACAGTTCTGGTTGTTACCATAGTCACCGCCAGTACCAGGATGATCTATTGTCGTAACACCACCTTGTGTTCTCTTTAATCCACAAACTGTAAACGAAAACAACCAAATGTACATAGTCAAATAATCTAGAAAACACACAATAAACTACACAAATAATCAAATAAACTAATCATAAACAAAGGAAATTTTGCCCGGGCAGCGACGCTACGGCCTACTCCAACTGCCAGGGATCTTTTACGTGTACGCCAATGTGTAAACGGGTTTTCCGTACCATTCCAATGACTAGACAGCTGTTCTTGTCAGGTCATCTGCATCACTGACAAGGAGAAACCGCCCATCCCCATAGTCAAATGTACGAAAGACATACCCCAAAACAAATAGAATGAAATGAAATGAGGTTTAACGTCTTACTGTTCTGCTCCTAACCTAGGCTAATGAAGACGGCATACGCCATACAGTGTGTTATGAGGGAAATTTTGCCTAGGCAGCGGCGCTACGGCCTACTCTTATATCGAATTCCAACTGCCAAGAGATCTTTTACGTGCACGCCAACGTGTATACGAGTTTTTCGTCAGGCCCCCATCCTCTGCGTCACTGACAAGGGAAAACCACCAAACACACTAGTCAAATGCACGAAAGACACAGCAAACAAACAAATAAATAACAAATAAACGACTGATATTTAAGCCTATCAGTTGATATTTATAGCTCCTCTGAATCGCAACATCGTTCTTGTCTCCACAACAATCGTCCACGACTTAGAAGTTGCCGGCCAAAATGCCGCCCGTACTTCATTTGCTTATGATTTGAAAGGCTGCCTTTTCCATTTCCGCCAGGCAGTGTGGAGGAATGCACAGAAGAACGGCCGCAGACTATGTTTAAAACTGCCTCATCTGCAACCCTCTTCATCAAGCGTGCCTGTGCAGTGGATCGACGGTAAAAGATAAATCTGGAACTGAGGGGTCAAATACAACAAATCATTTGGAAGGCTTGTACTGTAAACTCAAGCAAGAAGCTTGGCCCTGGCCATCCAAATATATACAAGTTCCTAGACTTGATTAAGTCTGAACAGGAAGATGTAGAACTAACCATACAAGTTCCTAGACTTGATTAAGTCTGAACAGGAAGATATAGAGCTAACCACCAGACAAATGGTATCTGAGGGCAGACTTTCTCCGAAAATAAGAAAGTACCGCCGCCTCGGTGAGAGAATCGTAGAAGAGAAGAAATTTATTAATAATTGGTGCCAAGACCCCCACTGAATACCTCAACACTGTTATGAATTTTGTTGGATTATGAATTTTTATCATGACAAATATTTATTTATTAAAATGTATGTATTCACTATTTGAAGTGTCACAAATTGTTACAGACAGTACTTTAAATCCCCTTTGTTGGTTAATTAGTCATTGCCTGGTGGACCTAGACTCTAAACAATAGATGTGGGGAAAGTGAGGTGTCCCCTATTAAAGAAAGTCAATTGAACATAAGACAAATTCTCATAGCCACAAAACTTACGGTTTGGAGCAGCAGTGGTCACAGTAGCTGTGGTCGTAGTAGTGGGGACAGTAGTTGTTGTGGTAGTAGTGGGGACAGTGGTAGGGTTTGGGTTTGGAGGAAAGTGTTTGGATCTTCTTGTCGTAGTAGTAGGGACAGTAGTTGTTGTGGTAGTAGTGGGGACAGTGGTAGGGTTTTGGTTTGGAGGAAAGTGTTTGGATCTTCTTGTCGTAGTAGTAGGGTTTGGAGGAGTGTGTTGGTATCTTTGACCTGTGATTATAAATGACAAAAGAGAGTGTGGTGACCATAGTAGTAGCTATGGACTTATCTTGGGTGTAGTAGGGTAAGGGTTTAGACGAATGTGTGTGAACCCATGCCTTTAATTATTAATCTAAAACGATTGAGTTGTCCGATAAACGAGGACGTGTCTATTTGGATAAAGCAGGTTGTGGGGTATTGGTGTAATACAATAGTCATGAGGAATAAGTATCACCATTTTTAGTGATTTATTATCAGGCCAGTTAGCAATCGTAAAGTTATTGTTATATGGATACTGATGAAATTATAAATTGTCTGAATATTATTAATACACACATGTAAACATAACCCGATTCGGGAAAAATTATAAAATGAAGACTAGCTTTGGCATTTACATAGTAAAGTGATGATATATACCAATCAAAATACAACAGAGTCCTTGGTATCAGGTACAGTCTATTAACTAAATTTAACTTACCTCCGCGCTTCAGCCTGTGCAGCAGTTGTTCATATTGTACCTACAATATATTATAAATGTTTATTTTAGTGCCCCGTTTTCATTAACAAACCGGTCCGGAACAGTAGGATATCAAACCCCATATCATTTCATTTTAGTGTTTCCACTTCTGTTTTCTCTTAATAGGTGATTGCATCACGTGTTGTTGTTCATTGCAAATTTAACGTCCAATACACAAAACATGATATTATGAAAAGGTTGTTATAATTAAGGTTATTTTCATGTGAAGGAATAAAGATATAAAAAGGTTCTTGTAGACAGTCCGCTGAACACACACAAAAAAACTAATTTAAATTGTCTCGAAGTGTTCCTTCTGTGTTGTATTAGTTGTAAATGACTTCCCAATAAAAGTTGTTCAATTTTAGTTCTACATCATTGCTATTTTTGTTGTATTTTCTGTATATCATTAATATTTATATCATTGGCTTGATATAGACGATAGTTTCTGAACCAAAACGTCACATGGTATTAACCTCAGTAATTGTGTATCCATACAATTGTACCTAGTGTTAAAATCTTTTTAATTCTTTTATCACATTGTCCAAGAAAGGTCATCGGGATGTGGTTTCACCTTGTCAGAACAGTAGGACGTTAAACCCATTTTATTTAATTATACTGAACTGCTCATCAGTTTCAAAAATCATCATGTCGAAAATTCGAATAGCTTCAACTAATTCATTGATATCCAAGTGGGGTCCACGGTGGGCTAGGAGTGATTTGCATTTTTGTGAGTGATTTTTGTTTCGGCGGGGTAAAAAGGTACCCAGCTACCAAGGCGTGATTTGTGGGAATAGTCCAAGGGCAGATGTCTTCACGATAGCCGGCAGCAATTCTCTGACGACATTTGCGATCCGTTGCGGACCAATGGTGCAAGGGCAATGGGAAACTACCTTGCCAGCGTTTTTGGAAAGTTGAATGTGTTGGACTTCCAGCTGCAGGGTTCCAAAAAGACATTCGTCGATTCCCAAACAAATATATCCATCTTGCTTTACCTTTGGCATAAAGAACTGATGAGACGCGACTTCATTTCGGATCGTGTCCTAGAAACTATGTCTTTTCGATATTCGTTGATGTCCGGCACTGAATCCAAGACTGGCAGGAGTGAAAATTTGAAGATGGCTGACTCAACCGTTCATGTCTGCTATCAATGAGCACCAGAACGATGTCTGGAACAAGGCGTTTCACAAATCCAAAGGAGCGCTGATGTGGTTGTCGGAAGAAGCCATGATGAAGTATCACAGCATGGCAACTGATGCGAGGAATAAGCCACTTGCTTTCTTTTAGTTTTACAGAAGATAAACAAACTGGATACCAACGAACTACAGTACCCAGGCCTACATTCAGTGACCGATTCGGAATTACCAAACTCAAGAATCGCAATGAATGCTTTTGGCTGAATGCATCAACAATAATATGTAATAGTACTATGTTGATTATAGAACAAATCTAGAGATGTGTGACACATTGAATGTCAATACGTAACTGACGTTTATGACCTCAGAGATCAGCCAGTAAGTACTAAGATGTGTTGGGAAACGCTGAACTAGATATATAACATACTGTAATCGAGAGAAATACTGACTCAGAAACTATGGAAGACCATGCAGCTCAAATATCTTAGTTCCTTATTCAAAGTCTTTAATTCTTAGTTCATTGTTCTTAGTTCTTAGTTCATGGTCCTTAGTCCTTAAGTCGTGGTCCTTAATTTGTATTGCAACATTTGTTGTCGTATTTTAACATTTTTTCTTAAAATTAATATTTTTTCTTAAAAAATTTTCTTAAAATTCATATTTTTTCTTAAAATTCATATTTTCTTAAAATTCATATTTTCTTAAAATTCATATTTTTTTCTTAAAATTAATATCTTTTCTTAAAATTCATATTTTTTCTTAAAATAAATAGTTTTTCTTATAATTCATATTTTTTCTTAAAATTTAATTTGATCTTAAAATTAATATCTTAAAATTAACATTGGAATCTGAAAATCAAAATTTGTTTTCAAATTAGATATTCCTCATGTCAGATTTGTAAATTGTACCTTCGTTAAGTTAATTGTTTTTCAATATAATTATAACCTTTCTTTTAGAATATCAAAACGTTGCTATTTAATCAGAAACGCGCAACGAAAATCTAATCTCAAACAACAAATATCCAAATACAAATATCCAAATACAAATCTTTCATTTTGACCTGACCTTAAAATAACTTGAAAAGTTGATGAAAAGGGTAGATCAATTCGGTTGAAACATAGTTTTGTCACCAATCATTGCCTACAGTTTCAAGATGGCTGCCTAGTGGTTTGCATTGTGTCTTCTTGTCTGCTGAAAACTAGTTATTTTTTTTAACTTGTGATTATTTTATTGGACTATAAATTGGCATATTACTTCTTAAATAGTGTATCTTTTATTTTACAAAATTGAATTTTAGAAATTCAGTGTAGTTTTTGTGTTATTGACATTTTTAGTTTTTAAATATGGTGAAGTGAGTACTGGTGAGCTGAACATTGATCATGATCACTTATACCAAACATCAACTTTTAGTCTTGAATTGTACTATAAACTGTGAAAACAATAGAATGTCTACTGAGTTGTGCTTTTTTCCTGAGTTAATCTCTGACTATAAACCTGTGTATTTTAACACCTTTAAACCTAAAATAAAAGTTTCAAACAAGCCAAAAAAGACTAAAACAGGTAGAGGAGAAAATGTGGCAAATTTAATTCAAGTAACTAAGTTATCCCCCAATCCCTGTCCTATGGATTCCAATTTCAATTTCTGTCTTTTAAACTGTCAGTCCATTAGAAACAAAGCCGATGAAATTCAAGAGTTTATTTTGGATAATGACCTCGATATTTTTGTCTCTATCGAAACCCGGCTAAAAGATGATTGCAACATTACTCTAAACCAACTTCTTCCAACTAACTACTCTGCATTGACGACCAACCGTACTAGTAAGAGGGGAGGGGGTATAGCAGTCTTTTTCAAGTCCACCATTAAAGCATATAAGATTAAAATAGGTCCTTTTGTTAGCTGCGAAATACAACACACCACCATTAAACACCATAAAGAATTATTTCATCTCATCTCATTGTATCGGCCTCCTAATTCTGCCTCTGTTGAGACTTTTTTCAACGACTTATTGGACATACTTCACGAAATTACATCATGTGCTGGAAAACTTTTGATATGTGGTGATATAAATCTACACCTGGATGTTGATTCCAAACCTACTACACAGTTTAACGATATTCTCGAATCTTTCGACCTAGTTCAACATGTCACTAAACCTACTCATAATAAAGGTCACATACTTGATGTCGTTATTACTCGCAAATCTGACTCTTTGGTGTTCAACTTATCAGTAGACAACCATCTCATTTCTGATCATTTTTCAATCATGGCTGTCCTTTCACTTCCAAAACCTAAATCACTGCAGAAGACTGTATCATATCGTAAACTGAGAGATATCAACTTAACCAACTTGAAATCGTATATCTTAAATGACGGTGCCCTTAATAAGATTGGCAATTTCTGTGATATTTCGGATCAACTTCAAATCTATAATATAGAGCTTCAAAACATTATTGATAGCCATGCACCAATTGTCAGAAAAACACTTACCATCAGACCAAATCGTAAATGTTACAATGACTGTTCGCGAAAGCAAACAGGCACGTCGGAAGGCGGAAAAGGTCTGGCGCAAGAGTAAGCTTGAAATTGACAGACAAATATATGCAAAGGCTCGTAATGATACAAACATCCTCATCAATCAGACCAAACAGACTTTTGTTTTAAACCGTATACAAGAAAATAACAAAAACCCTAAAGAACTTAATAAAATTTTGAACAATATGATTAAAACTAGTGACGGTACCGTTCTACCACAACATCGTGATCCGAAGCTACTCGTTGAATCTTTCAGTCAGTTCTTCAACAATAAAATTGTTACCATACGTAGGGCACTTGACAATTGTTCTTTATCGGTATCTGATAACGATATTGACGTAAACTTCACTGGTTCACCACTATCAACATTTCCAATAGCTGTTGTAGATGAAATCAAATCAATCATATCTACATTCTCTTCCTCTTCTTGTAAGCTAGATGTATTCCCAGCCCATCTTGTTAAAAGCTGTTCTACAGAACACTGTCCTATTCTTTGTAGCATTGTGAATACACCCCTATCTATTGGACACTTTCCGGATGTGTTGAAAGAAGCATTGGTCTTTCCACTTCTCAAGAAGAGTACATTAGATCACAATGTCTTGAACAACTACAGACCTGTCTCAAACCTGTCGTTCATCTCCAAACTTATTGAAAAAATTGTAGCAGCACGTTTCAAAGCCCATCTGAAGTTACATAATCTTAACGAACCCTCCCAATCAGCATACAGAAGCAAACATAGTACAGAAACAGCATTAACGCGTGTGAATAATGATATCCTTACTAGTCTTGATAATAAAAATGCTGTGTTACTGGTTCTTCTTGATTTAAGTGCCGCCTTCGACACAATCGACCAGTCTCTACTGTTAGAACGGCTTCAAGACATTTTCGGGCTTGAGGGTAGTGTGCTGAATTGGTTCCAGTCATATCTCACATCCCGTTTCCAATCTGTTGTCATCACTAATGTTAAGTCTGCATCCATAGAACTTAAATTCGGCGTGCCACAGGGATTGGTACTCGGACCGTTGCTCTTTACCGCTTATACCACTCCTCTAGGGCGTATTTTGAAATCATTCAATCTGAATTATCATATCTATGCTGATGATACTCAACTCTACATTTCAATTAAACCCGAAAAATGAATCTCTAAACTCGAATCGTCCATTGATGCTATTAAGTGCTGGATGATAAAGAACTTCTTAAAGCTTAATGATGAAAAACAGAGTTCGTGCAAATCGGTTCTAATCATCTTTTATCCAAAATATCTGTTAGTAATATCTCTATCGGTAATTTTGTTGTTAACCCTGTTAATAGCGTTCGAAATCTTGGTGTAATTTTTGATAAGAATATGAACATGAATGCTCACATCTCCTCAATCTGTAAAGCTTCCAACTTTCAACTTCACAAAATTGGACGGATCCGCAATTTCCTCGACATTGAATCTTCAAAACTTTTAATCAACTCTTTGGTGACCACACGTCTCGACTACTGCAACTCGTTACTCTACAACTCACCAGCATATCAAATTAATCGACTACAGAAGATTCAAAACAAAGCTGCAAGAATTGTTACAAGAACCAAATTATACACCAACATTACTCCCGTTTTGAAAGAACTCCACTGGCTACCGATTACGACCAGAATTGATTTTAAAACTCTCATGCTGACTTTGTCATGTGATGACTCTCCTCTATATATTAAAGAATTAATTCAACCCTACCACCCTACCAGAAATCTTCGTTCTGAATCTAAGTACCTTATTAAATCAGTAACTGCAAACTGTTCTTTCGGTAGACGCTCCTTTGCTTTTGAGGCAGCAGAACTGTGGAATTCATATGATTTTCCCATAGAACTCAAGTACGGTGCATCAATTGACAGTTTTAAAAGGAATCTTAAAACCCATCTTTTTAGAAACGTTTTCTTTTAATTGTTGATCGCATACTCCTTTTAACTAGTTTTTTCTTCTAACAGACCATAATGTTACCAAAGATCAGCTTCGGTTGGATTTTAGGACATTATTATTATTATTATTAATTATAAAAAACAAGTACTACAACTGTAGTATTGTCTTCGTATCGGATCATCTTGTGAATCCATACATTGTAATAACCAGAAAGGGACAACACTGGCGACGACCTGAGTCGCACTTTAGGCCATTGACAGCAACAATTACTGGTAAATCTTTGACCGGCTTTGTCAACATGGATATTAAAGACCAGTTTTCCCAAAAATGAAAAAGAACCTAGCTGGTCGTTATTTTCCTAATAATGATGACGCCATATCAGCTTTCGACGACTTTGGCGTGTCTGAAAAAAAAATTCTTCCAGGCCATTCGACATTGTTGGGAAACGTATGTACACCTCGGAGAGGATCATGAACAAAATAAACAGAAACCATGGACTTAGCACAAGTCTTTCATATAATTTTCAGTCAGCAAGCCTACGTTCGAAATATAGCACAAAATCGAACATATGACATGGAGACAAGACACAAATGTGGGCGTATAACAAAAAAGCTCTAAGAGGGAAAGAAAATCTTTCCAAAAAGATTTAAGGTTTGCTAGATGTTACCTTTTAATCAGTTGATGTGAAAAATTTAAAATGAATTAAGCTTAAACCGTTTAAGTTGTGATTTAATTTTTAATTTTATCACATGGTACCTCCTTATCAAATGTGATGGAGGTTTAGCGTAATGCATTTCTACACCTACATATGGATTTTTAACTGTCAATGGTTATTTTATGTTCACGACAATGTGTACACGGGGCTTTCGTCTTATCCAAACGACTATACGTTGACAATACACGTCCACCAAATGAGGTTTAGTCACACAATGTTCTCTCAAGTTGTCTTTACAGACGTACGTGACTAACTTAAAAGACAAAAGATATTACCTTTTCATTGATGATATTTCCATCGGATAACTGGATAAACAGCAGGAGAGGTATCACTAACTGTGATAACATCATCTTGATATCAAACCAGATTTCTGTTTAGATAGCTGCTTCTTATCCGAATATATATACAATAAAATCATTACCGTAATTTATCATAATTTGATCGTTCCAAGAATTTATCGATGGAATCGATATTTAAGACGTGTCCCCAAATATAATTTATAGGTATGTAAAATAAATTATGCATCACGTATATGAAATTTGTGAAGGTTTTCTCTGCATCTTCCGCAATCACAGGTTGTACAACGCAGTTTGGCCGCTGAACGAAATTAATGTTGGCATTAATAATTATCGGATGGTAATAAATTTATTGCTGTAACTTTTGAAGTTTTCCTCCTTTTTTACCGCATGTAAGATTAATCACTGGTTGCATGATTCAAATCAATAAATGCATATTCATATCGTGAGTCATTAAAATTAAGATAGAGATGTCCAATTGTATAACACGTGTATTTTAGATCATACGATCTTCCGCCTTCATTAGCCCGGTAGGAGCAAAAGTGTAAAACGTTAATATCCTATTTCGTTTTATATCATTAGGTTTGTCAATGAGTCATGTGGCGTGGTTTCGACGCCCCGTTTGTTCGTGACAAAAATGGTGTTGTTTGTTCAGTGTCGTTTGTTTTCTCCAGGTCCTCACATGTCTGTCCAAAGATGACACAGTTTATGTCGAGTGGACTCTACCTCTCTGTCTCTCTGTAAGGGGGGGGGGAATTGTTAGCTTGTACGCGCTGTATTATTAAGGTCTGTCATTTAGTCCGCTGGCATGGTTTCGATTACCAAGTTTCCCCCTACTACTAACGACCCCTACGCGAAGGGAATTATTAAAAAATTGAATCATATGTTAGTCCCGAAACGACTTAGTTTGTGTCGAGTGGACGTTGAACCCTATCGCTCTCCGTCTATTTAATTTATCTATCTATATTTCTATCTTTCTATGATGCACTGTACTGATGTAAATAAAATAATTAAAGTATAAACTTTATGTATTCAGAATAGTTATTGTATGATTAATGTTCACTGAACAGATTATTTAAAACTTTGTAAATGTGCGTATGTACGTACGAATAAAATGAATCATTTTATTAATCATTATAACTGAAAGTCATCTTATTCCATTAAGCTCTACTGGGGCCAGGTACCATGCACTAAACACTATTTGTGACAGCCATCGTGCAGTAGAACAAATGAAATGAATAAAAAAAATGGGGTTTAATGTCCTACTGTTCTGCTCCTAAACTGGGCTAATGATGACGGACATACGCCATACAGTGTGATAAGAGGGATTTTTTTCCAGGACAGCGGCACTACGGCCTACTCTTATATCGAATTCCAACTGTCAAAGGATATTTTACGTGCACGCCAATGTGTACACGGGGCTTCGTTTTTGTCCCATCCGAACGACTAGACGGCTGTCCATGGCAGGCCCTCCATTCTGCATCACTGACAAGGGGAAATCACACCGGAAAATCTGGATGTACTTTCTTGGCCAATGCAGAGAGGGATCGAACACCCGACCTCCAGGCTAGCGTGTTACCCACTTAGACACGTGATCCCCGTGCAGTAGAAAAAACACGCCCAGTTTACTATCTAAGGTGATTGTAGGTAATCTCTTAACGTAGTGGCAAGCTCTTAAAATCAAACAGGTGGGATAAATATTATAATTTCAAAATTACCGTTAATACATATAAGGATTAGAGTTCGGGTAAATTTCATATTCAATATCTCCCTGTTCTGGATAAATAAAGTCGTTATAAATTCGTATTTCGGTAAATAAAGACAGGTTTTTATTATAAATGCATCTTTTTATTCTTATAGTATTTATACAATTTACTGTTTTGATTATAAAACCGCTTTGATGTTGTATATATATATATATGTCATATTTCACCATGTGTGTGGAGCAATATTGTTCGATCGGTCATTTCAAAACCATTTCATTCTTTCGAGTTAAAGCAATCATTTACAGTTTCAGATGTATGCACGAACCACGTTCTAAAAGCGATCGCAATTTAAAGGGGCATTGTGGAAGATTCTCGCTTTAATAGTTAAAAACTAGATAATGTAAATGGAATGTGTTGAAACTTTCAGTAAAATATCTTCATTCTGAGCAGCAATAACCTCATTACAATAACAGTATAAACCTTGATTGGCATGGCTAACGTTGTTATACAAAGCCTCGATTATCCATTTTACGGTAATCGTTGAAAATCTGTTTAAAATCTAGACTATACGAGGATCTTGGTAAGCTAATTAATGTATAATTAATACTTCATATCATTTAAGGCATTAAGAAAGGCCTGCAAGATTTTGATCTAAGACAATGCCTATTTAAATTTATCTGGAATTTTCGTAAAAGAACACGGCCTACAATCTGCCGTTGAAGGTGGTGACAATATCTACCTGAAGCAACTTTAAAACACACATAAATCGATGTTTCTAGAAAGGGCTGATTATTGAATTTTCCTCAGCACAATTTTGATAACATAATTTATCAGGATGACAAATGATATAAGAAGAAATAAATGAAGCAATTGACTTGCCACAGTACCTATTTATAATCGTTGCAGTGTGAGCCGCAGAAACTTGACAGTCTATCATTATAATGTTTATAAATTGTTATTTACCAGTTTTCATTCGACAATAATTAATTCATTTCAATAATATTATATCCATATGTGAATTATAATTAATTTGGTATTAATGTTATTTTGTGGCATATTGTGCTGGTGGGCTACTCTTCCGATTGGCTACTTGCTACTTAGAAAATGATATCAAATAGAACTTAATAACCCGTGTTTAGGTTATGTCTGATTACTGTTCTGTTAGCACCTATATATAAGGTAGTTACAGTTCAATTTTGTCGAGCTATTTTAATCAATATCCAGATGAAGACATCTTTAAACCTGCATGAGTAGGTGTCGCTGTCCAACCTCGTGGGTTTTCTCTGGGTCCTCCGGTTTCTTCCCACTGCTAAAAACCCCTACCCGCAAGCGAATTATTGAAATAAAATTAAAACCATAAGTTAGTCCTGAAATGACCTGGTTTCTGTCGAGTAGACGTTAAACCCCATTTTTCTCTCTCTTTCTCTCTTAAACGTGCATTATACACGCGCTAAATCTGCCTATTGAAGGACTTTCTTTAGGCCTGAAATGTTTTCTAAATTATTGATTAGACATTAATCAAATGATTCAGGCCATAACCAACCTTCGATGGCATATGCTTGCTCCGATATTAAATATAAATAAACTAGAACGGTTCAGCCATATTTTGATATAATTTAAAAATGTAGGAGAAAGATTTGGTTTCGAACAGCCAGTACGGTAGCTTAAATTATTGCACACGCCTTGTCAACACTTCAAAAGCTAGTATCTTCGATCGCAATAGAGTAATTTGAATGACAATTTCAAATTGTTAATATTACATTATCGATTTTTGAACTATTATAGCACGAATGGTTAGCTCTTTATCTAAACCTTATATAATGTATAGTTAAATGATCACTTGTAGACAAAATAGGGAATTGAATTGTAAAGGAAATGGGCTGTCCTGCTGATCTGTTCCGACTGAAATAATGAAGATGCACATATGTCACTTTCCCAGGCAGCGGCTCGACGGCCTACTTTTATATCGAATTCCATCTGCCAAGGGATGTTGCACGTTCACGTCAATGTATCCACAGGACCACGGGTTTTTGTCCCATCCGAACAACTAAACAACTTATGTCGTTGGTTAAGATTAGAAATTTTAGTACAAATTTAGCTTTCGGCCAATGAGAGAAGTGAATTTGTAAAATATTTAATATCAGACTTTGTGAATAAGGATATCAGTGTAGGGAGGAAAGTAGAAGAAGTCCACGTGGGGAAAGGTCCATAAGGGATCGCTACTTTGACCTTTGTCCCTCCAACCACTCGGGGATGACACCGCCACTGCATGTATCGGAAGGTCACTTCCTACATGATGGCCTCAGAGTTTACGAACAATCGTGTTTTTAGCTCATGTGCATTCTGAACGTCCAAACGTTTATCTGATTTGACGAAACGTTTTAAAAATATACATCTCTATGTCCCAACGATTTCGGCTTCTGTTGATGTTGACGCATGTTGGACCGTAGATTGTTGCAGTTAGGGGCGGGGGAACGGTGAACTTGTACTCAATCTTTCACCACTGCGGGGAGAAACCACGCTGATATCTTCCCCCGTTTTGCACCACACCCAGAGGAAGCTACGCTGCCAAATCGCAAGGAACATCCTCGACTAACACCATGATCCCCATCAACATAGAACACATACTAAATAAATTGTGATGCCATTTATATTATCCACTTTGTAAATACATAAAAAGGTGAATAATTAAATCAATAACTAAATAAATAAAAACTAAATGGATAAAGTCGTCTTGCTGTCGTTTATATAATGGGAACCTTATTGCATGACAGATCTAGAATATATTCTACAGGATATATATCTCGTGTTCGGGCAGATAAGTATCTAAAGCTGCGTTCACGTTGCATGCGTATTCATTGCGAATTCCGGAAACCGACCTCCGGAATTTGAATTGGTTTTTCCCGGATTAAAAGCGGTGCGTCACATTACAGTTTATTCGGCTTGAATTCAGAATGAAAAGCGCCACATTGAATGCACAGTGAAGGTCATCCATTTCCAAGATGGATGCGCCGGACATTCGTATTGGTGGTCTTATGTTGCTTATGTTTAATTCCCTGAGGCAAGCAATGCTACATCAGCTACACGGTCCTTAAACCTTCGATACCTTGTCATGTAGTGCCGGACACAATTTTGTTTGCACCAAAATCAAATGCGAGTGAGGATGAATACTCTTTTGGTAGCGTTTGTTATACATTAACACGTATGTACATGTATTTCAAGAAGATACAGATACAAAAAAAAGATAAAATATATTTTATTAACGTGTCACCATATACATGTATACAGAAGTTTCAAAATGTTAATATATATAGGTACATGAAACTAAAAAGTAGATGCCAGTCGATGAGACACGGTTAAAATTTTCACCTTAGTATAATCAATAAATTATATATATAAGAATAAAACAAATAAAAACAAATTACGAACCTAACAATATCACATCGCTCTCAAACATTTCTCAATTCATACATCTTAAAAATACAAGAGGCAAAAAATGGTAAAATCCATCAGGGTTTGGCAAGCTTTGGCACAAAGTTCGTTTCTAATACCCCCCTGGGGTGTAGGAGGTGATAAGAATATACCCTTCGTATGTCCCGCGTGTCGTAAGAGGCGACTAAAAGGACCCCTGTAACAGGGCAACGTGTTTGCCATGCGTTGCGACCGGTGGAGAGTGGAATCCTTGTAATTGAGTGGGGATTTGGCTTGCGAGCCCTTTTTCTGCAACACATTACTTTGGCCCATGGTTCACCTAGACGGGAGGTCAGAGTGGCCCACTCTGATCAATCGGCTTTGTTCGTGCTTAGCTGACGAGTAGGCATATCTTTCCCATAATTCTGTAATGTATTTGTTGCAGTTCTGCCTTTGCGTCCCGGATGTCTACTCATAAGCAGCGGCTTGGGTCGACTGGATAAAGTAAAATATTTAATCTTTACTTTGTCTAGGTATAATATCCCTGTATGTAACCTGCATGGATATTGTAACCCTTTGGTGGTTGGAGAGCAGACAGGGGTGAATCCTTTAAAATTACACTCATGGCTTCCCAGTCAAAGAAGACTCGTTTAAAACGTATGTCGACCGAGGATATGGAAACTAATAATATACAAAATAAGACATCCTGAACCTGGCCTAGATTTCTGGTCATACAGAGTACAAATGATACTAATTTAGCTAAAACTTCTCCTTTCTTGATCGCTAAAGGTCTTGCTGGCTTGACCGGTGGGCCCAAAAGCGCCAAGAAAATGAGAAATCTTACTCTGTTAGTGGCATCATCATTATTAAATTCAACGACTTTAACCAACATTTCGATCAAAGTTGCACCGCATATCTCCCTTAATTCTTCAAGAGGGGTTATACGGTCTCAGGATTTAGAAGGCAGCTGTAAGGAGGAGATGCTTGAAAATCTCGCCTCACAAGGTGTTACATACGTCAAACGTATTTCCATCAGACGTAATGGTAACATTATTCAAACAAACACCTATATCCTGACCTTTGATAAACCAGATCTTGCAAAAATGATCAAAGCTGGTTTTCTTGCCATAGCAGTTACCCCTTACATCCCAAATCCAACGCTTTGGACACAGTAAAAACGTGTGTAAGGGGGAAGCAACATGTGCTCGATGTGGACAAGATGGTCAGCTCAACCATTGTTGTATTAACTGCAAAGGGCATCATTTTGCTTATTCCAGAGAGTGCCCTATATGGAAGAAAGAAAAACAAGTTCAGCAGGTCAAAACGGAAAAGACATACCATGTCCTGAAGCAAAGAAGATGGTCGAGGTTGCAACCCCAACATTTGCAGTTAAGCCGAAGACCGCTTCCATTGCTTGTCAAATAACTGCTGACTTTCCAGCAACAACAGAATTCTCGTCACAGAAAAAATCACCCATTCCTTGAAAACCTGTAAATGTTTCTCTCAGCACCCAGACTACTAATAAGTCTGGCGAGACCAAGAATGAGGAGATTGTACCCCCACTCCTCAACCAAATGGTGGAAATCCACCCAAAGCAAACAAAACCAAGGAGCGTTCTGATAAAGACGCTCCTCGTAAGTTGAATACCTTCCGCAGTAGGACGGGTGATGAGGATCCTGTTGGAACCTATAACAGGTTCGGGATACAGGACAATCTTATGGATGTTGTTGTTGAAGTACATGACCCCAAACAACATTATAGAAGCCCTGTTAAACCTCCCTTAAAATGGCTAATTCCATTATTCAATTGAATTGTCGTTGTCTTAAACCAAATTTTAATGAAGTTCAAATCTTAATTCAAAAATTTAATCCCTTAGCTATTTGTTTACAAGAAACCTTTTTAAAGAATTCAGATGTCTTATTGCTCAGACACTTTGTTGCCTATCATCATTTTGCTTGTGATGATGGTAGAGCCCACGGTGGTGTTTCCATTTTCCTTAATGGAAATATATCGCAGAGTAAAGTCGCCCTCAACTCGTCTTTACAGGCGGCTGCAGTTAGGGTGACTCTACATATTCCTATCACACTTTGTTCTGTATATCTTCCACCAAGTTTACATCTGAACCCCAGAGATCTGGATGACCTTGTTGCACAACTCCCTCTCCCGTTTATAATTACGGGAGATTTCAATGGCCATCATTCACTCTGGAGTAGTCCAGATGATAACAGCAGAGGCAAACAAATAGCGGACTTCATTAACATTAATAATTTGTGTTTGTTAAATGATGATTCGCCTACTTATCTACATCTTGCCGCAGCTTCTTTTTCTTCCCTCGATCTCACCATTAGCTCTCCGGTCCTGTTTCACTATTTTACATGGAGGGTAAATGAAGATATGTGTGGCAGTGACCACTTTCCGATCTTGATAGATAATAATGGTCCCTTGAAAGACCGCAGAGCAGGAGGGATGAGGTTGTTTTGTGTCGCTCTCGCATTGTGTTGTGACAGTAGAGTTTGAATTACTATTTTTTTATGATTGAAGTATTTTCTGTTCAAGAGTTGACATAGAAAATCGAGTCTACATGATATGTAGGGCCTTTTGTGTTTTTCTTAAATTGAAGAGTTTGAAAGTTGAAAACCCCCCACAATGTGCTGTTAGAAATTGTTTAATTGATTGAATCGTGCTTTATGTGATTGAAATGTTAGAAAAAGCACCATAAGTTTCGAATTTATTTGCTGTTTTATTCGCTGTTTTTATTTGCTGTTTTATTCGCTGTTTTTATTTGCTGTGTTGGATATGATTGAATATTCGTGTTTGAAGAACTGTATTGTTTGAAATCAAGAATTAAACAGTGATGAATATTGAAATTTGGTGACATTATAATAAACAATTTTTGACAACCACATTATCATTCGAAACTTATGGGTGAAATTTAAATACTGTATGAATAATCATAGTGAAATGGAAGAGAAATTAGATAGAGGCGCTGAAGTGAAAGGTCGGACTGCAAAATCAGACATTAGCACCTGTCGAAGCTTGAGTAGTTCAAGGCAAACAGAAAAAGAGTTAGAAATTCAGCGACTTTTGGTCGCACAAGCTGAAGAAATGGCTGAATATGAAGCTGAAATGGAGAAACAACAGGCTGAAATGGAAATAGAACATAAAAAACAAATCAAAATAAAGAAATTAAGATTTAAGCAACAGTTAGCAGAGAAGGAAGCCTTTCTATATGACTCCACATCTTCTCGTAGCAGTCGTTCTGTAAAATCCTCTCCTACAATTGACAATCTCCCTTCTCCCACCCCCAGTGAAAAAATAAAAAGAACCCAACAATGGGCCTTAACACCAATTCAACCCTCCGATAGAAATTCTGATAGAAATGTTGAACACCCGCCAGTATTTGAATATCAACCCCCTACTCCCATTGAACCCAAAATAAACTGTGTAGAGCTGAATGCTAATGCCACTGAATATAGACCTAGGACTCACGAACCTATTCAAAATGTTGAAACAAATTATGATCGAAATGTTGGTGATGCTATCAGTCAGACTGCTGAGATCAACCCTGCGAATGTTCAGGCCGTTTTGTTAAAACTGAATATGCTTTAGAGCATGGAACCATTGAAATTTACTGGGGACCCTTCCAAGTACCCTGTGTTTAGAGAACGAATTAGAAATCACTTGGAAGATGGCCTTCTAACCGATCAACAGAAAATTGAATTCTTGCCTAAATTCCTGGAGGGCGAAGCTCTTGGGGTGATGGAAAGAGCATCTGGTTGTTCATATATTGCTATAGTTTCTATGCTTGAAGCCCGATATGGACACCCCGCAAAGGTAGCAGCAGAAACTTTGAAAGGTTTAGTGAATGTCCCAATACTAACAAGCTCCGATACTAAGGGATTGTTGAAATTTTCTGAGAACTTAGAATCCGCTATCAAACGTTTGATAGGTATTTATGAGGCTGAGGCAAGTACCATGTCTAATCTGAAATTGGTTGTATCTCGTTTGCCCAATTATCTCATCAATAAGTGGGGCGATTTCTGCTATAATTTGAGAAGTAAAGGTTGCACACCTCGATTAAGAGACTTAGGTGAATTTGTAAAGAAGCACGCTGCTATTAAGAATGACCCAGCCTTTGTGCCACTGAACTCCAATGATAACTTTATTAAGCATAATAAAGATAAAACTCCTTTTGTAAGCAATTACCCTAATAGACGTACAACAACATTATCAACTGATGTCTCACAAAAATCTGCACATAAAACATGCGCATTTTGTTCACAAAATCATAACCTATCAAAATGTGGTGAATTCGCACAGAAAGATTTAGACACTCGTTGGAAAGTAGTGAAACAATCGAAAGTATGTCACGCGTGTTTATTGCCAGGACACCTTCGTGACAACTGTCGGGTTAATATTCATTGTCCCTGCTCGAATGAAAGAAAACACCATCCATTATTACACAATCCTAGGGACAAGCGTGAAGATTATAAAAATAATAAACCGCCCGACGATAAAAACACTGACGAAACCGACGTCAAAACAACTTCAGTATGCCATGCTACAATGGTTGAAAATCTAACAATGACAGTCCTATTACATGTTGTTGCTGTTCGAGTATTTGGACCAGAGGGAAAATCTCTGACGACGTATGGCCTAATTGACAATGCTTCTAGGGCAACTATTATGGATTGTGAGATTTCTAAACCTCTCGGAATTCGAGGTCGAAAAAGTTCGGTCAATGTGAGCACAATTACTCAAAGTAATTCCGAGCAATTTGAAATTGCGAATTTTGGAATCCAATCTGCGTCTGGTGATGGCGCTGTGTTTGAAGTAAAAGAGGGACTTATTACTGATAAATTTAATATCAACGAGAAAGTGTTACCACACAACATTGACTTGAGTCTACATCCACATTTAAAAGATCTTGATCTTCCGGACGTCGATATCAAGAAAGTGACTATTTTGATAGGTAAAGACATGCCCGAGCTTCATGATATTTTAGATGTTCGAAGATCTGATAAACCCGGAAGTAAACTACAAGGACTTCGTGGACCTTTAGGATGGGTCATAACTGGAACTGTAGAAGGAGTTCGAATTTCGAAATCGGTTACCTGTAATTTTACGCATGTTGATAAAGACTTGCACAAATTGGTTGAAAATTTCTGGAAATTAGATGACTTTGGTTCGAAAAGATTGAATATTCCAGAACGGTTTGAAACTGAATCGATTGAAGATAAGCGTGCTATTATGATTTTAGATAAGACTACCCGGTTAATTAATGGACACTATGAAAGCGGTCTGTTATGGAAAAACGATAACGTGACTCTACCAAATAACCGACACCAAGCCGAGGATCGGCTGAGAAGTTTAAAACGTAGGTTCGAAAAGAATGACGATTTTGGTAAGGTTTACACAAAAACAATGACGGATTACATCCAAAAGGGATATGCTAGAAAGCTGTCTGCCGAGGAGGCGAAACGGACAAGCCCGAGAACGTTTTATTTGCCACATTTTGGAATAAAGAATGAGAATAAACCCGGTAAAGTTAGAATTG
Organism: Patella depressa; assembly: GCA_948474765.1. Classification (NCBI taxonomy): domain Eukaryota; kingdom Metazoa; phylum Mollusca; class Gastropoda; family Patellidae; genus Patella; species Patella depressa. The sequence goes on along the minus strand of OX419715.1, from coordinate 87,257,061 downwards.
TATTTGATGCCGCAGCGGAATACGATGGTACATCGTCGAATAAACAATTATTGACTGGACCGGATAGAACAAATAACTTAGTTGGAGTACTCTTGCGATTCCGCCAAGATAAAGTAGCTCTTGCCGCCGATGTTGAAAGTATGTTTCACCAGGTGCGTGTTAGAAAGGAAGATCAGGATTCGCTAAGATTTCTGTGGTGGACACATGGATTTGATAAACCTTTAGATGAATACGTCATGACTGTTCATATTTTCGGAGCCGCTGACTCGCCCTGCTCAGCCAATTCTGCTTTATTGAGAACCGCAAAAGACAATGAGCTTGAATTTGACACCGAAGCGGTGAAAACCATAGAAAATAACTTTTATGTTGACGATCTTCTGAAATCGTTTTCCCTCCAGAAGCGGCTATTGATATTGGACACCAGGTTGTTGACATATGTAAAAATGGCGGTTTCAAATTGACAAAATTTCTAAGTAACGACAGAAACGTTTTAGGAACTTTTCCTAGTGAACTAAGAGCAGATCCTACCCTTGATTTAGATTTTGAACAGTTGCCAAATTCCCGAGCACTCGGGCTTCAGAGGTCTGTTGAATTGGACACGTTGGGATTCAAAGTCATGAATTTAGACAAACCAAACACAATGAGAGGAGTGTTATCGACAATTTGTTCCGTGTTTGACCCTCTCAATATTGCTGCCCCTGTAATGATTCCTGCTAAACAGATCATGCAAGAACTCTGGCGTAAGAAGTGGTCGTGGGATCAAAAGTTAGAAGGAGAATTGCTTTCGAAATGGTTGAAGTGGAAAGATAACCTCCAACGCTTGGGGAACGTCAAAGTTCAAAGAAGCTATTTCCTTAAAGACAGACATGAACAGGGTACGCTTGTTGAACTGCATCATTTCTGTGATGCCTCGGAAATTTCCTTAGGTTGTGTGTCCTTTATGAGAATCGTGTACCCCAATGGTGAAATTGAATGTTCCTTTGTGATGGGTAAATCTAGAAATGCACCAATCAAATCAATCAGTATTCCTAGACTAGAATTGCAGGGTGCTGTACTGGCCGCTAGAATCCATAACAGTTTAATCCGTGAAATAGAAATTGATATCGACAGAACCTATTTCTGGACTGATTCGATGATAACGCTGAACTATATTAACAACGAAACTCGTCGTTTCCAGACCTTTGTTGGAAATAGAATAACCGAAATCCGCGAATTAACGGAACCAGACCAATGGCATCACTGCCCTGGGAAGTTGAACCCTGCTGATGACGTAAGCAGAGGACTTACTTTTGAACAATTCAACTCCAACAGTCGTTGGATTTGAGGACCTCAATTTCTTTGGAAACCAAAGGATCAATGGCCAGATTTGAAGATTGACACTGTTCCGATTGAAATGTTAGAAGTTAAGAAGGAGATCCACGTGTTTTCTTCTAAACCAGAATCGCATCTTTCTCAATTAATAAATAGACATTCTAACTGGAATCCGTGTGTTAGAAATGTAGCTTGGATCGTAAAATTTATTGACTGGTTGAAAACCGATCCAGCTAACAGATCGAAAATCGAAAAACGAATTACAACAGAAGATTATGAATCTGCTACCAAGTGTATCATCCGAGAAGTTCAAATTCGAAATTTTCCAAATGAATTTACAAGTTTGAAATCAAATCAATGTGTGGGCAACTCGAGTAACATTGTGAGGCTAAAACCGTTATTAAGTGATGGCATCATACGTGTAAGTGGTAGACTGACAAAGGCTCCTATATCATATGATGCGAAACATCCCATGATACTTCCGCGAAAACATCATGTAACGAATATGATAATCCGACATTTCCATAGAGCAAATGGACACTGTGGGCACGAACAAGTTCTTTCGTTAATTCGAGAAAGGTTTTGGATTTTGAAATATTCGTGAAGTGATACAGTCCTGCATATTGTGTAGGAAACGTAATGCCGTTCCTTTGGTACAAGAAATGGCGAATCTTCCAAGTTATAGACTAACACCGTTTGAAAACCCCTTTACTTATACTGGGTTAGATTATTTCGGTCCTATGTATGTGAGACGTAGTAGAAAAGTTGTTGAAAAGCGTTGGGGTGCGTTATTTGTGTGCATGAACTCTCGTGCCATTCATTTGGAACTTGTGAAATCTCTAGAAACTGACGATTTCTTATTAGCTTTGATGAGATTTATGAATCGTCGTGGACGTGTTAAACAGATTTCCTCGGACAATGGAAGTAACTTTGTTGGAGCTGAGAAAGAAATCCGCGGGTGCATCCAGAAACTGAACTCCGGAAAGGTAGAAAAATATCTTGTTGAGCGCAATTGTAAATGGATTTTCCACACGCCCACTGCAGCCCATATGTCCGGAGTGTGGGAACGAATTGTAAAGAGTGTAAAACGTAGTTTAAAAGTGATTATCGGAAATGATACTATCAACGAGGAGGTATTAACAACTGTTTTGACAGAAGCTGAAAGGATCGCAAACAGCAGACCTTTAACGCGAAACCCACTGAGCCAAAATGACGACGACCCTTTAACTCCGAACCATTTTTTGAATGTGAAACCCAGTGATTATATTCCTCACGAAATTATTTGTGAAACTGATAAATTTAGCAAGAAAAGATGGCGCCAGTGCCAATTGTTATCCAATCACTATTGGAATAGGTGGTTAAAAGAGTATATCCCCACTCTCCAAAGTCGTAGCAAATGGTTAAAACCTAAGCGTAATTTGCGTATAGGCGATTTAGTATTAGTGTGTGAAGACAATGTTCCCAAAAATCAATGGCTTCTTGGCCGCGTTACTGATGTATTTCCCGGCAATGACAATTTAGTTCGAAATGTTGAAGTTAAAACTAAGAATTCGGTTCTAAAAAGACCCATTCTAAAACTGTGCTTATTAGAAGCACATGACTGTGAAATTTAGACATTCGTTTGAATTATTGAAGGGTTTGAAATATCCGAATTAAATTGTATACTGTTTGAATAGGCTACTTGTAACTATGCAATATTGTATATTTGCTAGGATGGTATTTGTAAATCTGATAGAATTGATTGAAGGTTTGAAAGTGAGGTAGTGTTGGAAAGTGTTATGAACTATTTCCTTCTTGTCCCAATAGTTCATGGCGGGCGGTATGTTGTGACAGTAGAGTTTGAATTACTATTTTTTTATGATTGAAGTATTTTCTGTTCAAGAGTTGACATAGAAAATCGAGTCTACATGATTTGTAGGGCCTTTTGAGTTTGAAAGTTGAAAACCCCCCACAATGTGCTGTTAGATATTGTTTAATTGATTGAATCGTGTTTTATGTGATTGAAATGTTAGAAAAAGCACCATAAGTTTCGAATTTATTTGCTGTTTTATTCGCTGTTTTTATTTGCTGTTTTATTCGCTGTTTTTATTTGCTGTGTTGGATATAATTGAATATTCGTGTTTGAAGAACTGTATTGTTTGAAATCAAGAATTAAACAGTGATGAATATTGAAATTTGGTGACATTATAATAAACAATTTTTGACAACCACACATTGGTCATACCTTTTTAACTCATATTTTCATTTTGAAGCGAGACCCTCAACCAGAATGTATTCACTGTCGATCATGTTCCTTTGACAGTGAAGCACATCTTGATTGAGTGCAATCATCTCAAGTTTATAAGATCTAAATATTACCGTTGCCAGTCAGCACGGCAGTTATTTGCTCAACCGGAGCTACATGATTAAGTGCTTTCATTTTTAAAAGAGACAAACTTTTATTCACAATTTTAATTGTATATAATTATCATATATTGTGTTTTAAATATTTATATATGTAAAGGAATTGATATGTTTATTTTTAATTATATTTTCTGTGATATTTGTTTTTATTTACATATATGAATTCATCTGTGTAATATTGTTTTAATTTGTCTCGTTCGAATTACCATTTGTGTGGCGCAATATGGCCCGGTTGGTGCTGATAGGTGAGTATTTAACACGGTTAAATATGAAGTGTTCTTCGTCCTCAATTTCTCCTCTATCACAGTAAATACAAATACGTTCGGATATATTTTCTGTTTTTTTTTATATAAGCCAGTTTCTATTCGCAATTGTAATGATCCACATCTTAGCATGGACAGTACTTCCAATGAGATACATTTCATAATTGAATCTAATGAAATGAGGTCGCATATTGTCAAGGTCATCGGTGAAGAAGCCAACTGATTTTGAACGATTTGGCCCATGATATGTATGCACAGTGCTTAAGGTGATGGATGAGGGTCACTTCAATTAGTACATTATCTTGTTTAGTTGACCATAGCAAAGGTTTGGTATTCTATTTTCGTGCATTCTGCAGTTGTAGAATTTTATTTTACTGTTTCTGTCAGAAATAAATTGATAGAGCATGACTTGTTTACAACTGTGGATACCAATATAAGCGAAGATCTTATTGGAGATCTGATTTGGTTTGTCTTTTCAGGTGTTAAGACGTAGAATCTGTTTCTTTAGGCAAACGGTGATTATCTACAGATGCTTTTTTACCGGAGCCATCTCTAATACTCAACGATAGTAAAAGTCAAATAGAAGATATACAGTTTTAGTTGTACTAAACCAACGTGAAGTCCGAATATCAAATACCATAGACGATCACAAGTCAAAGGAAACAACCTGTTAGAAAATCTGTGTGTCAACACAACAACACAACGCCCTCTCTATTACAACTCGTGCCGTTTGCAGGATAAAGGAGAATAATTCCTGGAGCCACATAGCTAGAAGAAGAAACAGAAGAACAAGAACCAGAGAAAAAATAACGGAACCGGATATCATGCAAGTCGGTCGCTGTTCCTCGTTCATCCTTATTCTTGTTTTTAAATATTCTACGGCTAACGAAAATATTAAATTTGTTCATGTAACGGATAGCTCTGCTTCCTATAGTAGCTGGCTATTAAGGTTTAATTTTGATTTGAATCCTTTCAAGGAGCAAATTACTGATTTTGATTAGTGTTTTAAAATCATTTGATGTCGATATTCGATCTCTACCTTGTATCCTTCGAGTGATCCCGAAATTTCTAAGTCATTAAAATCTTACATTACTATCGTATATTATCAATTACAAACTGGATTTACGAGGAATTTACGCTATTTCTATAGAAATGTGGCTCTTCTCATTTCAAACTGGAACACACGAATAAAGCAGGCTCATACCAATCAGATGTCGATAAAATAAAAGGCCAAGTTGCAGCGCTTGAGACATCTCAAAAGACCATAGTTCATGTTTTAGAAATAATACATGTATTTCAGTTTTAAATGTCACAGCAAGTAACTTTAAATCACAAAGACATCAATGCAGTAAATGTACATGCCAATGATGTTACTATTAAGTCATGGCAATTGTAACACTAACTGTAAGTGATGACAGCAATCAGTTCCACACATGTATGGTTTATTTACATCGGAACAGAATATAACATATCTATATAACTACAACAGCAATACAGGTACTAAAACTATATATATACAAAAACGCATCAGAACGGTACATAACTATATGAACTCTACCATTCCGTCTCTCTTCCAAGGCAGCGGTTAACTCGGGTGAATCCATACGCCTTTCTGTGCGTCTCTCTCCGTCTTCCCGAAACAGAGAGACCCTTCCCCGGTGAGCTTCAAAGTTCCACACATTTAAAGCAAAAAACTTATCCAATTTAAAGGCAAAAAGTTACTTAGTATATACGCCTTTCTGTGCGTCTATCTCCGTCTTCCCGAAACAGAGAGACCCTTCCCCGGTGAGCTTCCAAGTTCCACACATTTAAATCAAAAAACTTATCCAATTTAAAGGCAAAAAGTTACTTAGTATATACATGCATTATTGGTATTAAATATAATAACTGTCTAAAGTCAGGGGTTCTCCCACATGACCATTTGTGTATACTAGAAGATTATTTGAAAATAGCCATATTGGTGTTAGTGACCGCAGCACAGTAGTAACTGTAATTATCAGTGACGGATAGGTCAAAAGTACAGCAGAGATTTCACCCTGTGTAACACAATTGTCATCTACACTTGTCTCCCATAAATTATTTTTATTGTCAGCCGTTTGTGAACAGTTACCCCGTACTTTGCAACTGAATTATAAAAGTTTAAAAGTTTCTGTTATCCCCAGTTATAAAGACTTTTCAAATTAGTGTAGCCTTTAATTCAAATGTAAGGAATGTTTGAAATTTTAAGATTGTATCTGTGCCCTTACGTACATACAGGGCAATCAATGACAGGTATTTGTGATCTAAAGCGCAAGCGTTAAAGGGCCAATCCTGATAATATTTTGGAGAATAAAAATGCTTAATTTTGTATTAAAATCCCTTGAAATCCTCTACCTTAGGACCGAGCAACTAACTCAATAGATGGGATATGTTTTCAAACAACGTAAACCTGTCACTATTCATCTGTAAATGGATTCCGGTGCCTCAAGCTGTATTATGTGGTGTATGGATAAAACCGGACTTTTATAAAAAAAAAAAAACAATGTGTAGGTGAAATTTACCTTTCGCTATCAAGTACAGCACATTGATCAATCACTGTATAGACGAAACGAAGAAATGTCCCCAAATCTTAAAAGGGTTACGTGTCCGGATAAGCAGTTTTGACGTTCACATCCAAACGACTCAATATTTTAAGCTGAAATTTTGTGACGGGGTATATATAAATACGCTAACCCTTTATATTTTGAGACGGGGTAATTAAATCTTTCCTCTATATTTGGCGTTTAAAATTCATACATAATCGGACTTTCATTTTTGAGACACTATCAAATCGGGATAGTCCCTTTAAACCATTCGACCACCCGACGCGGGGGCGTGGCATCACGTGACTATTGGACAGTTGATCGTCCATGTATATCCATGACAAAGCGGACGCTGGCAACTAAATCTGTAAGCAAAAAAAAAAGGATGACAGCTACGTGGAAATAAAAGCTACCCCAATAACGCACATTCTGGAGGTAAAAACTGCTAATATTGTAAGATCGCAGGGTAAATAGAAAATATATTGCAACTTGACTGGGTCGACCTGTGATGTGGTCTGTATATATACATATATACATAAAATTGAATAAATAAAAGATTCTACTCTCAGGTAAAGGTATATTGAATTATGAAAGGGAAAATTTAGGGTATTCCCCTTATATAAACTCAACTGGTTGGAAAATAATTTGCTAGAAAATAAAGAAAGACATTTTATCAAAAAGTATCACCCTACATTAAATGCTTCATAATTTTATATAGTATTTTGATCTTGTAAAATATTCATATTTGATATTATTATTGTCATGTACATAATGTAAAGAACTGTTTACTTACTACACAAATATATTTATGGGCGATAACGACTAGAAAATGTGTCCAGAAATACACTTGTAAAGTAACGTGTATTGCATAAAAATATAATCTGATTTATCGATGTTTTATAAAAAGATTTAATGTGCAAGTTATTTTTTTTTTTTTTTTTTTTTTTTGAAAATATACATCGAGAGAATTATACAAAAAAATATCGTAACACGATTTGTAGTTTAGGTGCTGTGCCCCCCCCCCCACCTGCCCCTTGTAAATGATGTAGGACGGGGGGAGGGCGTGACAAGGACAGCTGACTAGTCGTTCGGATGGGACAAAAACCCAGGTCCCATGTACATATTGGCGTGCACGTTAAAGTGCCGCTGCCCGAGCAAAATTTCCTTCATAGAATAATGTATTGTGTATGGTGGTCTGCATCAACCCCGATCGGAGCAGAACAGTTGGACGTTAAACGTTTCATAGTGTCGGAAGTCAGTGAATATAAATCATCACAAATACATTATCCAAAGAAAATATTAATTGTACTTGAGTTAACTTTTCAATTTATTATGTATCACAACAGAACAGTGCACACGATCCCGGATTTGTTTCCTATGTAATCATGTATGATGGACTTATATTATCTAACCCGAAAAGGTAATATTAGCTAAGTAATTTCTAAGAGATTCTTTCTTTACTGATTATGGTTGCAATATACCTAATAGCCGAGAATAGTCGCTATAATGTATCCATGCAAAACATATAATTCCCTCTTTATTTATTGTAATAATATTAAAATATAATTAACAAATACATACAAATACATACAGGAATTTTTGCAGGAGGGGGTTTGCAAGGTTCCTGTTTAGGAAAACTGTCATCATCGGTTCTAAATTACATAGATATACATTCAAATTGAGCTTTTAAAAAAGAAAAATCATTTTATAATGACGTAGGATCATATTGTGATTTAATGAAAATTGATGCAAGGCATTCATTTTTTTTTTATTTGGATGAGCAGGGTGGGTTTTGATCCCCCCCCCACCTGGATCCGCCCCTGATGTCAGCCATGTATTATAACCATTGGTGTACGTGTAATCTGTCGTTTATTATTGTTTGACATGAATCAATTACCGATTGTAAATTTAACAACACATTTATTTAAACATGCATTATGCAAGAGCAAAATCAGCATATTACAAGTCTTTCTTTAGGCCTGAAATGTTATCTAAATTATCAATTATACATTAATTAACTTATCCACACCATAATAAACTCTCGATGTCAAGGCGAGCATTCAATGTTGGCTGGATTAGATTCCTACATGCCGCTTTACGGCCATTGATAATTGAATTAATCGAGACTATGCTGTTTATATTAATGATATTAGTAATGGTGATCGAGGCTAGAAGGAAATTTCACCCGCTTCGTTCTCGGCTCACAGTGGATCAATTTGACAGAAAATTTCAGCAAATTACCTTTACACTTCCTAGTTTGAAACTATTATAGTAGGAACTGCCAGCTCTTTATATAATCTCCCATAATGTATCTTTAATAGAATATGATATATATTTCAATACACATGTATTAAAGATACATTATCTAAAAGCCAAATCTGCTTATTGCAGGTATTTGTTCTGGACACGATCGCCATTTGATGACATTATTTAAAAATGCATAATCGAGACTTAATTATCTTAACAACGCCATTCTTATCAAAACATCTAGCGTTCACAATTTCGCTCGGAATTTTCAATAATTATTTTTTTTTTCAATATCCACATTTAATTCATTATTGTGAGAGCTTCGGTATACACATTTGTCTCTCTCATTCCGTTCTACTCCATTATAACTGGGTTCATCCATGTGGTATTCACATCACTCGGCAATCCTCGACAGATTTCGGAACCTACATCTAGTTTCGGCAGTATGACGAATTCCGCCATATTGGAACTACTTTAAAGGTTTCGGATGAAACATGGCTGCGCCCATGGTGTCTTGGAACTACTTTAAAGGTCCCGGATGAAACATGGCTGCGCCCATGGTGTCTTGTTTGTTTGTCATAGCGCCATGTTTTCCTGTTAAAGTAAACCGGTAGCCGCATCGCAAATGTATGGGCGTAGGTACATATCACTTACTTTCATGCCGCCGAGACTAGATGTAGGTTCCGGGATGGTCCGGAATCTGTCGAGATTTGCCGAGTGCTTTTCACATATTCATATTGTCTGCCCTTGATTGTATCTTGTTTCTACGATCCAAACAATAAACCGCTGACAAACTAATCTTAGCCTCATTGCATATATACGTTCATACTAATAAGGTGGTTTGTTTGTTGCAACTGCAACCGAATGAAAGTTACTTTTCGTCGTCAACTTAACAATCTTTTTGACTGGTCGATAAAAATAGCAGTCATCATGGGCAGATAATTTGAATATGTCTCGTCCATGCATGAAGCCAAGCGTTAGTAGAGTGGAACGGAATAAGACCACTTGGGATACTGATTATGGCCCTATAGCTATATGTTTCTTTAATCAGCAATCAATTAAATAACAGAAGTTGTGAATCAATAAGGATGTATAATGGAATCGTGTTCGTTCTTTTAAGAGATATATTTAAACGGGTCACCCAACTGATATAGGACACTTGTTGTTGCCAAGAACGTGCATGCGAACGTACATGAGTATGAACCCGTGTCATTTCCTACCGTTGGTAAAATATCTTCCATGGTTCACTGCGATTCATTTGATGACATTTAGTGTTTCATTGAAGGGGGAAATCATATATTTGGAGAAGAACACCCCCTATACACAGTTTAGAGATATGGAAAAGGTCAACGAGAAAGTCTTTTGGATTCGTGGGTATGCAGATGCTCTTATAGCACTTTTTGGAGATAGAGAACGACAATTGTTTCGTATTGCGATTGGCAGGCATTCGAACTCTAGGTCAGCAATATTTTCTGATCGTAACAAGGTCAACGAAACTAGCAACCCAGTACTTTTATTGGAGCCAAACACAGACAAGTTTAAACCCTTTTGGATAAAATGGACTACCGATATTTTTATGTTTGGTGCCGGCAGTCAAGTTGGAGAGGGAGTTGATCTTCAATGGAAAGGACCGACGAATGCTGCTTCTATTAGATACTTATCTGTCCGAACAAAAGATATATATCCTGTAGAATATATCCTAGATCTGTCATGCAATAAGGTTCCCATTAAATAAACCACAGCAAGACGACTTCGACCATTTTACCAATTTAGTGTTTTATTTATTTGTTTATTTATTTATTCACCTGTTTAAGTATCTATAAAGTGGAGAGTATAAATTTGTGTTTTGGAGTTTTAAAAACATTTTCAGTGGTTGTGCTGAATTATGTTAAGTATCAAATTTTCTCAATTATTCATAATGGGCAGGGGAGCCAAGATTCTGTGTTCGAAACACGTTCTGATAGTCGCATCATTTGAGAGGGACTAGCTTTTGTAGACTAAATTCTTCCTAGAGATAAATACTATATGTTATCAATATAACGAAATGCAATGGACTTTTCCCGTTTGAACGATCCTGTCGCGTTCACAATGTGTACACCAAAAGTGTGTGTGTGTGGGGGGGGGAGGGGGAGGGGGGGGGGGGGGTAACGCCATAAAGGAAGGTCGTAGAATACATCAGGGATTCGTTTAACCGAAATACATGACATGTCCTTAGGCGGGTGTCACCGATCATAGTAATTGAATTGGATTATTTTGAAGTTTAATGCCACACTGTGCTGCTCCGACTGGTCTAACGAGGGATACTTTGGCGTGCCAGCAGCGCTTATGCCTACTCTTGTAACGAATCACAGCGGCCAAGGCTAAGGCGGATCAAGGCTCTGATGGGCATCTCGACCAGCTGGGCCCTTTGCGGAACTGGTTTCAGAAATCACCCCTTCCTTGTTGGTCAGCTACTCACTATTTTCCATGATGTTCATGTTTTCATCGACTGAGCAGTGCACGACCCTTCCCCTGACCACAAAAAAAAACATTGCGAGTTTTGTTTGGGCGTAGTTTTAGCCGCTTTTTAAAGCATTTCAGCTTCACGTTTTTTTCTGTTCTCTCTTCTCCCATTCACACCATTGCCTTTGGAACATATCAACGGGGAACCAGCTTCCGTTGAAATGACGCGGTCTTCACGTAATGAAAGAAAGAAAAAAATTCAAGAGAAAATCACAAAAACTTTTTTAAAATGAAGGCACATTAGGATACCAGGCTAATGGAAGGCGAGCCAGTGACCCTGGGGTTCTTTCCTCATTAGGACAAATGGTCGTCTAGTTGTTAGTCAGTCACCCAATTACGATCGAAGGTAGGGTGGAAATAATCCAATGCCCCATAAGTCGGTCTGTTTTAGTGACGAATAACGTGCTGGCTCGTTATTCGTTATTGGCGAATCCCGACTAACAAGCCAGCACGTTGTTCGTGATTCGGGACTTGGCAAAAAAACAGGTGATTGCTCGAGATGTCTGCCCCGTGCACTCTAAATAACCAATCAGCCTCCTATTCGCTTGCTAAATAGTCGTCTCCGTGCTGGTAGGTCACCCAACGAGGAAATTGTCTTGATGGTTATGTTTTGATGGCGAATCCCGAATAACATGCTGGCTCGTTATTCGTTATTGGCGAATCCCAAATAACGAGCCCGCACGTTATTCGACAATAAAACAGGTTAGTGCAGGACGGGACCGCCCAGTGCACGCCGACAAACCAGTCAACACGCTATTTGTTTGACAAATAGTCGTCTAGTTGTTAGTCGGTCACCCATCTACGGTCGGGGGTAGCGAGGAAATGATTGTATGCCACTTCAGTCGGTCTGTTTTATTGGCGAATCCAGAATAACGCGCTGGCTCTTACGATAGAACGTTCAGGGGTTTTTGTGGCGAATCCCGAATAACGTTATCTTTTCGCATAAAAATACGGTCGTCTCTTTGCTAGTCGGTAACCCATCGTTCACTTACCACCCCGTGCACTCCAACAAACCAGTCAGCACCCTAATCGCTGGAGAAGCCGCTGTCTCAGTGCTAGTCAGCCACTCGGCGTTCACTTACCCCTAGGTTCGGAGGTATCGAGGAAATGGTCGCATGGAAGGTATACCGCTCTTTTAGTTATTGGCGAATCCCGAAAAACGAGCCAGCACGACATTCGCGAATCCCGAATAACGAACTGGCTCGTTATTCGTTATTTGAATCCCGAATAACTTGCCAACTTCACGTTGTCGTCTAGAACAGTATATAGAGTAGGATCAAAATGTATTACACGAGACAATTAGAATCCAATAGTCCAAATGCCATAGCAGTATAAAGTTTGTTGTCCAAACCAACAAAAATCTTGAATATTCCATGATTCATAATGGTCCAGGGGATGTCTGTCGGCTAAGCAACTGAAGAAATTAACCCAATATTCATATCTAAAATGTTTGGTTCTATATATTATTTCGAGGTCTCCTGCTTTATATCCAAATTATTGACATATTGCATTGACCGCATCACCGTAGGTATTACTAGGAATACAAAGGTATGCCCATGTATTGTTGAATAGAATCTATACGCAGCCATTATTAGAGTTAGTGCCATTTACTCATCGAAGTGGAATTGCTGAAATTTAAAAGATAAACGCACTAATTTACATATATATGCAATTATCCCCCCCCCCCATGACACACAGGGGGGTGGCCTAGTGGTCTAGAGTGCCGCGCCTCGACCTCTAGCTGGCTTACGGCTGTGGTTTCCAGCCCTGGTGTGAGCGTACGTATGTGGCATGGAGATAGGGGAGCCTTCTCAACCTCGTGGGTTTCCTCCGGGCCATCCGGTTTCCTCCCACTGCTAAAGACCCCTACACGCAAACGAGTAATTGAAATAAAATTAAACCATATGTTAGTCTCGAAATGACCTAGTTTGTGTTGAGTGGACGTTAAACCCCATTTCTCTCTCTCCCTCTCTTGTCTGAGTTTACCCTTTTAATTACTCCACCATAATAATAATCTTACTTAAATCAACCAGACCATAATATGATAATACTATATTAATTAGATCCATATATTATCATACACTGGACGTTAAATTTCTAATAAACTGGCCCTGTATTCATATAACTTAGTCATTGAATGGGTAACATTTCTCTCAACTAAAAGAATCATTTCAGAAAATGAATTGGAAAATGCCGATACCGTGATTTGGTCGGGGACAGGCCGTACTACGTTGGAACTTTCAAATCCTAAAATCTCCATGCGAAGTAACAACTTTATATGCTGATAGAACTCACCATTGGTGATGCGTGGTCTTGTTGTGGTTGAAGTGGGTAGGGTTGTCGTGCCAGTAAAATCTGAAAAGCAAGCAATACAAATGACATTCTATACATAATGTTTTTGGTAAAATACTAATGTAATTGATACCCTAGGCCAAAATACAATCCAGTAGATATATGGAGGGCTGGTGGGGCCTTACAATCTGAACATCAAACGATACAAATTACACGCAGCAAATTAACATGTTGTTATTCTTATTTTCACTCAACCATTTAAATGTTTGATAATTATTGAAGTCTAGACACTTACTGTGTAATGGGCTGATCTCTATTCTAAATCCGCCGCGACCAAAGCTGCTGTCGCTTGTAAATCCCACTCTCACACATCCCTGGATCGTAGCAACTAAAGATAAAAACAAAGAAAAATATCCATCCGCTTTGACGCCCGGGTAGACATTAATTTATAGCTTTTTGCTACGCTAACCGACCAACAGTAATAATACTTTATAAGTTCACTTGTTCTAGTGTGGTGAATCGGGAGCTAAGATCATCTTACGTATCAATTGTCATCTGTTTGTCCGTCAATGATATCCTTGACCTTCCGTTTCCGGAGTTACTCTTACCCCTTTCCGTGGATGGTGTAAGAGTGAAATAGGCTACAATTTGTTTGGCGACTTGTCAAATGATTACTTTTTCAGATATATAATGTTTTTTAAGATATTTATTAATGCTGCCAATCCCTGGAAAGAATGCAGACGACGAAATGACTATCCACTGGTCTGAAACATCCACAAGCTGATGTGTCTGCCAATATTGGAACATAGTTGGTAGAATTTCCGGAGTTCGGAAGCAATTTAGACGATTTGCTGTCAAAAAAGTCTGACCTGTTGATGAAATTAACTATTCCTTGAAACACGCAAGATCAACTTATATTATGGCAACAAATCAGTCGGATAGAAAATGGCAGCAGGTGAGGTGACAACATAAATTATGTCCTTTGTCGAAAAGATCAAAACACCGCGATTAAATAATTATTTATACCTTTAACGTTCCTTCTTACAACACCACAATATTTACGATCTTTAATTGTTAATACATCAAAACATATTTCATCGCCCTCAATATCAATTCTAGTAATATTAACATTGGCACCAGGGGTATTGGTACAGATTGTCCATGCACAGTTCTCGTTGTTGCCATAGCGATGTCTAGTACCAGGATAATCTATTGTAGTTACATCTCCCTGTTTTCTCGGTAATCCACAAACTATACAAAAAAAAATAAAATAACCAAATGGTTAAATAAACTAACCAACTACAAAACTAAACCCAAATCTACACAAATCAACCAACTTGGATGGAGGAAATTCCTGTATCCTGTTAGCCATAATATAGTTACAATTACAATTATTAAAATAGTATATCTCTTTCTAAAAGAATCTACATGCCTTAAATGCGTCGATGTCTAAGTCAGTAAATACATTAAATGACACAGTTTTAAGAACTTGAGAAAACAACCATACCTGGATTCTGGTCATCTACACATTCTACAGCAGCAACTGATGAACATGTACGACTGGTATAGGAAGTCCTACAGTCGACTAAACTAGATTCATTGCCAGTACATGTATATCGTTTATTTATCATGGTTCTGTTCACAATGGAGTATTGTCCGGGTAGAAGTTGGCCACCTGATGAAAATCCCAATTCCCTACAAGCCACATTTACAGCATTCTTATCAAAATCATCTCGACAAACTGTTTTATATTCTCTGTTGTTGTACACCAAGACAGCACCAGTTGAATTTCTATATCCAGTGTCCAGTCGAACTTAAACCAAAATATTAACACGAGTATAATAAACAGATATTATGAAGCTTGCAATGGTAAGAGGCTAACAATTGGAATACTTAATCCAGTTTAAACTTCAGAATTCCTTAAACAGACTATTGGGGGTTGGGATGGACTAGTGGTCTAGAGTGCCACGCTTAGACCTCTAGCATGCCGGTCACCTCTGGCTTGCGGCTGTTGTTTCGATCCCTGATGTGAGCGCATGTGGCATGGCGATAGGTGCGCCTTTTCAACCTCGCGTCCTACTCTTCTGCAATTATTGGACTCATACAACCAGCCTCCCACATCAGAGATCAATATTGATTCTATTATTTTGTAGGGGTCTTAAGCAGTGGGAGGAAACTGGAGGACCCGGAGAAAACCCTATGGGAAATCGAAACCTCGCCAGCTGACTCAATGACAGACCTTATGATACAACGCACACGCGCTAACCATTCGGCTATCCACCTCCCCTATTTTGTTTTGATTCAGCCTGTCAAGTTCAACTCTTTAAGTAAGAAGGTTTATTTTACATTCCGATTTGTTTACTATCACAGTCCAAATTCATTAAACAGTGTTTTCATCTATCTACATCTGTGCTATATACCCCCCAATCGAAAAACTGAAATTAAAGATAAACGTCCTACTTTTAGGCTATTTCATATAATTATATCGTTTTACTGTTCGGGCCAGTCCATTCTGTTTGAGGGTTTATTTTAAATTCGAAAGGGGTTAATTGCATACTAACATCAGTCTTTACAGCAGGCGCGGATCCAGGATTTTTTGCAGGGGGGGGGGGGGTCTAGGTTTGATAATTGCTTAACTAATTGCACTCAACCGATTAACGGGGGGTTTGGCCCTCCCCCAGAACAATTTGGTAAATTAGATTCAATTTGGTTCATTCTGACGTACTTCCAGAAGGTAAGTTCCAAAATTACAGGTCTAAATCGCCAATAATATCGCATAAAAAATTTTCAAGCCTGAGCAGGGTGGGGGTCCTGACCCCCTGGACCCCCTCCCCTCTGGATCCGCCTCTGTACAGGTTCATATTATTGACGTGAGATATTTGTAAATACTATAGACTGTAAACTCAAAACAATTAACTCTGGGAGGTCTAAGTTCAAGGTCAGGTTGTAATCACATAGATGGTTTCACAGGGGCGTTTTAAGGTTTATCATGGTGGAGGCCATATTATTTTGAGGGCCCTCTTTCGCGCGTGGGGGAGGGTCTTCATTAATGAATTTCATGCCAATGCAATGACTGACTGCATTCTCATTCAGTAGT
Source organism: Patella depressa (assembly GCA_948474765.1). Classification (NCBI taxonomy): domain Eukaryota; kingdom Metazoa; phylum Mollusca; class Gastropoda; family Patellidae; genus Patella; species Patella depressa. The sequence goes on along the minus strand of OX419715.1, from coordinate 87,240,385 downwards.
GGGGCCCTTTTGTAAGACGCGGGACCCTTTTAACTGCCTTTAGGGCCCTCCCTAACTAGGGTACATTTTCATTTTTCTCATCGGTTGTAACCGTTTTATTTTTTCAACTTCTTTGATTTTTTTCACCAGGAGGCTGGGGCCTCCAGCGCCTCAGTTATAAAACGCTTTTGTGGTTTCAAGCTACACATAGAAACTATTGTTTACAAGTAATACGTATACATATGTGGCGTAGCTATTGTTTACAAGTAATACGTATACATATGTGGCGTATAGCAGTATACAGATTGGTATCCAAAATGTATCAGACGATACAATTAGCATACAAATACCTGATCCATAGCAGTATACAGTTTTGGGTCCAAACTGACAAAAATGTCGAATTCTCCATTCGTCATATCTGCAATGGTCTAGAGGACGACTGTTTAAGCAACGGAAGAAATTTTCCCAATATGCAACTCTGAAATTAGTGATTACGTGTAAGTTTTCGAAGTCTCCGGCTTTATATCCAAATTGTTGACATATTGCATTGACCGCGTCATCGTAAATGGCATTAGGAATACAAAGGTAGGCCCATGTATTGTTGAATAGAATCTGTACGCGGCCGTTATTCGAGTAAGTGCCATCAACCAATCGAAGTGGATTTGCTGAAATATAACAAAAATAAACACAATAATTAATAGATTGATGCAAATATGGACCTTTAGGACATACACAATAAAACAAGCTGTACTTGATGCCGAAAATATCATTTAAAAAATCCGGAAAACATGAAAAGTAATAAAAACTCTGAAAAAGATTCCAAAAACGTATTTGACACTGACTAATTACCGCAAAAACAACAGAAAAAAACTAGGTCACACATAAAAATTGTGGGGAACTCTATCTAGGTCAAGCATGAAAACGGTAATACTCAACTTGGGTAATGGGTGAACAGGCCCGGTTCCAGGATTTTGTCGAGGGGTGGGGGGCACACATTGGCGGAAAGGGTAATATGTTACAAATTGGATATGTGAACTACAACAGTAACAAAGCAAACAAAAATGAAAATTAACTATGTCACTGGGCCCCCCCCCCCCCGGGATCCGCGCCTGTTCATGCTTGGCCACTCATAAATTTAGTTGGGCACATAGTAAAACAAGTAAATAACGGACAATGCACCGAATACGACGTAATCGTAGCCATCGTCGAATCAAAGTAGGCCATGAATGCGCAATTGGCCACGGAACAAATATGCCAAATTTCATGGCGACCATAAGCCTAGAACTAATATCGAAACGCATCGATCCTTAAAGGACAATATTGGTGTCAGTCATTTTCACATATTTGACAGAACTTGTTAAACACGTTGCAAATATAATTTTAACACCGAGATCATTGCTACAAATAGATGCGTTATGAAGATTTTAAGAAAGGGAAAACACTAGTTGTCCTTCTATATAACTAACTGAAGTGACGAGTGATAACAGGTACACGGCGAATTTCAGCGCATTTATAATTCTTTCGAAGACCAAATGTTGTTATATGAGACTGTAGGAGGATATCTGACAATTAACAAAAAAATGAATGTCAATAGATCAGAGAAAACGAGAAAAATAGCCAAATCCTTGCATTGCCATGTTTTTATTAAGAATAGAATGAATAAAAACAAGAGAAATGTGGTTTAACGCCCTACTCCAACAAATTAAGTAACGAGTGCAATGGATCTAACAAAATTCGGTGGGTAGTTTGTATTCCACAACTGACTTAAAGAACCCGATTTCAAATACATAATCAACACAATTTAAAATAAGACCAGTGTTCATTAAACCCGACAACAGAACAACAAGGTGTTTGGGAATACCACAATTCCATATAAATACCCATAGGTGTGTTGTAGGTACACATCCGGCAATTTGTTAAGCAATGAAATGGGGTTTAATGTCCTACTACTATGATCCGAACTTTATTAATTACTGAAAAGAGACACTGTAAAATCTTACATCCACAAAAAGCCCCGGCTCTGTTGGCAGTTGAACATTCATCAGTGTATTGTACATCACAGGACCGGATGTTCCGCTCTTCGCCGGTACATTGTACTGAATACTCAACTGTAGTATTAACGGCTGATCTGGGAAGATATACGGCAACCCCATATTGATAACCTGCCCCACGACAGGCCACCTGTACCTCGTAATCACTCCATTGGTCGGGACATATCACTCCCCATGTTCCATTATTGTATATTAAAACCTTGCCATCTGGGTTTACAATAGTATCGCCATTTTGGTCTAAAATAAAAAAATATAAATGCTTTATATATATATATTGCCCATGATAAAATAGACTGGGACTGCCTTTGTGAACATTATTCAACAGCTTATCGCCTGTCCTCAATACTCTTTCGGGACATACTTTCTTCGGAAACATTAATATACGCCCTTACGATACGACCCGCGGTATATGTACATGTACGATGGCATATTTACAGTTGAAGACCAACGATTTTCATCAATGTTTCCATGAATCTTAAATATATATTCAGAAATAATCCCCTCTGTAACACAAGTAAAAACGTTTTTGTAAAAAAGAAATTAATTTTTATTAAAACCGGAAGTGACATACTTGGTTCAACACGCTGGGCTCTATAGAAAGCATACAGATTTGGCATAAGTTTACTGCTGTATTGTGTTGACACCACATCCTTGAGCCAAAAATCATATCGAATGGGTTGTTTGTTAGGATATTATAAACACGAATTTAAGGTGTTTTAACGTTTAGTACACAAAGCCGTCGCGTAAAATCACTCATACAAACCAGTAAGCTGTGGCCCAATTCATATACATCACATGGTTTGATTGACAGCTTACACGTGATATGTATGTCGTCTGCTTCGATGTTTTTATGCGTGCTGAGGCTTGCTAACAGTAGAGACTTTTGGCAAGCGTAAATTCCTAGTGCGTATCGCGTATGTGTATGGATTTTGTGTGTGACGTCATCAATGTGTGTGTATTTCTCATACGTGCTACGGCACACGAATACGGCAGCCCGTATCGAAGAGCTTTCATACGGAGAAGGTCCGTATAACATTGTCGTCTTTTTAAACGGTGAAATGTTGTATCGTAGCGTTTTGATGAATCTATATGTACATCTAAGAACACGGACGTGTATATTTGATGTGAATTTAATCATAATAAAGACTGGGATTTAATCATTATTTTTGATACTTTTCCTGTCTGTGTACGCGCTAGATTAGATTTAGGTAGATATGGGACCTTGCAAATCTGTAATTGATGTGATTCTATGGTAAAGGGGTGCAAAAAATAAATTAGTGAGGCAAAAAATAGCTGTAGAGTCGAAGTCAAAGACCTTTTTTTTACTAAGATGCGACATTAATTTTTTTAATATCTGTCGAGTGACTTCACGCACTCCGAGAAATTGTAGGCAAGGCACTTGACCAGTACTGATGGTGATCTTGGTACATTACTGCCATCATGCTGTGCAGAACTAAGCTCAGCATACGCATACGTACGCGACGCAAGAATCTGCCAAAACTCTAAAACTACTCTGACGCAACGTGTCACGTATAAGATACGGATACGTGATACGGATAGGGTAATGCCACTTGCCAAGTCTCTAGTGTTTCTATTTATTTTAACGGACTTGTGACACATGCATATTTAAATAAATATATTAATTTTCAAAGTTTGTCAACGTCTGACACCAACGTATTGGAATATAAAATATCTCTTCTATGGTTCTACAGTAATGCCGTATAAACATTCGAGCCCACTCATTCTCAAGAGGAAATAGAAGAAAAAAGGAAAAGCAGCTCATGTCGACATTATGTGCCAAAATGCACAATATTATATGTCTCACATGCCCATAATTTTGGTCTGTTTATGCTGAAAAACGCTGTCAACAAGCACAAAAACATCGAAGCAGACGATATATGTATCACTTGTAAGCTGACAATCAAACCACGTGATGTAAATAATTAGCCATAAGATTTTTGGCCCAAGGACGAGGCTTGAACACAATACAGAAGTAAACTTATGCGGGCCCGTATCTACAGGGGGAGCGTGAAATGCTGGCCCTCCCGCTCAGAAATTGCTAACAATCATAAGAGTATACACAGTTCCTTATATTCACCTAAAAAAGATATTTTTTTTTTTGTTTGAATACTTATTTTAAAGTGCTTATTAGACGCCTGGGTAACTACATAGCATGATGATTACAACAGTCTGTTAGAATGACGAAAGGTAATGTCCCCCACCCCGCTTAATGGTATCTAGATACGGGCCTGAACTTATGCCAAATCTGTATGCTTTCTATAGAGCCCAGTGAGCGTGTTGAACCAACTATGTCACTTCCGGTTTTAATAAAAATTAATTTCTCGTTGACAAAAACTTTTTTACTTTTGTTACAGAGGGGATTCTTTCAGGGCCCTGTTTCACGAAATTTTAACTAAAGATACAATCCAAATTTTAGCAGATACTTCAATTTTGATTGGCTAAGAACTAAAATCAATCTAATATTGTCCAATCAAATAACTAAAATTCAGATCTTATCTTAGTTAAAATTTTGTGAAATAGGCCCCTGAATATATATTTAAGATTTATGGAAACCTTGTTGAAAATCGTTGGTCTTCCCCTTTAATAAGCAATATATTTGCAAAGGGCAATAACTCTTATTTCTTATTGAAAAGACAAAACTGCTTACATTGTTTCGGTGTGATAGTCAATACAAATCCTGTACCACTAAAACTTCTATCACTAGTAAATGATATCCGTACGCAACCCGTGTATGTAGTCACTAGATTAAAATTAAAATATAGTTAAGAGTAATACACATAACACAGTACGAGATATACTGGGCCTACTCTTTCCAAAACAATTCAAATGGTTTGAATGGCATTTACTAATTGGACATGAAATACACGGGTCACAATAAAATACAATTGAAATACACGGGTCACAATAAAATACAATTACAAGGTTTATTACTCCACCTGTGTATGGTACTAGGTTATCGTGGATAATTATTAATATATTTTAACAGTACTATTACAATACTTTGTCAGGTTGTATTTAAAGTTCCAATAGCATTTTTTTAAGTTATATTTTTAAAATTTATTAAAATAAAGCCCCAAAATAGATTGAACCTATAAACAGTCCTACCTTGTTAAAGAATAATCCTATTAATCCTATAATTCACTATTGCCAGTTGAGAAATTGGCAAAAATATCATTTTCAACTTCAAATTCAAACGTTTGAAGATGGCCGTCCATGTAGAAGAATGGGAAAACAAGGGAGGTAATTGAGTAACTATTTCCTCAATCAACCAGTGTCACCCTTTTTAACCCCCCCAAAATTTTGTCCATGATCGTATAATAGTGAGTTGACAACCTTTTGAGCAAAAAACATAGAAATAATTATATTTTGACTTTCTTAGAAAAAGTGAAATTGGAACTTTAAATAAACCAGATTCTACTATATTTTATCAATATTAATCCTCATAAAATAACCACACAAACCTTCAAAATTCCATTCAGAATTACCACAGTATCTATTCTTTTGAATTGTTAATACATCATAGGAGCATGATGATGAAGTTTCAATATCAATTCTGGTAATATTAACAATAACACCAGGGGTATTGGTACAGACTGTCCACGAACAGTTCTCGTAGTTACTATAGTTACGTCCAGTACCAGGATGATCTATTGTAATTACACCGCCCTGTCTTCTCTCTAATCCACAAACTGCACATAAAAACAACAAACCAGTGGTAACGATATATATCATTTATAGCGGACTTGCCTTAATGGGTTACCCCCTATAGTCCGCTCTCCTGTGACGTAATCAAATATGGCTGCTTATTAATAAAAAATAACTTAACAATATAAACAACTTCTCTCCTTGGTCGTCTAATGTTTTGTCTGGCGTGGATACTGTTTTAACCCTCTACCCTAGAAATTAATTTTATTTCTTTAATAAAAGCAGCCAAATAAGATAAAAGGTCATATGATAAAAATAAAGATTTCAGCTCTCCGTATTCAATATCCAAAAAACAATATTAATTGTTTTATCACTAATAATTTCCGCCACAGCAGCATCATAAGGACATAACACCATTACCATTGTCTCTCGCTGTCTTAGCGTGTATGCACAAGCGATGTCATTCAACACACGTCTACATTTAGCAGGAAATAAAAAACATTCTTCCATTGCCGCACTGATTCACATATAATACGAAAAAAATATGTGAAAACCTGTGGCCTTTATTGCTTTCATAAGGTCATCGGAAAATGGATAACGGAACACCGAATATTGAAAAATGTTTGCCCACTCATAGTCGGGGAAGGATAATTTTTTACCCCAAACAAATTGCAAAAGAAAACAATGAAGTTGGGTTCGATCATACATATATCGGGCAACATCATAACCAAATTCGGCCAAAGTCGGCCCCGGCGAAATATCGAAATTTTCGCAGAGCGATATCCCGCAACCAGGGGCCTATTTCACGAAATTTTAACTAAGATAAGATCCCAATTTTAGTAATTTGATTGGATAATATTAGATTGATTTTAGTGCTTAGCCAATCAAAATTGAAGTATCTACTAAAATTGGATTTTATCTTTTAAGTTAAAACTTCGTGAAACAGGGCCTAGGCCGTTTTCGTCCCCGTAACTGTATTAAACACCTGTATAAACTGACGTATTTATGTATATATGACCAAAGCCCTGTATAGGGAAAGTTACGACAACTCATTTACAGGCGCCATTGTGGGTCCCAACTAAGACGCCATAAAAATTATGACGTCATCATGGCGTCATATAGCTTTACTAAATAAAACGTTTTATCTTTTTCTTGCGGTTACCAGGACGGATCGGGGGTCGTGGGCACCCAAACTGTAGTTCGGGTAGAGTCTCTAAACCATGACACTGAGACTCTAAACCATGATGTATCCCGTAGTTCGGACAGTCTCTAAGCCATGATCTACCAGGTCGTCTCCAAAACATGATGTACCCTGTAGTTGGGATAAACCATAGTTTTGTAAATATGAATTGTAGCCTACGATATAATATGTTAACCCAGAAATGATATAGTTTCTCTTAACTGAATATTATATATTGTTAACGCGCTTTAAATATCTGGCTGCACTAGACTTGGTGTAGGTACACATTATTAACCACCCATAGATGTTTTAATGACAACAATAGTAAGTACAGGAGGAACGTACTACACGCAAAACCAAAATCTTAAAGATAAACCTGCGGATAAGACTGAAAATAGACATTGCAAAAAATAAACAAACCGAATAGTGGAAAAAATCATAATTTATTCAGCTCAACATAAGACGTACAATACCGTCTTGTTGCATACCATGTATATAGTTGAATCATATCATAACAAGCCAACAGTGAGGCTGATGTCCCCCGCCGAAATCCCAAAATAAATAGAAGACACATATTAATTAATCGCACATTTATTTTTTTCAATGTATCGAGCAATCAAACTGTACACGAAGTGTCATCCAAAAGTGTTTTATAAAGAAAAATGCTAAAACCGACGAGAAAAATGAAAATGTACTCTAGTTAGGGGGGGGGGGACCCTAAAGGCAGACAAAAGGGCCCCTCTGGCCAAGGGAATGGGCCCTCGTGTCCAAGTCAATCGTTTCTATACACTTTTACAGTCGAATCCATTACTAAATGAGAATGCAGTCATTGTATTGGCATAAAAATCATCAATCAAGATGAACCTAAGTTATCTTGTCCCAAAGTATCAACCAATCAAATTGCTTATCTCTGCTTACCCTAAGCGGAAAATGCTCATCTTCAAACTCCATCAAGGCATTGACCTAATAAGCATATACACCAAGTTTGAACATTTTAACTCAATTAGAAGGAGTTATTGTGTTCCAAAGTCTCGACCAATCAAATTGCGTATCGCTCTGCTTACCCTGAGCAGAAAATGCTCATTACCGAACTTAGTCAAGGTATTACTGTAATGAAACTATACACCGAGTTTCATCACTCTCACTTAATTAGAACTAAAGTTATCGTGTCCCAAAGCATCAACCAATCAAATTGCTTATCTCTGCTTACCCTAAGCGGAAAATGCTCATATTCGAACTCCATCAAGGCATTGACCTAATAAGCATATACACCAAGTTTGAACATTTTAGCTCAATTAGAAGAAGAGTTATTGTGTTCCAAAGTCTCGACCAATCAAATTGCGTATCGATCTGCTTACCCTGAGCAGAAAATGCTCATTATCGAACTTAGTCAAGGTATTACTGTAATGAAACTATACACCAAGTTTCATCACTCTCACTTATTTAGAACTAAAGTTATCGTGTCCCACAGCATCAACCAATCAAATTGCTTATCTCTGCTTACCCTTAGCGAAAAATGCTCATCTTCGAACTCCATCAAGGCATTGACCTAATAAACACATACACCAAGTTTGAACATTCTAGCTCAATTAGGAAGGAGTTATTGTGTCCCAAAATGTGTGACGGACAGACAGACAGACGGACAGACGGACGGACCCATTTTCATAGTCCCCCAACTTTCTTCGAAAGGCGGGGGACAAAAATGTCTTGTTTCAGGTAGTCTTGTCAACATCAAGGTGGACTTGCTCTATTGCTCCATTTAGCTTATTCAGAATTGATTTTTAAATGTATTTAATACATAGCGCTCTTATCTGGTGATCTTCTATTTTCTTTTCTTATGAATTAGGTTATACATGTATAACAATGTACTCTTTGTGTTGTATAATAATAATGATAGTAATTTCAGCAATCCTTTCATTTTAATAATATATGTTTTATCTCTTTTTCGCAGAAATCTATGACATATCTATCCACACCCTGTATGTGTGGGCAGCCAATTGCGACACAGCAATAAAATAGGGCAGATCATTATAGCCAAGCATTTCAATATGATGCTTGGCAGACATATTTTTATTGTAGTGTTTATTCAGAAATAATTCTGAGAACCGAATATTATAGTTTATCCAGCTATAGTCAGACTGGGACACTAATCTCCTACAATGTAATTAAATGTATTCATTGTTTAAATCTTGATCTTTTATAAATACTGTATAAGTATTATTGTATAGTTGTTGAATATCATTAACTAGACTCATTGGTTTTATTTACAAATTAATTAACTATTTAATTCAAGTCACTAGTGGCAACATTTTATAATTGTTTATTGTACAACAAATTAAACTTAAAACTGTAGATTGGTATCTTGACAACAAAGTCATATAAATTATACTCAAGTTCATTGTAGAAAGATATATTTTTATTTTTATCCTAAAGAATGCACATCGTTTTGTTCATTCCTTTTTAAGTATAAATTGATTTTATTGTTTCTGGTCAAATAAATCCATATCCAGATTTGAATACAGTAGTTGTTCCTGATTTATGGAAGTAACCCACTATAATATTCGGTTCTCAGAATTATTTCTGAATAAACACTATACTAAATGAGGAGGGTGAACAAAAAACCATCACAGATTTATGCAAAAAAATGGAGGAGTTGTGTCAAACACCGTACAGTACCATTTACATGAAAAAACGTCTACTCGAATTTTGGGCGATAGAGTAACTATATCAAACGTTCAGGGAAAGGCACATGTGGTAACTTTCAATGAAACGGCAGCCTCAATATTACAGACCTATCACGAAGACTTCGTGTGACCTAGAGGGAGAAAAGGATCGAATAATACGAACAGCTGTCGCACTCATCAAAAGTGAGATGATTGATAAGTACAAATCGTTTTCAAACAAGTTTTATCCGGATTCGAATGACCTGAAGTCTGTGGATGTTATGCTGGATTTCCTGCCAGATTTTCTGAAGCTCTTACAAGACAAGCTGCTTGCTGGGAAGTCAATAGTATTCGTCCCCACACTGACCCAATGCTTTACACACAATTAAATATATAAATGCTTTCGGCAGGACGAGCAGGCGTGCTGTTACATAATGACCACCTAATAATAAATAGCATGCCATAGCCTGTTTTGCATTCAATAATCTTATATCAATCAGTATACTAATTAAGAAGATTAATTATTTTCAATAATAAACAAAAAATCATATTAATTTACTAGGTATTTATGGGGATCACCTTCAGATTATGAGGACTAGCTGAAAAGTTTTAAGCCTGTTTTGACATAGCCCCGTTTGCGGTGCACACACTTTTCTGCAGCCATTCTTAAAATGTTGTTCACGCTGCTGACATGATGCCACCATTAGTAGGAAATGACTGAATTGTAGATTCTAATTGACAGTAATTAACATAGGTTTCATACATGGTTACAAATCTGACCGAAATATTACAAGAATGGCTTCAAAACAGCCCACCTTCAAAACAGTCCAGAATGTCACGGACGTGACACGTTTGTGGTCCGCAATCAAGAACTTTGTCACTGATCTTGCAAAAAACTTTTGTCATAACCGTTGCTGTTGACGTGGATGACCGTCAAGACACTGGCACGCGTAAAATTCACAGCCCACTTTTTCACCGTGGAAAAGGTAGGTGCACCATCCCCTAAAGTGGAGACCATGCCGGTATGTTGCAGGTCAGTGTAGTTCATTTCTTGTGACTTCATTATATTATAGGTTCTCAAGATGGTCTGGTACCAAGACAATAATAACACTGCAGCTGCAGTTCTGGTGTCTGTGATTCATTCAATGCGTGTACTTATTGGTGGTAATGGACTCTTTCAACCTTCCGGCATAGAACATTCAACCAGCCCTCGTATATGCCTATCAACATTAATAAGCTAATTGTGGTGCATTTGGTGATATGCTTACTCCTTGTGAAAACCTTGTTTTACTATATCCATTAGTTTATTATATCCAATGAATACTTGACGTTTTAGAACCATGTCCCAAAAATGAGACAGTGTCCTTTAGCATGTATGGTACGAGATAGAGAATGCTTCTTCAACCTTTACGCCATGCGACCGACTAAAAAAAATAAGAAAAAAAAACATACCTGGTTTCTGGTTATCAACACATGTTACAGCAGCAACAGAAGAACATGTTCGACTGGTATAGGAAGTCAAACAGTCGACTAAACTGGATTCATAACCAGTACATGTATATCTTTTATTTATCATGGTTCTGTTAATAATGGAGTATTGTCCGGGTAGAAGTCGACCACCTGATGGAAATCCTAACTCCCTACATGCCACATTTACAGCATTCTGATCAAAACCTTCTCGACAAACTGTTCTATATTCTCTGTTTGCGTACACCAAGACAGCACCAGTTGAATTTCTATATCCAGTGTCCAGTCGAACTTAAACCAAATTATTAACACAAGTTTATTAAAACTGGCATTCGGAAAGTATTTCTGAAACATTTCTGGTCCCAAAAAACTTTTACAAAGCTTTCAAAAGAGACTAACACGGCAAATACATAATCCCAATATCATACAGCTAAATAAATCCTGTCGGGGTGTGCTGTGTAAAATATTATATGTAAAATATATATACTATTCAAAAAAAGTAGGGGATATTTGATTTTTAAGTGTTATTAAAGTCACCTAATGAAACTGACGAAGAAACAAATGACAAAATGAAATGAAGTTCACATTCATCGATTTATTCTAAATGATCGTTAGACTAAGTAAGGCACAGACTGACCATTATAAGGGTAAAATGATACCCGGGGTCAAACAGCAAAGTTACCACAGCATCACAACAAAGTCAGTAACGGGTAAATCCTCCTCTGTTTGCCAAACAAGCATTGATCCGACGTGGCATACTCCTAATGAGACGTCTAAGGTCATTTTGGTCCAGATTGTCCCGTTCCTGTTGCAACGCAGCAGCAAGGTCTTGGACATTGGCAGGACGTTGTTGACGTTGACGTAACCTCTGTCCAAGCATGTCCCAGACATGCTCGATGGGGGAGAGGTCGGGACTCAGTGCTGGCCAAGGAAATGTGGTGATGTTCTGTTGTTGGAGGTAACGATCCTGGCCCTGTGACATCTTGCGTTGTCATCCGGGAAGATGAAATGGCGGCCATGACGTCGTGCGAACGGCACAACATGGACTGCCAAAATGTTGTCCCGGTAGTACTGGCCTGTAACACGCCCTGCAACAACATGTAAAGCCGTTCTTCCAGCAACAGTGATGCCTCCCCACACCATAACAGAACCACACCCAAATCGATCATGTCTGATTACGTTAACGTCTTGGAAGCGCTCGTTTCGACGACGCCACACCCTCCTACGTCTGTCCAAAAAATCAACAGTGAACCTTGACTCATCTGAAAACATCACATTGCTCCAGCGTCGATTATCCCAGTGTTGACGATCCCTACACCAACGACGTCTTGCCTGAATGTGATGATCTCTCAAACAAGGGATCACGCGAGGACGCCGGGCGCGAAGGTGACCCCTATGCAGTCGATTCTGAATCGTCTGGCCACTCACTCTCACACCAGTGTCTGTTTGAAGACGAGCGCTGATCTGATTTGCTGTGATGACACGATTTCTCAAGGCCAAGGTACGGATAAATCAATCCTGGGCTTGGGTTGTCGACCTGAGCGTGGTCTGTTCTGTACAGATTGTGTATCACGGTATCTGGACCATAGCCTGCTTATGACAGACTGAGAAACATTCACCGTCTGCGCCACAGCCGCCTGTGTTGTGCCGATCTGTAGCATGCCAAGGGCACGTAACCTTTCATTTTGGGTAAGCCGACGCATATCAAATTTTGTTTTCTGGTCACTAAAACAATTAAACTGATGTTTCCACCCTGGAATTCAATGCCACAATGACTGTAACATTCAAAGTCAGAGTCGTGCAAATCTTGGGTTCGACCCCCATGATGATCCCAAGCATCACCTGCATTCCATGCGGTAGCTATTGGTGCGTTTGGGCGTCACATGTAACTGGAAATGTTTCTTCTGTTAGGTTCTATAGTGACTTTTTGCGTAGTCATTTGCATATTTTAGTATTATGCCCCCAAAATCAAATATCCCCTACTTTTTTTGAATAGTATACTAAGCCAAGTACGTCATATATGCAAATTAGTGTATAGTCAACGTAAAAGTTGAATTTTGAAAATTCTTAAAACGAAATCTTTATCAGTTTTAATCAGCAAAGGCCGTAAAACTTCACAAGGGTTAAAATGAAAAATGGAAATAGCAGAATTCCACAAAACGCGAAGGAACGTACACTAGTATGCCAGCGTTGACCGAGAAAGTTCATCGGGATTTTGTGACCTGGTTGCTCCTTGACAATGGCACAGAACCGAGGGTCTGGCAGTACAACATATAGTCGTTTTGGTGATGTCATGTGTACGTATTTTGCTACAGTTTTCCGATAGATGCTACAAGGTAATTACATAGTTGTTTGATACGTTGCGGACTCGCCTTAGGATTCCAAGTGGGACTTGGAGTAAATATAATACATACACTCGACACAATAATTTGGTAGGAGTAAAACAGTAGGATGTTAACGCCATTTCTTCATTTCGTTTTACTAATGTACCAGCTTCCTATCAAGTACATCAAAGCTTTATATTCAAAATACCCGAAACAGTCTTTTCAAGGTCAAGTTGTAATCACACAGATGACATCACCGTAGAAATTGGAAGCTATAATTGGTACACACATATGCGATCTACAACAGTATTTAGAGTAGGATTCAAAGTGTAGTGTCCCGTGTACATTGGCGTGCACGTAACAGATCCCTTGTCAGTTAGAATTCGATATAAGAGTAGGTCGTAGCGCCGCCGCCCTGGCATAATTTCCCTAAAAGCACACTGTATGGCGTATGCCCGTCTTCCATTAGCCCAGGTTAGGCGCAGAATAGTAGGACGTTAAACCACTATTTCATTTCATTTTCAAAGTATAGTACACGAGAAAATTACCATACATATACCTGATCCATAACAGTACACAGCTTGGCGTCCAAACAGACAACTATGTTGAAGACGCCATTCTGTAACACATAGGTCTAGAGGACGTCTGTATCTTAAGCACCCGAAGACATTTGTCCAAAATTCATCACTGAATTGACTGGGTTTTGTTATGATTTCGGCGTTTCCGGTTTTATATCCCAATTGTTGACACATCGCATTGATCGCATCGCTGTAAATATTATTAGGAATACAAAGGTAGGCCCATGTATTGTTGAATAGCATTTGTACGAAACCGTTATTAGAGTTGGTGCCATCAACCAATCGAAGGGGAATTGCTGAAATATAAAAAGTAAACTAACTATATTATAGATTCATTTCAAACCTACCCACATAATGGTGCCATATCCACTGTTGTTCTTGGGGAGATGTTCTTCCGCAAGAGCAAGTCATTTCCGATAGACGTGAAACGGGGCGTACTTGTTCCTTAGATAATTTCGAACTTGGATTCCAAATTGAATGGCTGTTCTTCGTTCATACTACGCTAGTAAATGTTTTAATGTGGACTGTCTGAAAGTCCATTTGGTTTTCCATTTTTGTAACCCCAAAACAGAAGGAAAATACTACGAGATCGAACACCACAATTCCACTCCCGGGCATTTTTCACGGATTCTGAAGCACTGACTGAATCTGATTATCAACCGGGAAGACGCGTAGAGAGTAATGAGGGTAAGAATTTAAAGTAACCCGTGTTGTCCCGTCAACACGTACAGACAGGAAGTAACGGATACTAATATATGATAAATACTTCAATAATTGTCAAAGATGTCATCAATCAGATATGATGTTTATCGTCCATTCGGCACAAACCAGGTCATTTAGGGAGTAACTTATGGTTCAGTTGCGCATGGGGGTCTTTAACAGTATAGGAGGAGAACAGATGAGACGGGGAAAACCCACGGGTTTGGACAGGCGACCCTCCTTGTATTGTACAAGTAAGGAATTGAAATCATGCCCTTCTGTTCTGCACCGATTGAGCTAATGAAGACGATGGTGTTTTAATGGAACGTGGTGTGGGAGTTTCGTCATCTGGGTCCCTAAAGATATATAGAGAGGCACACTACTAAATCTTACATCCACAAAAAACTCCGACTCTGTTGGTAGTTGAACATTCACCAGTGTATTGTACATCACAGGACCGAATGTTCCGCTCTTCGCCGGTACATTGTACTGAATACTCAACTGTAGTATTAACGGTCGGTCTGGGAAGATACATGGTAATACCATACTGATAACCTGCCCCACGGCATGCCACCTGTACCTCGTAATCACCCCATTGATCGGGACAAATCACTCCCCATGTTCCATTAT
This sequence comes from Patella depressa, assembly GCA_948474765.1. Lineage (NCBI taxonomy): Eukaryota > Metazoa > Mollusca > Gastropoda > Patellidae > Patella > Patella depressa. Next base: position 87,225,148 of record OX419715.1, on the reverse strand, counting down.
TGTATATTAAAACCTTGCCATCTGGATTAACAACAGTGTCGCCATCTTGGTCTAAAACAACAATAAAAATTCTGTTCACGACATATTTTTTCTCACAAAACAGCGAAGTCTCAGTTGAAAATCAACCTCCCGCTTAAAAGAAACATGTTTTCCGAAACATTGGTATCCAGTTATTTTGAAGTGAGGCGCCCCATTTACTTAATAAAACCTACACCTGACCCAGCAGTACTATATTCGTATTATATATTGATTTTTTTAAAATATTTTGAAAGCAGCAACTATTTCCCTTGAAATCAAATCCGCAACTGAACACAAAATACGAAACCGAGCACCAGTACATTTGTATATCAAATTACCCAAGAAGCAATGACAATTTCACTTACTGTCTGTTCCAGGCGACACTATAACTCGAAAATTGCTTGCTATTTCTTTAATTTTTAATCTATACGGTTAAAACCTAACGACCAACCTGGAATTGTCATCCCTTTACTTTCTACCGCACGTTATCTAATTTCAGATGAACCTATATAACCTTTCTCTCTTGAAAAATCGTAATTTCTTCACTTCGCGGTTTTGATGACAGCCATGCGTGACCTAGTTATTTCGATTAAACCAAATCGAACAGGGGTGTGGATAATGTTTGGGGTCGTTTCGTCCTTCTTGCATGTTTAAATAGTTGTTCCGACCCAATAGAATATAACTTGTATCTAAGGGCTATTTACGGGGGGTAATATAAATTTGCTATTAGGTTTCAGACCACATTTGTTTGCTGCCTTAGATTGCTTTTGGAAATTGATATAAACTACATACAAAGTGTGACCTAATATTGTAGTGACACGTCATGATAATTTGGAAGTACGCTAAATGACAATTCAAACGAATTGTCTATCTAGCTTTTGGATAATAAATTTATAACTGTCGATTTTATTTGGCTTTGTAGGACTTTTAATACTCTTTTCAGACATCAAATCGTGGTCTTGTGGAACTTTTTAGAAAGATATCTACCTTCGTGGACCACCATAATTGACAATATATTGATATAGTTGTATTGTTATTTTTTCTTTTTTAAAAGTTTTATTCCCGTTGAAAAGGGGGCGCTCATAAGATATTTTTATAGGTTAGTCTAGTATATTTCTTGTTTGATTTAGTTTTCTTTTGTGTGAAATGTCCCCAAGCAAGTGATACTTGACAGAAGGCGGAACGGGGAAGTAGCCACACAAGATCAAATACTGCTCCCTGTTTCACGAAATTTTAGCAGATACTTCAATTTTGATTGGCTAAGAACTAAAATCAATCTAATATTGTGCAGTCAAATAACTAAAATTCAGATCTTATCTCAGTTAAAATTTTGTGAAATAGGCCCTTGGTAGATTAAGGGCTATCTATTTCTATTATACAATTTACGCACACCTTATATTAACGTGTTGTATACACACCATCGTGCACTTGCAAATGTATGTGATCATAGGACAATCCATTATTCAAGGGATTATATTTTTCTACGATTCGTTTTTTTTTATTCTTATCCATTCTACGACAATATCTGAAACATATCTTGTATGCCTGTGGACAGCGAATATAAATAAAATTGGATACCGGTAATCGATACTATTTAAGTCCATAAAATTAAAAGATAGCGTACAATATTTAAACTATATCAGAAAGGTTACATACCATGTCATCTTATGCTGAAAATAAGAGTTATGTGAGGAATATTTTAGGAGACATGCAATACAATGCATATCTCAAAGGAATATTAAAATGGCCGATAACCAAATAAACCAACGCGCACGCACGCACGCACGCACGCACAAACAAACATACGCACTGCCGTAAAACAAACGGGCGAATCCTCCCACACAAAGTATTATTAACCGAATGCACCCGATTTGTGAAATAACCTGATACCCCTACATGATATACGAGTGACCCAACTTACGCAGAGAAATTGGCTAGTGTCTAAAAATGTGAAATTTACAAGAGAATAAAGGATTTTATCGAACTAATAGGCGTTAAGATTCGACGAAGAAAGTTACGGGGTGACAATTCCAGATAGGACTTTAAGTTTTAACCATTTTAATTAAAAATTGAAGAAATAGTAAGCATTTTTTGAGTTGTATTGTCAACTGGAACAGACAGTAATAGTTTTCTCAACTTTATAATTAATCGAATTATAAATAACCCATATAAATACTATATTCGACTACACTACGCTCTGGAGTGTGTGTAGTGTAAAGTGATATAATGCTTACATTGTTTTGGTGTGATAGTCAATGAAAATCCAGTACCGCTAATACTTCCATCACTAGTAAATGATATCCGTACACAACCCGTGTATGTAGTCACTAGATAAATATATCAAAATAGATAAATATACTTAACCACACCGCCCTAGATAACTCAATGAAAGGCCTTTTGATACAGTGCGAAAATGGAAATCAAGAATTGCAAAAGGAAATCAAGATTTGCAAAAGAATATATATTAGTGAAGGGTGCCATGTATAATACAGAATAATATGCTTTTTTCAAAAAGAAACATTAAATTGTTTCAATTTGATTCCGTAATGGACAGCTCAATAATAGACAGTAATTAATTGTATCCCATAGAGCTGTGATCTTGGGATGTAGCTTAGTTCAACACTAACGACGAAAACTCAGATAAATAGCTAAAATTGTACTTTTAATAACGAGTGTTCAAAACTGGCTAACGGTCACAATAACGAGATGTGTATCGCTAGGGCGAGCCGGTCACCAGACTAAAGTTACAGTAGAATACAGAACATATATATAAGCTTCGGATTAAAATAATTGTATAATAATATTTGATAAGATATTGAATTGTACATAGGAAACAGATGTTTACATGTGGAAGAAGATATGGACATAGCAAGAATGTTCGTTAACTATAATTACGTAATATATATCGTTACATTGAGTATAAACTCAAACAGTTAAACGACTTGAAAGATTAGTGAGATATCAAATCGGACATTGGTCAATTACTACTTTAACTAAAATCATATAATAAAATATATACAAAGATACACTATAACAGTACTAACCTTCAAAATTCGTTTTAAACTGACCACAGTATCTATTCTTTTCAATTGTTAACACATCATAGGAGCATGATGATGAAGTTTCAATATCAATTCTGGTAATATTAACAATAGCACCGGGTGTATTGGTACACACTGCCCATGAACAGTTTTGGTTGTTCCCATAGAGAAGTCCAGTACCAGGATAATCTACTGTAGTAACATCATCCTGTCTTCTCTGTAATCCACAAACTATACACAAAAACAAACAAACTACACATAATCAAATATACAAGAAAACAAACTACACAAAAACAACAAAGTATACAAATAATGAAATGAACTTATCATAAAGAAACTACACACTAGAAACATAATAGAATAAACATAAACAAACAACACGCTACACATACATTAGACCAAACAAATTCCAAGAGAAAATAATGTGTTTCAGTTAATTACCTAACGTAACTCTTCGCCATGCAATATTCGGACAAGCAACTAAAGCCCCCGTCAGACCGGAGTGGTGACCCTATTGCGCTCTGCGACCGAACGGCGGCCTGGAAATACACAAGGTCGTCGGCAAGCGTGAACACAACGCGGAAAAATGTCCCAAAATTACAACCTTAAAAAAGTCGCGTTCTTACTGCGACCTGTGCGTTTATATAGCATTCTCGCGGCGGGTTCGTCACGATCTCTCCGCGCTTATGGCGTTTCGATTGAGATCTATAAGCGGTCATCGCGAACCCGCGTCGCTCAACCACACGTCTTATCTGGACTACACGTGCGTTTCCACCACGTGATCACGGCAACTTTGCAAGCTGGTTTGATTTTTTTTCGAAATTTCAAGATGACCTTTGAATCATCCGTTTTCAAGAGAGAGAGAGAGAGAAATGGGGTTTAACGTCCACTCAACACAAACTAGGTCATTTCGGGACTAACATATGGTTTAATTTTATTTTAATAATTCGCTTGCGCGTAGGGGTCTTTAGCAGTGGGAGGAAACCGGAGTGCCCGGAGGAAACCCACGAGGTTGAGAAGGCGCCCCTATCTCCATGCCACATACGCTCACACCAGGGCTCGAAACCACAGCCGCAAGCCAGAGGTGACCGGCCCGCTAGAGTTCGAAGCGCGGCACTCTAGACCACTAGGCCACTAGGCCATCCCAACCCCCCGTCCGTTTTCAAAGCAAGTCTTGCATGAAATGCATGGTCGCCATAAGCGAATAATGCAAGCTTGATAACCGCGCCATGGTCGTATTAAGAACTCCATACACGTTGTGGGAACCTCATAAAATCGCCATATGCTTAAGAGGTAGCCCCATGAGGTCGTGATGCAGTCGCGCAACAGTGGTGGAATCATCGTAACATCGCTATGACAACGCCATAAGGACCCAGCGCTATGAGGGTTGTGGTGAAGACGCCATGAAGGCACCGTTGCAAATGTTACAATTTTTGCAGCGTCCTTTCCACGTGTGTACTGCGCGTGTGCTACGTTCATAGAGATGTTACCACGCTTATCGCGCGACCCTCGCGACCAACCACGATCTCTCGGTTTTCAAAGTCATATGACAGTACCATGGCGTTTGCTTTGAACATACTCAAAACAAACGCCGTTACTCAGCGATCATTGGCGACCATGGAGACCACAGAACGATATCTCGCGTTTCCACAGCGCTCAGGGTGATCTTGGCACGCTCTGGAAACATTTTTTGTCGCCGTAGCAGCGCAATAAGGACTTTTGCGACCACATCACGTTCTCGCAGCTTTCCAGATCATATGCGCATGTTCAAAACAAACGTCGTGGCTCGGCGATCATTGGCGACCATGGAGACCACAGCACGATATCTAGTGTTTCCATCGCGCTGTTACCACATTTATGGCGATCTTGACTCGCTCTGAGACCATTTTTTGTCGCAGTAGAAGCGCAGTAAGGACGCAACTCCGGTCTGACGGGGGTATAACGTGTACGTGATTACGGGCCAGTTTTACAAGTAGATATTTTAGCTCAATACCCTATGTCCCGTGGCGATCCGATATCCTAAACGATCCTAGAAACTAATTTATGCCGTATAACTCTGTTTCAATGCAAATATTTGTTCTCAATTAAAAGTCGATTTCTAAATTCTAAATGGTTTTAAGCAAAGGAATTAAATGATCATCAAACAGCAATTCCTTGGATTAATCTGATATCGTTATTTTCACGGAAACATGCTGTATTGTGGAGATTATCAAATCCTAAAATCTTCATGCAAAATAACCTCTTTCTGTTTACTCGACGAATGTGGTAATTACACTCACCGTTGGTACTACGTGGTCTTGTTGTAGTATAAGTTGGGAGGGTTGTCGTGACAGTAAAATCTGAAAAGCAAACAATAGATATTGCATAATATACATAATGTTTTCGATATAATATTTCACATAAAATTTGCCTATAGGCAAGAATACAATCCAGTAGATTTATGGGAGGGGGGTCATGGTTGCTAAGTGGGTAAGACGCTGACTTGCTAGCCTGGGGTCGGGTGTTCGATCCCTACACTGTGCGAGAAAGTTCATCGACACTTTCCGGCGTGGTTTCCCCTTGCCAGTGATGCAGGACGGGGGGGGGGGGGAGCTGACAAGGACAGCTGTGTTAATCGTTTGGATAAAAGAGTCCTTCAATATAAGGGTAGGTCGTAGCGCCGCTGCCCTGGCAACAATTCCCTCGTAGCACACTGTATGGTGTATGCCCGTCTTCATTAGCCTAGTTTAGGAGCAGAACAGTAGGGCGTTAAACCCAACTGTTAATCCCAATTTCATTTCATTTCTGTAGATATATAGAGGGCTGTTTGGACGTTACAATCTGAACGCCAAACGATACAAATTACATACAGTAAATTAACAGGTTGTCTTTTACTTTCATTCAACCATTTAAATGTTTGATAATTATTGATGTCTAGACACTTACTGTGTATTGGTATGATCTCTATTCGAAATCCACTGCCAGTAGTACTGCCGTCACTTATAAACCCCACTCTCACACATCCCTTGATCGTAGCCACTATAGATAAACACAAAGAAAAATATCCATCTGCATAGAAGCCAGGGTAGAAATGTTCTTAATTGAGATGGTCATTAATTCAAAGGTTTTGTCTACGCTAATAAACCAGTCAGACGGCGACAAAAATGGTCTCAGAGCGCGTCAAGATCACCATAAGTCTGGCAAAGGCGTGGTGGAAACGCAGATATTGTGCTGTGGTCTCCACGGTCGCCAATGATCGCAGAGCCACGGCGTTTGCTTTGAGCAGGTTCAAAACAAACGCCAAGTTTCTGCCATATGTCATGGAAAGCTGAAAGAACATGGTGAGTCGCGAAGGTCGAGCCACAAGCGTCGTAACATCTCTATGAATGTAGTATACGCGCAGTACACACGCAGCATAGGCGCTGCGAAAATTGTAATGTTTGCAACGGGCCTTCATGGCGTCATCACCACAACCCTTGCGTGTCGGCCGCGACCCCACCAAGCGTTCTGAGTCCTTATGGCGTTGTCATGGCGATGTTACGATCATTCCACCACTGTTGCGCGATTGCACCACGATCTCGGGGGACTACCACTTCGCCGATGACTGCCGTTGCCAAGCTAATAGATCTCAATAGAAACGTCATAAGCGCGGAGAGATCGTGACGAGCCCGCCGCGAGAACGGGTTATAATCGAACAGGTCGCAGTAAGAACGCGACTTTTCTAAGTTTGTAATTTTTGGACATTTTACCTCGTTGTGTTCACGCTTGCGGGCGATCTTGTGCATTTCCCGATCGCCGTTTGGTCTCAGCAGTGCAGTAAGGTCGCCACTCCGGTCTGACGGGGGGGGGGGGGGGCATAACAGAACACGGTAATATTGCTCCGTATTTTCTTGTGTGATGACCCGTCCCTCAGCTGTACGAACTTGTGCAATTTAAGGTCATGAGGTGACAAATCCTATCGATACTCAACATTCGGTGACCTCCCGTTTCAGACGTTACGACTCCCCCGTTCCCCAGACCGCGTGGACCCTTATAGGCTACAATTTTTGACGGGTTGACACTTACTAGTTGCCCAATGGAATGTCAAAGAATGCAAACGAACATATGGCTATGTTTTCTCTTCTATTAATAAACTGGTGATCTAGGGCATCTACATATCGTAAACTGGTGTTTTGGGGTTTTCAGATAAGTTATTCGTTTTGAGTTTTGCAATTTGACAGGGGTTTTCTATATGCTCTTATGAGGAATTCTTCAAATATTGTATATGGCTGCTGAGACATCATAGAATAATTATTTATACCTTCAACATTCATTCTTTCGACACCACAGTATCTAACACGTTGAATTATTAATATATCATATAAACATTTTCTGTCGCCTTCAATATCAATTCTAGTAATATTAACATTGGCACCAGGGGTATTGGTACAGATTGTCCATGTACAGTCCTCGTTGTTGCCATAGTTACGTCCAGTACCAGGATGATCTATTGTGGTTATACCGCCCTGTCTTCTCTCTAATGCACAAACTGCAAACAAAAACAACGGGGGCTTCCAATATCGCCGACTCAACAGAATTGGGAAAGTCGACCGCGGCTCACTTAGATGGGTTAAAAACGGATTAAAAGCGGTAATGAGGCAGAAACCAGTCATTATTATTATAGTTCACTTAAATTGATTTTCATCAGAATTTAACTCACTCAATAAAATGTAAATGGTTTATTTAAATTACATGAACTTGAATTTTGTCAGAATTCAACTCACTCATTAATTGATAAAATAATAGGCTACAGTTCAACGTGAAGCTGACAGGCGATCGAAATTCAGTTCATTGTTATTATTTCTCATGATTATAAATATGTAAATCATTCCACGACAATTCACATTCATTTCTATCTGGTATGGCTAATGTACAGTTACAATCAAAGTTTATTCCTACAGCAAAAGGTGGCAGATACCTATGTGTTGCTGGTTTTAAGTATCTGAATAAGAATTTATTATAATTTTTGAACTATTTTAGACACTTTATCCGTGCAAAAAGTTAAAATTATGTGTTAACGGTTATTAAAGTTTTAAAAACAATTCTCCCAAAATTATCTGCTTAATTAGTTTTATCCTTCAGCTTGGGTCTATTGTTCTTGGTCACTCAACCCCTGAACACCGACCAAAATTTGTCCCCTAAAACTCGGTGAGTCGGCGATATGGGTATGAACCAAAACAACAACTTACCCATAGTCAATTAAACAAGAAAACAAACTACACCCAAAACCACAAACTACACAAATAAACTAATCATGAACAAACTACACACCACTAGAAACATAATCAAATGAACAAACATAATTCTCAGAGAAGCCCTAGAAATCCAGAAACATAAACTAATCATAAAACAACAAACTACACAAATAATAAAATTCACTAAACACATAGAATTAGACACAGAACCTGAAGCGTCACCACAAGCTAGTGCCATCTTAATGTGTTTGTATGTAATTTTAACAATCAAAGTCAAATGAAATTACGTCGAAATTATATTTTCCACAAAGCTACACCGTTTGGGATCACGGTATAGCTATGATAGCAATAGTGGTGTTCGTAGTAGTAGTAATAGTCTTGATGGAAATTGAAGTATTATTATAGCTAATTCGCAAGCAAACTACACACAAAACAGCTACACATAGAGTCAAAAACAGATACATACAAACGCACTCACACATAAAAAGTACAAAATAGCCCCACCCCCACCCCCCACACACACACCCACACGCACACACACACACACTAGCAACTATACAAAAATAGTCATATACACGAACGAAAAACACACAAACAAACTGAACCATCGCAACGGGTCCGTGTCATCTTAAATGTTCGGTATTTAAAGTCCAAGAAAGTCAATTGAACATAAGACAGTTTTTCTTAGCCACAAAACTTACAGTTTGGAACAGTGGTAGTCACAGTAGTTGTTGGGATAGCAGCAGTTGTTGTCGTGTGGGTGGGGACAGTGGTAGCAGATGTTGTGGTGGATACAGTAGTAGGGGTTTTGTTTGGAGGAAAGTGTTTGGATCTGTGATCTGTAATCATAAATGTATTACGGTATTTATCCTTTTGATAGAAATAAGTGTGGTGTTGCAGTAGTCGTAGTTGTGGACTTCTGTTTGAAATAAGTAGCATAATGGTTTAGAGGATTATTTGCGAGCCAAAGACCTGTACATATTAATCTCAGCCGATTTAGTTGTCGACTAAACGAGGACGTGGCTACTTGGATAAAGCAGACTGCGTGGTCTTGGTGTAATAATATAATATTGAAGAATAAGTATTACCATTTTGAGTGATTTATTATCAAGCCAGTTAATAATCGTAATGTTATTATTGTTATGTGGAGATTGATGAAATGCTAAATTGTCTGAATATTATAAATACACACCTGCAAACTAAACACGATTCAGGCAAACTCATCGATCTGTTCCATTATGAATGTCAACCGAATATTGGCGTTGGTTTTTACATAGTAAAGTGATGCTATATAACTATCAGAATACAATAGAGTCCTTGATATCAGATTACAGTTCACTAACTAAATTTAACTTACCTTCGCGCTTCAGCCTGTGCAGCGGTTGTTCATATTGTACCTACAATATATTATAAATGTTTATTTTAGTGCCCCGTTTTCTTTCATTAACAAACCGGTCCAGAACAGTATGATATTAAATCCCATATCATTTCATTTAAGTGTTTTGACTTCTGTTTTCTCTTAATAGGTGATGCAGTTGCATCACGCGTTGTTGTTGATTGCAAATCTAACATCCAATACATAAAACATGATATTATGAAAAGGTTGATTTAATTAAGGTTATTTTCATGTGAAGGAATAAAGACATAAAAAGGTTCGTGTATACAGTCCGCTGAACATAAAAAAAACAAATTTAAATTGTCTCGAAGTGTTCCTTCTGCGTTGGATTAGTTGTAAATGACTCCCTAATAAAAGGTGTTCAATTTTAGTTCTACTTCATTGCTTTTATTTTGTTGGATATTCTGTATACCATTCGCATATTTGTATCATTGGCTTGATATAGACGATAGTTTCTGAACCAAAACGTCACATGGTATTAACCTCAGTAATTGTGTATCCATACAATTGTACCTAGTGTAAAAATCTCACATTGGCTGTGAAAGGTCGTCGGGATTTTCCGACGTAGTTTCCCCTTGTCAGTGGTGCAGGATGTCTTCATTATCCCATTCGGAGCAGAACAGTAGACAGTTATACTCCATTTTATTTAATTTCATCAAGGTGTATTGAATATATATATACTGCTCGTCAGTTTCCAAAATCATCATGTCGAAACTTCGAATAGCTTCAACTAGTTCATTGATATCCACGCTAGGAGTGGTTTGCCTTTTTGCTGGTTGAATGTAGTTTCCTGTGAGTGATTGTTGTTTCGGTGGGGTAAAAAGGTACCCAGCTACCCTGGCGTGATTTATGGAAATAGTCCAAGGGCAAATGCCTTCACGATAACTGGTAGGATTTCTGTGACGACATTTACAATCCAGTGCGGCAAATGGTGCAAGGGCCATGGACAAATACCTTGCCGACGTTTTTGGAAAGTTAATGTGTTGAACTTCCAGCTGCATGGTTCCAAAAAGACACTCGTCGATTCCCAAACAAAGATATTTATCTTGGCAAGATTCTTGCTTTATCTTGGCTTTGGTGTAAAGAACTGACGAGACGAGACTTCTTTTCGAATCGTGTCCTAGAAATTATCGCAGATCATCCAAGACTGGCAGGAATGAAAATTTGAAGATGGCTGACTCAACCGTTCTTGTCCGCTACCAGTGAGCACCGGAACGATGTCTTTAACAAGGCGTTTCACAAATCCAAAGGAGCGCTGATGTGGTTGTCAGAAGAAGCCATGATGAAGTATCACACCATGACAACCGATGCGGGGAATAAGCCACTTCTTTTCTTTTAGTTTTACAGAAAATGAACAAACTGGATACCAGCGAACTGCAATAGCCAGCCCTACATTTAGTCATCGATTCGGACTAACCAAGCTCAAGGCTCGCATTGAATGCTTTTGACTGAATGCATCAACAATAATATTGTAATAGTATTATTTTGATTACAGAACAAAAATAGAACTGTGTGACACATTGAATATCAATACGGAACTGACGTTTAGGACCTCGAGGGTGAGGTATGTTGGGGAAACACTGAACTAGATGTATAACATACTGTAATCGAAAGTATTGCATGCTTAGAAACTATGGAGGACCAAACAGATCAAATATCTTAGTTCCTAATTCAGAGTCTTTAATTCTTAAGTCATAGTCCTTAATTCTTAGTTCATGGTCCTTAATCCTTAAGTCATGGTCCTTAATTCTTATAACAACATTTGTTGTCGTATTTAAACATCTGTTCCTGTTGTCGTATTTTAACATTTCTATCTTGTTTTTCAATATATTTATAACCTTTCTTTTAGAATATCAAAACGTTACAATTAGATTTGATCAGAAATGTGCTACGAAAATCAAATCTCAAACAACAAATATCCAAATACAAATCTTGCATTTTGACCTGACCTTAAAATAACTTGAAAAGGGTAGATCAATTCGGTTGAAACATAGTTTTGCCACCAATACGTGCAATCATTGAATGAATCATAAAAAACAAATACTGCAACTGTAGTGTTGTCTTCGTACCAGATCATCTTGTGAACCTTGACATTGTAATAATCAGAAAGAGACAAAATTGGCGATGACCCACGTCGTCCTTTCAGGCCAGTGCTCACGCTGTCGATCGCCATGTATGACGAATCTTTTCTAACCGTGGCATTAAATTTTTCTTGCCACAAGGCTTTGAAATTCAGGTTATCAACAGCAACAATTCCTGTTTTGATCGGTTTTGTAAACATGGATGAGACCGGTTTCCAAAAATGAAAAAGAAACTAGCTGGTCGTCATTTTCCTAATGATGGCTACGACTGTCTGAATAAACTTTTTCCTGACCGACAGCCAGGCCTTTCAACATCGTCGGGAAAAGTAATGTACATGTCGAAGAGGACCATGGCACAAGTCTTTCACATAATTTTCAGTCAGCCCTCGTACGTTCGAAATATAACACAAAATCGAAAATATGACAGGGAGACAAGATACAACGCAGTCTAAACCACTGGCCAAGCCAATGAAACACCATAATCTGGACTATAAATTCACAGTTATCAAATCAACAACGAATCCAAACAAAACTCAATATATGAAATGCTACTCCTGTGTGTCTATGATTATATTGTTATTTTGCAAAATTCAAATATTTTTTATGTATATTTAGCCAGGTGTGCGGCTATATTGTCATGTGTTCCACGTTGTGCCATTGACAAAGACGGGTTCGAAAGTCACTGGTGTAGACAACAGAGAATAGTCAAAATTTAAAACAAAAAGACGGAAAACCCCAAAAGGCGCTCGGAGGGAAACGAAATCTTCCAAAAAGATTTAAAGTTTGCGAGATGATACCCTTTAATCATTGGAAAAATTTGAAATGAATTTTGAAATTTCGACTTATTAAGTTGTGATTAAATTTTTAATTTTATAATTAAGAAGCGATTAAGACCGCGATAAAGGTAAACATGATACTTCTGTACCAAATGTGTCTGTGGTTTAGCGTAATGCATTTCTACACCGCCTCTCCGAGCAATTGCCCACATACATATCTATTTCTAACTGCCAAAGGTTATTTTACGTTCACGACAATGTGTACATGGGGTTTTCGTCCCATCCGAACGACTATACGTTGACACTACACGTCCACATTATGAAGTTAAGCCAGACCGTAAGTGCTGATCAAGAAGGATCTCTTCTAAGTGTTCTTGTATAACTTGAAGTGATAATTTCATATTTTCTAAGAAAGTCAAAACATAATTATTTCTATATCTTTTGCTCAGTAGGTTATCAACTCCCTATTATACGATCATAGACATTATTTCCCACTCTTTATAAATCACTAACACCGGACATAATAACACAATTACCTACCTTGTTTTTCTATTCTCCACATGCAATAGCTATCTTCAAACGTTTGAATTTGAAGTTGAAAATGACATTTTTGCCAATTTCTCAACTGGCAATAGTGAATTTTATTATAATACGATAGGATTATTCTTTAACAAGGTAGAAATTTATATTTACCATCTATTTTAAGGCTTTATTTTAAGATATTTTAAAAATGTAACTTACAAATATGAAATTACCGCTTTAAAAGACAAAATATATTACCTTTTCATTGATCCTATTTCCATCGGATAACTGGATAAGCAGCAGGAGAGGTATCACTAACTGTGATAACATCATCTTGATATCAACCCAGATTTCTGTTTAGATAGCTGCTTCTTATCCGAATATAAGAATTTAACGATGGAATCGATATTTAAGACGTGTCCCCAACAATCATTTATACGTATATAAAATAAATTATGCATAACGTATACGAAATTTATGAAGGTTTTCTCTGTATCTTCTGCGCACAATATTTATCACAGACTACAATGCAGTATGGCCGCTGAACGAAATCAATGTTGACATTAATAAATATCGGATGGTGAAATAAAAGACCCCATGGTAATAAATTTATTGCTGTAACTTTTGAAGGTTTCCTCCTTTTTTCCGCATGTAAGATTAATCACTGATTGCATGATTCAAATCGATAAATGCATATTCATATCGTGAGTCATTAGACAAAAAATGGGGTTGCTTGTTCGGTTTTGCTTGTTTTCTCTAAAGGGGGAGGGGGCGAATAGCCAGCGTGCGTGCCGTATCATAAGGTATGCCATATAGTCAGGACGTGGTTTCGCGTTAAAGAACACATACAGATCAACTAAACTCTACTATAGCAGTTTGTATTTTTCTCACGTACATTAATTTTATATTGGGTCGAATACACTGTTTTGTAGCGTCCGGGTTTTGACTTTTTCACGGTTTAGACTAATAGTCCGTTCAGACGCTTTAGTTGTACTGGGTCCGTATTCAAAGGATAACTTAAGTGTAAAAAAGCCACATAACAACTAGATTTCGCTTAAATATACGCAACTCCCTGTAAGTTAAGGGTAAGTGTTATTCAAGGGCAATGTTAAGCATCAAAGGTGGGATACATAAACCAGTTTAAACCCTGCGAATGATTTTCTGAAAAGCTGGTTTATCTTGGCCGCCTGAACGTGTTGGTTTAAAACCGTCTGTTCCGCCTAGCTTTAGACACGCGCATAAAGTTACCTAAATGACATGTGCCCATGCGTAATTAACTGACCCTTACCGTTGATGTTAAAATAGTTAATCTGGTTTGACTTTTTTGCATATGAAAATGGAACACTACATTCTCTTAAAAATACAGGATTTTTTTAAAAATAATTTTGTAACTTCGTGTCTGAAAGGCCTACAATCTTGGCAATGTATGTTATTTAAGGTGGTGACAAAATTGAACTGAAACAACTTTAAAACACACACAATTCTATGTTTCTATAAAGGGCTGATTATTGAATTTTCTTAAATACAATTTTGAAAATGTAATTTATCAGGATGACAAATGATATAAGACGAAATAAATGCAACAATGGACCTGCCACAGTACCTATTTATAATCGTTGCAGTGTGAGCTGCAGAAACTTGACAGTTTGTCATTATAATGTATATAAATTGTTATTTACCAGCTTTCATTCGACAATGATTAATTCATTTGAAAAATATTATATCCATATGTGAATTATAATAATTTGGTATTAATGTTATTTTGTGGCGTGTGGCATATTGTGCTGACGGGCTATTCATTGTATCCCCTACTGTTCGGCCGTTCCCAGTAGCTACGTAGAAAATGATATCAGATAGCATTTAATCAAAAGCGTCTTATAGCTGAGGTGCTGCGGAGGCGCCAGCCTCCTCGGGAAAAAAATCAAAGAAGTTGAAAAAATTAAACGGAAAAAAATGCTAAAACCAATGAGAAAAATGAAAATATACCCTAGATAGAATGGCCCAGAAGGGATTCCCGAGTCAGAGTCAATCCTTTGCTATACACTCTTACTGTCGAATCCACCACTGAATGAGAATGCAGTCATTGCACTGGCATGAAAATAATTAATCAAGAACACCCCCTCCCCCACGAAAGATGGCCCACAAAATACACTCGGCAAATCTCGACATATTCCGGAACGTTCCGGAACCTACATCTAGTCTCGGCTGTATGACAGTAAGTGATATGTACCTACGCCCATACATTTGCGATGCGGCAACCGGTTTAATTTAACCGGAAAACTTGACGCTATTACAAATAAACAAGCCATGTTTCATCCCGGACCTTTAAAGTAGTTCCAAGACATCATAGGCGCAGTCATGTTTCATCCGGAACCTTTAAAGTAGTTCCAATATGGCGGAATTCGTCAAAAAGAATAGATGTAGGTTCCGAAATCTGTCGAGGATTGCCGAGTGCCCCAAAATAGTATGGCCTCCGCCATGTTAAACCTTAAAACGCCCCTGCATTGAAATGTTTCTAAATTAATAATTAGACATTAATTAAATGATCCAGGCCATAATCAACTCTCGATGGCATCGGATTGCTCCGATATTAAATAGATAAAAATCAACCATATTTTGATTTAATTTTAAAATGTAGGAGGAAGATTTGGTTTCGAACAGCCAGAACGGTGGCTTAAATCATTGCCCACGTCTTGTCAAACATTCAAAGGCCAACATCTTCGCTGACAATAGAGTAATTTGAATCAAATTTTCAAATTATTAATTTTACATTATCTAGTTTTGAACTATTTTAGCAAGAATGGTTAGCCCTTTATCTAAATCTTCCATAATGTATATTTAAATGATTACTTGTAGACAAACTAGGGAAATAAAATGAAATGGGCCATCCTACTGTTCTGCTCCGACTGGGATAATGTATCTGTGCATACGCCTTACAGTGTGCTATGAGGCCAATTTGCCCGCCTAGTCTTATATCGAATTCCATCTGCCAATGGATCTTGTGAGTTCACGTCAATGTATACAAGGGACCTCAGGGTTTTGTTGCAAGGCAAGGCGTACTGCACCACTGATAAGAGGAAACCTACAGGAAAATCCCAATAAACATTCTTCTCGGCCAAAACCGGGATTGAACCTGCGACCCCCAGGCTAGCGAGCCAGATCTTACAGGGTTAACAGGGAGAGAGATGTCGACTCCTTCGCATTCTGATGCCGTGTTCACCAACTAAAATAATTTCATTGGTTAACATTTCAAATCCTAGTACAAATTTTACCTTTTAGCTGATAAGAGGAGTGAATTCGTAAAATATTTAATTTCAGATTTTTCGAATAAGATCAATAGAGGTAGAAAAGTTTACTGCGATGTTGAGCGCAGATCTAGATGTATAGGAATTGCTGCTTTTCGTGTGGACGTATTTTAATATGTCGTCACTCCACACCTTCCCATTTTGCTTGTGATGTATACATGGTGGTCTCTGGCAATATTAGCACGTATTCAGTCGCAGCGGCAGGGGGGGGGGGGGGCTCACCTACATTATGGCCCCTGGGATTCCGAACAATCGTGTTTTTAGTTCATTTGCACGTTTTAAAAAATATATATCTATGTCCCAAAGATTTCGGATTCTGTTGATGCTAGGGCATGTCGAACGGTAAAATGTTACTCCGTCTGTACTACGGTTAAAGGAAGGAGAAGACAACGATGAACTTTTTGTCCGTCATGCACACTGTCGGGGAGAAACCACTACCAGAGGATGCCACGTTGCCAAATCGCAAGAAACTTCCTCGACCAACACCATGATCCCCATCAACATAGAACACATACTAACAACATTGTGATGCCATTTATATTATCCACTTTGTAAATACATAAAAAGGTGAATAATTAAATCAATAACTAAATAAATAAAAACTAAAAGGATAAAGTCGTCTTGCTGTCGTTTATATAATGGGAACCTTATTGCATGACAGATCTAGAATATATTCTACAGGATATATATCTCGTGTTCGGGCAGATAAATATCTAATAGAAGCAACATTCGTTGGCCCTTGCCATTGAAGATCAACTCCCTCTCCAACTTGGCTTCCGGCACCAAAATCAAAAGAATCGGTAGTACATTTTATCCAAAAGGGTTTAAACTTGTCTGTGTTTGACTCCTTTAATAGTACCGGATTTCTAGTTTCGTTGACCCTGGTATTATCAGCAAATATTACTGACCTAATATTACAACCTGAAGCACAGGTTTTAATGGTCGTTCTCTATTTTCAAAATGTTCTATAACAGCATCAGCGTAACCACGAACCCAAAAGACTTTCTCGTTGACCTTTTCCACATTCCTGAACTGTGGATAGGGGGCGTTCTTTTCCAAATATAAGATTCCCCTTTTAATGAAGCACTAAAGAGAGAGAGAAATGGGATTTAACGTCCACTCGACACAAACTAGGTCATTGTGGGACTAACGTATGGTTTCAATTTTATTTCAATATTTGGCTTGCGCATAGGGGTCTTTAGCAATGGGAGGAAAGCGGAGTGCCTGGAGGAAACCCACGAGATTGAGAAGGCGCCCCTATCTCCATGCCACATACGCTCACACCAGGGATCGAAACCACAACCGCAAGCCAGAGGTGACCGGCCAGCTAAGAGGTCGAAGCGCGGCACTCTAGTCTCATTTTTATTCTAAAATTTGAGACGTATGCTTAAATTAACACACCCATTATCCTAAGCTTGTTTAGTCACAAATTCCTAAAAGAAATGTATCCAATCTATTTTCTTGTAGACAGGGGTCAGGGTGGGGGTGGAGGTGTTATAAAACTCGGCCCAGCTAGATTTGGTATAATCAGATCGAGGTTAAATTTGGCACAACTTCCTATAATGATAAGTGAGATTTTTGTTCTTATTTTTTTGAACGATTTTTTCAAAATCTTGAAACCAAATCAGAAGTAAAGATTCTTCATGAAAAGAAGACTGTTCCATAAATATTCTGGGTGTGACTATTTTATTGTCAGCTAATGTCAGATAGAAAAATAACTTCACGAAAACCTACTGAAACTCGTCAATATATTGATTCATCTTCTAACCTTCGGATATAAAACAAAATATTCCATATGATGTAGCTTGAAAAGCCTGCTCAACACTTTCAAATGCTAACACAAAGACTAGAAGAACCAAAAGCTTTTCTCGGAAAGCACAAACTTCTAGAGAAATATTTTCTATAATATTAGACATTGTAAACACAAATATTAGAATTCAATATTGGCAACATTCACTCAATATTGATGACATTGTGCACTCGTATATTGTTGACAACATTGTGTGAATAACCGCTTCAGGGTGGGGGTTTTCAACTCTGGATAGACATGGAAGTTCATGCAGATTTGTAAAACGTTTTCTTAAATGTGAATTGGCATCAACTGATTTAGCAGATGTCAATTTATATAACAAAGAAGAGAGTTGCCTCCCTTCTCATCCGTGTGATGTTGGGGATGCTCGATTCACAGTTTCGGAATTAAATTCCAAAATTGGTGTCAATCGAGTGAAAAGGAGAATTTCGGAGTACAACTGTATGAAAAATAACTCAACCAATCATGACAGCTGAAACATATTTTTTACCTAGGAATACGTCACGATTCTACTCACTCCACCTCAGCTGTCGGGACTGGCAGAACTGTGACAGGACTGAATTCCGCGTCACTCGATTGTAATTCTGTCGATTCGGGACGTTCTGGACTGTGAATCGAGCATCTCCGTTGTGTATAACCAGTGGCGGCGCAAGCCCTCAGTGGCTGGAGGGGCAAAGTCCAAGATTAAGGGGGCCAAGCCACAAGCTTCAACTAGGTGTAAGGGGGTGGGGGGGTCCCAGAAAATTGTTAAAAACAGGCTACCGGGGATGCAGTCTGGCAGCATTTCAGCAATGATCGTTGAGGTAAAGTGTCAACGAACGGACTTGCGAACTTCGACGAATCCCACTCACGGGCGTCAAAGTAGGGAGTACTTATGGAAGGTATGGACGTCCCCCAGAAAAATTTGAAAAATTGACTGTCGTAAATGCTGTCTGTCAGTATTCAGTCAGGCACCGATTGTCGAGATAAATAAATCTGACCACATACCGTCTGATGCCTGATCACTAGTTTATCCGAGACCAAAATGGCAAACAAACGGACGTGCGAACCTCAACGATGTACCCTTTTGAGCGCCAAAGTAGCGATTCCTTGTTGGAGTTTTGGTGACCTCCCCCAAGAAAATTTTGAAAAATAGACTGTTGGAAATGCTGCCTGACCGTTTTCAGGCACCGATCATCGTAGAGATAAATGAGCTGATAGGATGCCGTCTGTTGCCTATGCACTAGTCTTTCCGACCCCAGAGTGGAAAGTGTCAAATGAAACTCAACAGATACCGCCTGTCGCCAAATCACTAGTTTATCCGACCAGAGCGGAAGGTGTCAAACATGCGGAGTGAATGAATATTTTCGCCACTATATTTTGTGAAATGAACGGACTTGCGAACCTCAAATTGATCGTCGAGAAAAACAGAGCTTAACAGATACCGCCTGACGCCAAATCACTAGTTTATCCGACCAGAGAAGAAAGTGTCAAACGGGCGGAGTGAGTGACTCAATGTGAATGAATATTATCGCCACTATGTAAATTAGACTGCCGGGAATGTCGCAGGTGGTAGCATTTCAAACACTGGTCGTCGAGATAAATAGAGCTGGCCAGATAATGTTCGTCGCCAAATCACCAGCTTATCCGAAAGAAAGAGGGAGTTGTCAAACGAAGGGAGTGAGTGTATCAAGTGAATGCATATTCTCGTCGCGTTGAACCTATACCCAAAAACTTTGAGAATCGTAGAAAGCTCTTCTCAGGTAGGTTTACAGCAGGATGGGCTAGTAAAAAATCTTTCAGCATGGGGATGTGGGATTTAATCACCGTAGAAGGTATTGATTACCAAAACGTATCACATTTTTTTTTCTAAACTTATTGGGGGGGGGGGGGGCAAGCAGGGGACAGACGAGATTTAGGGGTGCACCTCTTCGCGCCGCCACTGAGTATAACACACCATACATTATTCTTTTAGAGAAATATTACGTCTTAGCTTCATCGAATGCTTATTCTTAAGAATATACAGGTGGATCTTGGTTTTCCTTGCAGATTCGCGATGTGCGTTTATATATATCTATCGGTATGTAGTTCTTTTATAGGCCGTTCACACCAACTGCGCTTTTAAGCGGCGTGCACCAAAGCGTAACAAAGCTCGACTAAAGCGTCGGGGTCGTAATTGGTCGTTGGAAAGCTTTGAGCAAAGCTGGACATTCGGCAAGAGCGCCAACAAAGTTTAAGACTGGTTTCAAAATATTGGGCTCTCTGTCACGAATTGATTAAAGCGCCAAGAGTGTGTCAAAGCTTAACAAAGCGTAACAACGTTCAGCAAAGCTTGAATCAATGCGTAGGAAAGCTTAACAGAGCTTTGTTCAATGCAGGGACCGCAGTCCTCACGGTCTGTCATCACTTGACACGCTTTGTTAATATGTCTCAAGATTAGCTACGATCTGGCATGAAGATCTGACACGCTTTGTTGCGCTTTACCACGATTTGAGACGCTTTGATCAAGGTTTGACACGCTTTGCTAGGCTTTGTTACGCTTGGCAAGCTTCCTCGCGCTCTCTCACGCTCTCCTTCGATACCCAAGCTCTGTCTCCAGCGCTGCGACATGAGTGTCACTCATTGGATTGTTACAGAAAAAGTATCCTGAACCTGAAAAACAACACATAGATGGGACCCAAGAGAGGTAGAGGTGCAGCAAAGAAGAGCCAGAGTCGTACAGGCAGAGACCAGGTGGCTGAAAGGCCGAGGTCTCCAACACCACCGTCGCCATTCTCCACCACTCTTCTACCCCTTGAGATCCTGTTGTTGCAGATTCTCTGCTCATCTGTCACCCATCTTCTATTGTATGGCTTCATCGTGTAGCTCTTCAGGGCAAAAGTATCATCAGCCAGGATGAAGTATGGAATATCTGGCTCAGTTTCCCAAGGAAGAGGGCATGATTGGGGCAGCCCTATGGACCGATCTGCCCGTCATTCAAAGAGCCCAGAGTCTATGAATATCTGGGAATCAGACATGTGTCCTTTACCTCCAAGCTCAATCAGGATGAATTTGTACTGTGCATCTACCAAGCATAGGTATGGAGAAGAACTCCTTGTAGTTGTAGAGACTGCCTGTGTTTGCTGGCTTCTTGATTGCTATATTTTTTCCACCCAGGTCACCAGGATATGCCACCTCTGTTCAAACTGCTGGGGAAAGTGTCCAAATGCTTTAGGGTAGGTAGACGGGTTGAAGACCTCATCTTTATACGCCTGATATGGTGGAGATACCACATCGGAATCCATATACCAGTGACCTGTAGTTGTCCCCAGTGACCAGATGTCTCAAGGTGAATACGAGCTTGAGGCCAGTGGACAGAATGACTGTAGTTAGTCTGCTGCTTCTTGGTGACACTCTCTCCAGGATATCACCGAACACCTCAGGGGTAAATCGGTAAAGTTTATAAAGGTAACGTGGTCTTCTAATCTGAGTTGTGTATCCAGGAGGCTAGTGTATTGACCATACTGTTGCCTTCTTTCTTCAGTGAGTCATGGCCTGTTCTAGCAGCTCCTGATGAATAGTCTTCTCCCTCCGGCTCGTAGGTCAACCTCCCCTTGTCTTTGATGTTCTTCCTCTGCCTCAAGGGCTAGGATATATTTATACAGTAAGGGGACAAACACCATGTCTTCTGCAGATAAATTAAGCTCTGGATGTGGAGTCAAAGATGCAATGATTATGTGGATCTGCTCTGGATCAAAAGCAGCACGATATCGGTGATCTCGTAATTTTCCAATGCGTAACACAGCCTAACAGTGCACAACAGAGCTTGATTACATAAGAGAGCAGTAAAAAGAAATTTGGAAACTGATTGGCAAAATTTTCGTAAAATAAGAAATGACTACGTAAACCTGATAAGGAGATGTAAAAAGGAATAGTTTGAGAATATTTACACAAGAATTAATCATAAAGGAAACTTTGGCACTAAAAAATGGTGGAATCTAATTAACGCATACACCAAGACACGGGCTGCATCTTCAAACGGGCCTCCACAACTTACAGTTGGAAATGGTACAATGTTTACGCCCACTGATAAAGCCAATGCCCTTAATAATTACTTTATTCAACAAACTGAACTGTCAAGTATCGATAAGTCTCTTCCACCCCTCCAAATGAATACTAATAGCCTAAACTCGATTGTACCGACCCCTGGAGAAGTTAAGGACATAATAAATAGCCTAGATACATCAAAAGCTTCAGGCCCAGACGAAATTAGTTCTAAAATCTTAAAATATATCGTCAATGAGATTAGTAATCCCTTATGTCAACTTTTCCGTTTTTCTCTTGATACACACACTATTCCAAAGATATGGAAATTTGCAAATGTCATCGCTATATTCAAAAAAGGACAACCAGCTGACTGCAGCAATTACAGACCCATTTCCCTCCTAAGTATTATTATAAAAATATTTGAGAAAATAATATATAAACACGTCTTTAACTTCTTCAAGGACAATTCAATACTAACAGCACTCCAAAGTGGCTTTCTTCCGGGTGACTCAACTATCTTCCAATTAATAGATCTAAATCACTTCTTTTGTCAAGCCATTGATCTTAACAAACATACTAGGATCGTCTTTTGTGACATCAGCAAGGCTTTTGACAGAGTCTGGCACGCTGGGCTCTGTCATAAGCTGGAGACTGCTGGGGTCAGAGGAGGTCTGCTTTCATGGTTCAAGAATTATCTTGAAAATCGACAACAATGTGTTATCGTAAACGGAATATCCTTTGACCCCAGGGGCATCCCCGCTGGTGTCCCACAGGGAAGCGTATTGGGGCCATTATTAATTTTATTATATATAAACGACATTGCCACAATATAAAATCGAACATCCGACTTTTTGCTGATGATACATCTCTGTACCTAAAAATAGATGACCCAGAGGCATGCGCACTTACATTAAACAAAGATCTTGAAAAAATCAATACATGGGCGGAAACATGGCTAGTCACCTTTAATCCCCTCAAGACAGAAACTTTAACCCTCTCCACTAAACGCAATGTCGTGAAACCACCACTTTTAATGAACTGAATAGGAATAAAGGAAGTAACAGAACATAAACACCTCGGACTTATCTTTCAAAGCAACTGCAAATGGAACAGCCACATCGATAGTATAATTTGTAAAGTATCAAAATTAGTAAACAGCCTTCGCTCCTTGAAATATCGTCTAAATAGAAAATTGCTACATACCCTATATTCTTCCTATATTCTACCGCACTTTGATTATGCCGATGTTATCTGGGACGGATGCACTGACAACTTATGTAATAACCTCGAATACTTACAGCTTGACGCACTACGCACTATTTGCGAGGCAGTTAAGGGTACTAGCCATGCCTCCCTCTACGCAGAAACTGGGTTTATTCCACTCAAAGAAAGACGAAACCGACTTAAATTAAAACTACTATAGAAAATCATCAATAACCTATACCCTGCTTATCTTAAGAATCTCATAAATCTAGAACCCTCAAACAAATATTTCCTTCGTAATGAAGACAATTTAAAAGAAATTCGATGTCATACTAAAATCTTTGCTAAATCGTTCATCCCATCAAGTATAAGAGAGTGGAATAAACTCAGTACCGATGCAAGGAATTCTAGATCTCTGGAAATTTTCTCCGACAATCTATCCAAATCTGATATCAAACTTCCTTCGTTTTATTATAATGGCCATCGGAAATCTCAAATAATTCACTGTAAATTACGATTTCGATGCTCTGACCTGCAGGGTCATAAATTTCTTCGACACATTGCCGACAGTCCCGCATGCCTCTGCGGTCACATATTTGAAGATCCCGATCATTTCCTTCTGTGATGTTCCTTACATTCAAATGCACGAACAGAAACCATTGACAAATTACAATATGATTTTAAAAATATAAACTGTCTTTTATTCGGCTCCAATACCTACAGTCTAGAAATTAATACTAATATTTTTAACCAGGTCCATAATTTTATTAATATGTCAAACAGATTCTAAACTCAATTAGATAAAGTAATATTTTAATGTATAATATTGGCTGTATTAAAGGCAGATAGTCCGGGAGCTAGGTAGGTTTTATTCAACACGGAAGGTTTGCGGTGCTGGTGGTGTATGGCTTGGTTAGGAGACCCCAGAAACCCAGTTCTTAAGTTCCGCCAATGGTGGGTGTGGTAGGAGGAGCCGCCCATAGTACCCCCCTCCCCGACAAAAAAATTGGTTTATTCAACATGGAAGGTGCAAGTTCCGCTTCAATGGCATTTGATAGAGGAATATGCCCTGAATTAGGAAATAAAACTTAAGAATGGTATTTTTGGTGGAAATGCCACCTAAGAAGAGGTCTAAGGTCATTAATTAGCAATTTTTCGATTTTACTCTGAAATATTTTTCCATTACCTCGTGATCTATTCCAGGTATATTCCGCAAAACTGCATGTACATTTATGATACTGCTAGGAGCAAAAATACCAGACATAATTAATGAAGTTTTAGCTAAAAGTATATAAGCTCAAAAGAAACGAAAAGATGGTAGGGAGTTAAGAGCAAATAGTATGTAATTTTATGGTTTAATGGTCCTGAACTCTGGGAGTCATTGGTTGAGGAATGAGGAATCTGATCAGATACCTCTGATGATGACTTCGACATTATTTAATCTGATGGAGACAGTTGCCTTTCCCAAGTTAGGTTTGGGTTGATTGATATCTGCAATAACATGACATATATCTATATGTTAAATGACTCTTAGTATGAAGGAAGTGGGCGGTAATTAACGTATTACTGTTTACTACCAGAGATCAAGTTAACACTTAGCATTGTGGGCATAATGTACTGCTTGTCGCTGATTTGTTACTGCTTGTCACTGATTTGTTAAAGCTCCAATAGCATTTTTTTTAAGTTATATTTTTAAAAAGTATTAAAATAAAGCCCCAAAATAGATTGAACCTATAAACAGTCCTACCTTGTTAAAGAATAATCCTATTAATCCTATAATTCACTATTGCCAGTTGAGAAATTGGCAAAAATATCATTTTCAACTTCAAATTCAAACGTTTGAAGATGGCCGTCCATGGAGAGGAATGGGAAAACAAGGGAGGTAATTGAGTAACTATTTCCTCAATCACCCTGTGTCACCCTTTCTAATGCCCCAAAAATTTTGCCCATGACCGTATAATAGTGAGTTGACAAACTATTGAGCAAAAGACATAGAAATAATTATGTTTTGACTTTCTTAGAAAATATGAAATTGGAACTTTAAGGTTATTGGTCATTGACATCCGCTATGGGAAGACAGGGCTGGGGCCATTACCATTACAATGTAATCATTACAATTACTTTCTCATTTTAGCAATGTAATTAATTACCATTACCCATTACATTGAAAGTAATTAATTACCATTACCCATTACTTTATGACTATATAAATAAAAAACAATTTTTCACATAGAAATTAAAAAAGACAACGTTATTTTCCGCCATGAAGGGCCTATAAAACCAAACTCAAAATAACCCTTGATTCACTGTAATAGATATCTGTGTATGAATTGTTATTTCTATAAATTATAACATCAAGGCAAATTTTCAAATGCGGGTAATGGTGACAAACTCTGATGCTTTCACTTCATGTCTTGAAAAATGAATTGAAAGTATATTTGATTAAGTGTCTTTTTTAAGATTCTTAATCAATGCAAATAGTTTGTCTCTAATATATTGTATAACTGGTAAATTATTCAGCATGATTCTAAAACAAAACATATGATTGGTTTATAGGTAACCATAAAATGATGAGATACTGGAAAGCCATTGTTTGGTTTGACACTTGTTAACTTGAGATTAAGATTAAAGTGTAGTAAGACTATTGTCTTTTAATCTAACTAATTGATTGATTTACTGAATGATTGACTGTAAATTAACACTATGATTAAAATATACTTCTTTTCAAAGATCTACTTTTTAGGGGGAACATTTTTAGGTTACATGTCTAAAGAAGGGTCCTACATAAAAAAGTAATAAAAGAAAATGTTGAATGCCTTCTTATAATTTGTTAGAACTGATTTAAATCTTTTTAAAAAAATAAAATAATGAATTGGATTTGTGTCAGATACACTTAATTTACTTCTTTGGTGCTATAAAATTTGTCATATGTATGTAAATATTTATATGTGCCTTAAATGTAATTGAAGAGTAATTGAAATGTAATTGACCATTACATGATTTGTGGAATGTAATTAATTACATTTACATTACTCATTACTTTTGAAATCTTCCATTACTCATTACGTGACCATTACTTAAAAAATGTAATGATTACATTCCATTACCATTACCCCAGCCCTGTGGGAAGAAGGGGATTACATTTGCTATTGCTTTTAACTCTTGGGGGGGGGGGGGGGGTCTGCTATTTTTCGGGCAATGACGCGCGATTCTCTACATTAAATATTTAAACAGATCCTAAAAATATTTCATATATATATATATATATATATTAGCTATAAAACTACAGAATACGCCATTTTAATGATGGTACAGATATTTGTTCTTCGTTTAAGTAGATTATATATGATTCAAAGATCAAACGCGGTAATAATCCAAAGAACTAAATACATAAAAACGAAGTATGCCCGTAAAACCAATATGCAATACTCACTTATACAACTATGAAAATACTATTAAATTCGTTATTAAAATTTCATAGAAAGCAGTCATAAAATTTCATGTCAAAATTTCTTGGTAAGCCATTTTTAAATTTAGTCTTCTGTATTTGATATTCTGATCACATATTTTCAAGGCAGGATAACAATATCAATAGATTTTCTAATTGGTGTTTTTAATTTCAAATATTATAAAAATTATTGTGTTAGCTCCATTAAATCGTGAACTGTTTTACTATAAAAACATTTCGATCTTTATAGTTAAAAACACTAGGATCTGGAAGAGTTGTTATATAACCCGTGGTTTGCTTGAAGTGAGGGATTAGCCAATGAAACCAACAGTTACCGCTTCTTCGTGTCGTGCAATGCACGAAGTGTGGATAAACCACAACAAGCGTCAACGCTGACGTCATAGGTCAAAACCGTTCGAATGATTCCTAACGCTACATTCCACTACAACCGATCAGATCTTCATGTAGTGTAGGCAATCGAGGGTATAAAAAACGAAACTAAATATAGTTCTGTATTTTTATCACATTGCAATAGATAAATGGTGATTGGTTAAAGTAATGTGTGTCATATCATTTCTGTTGGTGTGGATGTTCCAGGGGCGACTCAAAGTAAAGTAGAGACTAAATCCCTGCACCCCGGGGCATATTTTAAATTGTTACCATATCGCCCAATCTTCTGATTGATGCATTAGCCGTTTCAATTTCTAAGAAATGAAAAAAAAGAGTAGATATTACGTCGCGGAAAAAGTATTTGAAGAGCAAAGATTACATGAATAACTAAACAAACATGATCTAACACTAAAGGTTTTCATATCTGAGATATAGACAGGCGCATAGAAATAAACATATATAACCGGATTTCGAGGTTGATTGTTCATTGATAGCTCAGCTGTTCAGACAATATGGAACTCTTGGTTGTTGTGCTCGCTCTGGTTGCTATTGAGTGGCAGGAATCGTCTGCTTCCACGTAAGTGTATAACTACTGGTTTAATTTATTTTAATTTAACGTAAAGTGTTTCCTTTTGATTGATATACCACATTTGTTCATCTTTAGTACATTGGGGCATTACTTTTTGTATATCGCCGCTAAACGTTAGTGCATAACTGGGTTCGTCTGTAATTTAATATTTATAGTTTTGATTGCCGAATTTATAGTCCATTGCTGCTCAACGCTGTAACAACGCGCTGAAGTAAGGCTATTGAATGTCATACCGGTCTTGACGTTGCGACGTTGATCTTGGCCTACCAGACCGTGGGCGATTCTGAATTGAATTGGTTGCTTGGAAACGCTGCCATAGTCTCCCAATCACACCCTGGCTACAACCGATTCTCTTAGCCACTTTCTTCTGTGTAAAACCCCGTTGAAGCAACATAATGGCTCTTCCTCTGTCACGTTCACTTAGCTGACGTATGACTATGTTGAAATTTCAATTGAGAGCAGCACGGTCATGGAAGACTGTCAAAATCGTTTTGTCTGAAAATGACATGCCTTTGTACACAGGTTTTGTCGTCCGGATATCGTGAACCAATTTTGAAAAGATTTCCGCCAATAACTTTATATATATATATATATATATATATATATATATGATATGTACATAGACAATTACCTGGTAGAAAGAAGGTTTGACCCTTAACTTCTTTTGAGTAGTATATATTGTGGGATCCATATTGGAGTTTCAAGATTTCCTCCATGTAAAAACCTGTATCTACTTGTATCGCAGCGTCTAAACCACTTAGGATCCAATCCCGGTGTCTAGGATAAACTCTACCACACTAGCGTCCACGAACTTGTCCACACACTCTCTAATTAAATTAGTCAAAGTACATCCAAACAATAATACCCAACTGACAAAAGTTTGCTAGAAAAGGTAAATTATCTGGATATTCAATTCTTGGGCCATTTTTTTATTTATTTATTTTTTAAATACAAACATGTAGAACTGATAAAGAAGCATGAATAAATCAAAATATTAGATGAAACAATTAAATAATACACGTCAAATGTGTATACTTTGTGATGCAAAGAAATTGGTTTGCATTGTGAAATCCCTTGTTACTGCCACCAACGGATTCCCACTTCTGCAAATAAATATAACCCCATTCTTTCTACATTATCGACCGCTCATAACAACTCTTTTTTTTACAATTTATCCAATCGAGAAACCCTAGTAACTATCTTGTAAATAAGTATTTCGTAAAGGAGTTGGGGAAAATCCGGAACGGGTGGTGGCCGAACGCTGAATATCAATAGGATTCATTACTTCGTGACCGTATTGCTTCGCCCCACATTTAGGCCTCTATTGCGAACAAGATTTTCGGGAAATGAGGAATATCCCCAGAACGATGAATGTTAATAGGGAATCCCCTCGTGATGATCCACTGATTCACACCGAATTAAAAACAGAGAACGTTAACAACTGTAGACTGTGTCGCTTACTGGTCGGACTCGTATGTGGAAGGACAGGGTAAAGGCCCGGTCCCAGTGGCCGATGGACACAAAACGTTTGGAAAAAAAACACACCGGACGAGCAAACTTTCGGAGGTGGCTCCATCCGTTTTCATCCACTCCAGACATGGTTAGAATTGACGAAAACAGGACGGAAAAGAACGAACGTGTTAAGTATGTAGCGGGGATGTTAAATGGATGTTAATGGGAAGCCTAGCGGATGGAAGTGGATGACAGCTCTACATACTCTAGGCAAACTCCAGACATTCTTCAATGTACCAAATACATCCCTGATACAAACGCTTTGTCCGTTTTGAAAACTTTATATACGAGATGCATACGCTTACACCCTTTCTATTTCCGTGCTACTAACGATGTATAGACGTTCCATGTTGCGAGGATACAGTGGATGTTTAACGGATGATAACGGACATTGAGCGTTTGTTGCTCGTATATGTCGCGCATTTACATCGTACACGTCAGAAAGTTCATCCGTTATAAAAGTTTTGTGCAGCTCGAAACTTTTTGCGAGGATGAAATCAAAGTGAACGAATGCTCGATGGATAGAGCGTATGAAACGGATGCAATGAGTACATAACGGATGCATGGCGTTTTCAAACGGAGGGCACGTTTTTTCCCCGTTTTACATCCTCTTTGCGTTCATATGTGCAGTGGGACCAGGCCTTAGCTTACTTTTCCGGACATCTGTTACCACTGTTTGTTGTGTATTTTGTATGCGGTGAACAGTTGCTGATAACACTATTTTGCCTATACCGATTTTGAGGACTTTGAGTTTTGTCTGTTGGTTTGGATTGTTTGTACTTTGGCTTTTTTTTAATTTATAATATACTGAAATGTACTTTTTGGTTACATGTTTTGACACGACGCCCAATTAGCTACGCATGAGCGTTTACCCCATTATTATTACAATTGACAAGTGTTTTGACACACATTGTTAAAGCAACGTATACGGATTGAATCTGTGATTATGTGTTATTTTGCACCGATATAACAAAATAACACAGAATTAACCCGGATTTCTCTATTTAAAAGCATAAAAGGCTGTATATTAGAATTTAATTTATTCATTTGATTTTTAATGGATTTTCTGTTACTTTGTGTGCTTTACGCTTGAATAAGATAACACTGAACGGGATACTTTTTAGATTTAGATTTGCGTGCTCACATGTATTATTTACAATATTGTTAGTAAAGAAGGGGATATTTTTAGCTGGATTATAAATATATGTACCATATTCACCCTTTAATTGAATTTTTAAAATATTATTAATGGCACGGAAAATCGAGGTCCCATGTACTCATTGGCGTGCACGTAGAGGTCCCTTGGCAGCTAGAATTCGATATAAAAGTAGGCCGTAGAGCCGCTGCCCGGCACACTATATGGCATATGTCCGTCGTCATTAGTTCAGATCTGAACATTACCCTGGTCGAAGCAGAACAGTTGGACGTTAAACTTCAATTCATGTACTTCTACACAACGACAGGGTGGTACGGTTAGGTCGCATATCTAATTAGTTGGCTACCGGCTGTGCTATTTCCTTCACCATTGCATTTAATTTTCCTATCAACCCAATACTGTAACAAAGCGTGGTTCTGATGTAATTTGTGGGTTGGTATTATGCAAAGCCCCCTTCGACTAAGACTACGCCAGGAATGTTGCGGTACAGGCAGATCTTCAGAGAATGAACCTAATTGAACATTGCTTGTAAAGAATTGTCGTTTTAAAACGACGGTGAGAGAAAGAGAGGAAAATGGGGTTATCTAGGACGGATAAGGTAATTAGAAAAATGTCGAACGGGAGGTTTTCTTCATCCATTAAAATCATTCAGTGTTAGTGGTTTTTACAACAATAGCTCCACGCGATATTGGACATATAATTCTATTTGGGGGTTTTTTTCAAAACATTCTATCCATACCCCGACCCCCCTTCCCCCACAAATCGTACCACATTTCACAAGATTGTCGGTCGATTTAGATTGATTTCATTGAGTGTTGTTTTTTTGAATACGTATTTTACTACGTGCTTTCCACATATTTAACATACATTATGCAAGAGCTAAATCTGATTATTGCAAGACTTTATTTAGGCTTCAGATGTCATAGAAATTATAAATAAGATCTTTATTTTCACGATTCATTCAGAGATTATGTAGGTGGAGTTAACGCCTGTTAATCAAACGATCGGTCATACGAAGAATCGGTGAAGACGGAATTCAATCCCATTTCTAGTCAAAAATTACACTGGTGATAACTATGTTCAGAATAAAGGAATTTGACTGAAATTTTCAATATATTCTTCATTCATCATCTATTTTTGAACTGTTATAGCAAGATAGGCTAACTCCTCATAAAAATCTCCATAATGTATCTTTAATGGACTTAGTGAAATACAAAATAGTTTCAAAAATTTCTTTTCATACCCCCTTATCTCCTTGTGTGGTACTAGATTTTACTTAGAAAAAGGAATTTTTGTAATGATTTGCCTTCTACGTCCATAGACACAATCCTGCTACACGAGGCTGGTAACAAAAAGTAGGGTGTTAACCACCATTTCTAATCTATTGTACTAGAATTTCAACTAAGACTATACAAACTGAACTACAAAAAAATACCACCTTGGGTGAGATAGCAGATAATGACGTAATGACGATTGTCTATGTTTTTATGGGTGTATCTTGATGTGGATGACATTACGAGATACATAGGCGTGTATCATTTTTCGGGTTTATTTTTTATCACAAGCTAGAATGGTATAAATGAAATAAAGCGGGGTTCAACATATTTATTTATTTATTTTTCCAAGAGGCATATCAAACATGACAATAGAGGTGATAATATGAAGTTACATGATAATAAGATGATAAGATGTGAAAGTTTTGATGAGAGAAAAAGTAATGATGTCATGATGACCAGCCTCTTGAGGATGACCCATAAAAACCTGCTTAGATTGAAACTGGGTTTATTTCCAATGGGGTCCTTGCTTTTCTACAACTGGGATAATGAGAGAGAGAGAGAGAGAAATGGGGTTTAACGTCCACTGAACACAAACTAGGTCATTTCGGGACTAACATATGGTTTACTTTTATTTCAATAATTCGCTTGCGCGTAGGGGTCTTTAGCAGTGGGAGGAAACCTGAGTGCCCAGAGGAAACCCACGAGGTTGAGAAGGCGCCCCTATCTCCATGCCACATACGCTCACACCAGGGCTCGAAACCACAGCCGCAAGCCAGAGGTGACCGGCCAGCTAGAGGTCGAAGCGCGGCAATCTAGTCCACTAGGGCACCCCCACCCCCACCCCCCGGGATAATGAAGATGGACATACAGTCGGTAGTGTGCCACGAGTGAGTTATTGCTGGGGTAACAGTAATGTCACCTAATCTTCGTCGAACTGCATGACTTACATGTCCACGTGTTAAAGGACAATATTGGTGCCAGTCATTATCACATATGTGATAGAACTGTTTAAACACTTTCCAAATATAATATTAACACAGAGATCATCGCTACCACAGAGGAGTAATAAAGGATTCATGAATCGGAAGTGACGAACGCCAAAGGAAAACACGAGTTATTCCTCTATATAACTAACTGAAGTGACTAGTGATAACAGATACGTGGGCGAATATCTGCTCACTAATAATTCCCTCGAAGACCTAAAGTTGCTGTGTGACACAGTGAGAGAATATCTTACAATTCATATAAAGAATTGACAGCCACTAGATAGGACAACATGATAGAAAAACAGAAAAAAGTCCGTGCCTTACCATGTTTTTATAAGGTAGGGGAGACCGTGGCACATTGAACCACCATGGATATATCCTTTATAAATAATACTATACAACCTAACACTATACAGAAGTGAGATAACTTCTTAGACTCATTTCTCCATCAATAAGCCACATGCTGTCAATTATTTTCTTAGGCAGTGGATACACTTAACCATTACGGTCCACTGGATTAAAATATGTTTTGGGGGGAGGGGGGTGACAAAAAGATTAATTTAATTGAATCTGATACACGATAGCAACTATGATATGTATTTAAACAATACAATACAATAAAGAGATCTTCTAATAAAAACATTTGATATGAAATGAAAACAAACATGTATGTGAACAAAATGGTTCAATGTGCCCCGGTCTCCCCTATAGAATGAATAAAAAACAAGGGGCTGTACGGAGTATTTTTCCCGTGTTTTCTTATCTTATGACACTTAATTACTTTATTGAATCGTCAGATATCCTCTTGCGGTCCCATCTAACAACTTTTTGTCTTCGAAGGAATTATTAGTGAGAAGAAATTCGGCCGTTTATCTGTCATCACTCGTCACTTCAGTCATTCACATAGAGAGATAACTCGTGTTTTCCTTTGGCGTTCGTCACTTCCGATTCATGAATCCTTTATTACTCCTCTATGGTAGCGATGATCTCTGTGTTAATATTATATTTGGAAAGTGTTTAATCAGTTCTATCACATATGTGATAATGACTGGCACCAATATTGTCCTTTAACGACATCGCGGTGTGTCACACCGTCTACGGATGATCAACCGAGGATCAAATGTAAACCGGATAATCTGGGTAACGTGTTCTTGCACTTCTTGCACTGGGTAATAGGTAGGGTAATACCGCAGACAAACGTGTGCTAGTGAGTAAGGGGCTATTTAAGGTCCGTTTATGCTGAGCGCTATCTCGACCACGAACTCGGCAACCGCATTCGCTTAAATACTATTTCAATGAAGTCGTTTAATAACGGTGAACGCGGTCGATTTTTTTATTGCGCTGGTTTCCCGAAGAGCGATTATTTTTTTTTAAGTTCGCGCAAGGTCAAAAGTCACACATGTGACATTCTATGACAGCTGCCTCGAGACGGTTTCGTCAGCACTTTCGTGAGGTTATCTTCGTTTTTCGTACAAACGATTATTCTCGGGGAAAATCTCTGAGTGCGGTAGCCGTCGTGTTCACGCTCAGTATAAACGGACCTTAGTTTACACGACCCTTCAAAGTGACAGCTAACAGTACACTACATAATTAAACACAGTTAAAATATCTGACCATGTCATCTTATCACTGCAATTTCATATTTTTAAGTTATATTTTTAAAATATATTAAAATAAAGCCTTAAACTACATGGTATCTATTAACAGTCCTACCTTGTTAAAGAATAATCCTATTAATCCTATAATTCACCATTGCCAGTTGAGAAATTGGCAAAATATCATTTTCAACTTTTGAAAATAGCTTTTGCATGGGTTGGGGAGGGGGAATTGGAAAACAAGGGAGGCAATTGTGCTATTATTTCTTGACAGATGTATAAAAGTGGGGCATAATACCCATGATAGTGTAATAGTGAATTGACAACCTATTGATCAAAAGACACAGAAATTGACTTTCTTAGACAATATGAAATTTCCGCTTTAATGTTGCATAGACTAATAAAAAGTGTCCTCAATTAATGTCTCCACCGAGGGTACGTTAATAAAAATATTAAGTAAGCAGGACACCAGGATATTCGTACATTGAAAGTTACTTATGTGGAAACATTTTGTTTTTTTCTGCAGGTTGGCATAAAAAAGGAAAGAAAAGATATATTAATTCATTTAAAAGGATTATATTTCTTGGTAAATGGAATACTTCGGTGATTTTGACATTTGATTGTAAAGCTGGTTGTAATATGTGCAATATAATACGAGCTAAACGCGAATTGTACCCGGACATCGTTCACCTTTGTTAATCATCTAGTGCAGTGGTTCTGCACTAGTGGGCTAGTGGGCTAAAAATATATGAAAAATATTTGAATTTTTCAAAATAAAAACATGTAAGTCATAGACGGAATACAATCGTAGACACACCCTTATCAGAATGACTCAAACTAAATAACGAAAAGCACAGCTATGAACTTACTTTATTTCAGTTTTTCGAATTTTATCAGCCAAATAGCTGGCCTATTTAGTGAGACATTGACTTAGTATGTCGTTCACAATTTCGCAGCACACTTAGGAAGATCTCGGGGGAAGAAACCCTGGTTGAGAATCACTGATCTCGTGAAATTAAACGCCTATAGTCCCCATTAAAACAATGATCAACGTCCTTTTGTCTCTAGCTTTTACCGGGCGATTATGGTTGAAAAGTACTAAAACTCAAATATTAGCTGACTCTCTTCACTCTGCCTTTATCATCAAAATATTTACCGAACAGGCCTGGGATTTTGAATGCATTATGATATGGAGGGAAATTCAGAGGTATTTAAGTCTCACGTATAAGCACCAACCGAGATAATGCAGACATACACAACATTTACCCGTCTGTGAGCTACCAAACAACACTACGACCGGGTTGTTTATAAGCTACCCATACATTGGAGTGCACGTAAAAGATCCATTGGCAGTTGTAATTCGATATAAGAGTAGGCCGTAGCGCCGCTGTATGGTGTATGCCCGTCTTCCATTAGCCAAGGTTAGGTGCAAAAGAGTAGGGCGTTAAACTCTATTTCATTTCATTTCATTTATAAGTTACCCAATACAGACGGGTATTGCGCTATAGGAGTGAAACTTTATCTGAACAACAGTGCTACTTATCTTTTATTCTCTTAACATGAAAAGCGTCATATAGATCTTATCAACGGACTGGGTCATAAATCTGTTCCTGGCATCGTTCACATATTAGGTGTGCCCATTATCCCTTTTTTTAGATGGCGACCCAAGCTCACCGAGCATTGCCGAACTGCCCATACAAGCAACCCCGCTTGCAAACAGAAGTTTCTACTTGTATTATTTATAATCATGAAAGTTTATAAAAGGAAATTAAATAATATGCAGTATCCCTTTATACAATATAGGATAATATTATGAAATTTCATATTAGAATTTCTTGGAAAGCATCTGTTAAATTTCCGTTTAAAAAAATGAAAAGTCAGTATTAGAAACACGAATTTCTGGGAAAGAAACGTCCCACCCCCAAATAATCAACATTTAACAAATATCCTAAATTCACATAAAAATAATCTTTGTTTGGAAAACAAACTCGTTGGTTTTGCCGAACGATTTCCTCACGTCATAATCATATGGCTGAAACCTGGTTTGACTGGTGGTGGTGTATGTGTGGTATTGGGGTGGGTGTGGGCGGGGTGGCGGTGTGGTCTTTACATATCATACGGTGCGCCAAGTGTTGCGGTTTCCATCCCAATAAGTTTCAACGTTAAAAGAAGAAAGGTTGGTGACTGCCCTGCTGCTAAAGACCCCTATGCACAGGCGAATTATTGAAATACAGTTGTACCCTAAGAAAGACCTATTTTATGTTAAGCGGACATTAAACCCCATTCATCAATTAAACAAATCGATTGTCTTGTTTTTTTAACTTTGTTCTCAATATGTTTAAAGGGAATATTTCTCTATTCTTTGGAACCTTAAGAAAAGACTAAAATGGGTCTCCATACAAATGTAATATGACTGTATATAAAGTGATTATATTCTTTTATTTCAATATTGAAATAACATTAAATCATATGTCAGTACTGAAATGACCTAATTTGTGTCGAGTAACTACTGTAAACTCAAGCTACTTGGTGCAGCATCTATTCTCCTCGGCTGCGCTT
Source organism: Patella depressa (assembly GCA_948474765.1). Classification (NCBI taxonomy): domain Eukaryota; kingdom Metazoa; phylum Mollusca; class Gastropoda; family Patellidae; genus Patella; species Patella depressa. Next base: position 87,188,266 of record OX419715.1, on the reverse strand, counting down.
TGAGCAAGCTTAATAATGAAAACAGCGCATTAAATAAACTATAATTGAAATTTATTATCATTTTTATATCAACCGTTTCGAGTTTCTAAGAAAAGCAAATATGCGTAATTAAATATGATGTTACATAGAAGGGATTTGACACCTGGGATTAACACGGGCGTATAGAACAACATAAATAGGAGGATTTGTGGGTTGGTTGCTCACTGGTAGCTCAGCTATTCAGCAAATATGAAACTCTTGGTTGTTTTGCTCGCTCTGGTTTCTATTCAAGGGCAAGCATCGCTTGCTTCCACGTAAGTTTATAACTAATAGTTTAATGTATTTTGATGTTATATTTATTGTAAAGTACTTTCTATTCCATTGCTGTTTATCTTCGGTACACGTAATTTAAAGTTAGCGTATTTTTATACACGACCTAAAACCGGCTGTATCTAATTTCTTAATATTTATAATTTTGCCTACCGAATTTATGTTCCATTTCTGCTAATTTTTAAAGCTGGGGCATTTCGTTCATTTCATTTCTTTTTTGCAGTATCTCTGGACACCTGCTTCGACGTAACTGTATAACTGTGTTTAATACAAATTTCAGTCAAATTACTTGATACTGTTCGAGGGGCGGGGTGGATGGACGAATGGTTAATGTGTGCGCGTTGCTATAAGATAAGTCATTGAGTCAAGTGACTAGGGTTTTTTACGGGTTGTCTGGTTTCCTACCACCAATAAAGAACCCTAGTCTCTCTCTTCTCTCTCTCTCTCTCTCTCTTCCCTCCCTCCCTCTCCCCTGTGTTCGGAATTATGGGTCTTTGCAGTTTTGATAAGATTTAGCGTAGAGTGTTTATTATCGTAGCTTCGGCACTTGACAATTGAGACTTAGTCCCTCTTATCCATTTTAAACATTTGAAAATTACTTGATCTAGAGATTTGGTCGTGGGCTTTTAATGTAAATAAATGTCTAGCTGATAATTTATATAACATTTAAAACCAAATTAAGATCTGTAAAAGGTAGATTTAACCATAGGCGTACGAGTTGGGGGGGGGGGGGGTACCAAATGCCGGGAAAATTTTGGCACATAATTGAACTTTATAAAAGTTGTATAAAAAAATATTGTGTTCTTGAATGTGTCCGATTTAACAGCGAATTTAAATCCAGAGTGTCTATAGTCAGCCAATTAAATATAAATCTTAAGACTCAAACCCTCTATTGTTTGGAGTACAGTAAGCCAGGAGTTACAAATACATAAACAACTGTTTTTAGTTGTGTATATAACAAATAAATAAAATTTAGTTATCTTTTATTGATGATTTAGAAATTAACAACTTATTCATCGCAAAAGAGATTTATAGAACCTGTCATTATTATTATTATTATTATTATGTAACATACTAAGAACCTAACTACATCTTTTGGGCACCAACCACCAACGCCTCCCCCCCTCCCCCAGTCACAAATTTCCCAGTACGCCTATGGATTTAACTCTTACATACTCCATCTTTACTATACTTGAGTGAAGGATAGATGTTAAATATTAATATTATATGATTCGGCGACTCAATGAAAAGGCACCAAGTGGTTGTATGTAGAACACTTCAAAAACCAGTTCGTGTAAAAAAAAATCACTAAACATTTCAAAAACCAGTTGGTGTAAAAAAAATCACTGAACATTTCAAAAACCAGTTCGTGTAAAAAAAACACTTTGTGTAAAAAAAAATCACTGAACACTTCAAAAACCAGTTCGTGTAAAAGAAATCACTGAACATTTCAAAAACCAGTTCGTGTAAAAATAATCACTGCATGCCGGAAGTCGATCTTCATTATCCCGGTTAGTGCAAACCATAGAACTAGAATACACGAACTGGAAAAGTAAATCATATTTCATTTTGTTCCTTAGCTTTCTTCAAACTGATCCCGCAGTGAATATTCGCTTGGCCGCTACAATCACTGATAAGCATGACATCGACGAGGCTTAATGAGTACGGCATATTAACTTTTTTACTCCGACAAATTAAATTCTCAAACATTTTTTTGAGGTAAGAGAAAAATAAATAAAGACGTTTGAAGTATTTGTAGTTAAAAAATATTTCCTATTTAGTGTAAATGGGTATTAAAATGAGTAAAATGCATCATTTTGCCCGAAGCAGTTAGGTGTTAAGTAAACATTGCACGAGCCGTTGAGCCAATGACTACGGCGCGTGCAGTCAACGCACGTGTTCTGGACAGTCATGTGTTACAGAGATAATTCGTAAGTAATTCTCTGTCAAACAGATTGAGCTTTCTTGTAAAATAGTTATTTAATATTTTCAGGTGCTCGTATTCCTGTCGTGAATCTTATTCAACTAATAAAAAATGTGGTCTCTGGGGATGGAGTAGATGTTCATCAACAGCGTAAATAAATATTGTTTTAAATTTTAAATATTCTTAAGGAAAGCTCATTTCTATATGGAACATTTCGAGGAAAAAATGGAACGGAAAGATTTTTAATTTTCATAATTTTAAATGTAATTTTAATTGACGATTTATGAATTTTGCACCCTATTATTTTGTCAATAAAATTGACGGTGTCATGAAAGTCAGCTTGAATTATAATTGATATTCTAATTCGAGTTTCTACATTATGTAAAAAAGTAAGATATGATAAAAAAAAAACCTAGAATTTGCTGAAACAAATTATGATAAAAAAAAATCTGTATTTGAATGTGTAACAGTTCAATCAAATGTTTTATGTATTTAATGTAATTTATGGACAGGTATCGTGCTAGTACGTGCTACAGAACATGCAGTAAGTAATCATTTGTTTTCTTTCATCCATGAATCATTACTTTATATAAAGAATGATTATTTTATATACAGAATAGTTGCTTTATATAAAGGATACATATATACTTCATATAATGAATACTAACTTTATATAATGAATAATTATTGAAGACAGTGGATAATTACTTTGTGTAATTGATAATTACTTTGTGTAATTGATAATCTATTTATATAATTGATAATCTATTTATATAATTGATAATCTATTTATATAATTGATAATCTATTTATATAATTGATAATCTATTTATATAATGGATAATTATTTCATATAATGTATAATTACTTTATATAATTGATAGTCTATTTCATATAATGTAAAATTACTCTAAGTAATGGATAACTAAGTATCGTAATGGATAACTACAATTTATAAAGCGGATAATGATTTTATATAAAGGATAATTATTTTATATAAAGGATAATTATTTTATATAATGGGTGACTGCTTTATATAATGAATAACTAATGGATATAATAGATACCTAATTTGTGTATGAATAATTAATTACTAAAAAGGATAATTAATTTATATAAAGTATAATTCATCTAGATAAGTATTTACTTCATAATATGATCGTCTAGTCCAGTGACTGACATATAACGGATACGGGGATATTGCCCATAAGTCTTTTGCAGACAGCTTATTACATTGAGATGGATTGGGGTTAGAGTTAGTATTCTAATGTCGTTATTGTTTTGAGTGTTTTCTTTAACAGCACATGGTGGCTATTCGAGTTGGTCCACAACTTATGGTTCTTGTTCTAAAACATGTGGAGGTGGCATCCAGGGCGTTACCAAGAAACGACAGTGTACCAATCCACGTCCTTCAGGAGGAGGTCGCCCATGTTCTGGTCCATCCTACAGTTACACAACACAACGCTGTAACACACAATCGTGTCCAGGTAATTGTATACACGTTCTTAAATACTATATTAAACCGCAGATTGCCTCGTTCGGCATTTCTGTCCAAACGAGGTAAAACAAATGCCTCGTTGTCTGGAGTTCCAAAACGAGGTTTTTTTAAATTACCCTGTTTTTGAAACGAGGTATTTTGTTCAGAACGAGGCTTGGTAAAAATGCCTCGTTTACTAAACGTGGTTTTTTCAAGATAGTTATTAGCAGTATTTCCTATCAGCGAATTTGTAAAAATTAAAATTTATGTTATTTAATACGAAAATAAAACCAGTCCAAACTATGATATTATAATCAGAGAAATAGACAAGACAAGAATACACGCCATAGATGTAGGTGTAAAGCAACATCAGCTACCTTGATTGATTTATTGGCCCAATCAGTTATAGGTGTTAAGAAATAACTGTGGTGTTGTGACAATTTATTGGGGCCAATAAATTAATCAAGGTAGTTATGTGTCTGCAATAGTTTTACACCTAACTGATATCGCAGACAACAAATTAGTGTTTATTTGGTCTAAATACAACAAATAATCCATTCTTATTAATCAAAAAAGCATATAATTTCATTTCTTATTTCCAATACGCCAGTTTATTATTTATATTTATTGTAAAAAAATAACTTGACTATAGCATTGACTGTTTCTGTTGAAACCCCATAACATTGCACAAAATGTTATTGGAGCAAAATTACATAAACGCGCAGCGATGAATTTGTTGGCTTATACCAATTAAATGGGAAATAAAGTACAGTTGTTTCTTAACACCTATAGTCAAGTTATTTCATTTCTTATTTCCAATACGCCAGTTAATTATTGATATTTATTGTAAAAAAATAACTTGACTATTATAGCATCGACTGCTTTTGTCGAAACCCCATAACATTGCACAAAATATTATTGGAGCAAAATTACATAAACGCGCTGCGATGAATTTGTTGGCTTATACCAATTGTCAATTAAATGGGAAATAAAACACAGTTATTTCTTAACACCTATAGACAAGTTATTGCATTTCTTATTTCCAATACGCCAGTTTATTATTTATATTTATTGTAAAAAAATAACTTGACTATAGCATTGACTGTTTCTGTTGAAACCCCATAACATTGCACAAATTATTATTGGAGCAAAATTACATAAACGCGCAGCGATGAATTTGTTGGCTTATACCCATTGTCAATTAAATAGGAAATAAAGCACAGTTGTTTCTTAACACCTATAGTCAAGTAATTTTTTTACAATAAATATAAATAATAAACTGGCGTATTGGAAATAAGAAATGAAATTATATGCTTTGCTTTTTTGATTAATAAGAATGGATTATTTGTTGTATTTAGACCAGATAAACACTAATTTGTTGTCTGCGATATCAGTTAGGTGTAAAACTATTGCAGACACATAGCTACCTTGATTAATTTATTGGCCCCAATAAATTGTCACAACACCACAGTTGTTTCTTAACACCTATAACTGATTGGGCCAATAAATCAATCAAGGTAGCTGATGTTGCTTTACACTTACATCTATGACGTGTATTCTTGTCTTGTCTATTTCTCTGATTATATCACAGTTTGGACTGGTTTTATTTTCGTATTAAATAACATAAATTTTAATTTTTACAAATTCGCTGATAGGAAATACTGCTAATAACTATCTTGAAAAAACCACGTTTAGTAAACGAGGCATTTTTACCAAGCCTCGTTCTGGACAAAATACCTCGTTCCAAAAACAGGGTAATTTAAAAAAACCTCGTTTTGGAACTCCAGACAACGAGGCATTTGTTTTACCTCGTTTGGACAGAAATGCCGAACGAGGCATTCTGCGGTTTATAGTGTTATATGCAATAAAGTACTTTAAAGTTCCAATTTCATATTTTCTAAGAAAGTCAAAACATAATTATTTCTGTCTTTTGCTCAAAAGGTTACAACTCACTATTATATGATCATGGGCAAAATATTTTGGGCATTAGAAAGGCTGACACCGGCTGATTGAGGAAATAGTTGCTCAATTACCTCCCTTGTTTTCCCATTCCTCTCCATGGACGGCCATCTTCAAACGTTTGAATTTGAAGTTGAAAATGATATTTTTGCCAATTTCTCAACTGGCAATCGTGAATTATAGGATTAATAGGATTATTCTTTAACAAGGTAGGACTGTTTATAGGTTCAGTCTATTTTAGGGCTTTATTTTAATAAATTTTAAAAATATAATTTTAAAAAATGCTAATGGAACTTTAAGTACTTGAACACTCATAATCATCGGGGGGGGGGGGCATTGTAGCGTAAAAGAGTGGACTTATTTGAATAATTGTGAAAGGCATAACAATCTCAAACATCCATGGGCGTGGGGGTCATTGTGGCTCAGTGATAAAAGCGATGTCCGTGATGTATATAATAGAGTCCATGACACTTCGATAAACGCCGCTATAATATGCCCCTATAACAGAATGGTCGGACGTTAAACCCAAGCTCGTTTCATTTACATCGTTTTTTTTGGGGGGGGGGGGAGAGGGGTTTAGAATTGTGGTTGGGTGTTTTTTATTTGTACATATATTTTATTTTGAAAAGTCAATGGTGCTTGGTCTTCGTGGAGTGCACTGAGAGATTCGTCTTGTAGCAAGTCTTGTGGGGCGGTACTCTGACCTGTAATTACACCCGTTCATGTAGCAACCCCGTGCCAAGATATTGAGGAAGTGCTGATGGGACGTAATGCTGCAGAAATGGGTTAAGCATGTAGGCTAGACATTTACCGACAAAAGGAAATGAACCACGGGGATCATAACAACGTTACAAGGAGTAAAAAAACAGTCCACCTCTAGAAGCCACACACACCATGCAATTTCGTCGCATGGAGACAAGCCTTTGAAAGGGCTCTTTCTACACCATCGTTAAAATGCGTCTTCCAGTGGTTATGTTTCTCACGAAATGATGTTTATATGTAAGCCATGACATATTGTGACATCTTTCACACAAGCCACATCTCTTGGCTGCCTTTTTAAACACCCGAGTCTCCACATTGCGTTACTTTCAACGGCAACGTAGTCATAAAGTAGTATGATATATAAATCGCTGGAACGAGGATCTACAGGGGATTTTACTAACAGTGGACAAAAACGTTCTCCGTCAGGACCATACTCGTCGAGCCCTTTGTAACGATGTTAATTTGCGCTCGTTGTTTTTGCAGTTCATGGTGGATTCAGCAGCTACAGATTGACTAATACAGGAGCGTGCAGTAAGACGTGTGGTGGTGGAGTAAAACAACTGACCTATACAAGATCATGTTCTAATCCAACACCAAGATATGGTGGAAGAAGTTGTGTTGGTGCAACAACTAAAACCGAGTCAAACGCTTGTAATACACAGCAATGCCCAAGTAAGTGCCGTAATGATCAAATAAAACATTTGATATTGGCTGGAGATATTTGGGAAGTTTCGATTGGTGCAGGTTATCTCCCATTAAATAATAAATCGACATGAAATGGGGTGTACATCGCCAGACAGGTTATCCTTTCTCTGTCGTACACATGGACATGGTTAACCTGATACCACTAATGAATAAAGGTTATTTACTAATTTTTTAAAGATCTTTTTCTCATTAAGTCATACAAATGATCATTATATTATATCAATATGGCTTGAATAGGTTCAAGAGAACTGAAACTGCTATGTAGTTTTATACATATATTTATACTATTGAATATGTGACCCTGGCTAATATAAAGTTCAATAGTAACGGTTTAACGAATACTAGTATCATTACTAACCATTTTAACTTATTGATAAATATATATAATATGACGATTTGTGTCATAGTTTTCTTATAGAAGTTTTTTGTTCATTAGTACAAATTTTATTTATTTAATCGATGTTTATGCAACTTCATGCTATCTTTATGTAACTACATCTGACCTTTATGCTAATGCATGATTTGTATGTAACTTCATATTCATCCTTTATTTTTAAAACTTCATATGATCTTTAAGCAGCTCTAGATGACATTCATACAGGTAGAAGTGATCTTTATAATTGATTTTTAGCCTTGGCTCACTAGCCGTGCAGGACGGAGGATCCCATAGTGGACATCGTCTAGTTGGTTGATGTGACGAAGGTCTTTGCCAGTAGTATGTCCACCATAGCACACTGCATGGCGTATGCCAATCGACATTTTCCGGTTGATACAAAAGAGTAGGATATTTAACCCCATTTCCCTTTATTTGTTTTGTTTTGTAGTCAATGGAGGTTGGACCGACTATAGATTAATCAGTACAGGTGAATGCACTGTATCTTGTGGAGGAGGCACCAAGACTCTGTCCTATTCCAGAACCTGTACAAACCCCAGACCACAATATGGCGGCGACGATTGTGACGGTGCAAGTGCTAAAGAGACACAGGAGGACTGCAACACTGATAATTGCCCAAGTGAGTGATCAGTTTGAATTTTTTATTTATATTTTTGTGATTTTAATCTTTACATTATGTGATGGGGTAGTTCAGCTCTGAACGTAGGTCCTGAACAAACAAGGCGAGTGTAATAGGACCTACGTTCAGAGCTCTCAAGGGGTATCATTACAGCGATTACTTTCATCTTTAACTGTTGTACCCACTTAAATGTAATCGAATGTAAAAATTTTGTAGGACGCTAATACCCATCTTGATTTTGATTTGCTGTTTTTGTAGTCAATGGAGGCTGGACTGCTTTTACATTAGATACCACAGGTGACTGCAGTGTAAGTTGTGGAGGAGGCACCAAAATTCTATCATACGTCAGAACATGTACAAACCCGAGACCACAATATGGCGGTGACGAGTGTGACGGTGTCAATACTAAAGATACGAGCCAGGAATGTAACACCCACAATTGCCCAAGTAAGATTATGTTATTGAGTGTGGCGGTGTCAATACTAAAGATACGAACGAGGAATGTAACACAAACAAATGCCCAAGTATGATTATGTTATTGTTTGCAAGTAGCTTTCGGCTTAAATGATGCATCGTGCCCTTTAGGTCATTCATGGAAGACTTTGCTATTAGAATGTCAGCTTAAAGAACAGAGCATATAACCTGTGCCAGCTTTCGGTTCATGTCACGGATGATACGACTAGATGTTTGTTGTTCGTTTTGGCTTTGCATTGTTGCACATGTTTATAAACTAAATTGTCTGTAAATTACACTGAAAGAATGTTCCCACCGACACCACATATATTTAAAGTTTAAGGGGGTTGTCGGAGTTTGTATTATCGGCTGTTCAACATGTGGAGGTGGCGAAAAAATTCTAACCATTAAGAAAGAGGTTAACTTTCGGTTTAAATGATGTGCCCTTTCCTTTCTAGCACATTGTGGAAGATTTCGCTATTAGACTGCTAGCAGCGTTGTTTGTTCGGGCTATGTTTTGTGGACCACTTTCGTAACTTAAATTATTTCTTAAGTATATTAGAGATTAATTCCGTACTCTCTTTACAGTTCACGGTGGGTGGACCGAGTACACATTAACTGGTACTAGTGATTGTTCAACAACATGCGGAGGAGGCGAAAAGATCCTGACCTTTACCAGATCATGCACGGACCCATCTCCTATGTATGGTGGCAATGATTGTGTTGGTGATACCGAACGTACTGATACCGCGACCTGCAATGAAAATCCATGCCCAGGTATAACTTGTTGTTTGACTATCCTTGGTAATATACATGTACCTTACAACCATTAGTCCATCATGGAGAGGGGGGGTGCAGTAAATACAGAAACGAGAGAGAAGGGGCTGGGAAGTATGCAACAGGACGTTAATTTATCATCTACTTTGGATGGGGCATATATATAAACATTTTTCAGGAAATGTTCCAAGTATTGTGGCAATGGTGCCTACAACCCCATGCTATCAATTGTGCATGAAATGTTTGTCCAGCAAGTGTGTCAGGATTTGGATCTTGGCAAGGAACAGCTTGCAGCCGTAAAGGGCAACAAACCGAGTGTAAGTGTGTACACGTTGGCGGGCACGTAAACAGCCCCTGATATTTTTAATTGCAAACAAAACGTAGGCCGTAGATTAGGACAAAATATACCGGTTGGTACTGAAAGATAGAACAATAAGCCCAATTTTAGGTCACATGTATGAAATTAGGGGCCAACGAATACTTAATGCTATTCTGCAAAATGTTATATTTTATCCCAGTTAATGGTGGTTGGACAGATTTCACAGAATGGGAAGAGATCAACGAATGTGACTCGCTTTGTGGTGGTGGTATCAAGGGAGAACAACGTGACCGAACTTGCACAAATCCAGCACCAGCTTATGGAGGTGATGACTGTGATGGTGAATCAAGTCAAGTACGAAACGTGACTTGTAATACTGAACTTTGCGGTGGTAAGAAGCCCTAGTATTCATTCTTTAAGATGCATTATATAAGAATTAGATAAAGAACTGGCATTTCTCGCTATGATAGTTAAAATATAGATAATGGTGGTATGTAACTCTAGTATTCTTTTGCAATGTAATTGGAGAGTACTTTGAGTTCCAAAAAGATCACAGAGGCTTAAATCAATCAAAATCTTCGTCAGGTTGCCTGTCTTATTATTATACAGAAAAATGTGATTTGACCTATTGGACCAGAATCTTTTGAACTTCGACACACTATGTAAGGGTTAGGTCTGTTCATTGCAGGTATTTCGTAAGCCTTAAATCTTTTATAAATTATCAATAAGACATGTAATATCGTGAAAAGTCGATAATCAACTCTCTACTCCGTCAGATGGTTGCAATTAATGGATTTAAACACGATCGCCCTTTGATGATTATTCGAGACTTTGTATATTATCGTCACAATGGTACTTAGCAATCGAGTCTTTCAGAAATAAGTAATTTCGCTTTACTTGTCGTTTTTACGCTAGGATTTGGAAGAGTTCTTATCATTGACGTGTACTGGCTGATGTCAGGGAGTAGCCAATTAAACGGTCCGTCGTCACGGCGCACTTTTAGCCTTTTGGTGTACGGAACTGTGGGTAAACACTAGAAACATCAAGCGGATTGATTAATTAATTCTGACGTCGTTAGACCTCTGTATTTTAATTAGATTGCAAATGTTCAATATATATTTATTTTCTAGTTTTTGGACTATTATAGCCTGAGCGGCCAACTCGTTATCTAATTCTCACATAATGGATCTTTAAAAAAACAATCCCAGATTTTACTGAACTAACATATTACATGTACAATAATGTGATGAAAGAAACCCAACCCACCCATTAGTTTATCATACAAAAAGGCAATTTTGAATGTTATCATTCCATCTTAAAATCAAACGGTCGCCATTTAACGAGAAGTGCCAAAACTACTTTGATATACAAAAATATTTCTAAATTCAACATGTCCCATGTTTTTGCAAACACTTGTATGTATTAATATTCCTGTTTTTGCAGACAAATGCCCATCCGGTCGTAATACATACATTGCTCATGGTGGTAATAAGAACAGATTCTACCAATGTGACAATGACGTGGCAAGACTCAGAGATTGTGCAGTAGGAACCATGTGGAGCCAAAATCATACCAATTGTATTAATATTCCAGTATCCAAGGAATGTGATGCATCTGATGATCATATTGCTGATCCAGATAATTGCCATAACTACAGAATATGTGATGGAGGCCTATTAAAGACAATGTCATGTGCCCCTGGCACTGCTTTTAACCCCGCTATGAAGAGATGTGCCCTCATAGAAAACATCCCGAGTTGTAATTAATCTAATTAAAATGTCTATAAGTTGAATTCCTTTGAAAATACTTAAAGAGAAACGAATCTCTATTCCGTGGAACCTAAAATGGACAAAAATGTGTATGAAAGCACATATTTATTTAGAATTCATTTTTTTTTTTAAATTTTGTAATGTTATTTTTATTTCGCGATGTCTTAAGATGGACTAAAATTGGTCTGAAAACACATATTGATTTAGAATTCATTTTTTAAAATTTTGCATTGTTATTGCCATTTCGCTATGCTCGGCGAGATACTTGAGCGGCCTTAATTAAGGTAAAGTCCTTTGGAAATATTTTAATAAAATTGAAATAATTGGTGTTGTTGTTGTTCTTTGTCTTTTGCTCGTCTTGAGTTAGAACAAGTATTGTGACATTAAACGGTTTTGTTGCGGGTATTTTATCGAATGGTTTAAAGGTTGGCCTTTAGATCATAAGACCTGGAGTCAATTGGCGTGCTGATTACTAAAAACTCCTACGTGCAAGCGAATTATTAAAATAAAACTTAATCATTATGTTTATCGTAATTATACCATGTTCCATCCGTGCACAGGGGTAGCTTACGTATAGGAAACAAATAGTTCGAGTGTGTTTAGGATCTGGTCAAGCAGTAGCTTATAGGGTGATGAAAAAGAACAGATCTTGTGTATTTGGGGGACGTGTTGTATTATATTGGGGACTCCTATAGGAGTAGTAAAATATGGATGACCACCCTAAGTGCATCATATAAAAGAAGGGGGACATTAAAGAGGGTGCCATTCCATAACATTGGGGTGACCATTTTGGTGAGGCGACATTTAGAAGGGTATTCTCTCAACCATATGAAGCTAATACGTGACAATGGTTTATACTGTTACAGTATTGGGTCTTTAAGCCAGGTTCTGGATGACAACACTAGTTTAACATCTTATAAACTCCGGTCAGCTGGGATGGTTACTGACTTCCCTAAACTACTTCCTCATGTCTGTTAGTCGTGTCAAGCTAATGTCAATATTGAACATCTGTGACTCATCTGATAAGATTGCAAATCGATTTCATGTATGGAGGATGTTATTAGATATTTGTATTCGATTGTTTCCTGGAGGAGAGAACGTGCATTAAAATGGCGGCGAAATAAGATATAGATAAAATCATGTTAATGCACCGAGATGACCGAAAGAAGGATTAACAAAATCTGGCAATTTCGTGTAACTTTATCGCAAAATATTGACTATCTTAAAATTGACCGTTAATCTGAATTTTCGAGTGGCTGATGGGTTTCTCGAAAGATTAGTCATTAAGGATTAATTGTGTCAATTTTGATGAAATAAAATGAAATGGCGTTTAACGTCTTACTGTTCTGCTCCGACTAGGCAATTATCTGAAGTGAAGGCATTTGACTGATTTTTTTCAGAATATTCTGCTTTTATTAGCTATTTTTACTATTATAGCGAGAACTATCAGCTCTTTATCTAATCCTACTTTATGTTCCTTCAAATAGCCCCACAGTGTTTTGTACACGGTAGTGACTTAAAGCATCGGCCTACTTTGACTATAAATATTTGCTCAGTATTTTGTCAACTAAACCCATGTCAGAAAATCAGCCAAACCCAACACCGTTATGTAAGTGGAGACATCACCTTCTATTCTATATGTAAATACAGTAAACTGATCAATGTTATAAGTAATAGGTCTAATTTTGAAATATACTTACAGATAATATAGCTAGCGATCAACTCTAAGGACCAAATACATATTTAAACTAATTAATTTATCATAATTTTGCTTCAAATCCTTCTCAAGACATTATAATTGTCAAGTATACCTTGCTATAAAAATCGATCAAAAGAGGCCATGTTTGCGTCAGGGGATTACCCCTCTCCGTATCTATGGCAACAGCGGGTGGAGACGGGTGAGAATTCATTGCAAACACAAGACGATGTTGTCTGCAATCGCTGACTATTTATTACAAATATCGAATCCTAATTAAATTCTCGGATTATCAACCGCCCGGGTCTATTTCCGTGATTTTTTTTCAGAAAGTGTTGTACATCTAACTCTTCATAAAGTTTATCAACATGTACACAAAGCGCTCAATGTACTCGTGCAGCCTTCGGGATAGTCCTAATCGTCGGGCTGTTGATTAGGGGAACCCTTACATTTTTGTTCTGTATACATTGCTTGAGTATTTTTCAGGGAATCCAGTATTTTCTACTATAATTGGATATCTCTACTTTCCATATATCCCAAAATCGCCATACTTTTATTGGCGATAACCACCCGAAAAATACTTTCCTGGGAACTCATCTTTAAGTCGACCGGGCCTTTAATAACATGTATGTACTTGGAAATGTTTAAATCTTATCCATATTTGAATATGTAAGATTATGGCTGATCATATAACAGTTTTATTAAACTACAGCATTTAATATGTCAATATAAGGGTATATATTGAATAATTAGATCCGGTTTGTTATTGCTTTTAACGGTAGGGGGTGAATAAAGTAAAAAAGCCGGACCTTGCTCAATGCCCTTATATGCAGCCCGCCCATACAAATAGGAGTTCCTAGTTGTATTATTCGTGATCCTGAATTTTTTAAAATTCAAAACTTAATAACATATCATTAAAAGATATAAAACTGTTAAGTTTTAAAAAGCAATATGCAATACCCACTCAAACAGCTATGACAATATTATTAAATTTGATCTTAAAATTCCTTGTAAATCATTTCTAATATTTCAAGTTAAATATGAATGTTCGATATTAGAAACAATAATTTCACGGAAGGCAATTCTAAAATGTAATCTATTCTACGTATAAATGAAATGTAATGGAGTTGAACGTTCTACTGTTGTGTCCGGGATCTTTTGCCCGGCCTAGTCTTACAGCGAACTCAAATTGCCAAGGGATCTATACGTGTCTCTTATACGTTTTAATGAGGTTTAACGTCTTGTAAACACAATAATTTCATTATTTTGAGACTAACATACGGTTACCGTATCTGCCGGGAAAAAAGCACCCCCCCCCGCTCCGCCCTTCCCTTCCAACGGTCCCAAATAACCAACGTTTACCAAATATCCCAAATTCACTTAATACTAGTCCATTCTCGGATAAACAAACTCGTTCGTTTTGCCGAACTTTTTTGACGTCATGATCAACATTGTGCTTTAGATCATGAGGTGTACACGAGTGAGTTTGATGAGTGGTCGGTCTAATATGAGCGCAATAGATCACGGGATCTGTCATCGGGTCACTTGTGGATGCGATACGCGCCGACGAAATATTAGAATAAAATTGTGCCATGTTAGTCAATAAATTTCCTATTCGCTTGTGCTGCTTTATTTTCTACCCTGTTCTTAATCTAAAGGGCATAATGGAACCTTAAAAAAGATCAAAATGGGTCTTAAGGTATTAATGTAATATATATATCACGTAAATATTTTCTATTTTTTTTCAATTTTGGGATACCGTGGCTAAGTGGGTAAGACGCTGCCTCGCTCACCTGGAGGTCGGGTGTTCGATGCCTGCATTGGCCGAGAAAGTTCATCCAAATTTTCCGGCGTGGGTTTCTCTTCTTAGTGATATAGGGCCGAGGGTTTGGAATGGGACAACATGTTGTCACTCGATGGAAAACAAAACCGAGGTACCGTTATACATTGCACGTAAAAGACCCCCGGGTAGTTGGAATTTGCTTGCACAGGATGTCATCTTAAATTTCTCAAATAGGTTAAAATAGGCTACTAAAAATCAATCATAAGATTTGCACAAAATTTCCAGGTTCACTCGAAATATTGGGTTTGGCGACCGGACTTTGTTCCAGGGTCTACCCAAACTGACAATAGAATACAGCAAAAGGCCTTGTACTACCAGCGCCTAATTTAAATTCTTATCATATCGAACATGCTTCTCAATAAATAAATATATTAACCGTTTAAAATTTCTAAGAAATGAAAAAAAAGTAAATATTACTTCGCAGAACATATATTTAAAGAGCATAGATTACATGGATAAATAAACATGATCTAACATTGAAGGGTTGTATACGTACGATTTGCACAGGCGTATAGAAAACCCATAAATACCGGATTTGGGGGTTGGTTGCTCACTAATAGCTCAGCTGTTCAGACAATATGAAGCTCTTGGTCGTTGTGCTCGCGCTGGTTGCTATTCAGTGGCAGGAATCGTCTGCTTCCACGTAAGCTTATAACTACTAATTTAATCTATTTTGATTTTATATTTGATGTAAAATTCTTCATTTATTTTCTATTGCTGGTGATCTTTTGTACGTTCGTGCATTATTGTACACCATTTCTGAACGACGTAAGTGCATAATAACTGTGGTCATTCCTAAATATACGTCTTATTTAATATCTAAAATTTTGTCTGTCGAATCTTGGCAAACGTTGGGGGCACTTCGTTCATTTCATTTTTTTATGAACACCGTCTTTGAACACTAGCTTTGACGTAAGTTATAACTGTGTTGATTGCTTATTTAATTCATTTTAATTTATAATCTTTAAAGGGCCAATCTCGATTATATTTTGGAGAATAAAACTGCTTAATTATGTGTCAAAATCTCTTTACAAAAACCAACCTTAGGGTCGCGTAACTAACTCAATACACGTGATACACTTTCAGACAACTTAAACCCGCCAGTCTTCATCTGGAAATGGAAACCGTTGTCCTAGGCTGTATTATACGGTGTTTGGATAAAATCAGACTTTTATTTTATAAAGATAGCGTTTAAACGAAATTTACCGTTCGTTATAAAGTACAGAATAACGCAGCGCGCACTGATTTGACCCCCAAAGGAACGGTTATAAAGCATCAGGTCACCCAAAATTGAAAAATTGACCCGAAATCTTAAAAGGGTTGCGTGTCCAGGATACGCGGGTTTTCAAGTTCGCGTCCAATTTTTAGCTGAAATTTTAAGACACGGTAAATACAACATTCCCCTTTATTTTGGAGTTTAAATTGCATACGTACACGAGCTTTTTTCCTCTGAGACTCTGTTAAAATCGGGATGTTTAATTTATATTCCATTGCAGTTCAGCGTTAGTGCACGTAATTTAAAGTTGAAGCATTCCATTCGTTATATTTTTTTTTGTACAGTGCCTATTAAAGATGCATTATATAAGACTAAGATAATAAAGTGCAATGAAATAAGTAATAAAAAGGGAATTTATTGAAACTTTCGATCAAATTTTATCATTCTGCGCGAAGTTCTGAGTTTTTGAAGATACGACAAAATTCAGCCTTGATTGTTTATTATTGTAGCTACTGCACTTGACAATCGACACTTATTCCAGGTTATCTATTTAATCGACTTTAAATATGAGCCACCCGGTGGCCTAGATAATTGCTTATGGGCTTGTCGTGTAAATAGAGGTATAAATAATAATTTAACATTTTAAGTCAGAAAGAAGATCTTTATTAGGCAGATTTTACGATGCCTAATTCAAGAGATAAATCTTCCTATTGCATTTCTTTCTTTGTGCTTCAAATGATATTTGAATTATTAAAGATACATTATGGAAGATTTTGACAAGGAGTTAGCCATTCTTGCTATAAAAGTTCAAAAATAGATGTTGAAACAAGAATATATTGAAAATTTCAGTCAAATAACTTTATCCTGAACAAAGTTGTTACCACTATAATTTTTTACTAGAAATGGTAGCTAAATTCATCGACACCCTTTTCCCACTATGGCCGATTGTTGATTGACAGGCGTTAACTCCACCTACATAGTCTCGATCATCAAGTAATGTTTAAACGGTATCTAGTGAAGCTTGTGTATAGCCTCGGTCATCACTGTCTTTTATGAATAATTTCCGGAAGTATGATGACGTCAACGTCACGGAGAAACCCCACCCAAGACGCCATAGTGATTAAATCAGTCGACGAAAACCTGTTTTAATCCGAGCCCAATCCAAGCCATCCGTGGGTCTACAGTGTTCATTTTGGGCTTGTTGTTTAAATACAGATCTAATTTATAATTTCTGTGACATCTGAGGCTCAAAGGAAGACCGACGAAAGTCAGTTTTTGCTCTTTAATAAGATATTTAACAAGTTGTAAAGACCATAATCAACACTCGATGCCATCTGCTGATCGAGAATTTCAACAGATTAAAATACGATTGACAGTTAATGATGTAATTAAAAACCGGATAATCAAGGCTTTGTTTACTATCGTAACAACGGTATCAATGACAATCGAGACTACACTCTTCCTCAAACTATCAGAATTTGATTGAAATTGTCAAGATATTTCCTTTCAAATATCTTATAGTAAAGTATTACGACAACTGTCAGCTTTATTACTTGGGTGAGAGATGTGCATCTTGTTTTTTGGTGTAATGAATGATACATCCATGCGCGGATCTCCGGGGGGGGGGGCCCCCCCCCCTCAGCCCCAGTGACATAGTTTATTTTCATTTTCGTTTGCTATGTTACATTTGGAGTTCACATCTGCTCTTTAATAGATGATATAAACATGATTTTCGCAAGCAATATCTAAGGTTTCAACGTATACATTTGTTTTCGGAATGAGGTAGCCACGAGGACTCTGGGGACTACACCAAACCGCTAATGCGTGCGAAGACTCTGGGGACGACATCAAACCACTAATGCATGGGGCACTCCATACTCCTCACAGTTTTCCGTTTGATTAGAGCTAATCCTACTACTCACTACTCTTGTTCTAAATTATGATTGGTCAATAGTCCAATTAACTACCAATCACTAACTGCGTTACAAAGGCACTTCCCTTAAAACAAAGTGTCAAATTGGACCAAATATGTTTACATAACATTACGTCATGGTTCATGATTTTATTATGCCCAATTAACCAGTGTATAGCAGAATATTGCAGTAAAACTAATTGTGTGATAACGCGGCTATCAACATTGACATAATGTAAACAATACCTTATGGAGACGAACAGACTTCCACCGTTTTAATACCTTAAATCACTGTCCAAAGTTTAAGGGAAGACCCCAGATTAAACGAAGGGCTGTCATGTTGCCGTACTCAAGTGATAGATTAGATAGAACGGGAAGAATAGACACACTCCCTCAAAAGTTCAAGTATCAGAAGCCAATCCCGCAATGGCCAGAGGGGGATTTCTCGGACCATTGCTTCAGGAATATGGGGGCACTCTGATGATTTCTCTTTGCTCCAATGTATGCCCCCCCCCCACTCGACAAAATCCTGGATCCTGGCCTGCATACTGTGCCATTTTTTTTAAATATTGTGTAATGATACTTGTATATATTGTGTAATGATACTTGTATATATTGTGTAATGATACATACTGTGTAATCTGTATAAAATAATCCATGTGTAGCTACGTTCCCTTATCATGCCTCGTGGCCGCTCTCCATCCCCATATATGTGGTATCAAATTAAGCAGCATGATCCCACGAATGTTTTAGGACATTGAATTTGAGTCCCGGGTGACTCACGCTTCGTCGGCGTTTCCCACCTCCACATATGTGCTATTAAATTAACCAACCTGACCCCGTTAACGTTTTAGCCTGTCATATTTGGACCCCGGGCAAAGCTGGTTATCCTGCTAATGATAGTATAATAGATTGTTTCGGTGAGTCAACCCTGTTTCCCAAACATTCTCAGTTATGCTCAAAGTCTTTTGTCTTGCACAATGCATGCCGGATGTCCGTCGTCATTCGCCGGTTGGTCCTAATACTAGAACGTGAAACCTCACTTCAGTTCATTTCTTAAATGTCTTACAAAATAGTTATTTATTATTTTCAGTTGCTCGTATTCCTGTCGTCAATCTTACAGAACTTATAGGCGATGTGGTTTCATGAGATGGAGTAGATGTTCATCCACATCGTAAGTATATTTTGTAAACTTTTAAACATTATTTATGAGATTTTCTTGCGCGGTTCCAAGTGTTTGGACGAAATCAGACATCACGTTTACACATTGGCGTGCACGTAAAAGACCCATTGACAGTTGAAATTTGAAATATAAGTAGGCCGTAGCGCCGCTGTCCGGGCAAAATTTCGCCCATATCAGACTGTAGAACGCTGAATCAAATAGGGATAAATAAGGAAATAAATCGGCCTATAATGCGCGGTAAACGACGATCCGTAAATTTGTGACCTTCATTGTAAGGATATAAAGGCCAATAAGGCGCTTACCCAAACCCTAGTGAAGGACATGTTAACCAAGTACATGAACTGCAGTAGAAATGACTCCAGAAAATGAAAAAAATATTTCAAGAGCCTAAAAAATACGCATCATACCATAAGGTACGCATATTCTGGAAAGTGGACCTTGATGGATGTCATAAATTCAACGAATGGGCAAAACCTGTTTCAGTACATCCGTATAGGCCGATTTGTAAATATTCGTTATTATCACGTTGCTAAAACGAACTTATGATTAAATCTGTATTTGAATGTGTAACAGTCCAACGAATGTTTTACTTACATAATTTATGTAATTTATAAACAGGTATAGAACTGGTACTTGCTACAGAAAATGCAGTAAGTAATCGTTGGGTTTTTTTTTTTTTGGGGGGGGGGTATTTTGTTGTTTGGGGGGGGGGCTGTTGTTTTGTTTTGGGTTTTTTTGTTGTTTTGTTTTTTTGTTTGTTTTTTTGTTGTTGTTTCTTTTTTTTTTTTGTTTTAGGGGTTTTTTTCACCCATGGATCAATAGTTGATATACAGGATTCATACTTAATATAAAGGATACATACTTTATGTAATTGTTGATTAATCTTTATAATGGATAACTGATTTACATAATACATCATATAATTGGTGATTATGTTATATAACGGATAATTCTATAGTTAAAGGATTATTACTTGATATAATTGATAATTTCTTTATATAATGGACAATTGCTTTATATAATAGGTGATTACTTTATATAATGGGTGATTACTTTATATAATGGGTAATTACTTTATATACTGGATAAATAATTTATATAGTGGATCAGTAATTGGTATAATGGATAAATAAATTATCTGATGGATACCAAATATAAATCATTAATTAATATAAATGAAAATGTATTCATATGATGGATATTCAGTTACATTATATGAAGGCTAATTACTATATATAATGGATCATTACTTGATATAAAGGACATACGTACCCTTCATATAATGGCTTTATATAATAGATAACTAAATTTTTATAAAGGATAAAAAAAATATATACTACACGTAATTCATATAATGGATAATTACTTTTAAAGGGACATTACTTAGATAAAATGTGATTGGTAATTTGAAATATAATGAACGTCAATTGAGGACTGTTCATGACAGGGGTTGGGGTCAGAGATTTTTGGTACCGTTAGCAACTGTATTTATTGCTTTCTTTAACAGCACATGGTGGCTATTCCAACTGGTATACAACCTATGGTTCTTGTTCTAAAACATGTGGAGGTGGCATCCAGAGTGTTACCAAGAGACGATACTGTACTAATCCACGTCCTTCGGGCGGAGGTCGTTCATGTTCTGGATCATCCTACAGTTATACAACACAACGTTGTAACACACAATCGTGTCCAGGTAATTCTATACGCTTTCTTTAAGACTTCAGTTTTAAATACCACACATACGTCAATTAGGGGAGCCATTGTAGTTCAAAGAGAAAGGGGTGGACATTTTAACGAACTGTGATAGGCATAATATTCGCAAACATCAATCGAGGGCCATTATAACTTTTGAAATCACCGTGAAAGGCATAACATTCGAAAAAAAAATAATTTGGGGGAAAATTGTAGTTTTTGGCTGGTAAAGTTTTCTTGGGATTTTTCAGTGTGAGATCCCTTTCTCGGTGGTGTAGAACGACGAGAGCCTGGCCAGGCTATCAATAGTTCGGATGTACAAAAAAGTATCCATTAAACATTTCCATCACATCACATCATAAGGCTGGTTTGTGCAGACTTAAGGACGTTAAACTCAATTTGATTTCATTTATATCGGGGTTTTGTTGAGCTTTTGTTTGATGGGGTGGAGGGGGTATTCTGGTTGGCAGTTTTTTTTTAGATTTTTCATTTCTACATATTTTTTTATTTGGAAAAAGTCAATGGTGGTTGGTCTTCGTGGAGTACACCCAGAGATTCGTCTTGTAGCAAGTCCTGTGGAGGCGGTATTCTGACCCGGACTTACACCCGTTCATGTAGCAAACCCACACCAAGATACGGAGGAAGGACCTGTAGTGGAAGCACCACTCGAAGTGAACGAATCTCTTGTAATAGAGCAGCATGTCCTAGTAAGTCTGTTTGAATAATTTAAACGAAGCTGATATATTTCATCAGAAGTGCTGATGAGACGTTATGCTACATATTATACGGGATGTTGACATGAATGTAAGGTAGAAATGAACCAAGGGGTGAAACAAAAGTCACCCAACGCACACCATTCAACGCTACATGCCCCTCAATTGGCTTTTCTATCGTTTGTAATACGCTCACACCAGGGATCTAAACCACGACTGCAAACCAATGTGGTGCGACACTCTAGACCACTGGGCATCTTCGACACAGTCAACATTTTACACCCATGACAGCTATTTTGTAGCTATTTTCATGTTGTCGAATCAAGTTCTTTTATGTTTGAAGAATTGATGATTGCTTTTTGGTGCAGAACATGGCTGATGAAGTAAGGACAACGCCATGCAATATTCTGTGATTTACAATCATCAATTTATAAACGCAATCAATGCCTTACCATTGCGTCACTGCCAATCAAACCTCAGAAACGTCGTAGTCACGTGATTTAGTAACTCTATCTAAAAAAAACAGATCTGCAGAAGATTTCACTAACAAAGGACAGACAATCCTCGGACCGTACTCACCCAGTGCTCCGTTATGGTGTTAATTTGTTCTTGCTGTTTTTCAGTTCACGGCGGCTTCAGCAGCTACAGATTGACTAATACAGGAGCATGCAGTAAGACGTGTGGTGGTGGAGTAAAACAACTGACCTACACAAGATCCTGTTCTAATCCAACACCAAGATATGGTGGAAGAAGTTGTGTCGGTGCAACTACAAAAACCCAACCAATAGATTGCAATACACAACATTGCCCAAGTAAGTACCATTATCTTCACAAAACACATTTGATGTTAGCTGGAGACATTTGGGAAGTTCGGGAAGTTTTTTGGTTCCTTCCATTTAGTAGTGAAATGAAATGAAATGGGGTTAAACGTTGTGCTCCTACTCATATAGACTTCACATTACCCATTTTTCAAGTTCATGTGATCTTTAAAAAAAACTATATCTGATTTATATGCAACAAAATGAAAATAAATGAAATTTGGTTTTATGACACGTCAGCTCCAACCGTGCTATATTGCGCCAAACAGATGATAAAATATCCGAGACAAAATAAAAGAAATCACATAAATATATTTACATCCATAAATGAAAATAAATATCACAGATAAAATATCAATTTAAAAATAAATTAAGATAAAAAGATGAAAAAAATGTATGGCCAATGCGAGAAAGGCATACAACAACTCCATCCCTCCTGTTGGGACTATAGGAGCTTGGCCAATCCCCAAGGGGAGGTTTGTTTGTGCCTGACAATGCATATCGTCTAGTCACCCGATGTGATAAAAAGAATGAAAGAGCGTGATCTTTGTCAGTTGTAATGTAATGTGTAGGAAAAAATATTTCGTTTTGTTTTTGTAGTCAATGGGGGCTGGACCGATTTCACCTTAGATACTACAGGTGAATGTACTGTATCTTGTGGCGGAGGCACCAAGACTCTCTCCTACTCCAGAACATGTACAAATCCCAGACCACAATATAGCGGTGCCGATTGTGGCGGTGCAAGTACTAAAGCGACACAGGAGGAATGCAACACCCAGCATTGCCCAAGTGAGTGATCAGATTGAATTTATGATTAATGCATTTGTGGTTACCCTTAATTTTACACTATGCGCGACGCAGATTATCCACCTTAGTACCCAAAACGGTAGCGATAAGCTATATCTGCATCTATTGTAGTGTGTTCATCTAGTTGCGTGTCGAATCCTTGTGACCTTATATAAAACTTTCTTGTAGTCCACCCGTAATCTTAATGAACTTAGCGTTTATGTATGTCGATACAAATATCTAATTAATTGAGATATCATCTTTACGAAGATAGATCATACTTACTGGTTTCAAATTCCAATGCCTAGAAATCATCTTGATGTTGTTTTTGATGTTTTGTAGTCCATGGAGGTTGGACCGACTATACATTAGATACTACAGGAGCATGCAGTAAGACGTGTGGTGGTGGAGTAAAACAACTGACCTACACAAGATCCTGTTCTAATCCAACACCAAGATATGGTGGAAGAAGTTGTGTCGGTGCAACTACAAAAACCCAACCAATAGATTGCAATACACAACATTGCCCAAGTAAGTACCATTATCTTCACAAAACACATTTGATGTTAGCTGGTGACATTTGGGAAGTTCGGGAAGTTTTTTGGTTCCTTCCATTTAGTAGTGAAATGAAATGAAATGGGGTTAAACGTTGTGCTCCTACTCATATAGACTTCACATTACCCATTTTTCAAGTTCATGTGATCTTTAAAAAAAACTATATCTGATTTATATGCAACAAAATGAAAGTAAATGAAATTTGGTTTTATGACACGTCAGCTTCAACCGTGCTATATTGCGCCAAACAGATGATAAAATATCCGAGACAAAATAAAAGAAATCACATAAATATATTTACATCCATAAATGAAAATAAATATCACAGATAAAATATCAATTTAAAAATAAATTAAGATGAAAAGATGAAAAAAATGTATGGCCAATGCGAGAAAGGCATACAACAACTCCATCCCTCCTGTTGGGACTATAGGAGCTTGGCCAATCCCCAAGGGGAGGTTTGTTTGTGCCTGACAATGCATATCGTCTAGTCACCCGATGTGATAAAAAGAATGAAAGGGCGTGATCTTTGTCAGTTGTAATGTAATGTGTAGGAAAAAATATTTTATGGCGCATGTCAGTCCAAGTTGGACGTTAAACTTCATTTCGTTTTGTTTTTGTAGTCAATGGGGGCTGGACCGATTTCACCTTAGCTACTACAGGTGAATGTACTGTATCTTGTGGCGGAGGCACCAAGACTCTCTCCTACTCCAGAACATGTACAGATCCCAGACCACAATATAGCGGTGCCGATTGTGGCGGTGCAAGTACTAAAGCGACACAGGAGGAATGCAACACCCAGCATTGCCCAAGTGAGTGATCAGATTGAATTTATGATTAATGCATTTGTGGCTACCCTTAATTTTACACTATGCGCGACGCAGATTATCCACCTTAGTACCCAAAACGGTAACGATAAGCTATATCTGCATCTATTGTAGTGTGTTCATCTAGTTGCGTGTCGAATCCTTGTGACCTTATATAAAACTTTCTTGTAGTCCACCCGTAATCTTAATGAACTTAGCGTTTATGTATGTCGATACAAATATCTAATTAATTGAGATATCATCTTTACGAAGATAGATCATACTTACTGGTTTCAAATTCCAATGCCTAGAAATCATCTTGATGTTGTTTTTGATGTTTTGTAGTCCATGGAGGTTGGACCGACTATACATTAGATACTACAGGTGAATGTACTGTGTCTTGTGGAGGAGGCACCAAGACTCTCTCCTACTCCAGAACATGTACAAACCCCAGACCACAATATGGCGGTGACGATTGTGACGGCGCAAGTACTAAAGAGACACAGGAGGACTGCAACACTCATAATTGCCCAAGTGAGTGATCAGCTTGAATTTTGTATTTATATATTTGTGATTTTAATGTTTGCATTATGTGACGAGACAGACTATCGCAATTAGCATCAATGCAGTGTTTCAGCGATTAACTAGATCTGTACCTATTGTATTTAATTAAATGTACACGAATTTAATGGTCATCTACCCGCAAATAGATCATACTTAATAGATGTATATGATTATGCTGTTTTTGTAGTCAATGGAGGCTGGACTGCCTTTACATTAGATACCACAGGTGACTGCAGTGTAAGTTGTGGAGGAGGCACTAAAATTCTATCATACGTGAGAACATGTACAAACCCGAGACCACAATATGGCGGTGACGAGTGTGATGGTGTCAATACTAAAGATACGAGCCAGGAATGTAACACCCACAATTGCCCAAGTAAGATTATGTTATTTTTTGCAATTAGCTTTCGGTTTATATGATGCTCAATACTTCGTGGAAAACCTCAGTATGCAAATGTAGGAAACATTTGAATTGTTTGTATTGGCTGCGGTAACCGTTAATCAGTCGGTTGTTCAGATCGGTTAACTCTCGGTTTAAATGATGCGTCTTTTCGTTTCCAGCTCGTGCTATTAGTAACGTTGATTGATCGGTATAAATGCTCCCGTCCACTGCACGAATATTTAAAGTTTATGGGGGGTGTCCGAATTTGTATCATCGGCTGCTCAACATTTACTAGATCGACTACCTTTCGGTTTAAACGATGCGCCTTCTCTTTCCAACCCCGCGCGGAAGATTTTGCTATTAGACTGCTAGCAACGTTGTTCGTGCTATGTTTTGTGGAACACATTTAAAGCTTAAATTATCTCTTAAGTAATGTAAAGAATTCTACCGTATTTAATATTTACAGTTCACGGTGGGTGGACCGAGTATACATTATCTGCTACTGGTGATTGTTCAACAACATGCGGAGGAGGCGAAAAGATCCTGACCTTTACCAGATCATGCACGGACCCATCTCCTATGTATGGTGGCAATGATTGTGTTGGTGATACCGAACGTACTGATACCGCGACCTGCAATGAAAATCCATGCCCAGGTAAGACTTGTTGTTTGACTATCCATGGTAATATTATCCTTGGTAATATTCGTTAAGTCGTAAGTCCATTATGGAGAGAGGGGGGCAAACAGACAGAGAGAGACACACACAACGAGAGGGCCAGGCGATTGGGTGGCGCATGGATATGGACATTATTTGTAAGTACTGTGACACTGATACGTTATTTGACCCCATGTCTTCTATTATTTGGCGTTATTTGGCCTTGTCAGTGTTACAGGATTTAGGTCTTAAGGAGCAGCGTATAGCCATACTCGTGCAGACCTCGTGTTCACCACAGAATTGGACAAAATGTAGCGCTTGGCGAAGAAAAGTGGGAATTAAACCCGTTGTTAAGTCGCATTTACAAAAGAAGAGGTCACTGAATACTTATCTTTTTCTCAGTTAATGGTGGTTGGACAGATTTCACAGAATGGGAAGAGATCAACGAATGTGACTCGCTTTGTGGTGGTGGTATCAAGGAAGAACAACGTGACCGAACCTGCACAAATCCAGCACCAGCTTATGGAGGTGATGACTGTGATGGTGAACTAAGTCAAGTACGAAACGTGACTTGTAATACTGAACTTTGTGGTGGTATGTAGCTTCAATATTCATGCTTAAAGGTGCATTATGTAAGATATAGATATAGATCAGATAGTAGTTCTCTCTATGATTTTTTTAAAAAGAAAATAGATGATGAAACGTGACTTGTAATACCGCGGTTGTAAGTAGTTTCAATATTCATGCTTAAAAGTGCATTATATAAGAATTAGATAACGAATTGACAGTTCTCGCGATAATAGTAAAACAATATGTGATGAATAGGGAATTTGTTGGAAATTTTAGTCAAAGTACTTAATTCTGATCGGAGTTAGATCGCTTGTGGAGAGAGAGAGAGAAATGGGGTTTAACGTCCACTCGACACAAACCAGGTCATTTTGGGACTAACATATGGTTTCATTTTATTTCAATAATTCGCTTGCGCGTAGGGGTCTTTAGCAGTGGGAGGAAACCGGAGTGCCCGGAGGAAACCCACGAGGTTGAGAAGGCGCCCCTATCTCCATGCCATCGCTTGCGGAACAGTGTAGTCTCTATTGTCATTGCTACAGTTGTGGCAATAATAAACAAAGTCTCGATTAGTCATTTTGAATTTAAATAATTAACTCCCATTCTTATTTAAATCTATTGAAAATGAAAACCATCCGACATTCTAGAGATTGATAATGGGTCCATCATGTAATAAATGCCAAATAAATAATTAATATAAAATTTGAGACCAAACGAAAGATATTGTCAAGCCAAGGAGGAACGGCATTTAACGTCCACTAGACACAAACTAGGTCATTTCAGGGCTAACATATGGTTCAACTGTATTTCAATAATTCGCTTGAGAGTGTCTTTAGCAATGTGGGACCCAGGGAAAACCCACGGGGTTTGACAATTCCTCGTAATATTCAAGACACGCGGGAAATCGAAACCGTAACTTGACCCAATGACAGGCTTTGCGATTTAGCATCTGGTTTAAAGCCTTCTTCAAAACACCATGTCGTCATGTTAAACTGTGTTAATGTTGTTTACAGATAAATGCCCGACAGGTCAGAATACATACATTGCTCATACTGGTAATGACTACAGATACTACCAATGCGCCCATGGCGTAGCTAGACTCAGAGACTGTGCAGCAGGAACCATGTGGAGCCAAGATGACTCCGTCTGTATTAATATACCTGTAGCAGCAGCTGCAGCCCCGACTCATGCACCTGTATCTACAGCCTGTGATGCATCCCTTGGTCTTGTTGCCGATCCATCCGATTGTCATAACTACAGAATGTGTGCTGCTGGTAGATATTACACCATGCCATGTGCGTCTGGTACTGCTTTTAATGCCGTTCGTCAGTACTGTGATATATTAGCTAACGTCCCTGGTTGTAATTAAAGGAATCAATATGCTCAGCTCAAATGGAAATTGACTGAATTTTTATTGAACAAATTATGACCCTGACTATAATTAAGGAATAGGGGATACTTTCCTCATTAATAAAATTAAATTATGTAAACATGTTGTTTGAGTTTTTCGTATCAGTTTTAAAACTAATTGACTTGTTGCTAGCTTTCTTAATGTGGAGCTAATAATTCGCTTGGTCATAGGGACCTTCAATAGTGGAAGGGAACTGGAAAATTTGGAGAAAAATCACGAGATTGGGCAGGTGACCCTATACTCTTTGTCATGGAAAACTTGGTATTCAAACCATGCATCTGGTCACAATGACAGACCCTATGATCTAATAATGCCGATACGTTAGAACACTCGACCACGACCATTTGGAATTTGAAGTACTGAGTATTTTTTACTATTTACCTGCCTTACAAAGAAGTAGCTTTCTAATGTTAAAACGGCCATGACCTGCATATTTAGGGGCATATGCAGCAGTAGCTAATTATAAGGTCCTGCGTATTTAGGTGGTACATGCAGCAGTATTAATGTTCCCGTAGGTTCGTATGCAGCAGTAGCTGGATTCCTGTGTATCAAGAATCGTATGTAGCCGTAACTTACTAGTGATTACACAGACGCTGCAATAATGACTTAAGTCGCACAAAGCGGCAATTGAAGTTCTGTAACACGTAGGGTTGTATACAGCAACGCTAAATTCCCCTAACATGTAAGACCATTCGCAGCGGTAGCTACATTCCTGTAAGCCAATACGTAGCAGTAGCTAAAGTCATATTTTAGATAAATAAATTGAAACTATAACATTTAGGGACACTGCATAGAGCTGAGTTAACCAACGTGCCCCGATCCTGTAAAACCGACGAATAATAGCTAGACTTTCAACGGCATTCATAGCGGGTGGGACTAGTTAACAACGGTGAAACTTAAAAACGATAATGCTACTATCGCCTCCAACTCTCTATAATTGTAAGTGCGTGTGTGGTTGGGGGAGGGGAAGGTGGGGTTGCGCACTCGCAGACAACACCCACGACCACACATAAATTACACAGACATTACAAGCACAAAACGACTTTATTCAAAATGGGGAGCCAAGGTGGCTAAATGGGTAAGAAGTTGGCTCTTTAGCTTGGAGGTCATGGTTTCCATCCCGGTGTTGGCCGAGCACGTTGATTGGGGTTTTCCGGTGTGATTTGCCATTTTCTATGGTACGGGATAGAAGGCGTGGCAAGGAAAGCTGTCTAGACGTTCGGATGGGAAGGGAAAATCGAAGTTCTGTATACGTAGGTGTGCATGTAAAAGCGTAAGACAAATTTCCATCATAACAGTAGAGCGTTAAACCCCCATGGCATTTTCACTCAAAATGAAAAAGAAATTCACAAAAATGCAGAAAATAACCTTTGCACTGAATACTTAAACAGCAATAGACCAAACCTGGCGTCATACATTTTTACCAATAATAAGGACTATAATCCGGATATCAATTTAGGAATCGAACTGAACGGGGTAAAATAAATAACGTGTAAGGAACCATTTGGTACTAATTTTAAGAATTCACTCAAAATAGATCGCTAGCCTCTTTTACAGATTACTGACTATTCCTTAAAACATGATGAAATTTGATAAGAGCTTAACGTTTAGAGTGAGTATGTGTGTACGGACGGACAAGCTGGTTGATAACGGCTGCGACAATATTAATTAACGGAGTGGAATGGGGTTTAATTCCTGTTTACTGTCTCTATTGCGAGTAATGTGCTATGAGGAACATTTTTCTTATGTTCACCCCAACAACGTGTCTTGGATTTGGGGATCTCATCTGAACGACTAGACACTGTTCCTTGTTAGCGTTGCCCCTCTCCACACACACACACACACACTCCCCGGGTCATCCATCACAAGAGGAAACCGCGTCGCAAAATGTCGAGGAACGTTCCCGACCACCACGGGGAACGAAACGTTGTCTTCTGTCCATTGTTATTATCTACGCACACGCAGTCTTTCCCGTGAGAGGAAACCGGAGTACCCGAAGTAAACCCACGACGTTGAGAAAGCAGGGGCGGATCTAGGAATTTTGAAAAAGGGGGGAGGGGCGCCGCAAAATGAGAGCACTTACTGCGGAGACGGGGCAATTATCCGTCATTTCCTTGCGTCTGTAGACATTCCAAGATCTATTTGGCTGATATTTTTGTCTAAGTAAACGTTCGGAGAGGACATATTTGAATCTAAAGAAAGCACTTTCAGCAGTAAAAATGGCACTGTCGAAAATTAGGGAGCGCGAGGGATCCGCCCCTGGAAAGCACCTCAATACCAAAAGCTATATACGCTCACACCAGTGACTGAAACCAGAACCGCAAGCCAGGGAAGAACACTAGTCTCGTTGATTCGTTTATAGTACAGCAAATAAAGCTAGTAACATCAAAATGGATTCAAGTTTAATGAACGCCAATTTGATTGTGGACAAAAACATTGCTAAAAATTTAGCATCCAGTGATTTGAGATTGTATTTCTTTGTTAATTCTACGTTGTGTATTCATATCAATAGTTAATAATATCCTTTATACAATTAAATTCCAATATGAACTCAACCTACATTTGGGAGAGTGGATGAGCGGGGGGGGGGGGGGGCTGGGCATATAAGGATCCGAATTATCTTACTTGTACTGGCGATAGAGATTTCTTCTTACGGCCGTTATAAGACATACAATATCAAAGCCGATTAACATACACTTGTAAAACACTTAGCATGCTTATATCATATGTTGGGCAAATATTTACCTAAAACTAGTATCTGGTATCCCAGAGTCTATAATCTCTTTTAAATGTGTAATATAACACCGTTTAGAAATGTATATCCTTTTAATAATAAACTATATGTAAGTAATATTTCTCAGAATTTATTCAAACCGGTTCGACTTCACCCCAATGAAACACAGACGAATAGTTTAGCCGATTGTTAACGCGTATGATCTGCAGCTTGGTTATGAATTTCCGCTAGTACGTGACATAGAGTGCACACCTCCGTTGAGGTAGTGGTAGGGTCAAAAAAAGTTCAGGGAATAACAATTAGTTTTTCTTGAATTAGATCTCCAGGCCTATCCTACGATGCAAAATGAAAATGTTCTACCGAGCCCTTTTCCAGAAATTCACAATTTAACAAATAACTGCAAAATTCTGTGATTTCGGAAAGACTACCAATGTAAAAACTGCTTCCAATCACTCGAATTTCGTCAGATGAGAAATTATGCATTCATAGTATCCTTCTAAATGTAACATTGGTAAATGGATAGGGCACCTGTGATTACCATACGCATACATAAGATGAGTAAGCAATAATATACGCATGGCATTCTTATAGTCGTATAATAGTGATCTTTCATTCCTGGTGGCGTCGGGTGTACAGATAATGTTAACGCAGAATTTCAGAAAAGAACTACCACCGTCTATGCCGACTTTTATCATGTAGTCACCCACAGACTCACCCCGGAAATCTATCACGTGATCAATCCGGTCAAATCATATCAGTATACCACAGACCTTTTCACTTTTGATGTATCTTCTTTCAAGGACGAATCAAGATCGAGCACTACAGTCGAGAAAAATGACTCCAGACCTCTGTCTCTCGAACGCGATGTGTCAATAGCCCCTGATTTCACGGAACCACGACCCTTCCATGAACGAATGAACGTTAGAGCCTTTTCCGTTTGATTTAGCGAAAGGCCAAGCGATGTGTGGAAACGCCCAATCTCATCGACTGGGCTGCTTATTTCGAGGGTTTTGTATTGAAAGATCTGCACCCCTTGTTCCTATTTTGATCATACAACTGTCGCTGGTTGAGGCCCTCTATTTTATCAATTCCGATGCTGCAAGATCCGCGGCCCGGGGTACATCCTTTATATTTGCTAGGTTTTCCCGAGCATCATTAGCGGTGCATGGCTTTGGATGATTAATTCCTTCACCAACTGGCTGAAAGCACCGTTTGCAAACAGTTAGTTTCGAGCCCTGGTGTGAGCGTATGTGGCATGGAGATAGGGGCGCCTTCTCAACCCCGTGAGTTTTCCCGGGCACTCCGGTTTCCTCCCACTGCTAAACCCCTACGCGCAAGCGAATTATTGAAATAAAATGAAACCATATGTTAGTCCCAAAATGACCTGGTTTGTGTGGAGTGGACGTTAAACCCCACTTCTCTCTCCCTCTGCAAACAGTTTTCGGCCTTGGAGATGCCAAACTACCTTCTCGTCTTGGCCGAGATGGTCGACCTCGGGGAAGTGGTGGTTGTTTGAATCCACAAATAGCGCATGGAAGACGGGAATCAGACGGATCGAAATTTTCGATGTAAAACTTTCTAACTCAGCACAAGAGTTTTTCGCCGGCAATTTCAATCATACTAGCACGTTTATGGAAGCAAATTAGACATACCTTCCGTCTGTTTTCTTTGTGGCTGCACTTCTCTCGAGGCATTTTGACGACGAGGCAAATGGCGTGTTGTAATTGACGGTAGTTACATCAGAATTTTCCAGGCAAACTATATTTTTCCCGGAAAATATCGGTGGCGAACTGTCCCGGACAGTCGATCTCCAAATGCGGGGACACTTTTGCCAAAATCTGTGTCGTCTCGAATCAGTGGAATCAGATGACGTCC
Source organism: Patella depressa (assembly GCA_948474765.1). Lineage (NCBI taxonomy): Eukaryota > Metazoa > Mollusca > Gastropoda > Patellidae > Patella > Patella depressa. The sequence goes on along the minus strand of OX419715.1, from coordinate 87,155,391 downwards.
ACGTCAATGAATACTTTTTGTTTCTATCGGGAATGTTGAAATTTGTCACTCGAAAACCGTTGGCCAATTATAATTTGGCAGAACTTGACCAAATTTCCTACTTTTTTGTTCAACTATAAATTTCTAGAAAAGGGCTCGGTAAAACATTTTCATTTTTCATCGTAGGATAGGCCTAGCGGTGTAGTTCAAGAAAAACTAATTGTTATTCCCTGAACATTTTTTTGACCCTACCACTGCCTCAACAGAGGTGTGAGTGGGTCGGGATTTCGCCGGATCCTCCCACAGCTAACACACGCACAAGCGAATCATTGAGATAAAATTGAACCATGTTATGTTAGTCCCGAAATGGCTTAGATTGTGTCCAGTGGTGTCCCGTTTCCTCCACTGTAAAAAAATACTGTTTGAATTGTGTATTTTGTACACGGTGGACAGTCCATTTGCTGATTACACTATTTTGCCTCGACCATTTTTTAGGACTTCGAGATTTGACTAATGGATTGTTCGTACTTTGTTTTATTTTATTTACTTACAATTAAGCGAATAATTGAGATAAAATTGAACCATATGTTAGTCCACATATGACCTAGTTTGTGTCCAGTCTCTCTCTCGTTGTTCTTTAAGCTCGATTCTGGTCCATGGTGCAAGCTTGTTTATACCTGGGCCCGGTTCCTAGAAAATTCTTAAAGTAAGTACAAAGTTATGCTTCACTTTTTCTTACGTAATAATCTTAATAAAATACCGTCTCTAGAAAATTCTCAAGACCGTTCTTACGTAAGCACAAGTCAAGTACAAGTATATAATTCGATATTGTACATATATTATACACCCAAACCAGAAGGAAGCAAATTAATATAAGCCTACTTGGCTTGTTTTTGTATCCTATTATTTATGCTTTTTACATTGTATAATATTCTCGAAATAAATACTGTTTAAACCAAGTACAAGTCTAAGCACATTGTGACTGGTAAAATGATACTATGGTGATCTCAAATGTGATAAAAACAGTTTTGGTATGTGAATTACATCATAAATTTGTCGTCTGCTTCCCGGCAAATGGTCGATTTAGATGCATTTGACACATGCATTTATACACATGAAATGTGACACAAGCTAAAAAAAATATAAAAAAAACGCAAAATTGCGGGAGCGCCTGATCTTAAAGTAGCCCGTGTGTATGTGTTGTTTACTAATTGGTAAATAAATAAAATGGTTTCAGGGCAGAAACGAAATTTTCTATAGCAATTTTTTTCGAGAATATGTTTTTAAATTGTCTCCTACGTATCAAAAGATGTAGGAAATGCCGTGGAATAACTAACTGCCAGCCATCTTGTTTGAAGCAGAAACAGACTTAAGGTTGGTAAGCAAGCCCTATACCTTGCTTGAGACTTGTGCAACAAAGTTGCGCTTAAGTTTTTTTCTAGGAACACATAATAACGTACTTGTGCTTACACTGAAGTCTACTTAAAATCTAAGCAACAAGGACGTTCTTAAGAATTTTCTAGGAACACAAAATGCGATAAGTTTACTTAGATGCAAAGTCTACTTGAAATTTAAGCACAAGAACGTGATTAAGAATTTTCTAGGAATCGGGCCCTGATCTTGTGGTAAATTTGTCCTTGACCTTGGACGTATTGAAGGGTGTCACATTCATGTTTATCATATTGCAAGCTATGTATGAATATATTCGTATACCCTGGTAATGATAACAAATATGTACCCTGGTGCATTCCGATGCTGATTTGTTGTACAAGATTTAAAGATGCATCATGTAAGAGTTGGATAAAGAGCTGGGGTCGATTGCTCAAAGCTTCTTTAAGTCTCAACGACTCGTTAACATAGAGTTAACGGATCGTCATGTTTAACCGGGTACAAGTCTGTTGCTGGAAGCCCCGTTAACGTTAAAATGCCGTTATATTTAACGGAGGTGTTGAGCTCCGTTATCTGTTTAACAATGGCATTAGTCGGCTGCCAGTTGACGTATACCCTTGGCCATAGATTACCAGCGTGTAGTCTTCTATACAAAATTTTGGAGGATTTGGCGATGGATTCCATATTATTCTAAATGTATAGTATTTTCCAGAATTGGGGGCATGTAGGAAATAATGGCCCCAATTATTCTACAGTTTCTGTAGTGGAAATCCCATAATTGTTCCTACAGCTTTATGCTAAATTATCTAAAGGAAAAAATAGAGTATTCTATAGTTTTGTATATTGCTTCTGTAGTAAATTCTACAGTTATGTTATTGTCTTTATAAAGTCATGTTTTGTGAACAGACTGGAAAGTTGTCTCACTGTGTCAGTTTCTTCTATGGAGTTGTTATACATGCACATGGAATTTAAAATTTTAAAATGTAACCAATGAACAAACAGTTTTTTCTCTGATTAGCTTTAATCAGTCCGTTGGCTAACAGATAATTAAATTGTCTTTCCAGCAAAAGAAGATTTTACAAGAAATAGCGTAAATGTGTTAATTTTCCATTATAACATTAACGAATATATGGCAGACATTACAATCCACTTAATAGCTAAGCCATCCGATGGCCTAGAGAGTCAATTACGCGCTTGTTATGTGAATACATGTCTAAACAATAATCAGTAGACATATGCCAAATCTGTATGTTTTCTATAGAGCGCAGTGAGCGTGTTGAACCAACTATGTCACTTCCGGTTTTAATAAAAATTAATTTCTCGTTTACAAAAACTTTTTTACTTTTGTTACAGAGGGGATTCTTTCTGAATATATATTTCAGATTTATGGAAACCTTGTTGAAAATCGTTGGTCTTCCCCTTTAAATCTTTACATAATTCATCGTTACTACTTCAAAACGACATATAACCAGTTCTGACATCATTTTTATTTTTCTTTCCCATCACTTGCAAAGTATACAAACATTTGTTTAACAATATTTACATTAAATTAATTCAAAAAACTACCCGTGGCGATTTTAGAGGGGTGAAGGTGTAACACTATCGTAATAATCGCTTGTTTTTTTATTGACAAAAAGATTGTTATGTTCCCTATAAAATAAGAAACGAGCACCTATTTCTGCAGCTGGATATTTTACTTCTGCTCATTTTGCGAGTCATACAGTGGAATAAGAAAATTACCAAGATGAGACTAGTTATTGGTGCTTTAGTTGTTATAGCTTGTCTATATGATGTCTCGGCTGACGTGTAAGTATTCCTTTGCCATATAAAGCAGTCTAATTAATAGTACATGTATATTATCATTTCGTCAGAGGCGGATCCAGGTTCTGATGGGCCCTAGGCAGCTCGACCAGCTGTTTTGACGTAGTAAAACTAAGACGGCTGTAAGAGAAACGAAATTTCGAAGGATATACACCGTCTCTTTTGTTTTCCTATTCGATGTATCTTCAGACTATAATTTTTGTCACTTGTCGTAAAGTACTTCTTCCTTCATAATGAACAGCTGATACAACCGAGTGAGGTTCGCCGTAAGGGTATGGTCTAGTGAATTAAATAATGTAAAAATTAAAATTTTGAAAGGTCGTCGAAAATTTTATGGGCCCTATTATTTTGTTGGGCCCTAGGCAACTGCCTACACTGCCTATAGGGTAATCCGCCACTGCATTTAGTCATTCCTTTTTCATTTGATTTGTGTTATTCCGCACACAGAGAAAAGATGTCTGCCGTAACTCGCCGCCATTTCCAATCGATATACTATTTTCAAATGTAGTTCTAATCAATATCACATCTTCCAAACACAAAAAGAATACATAAACAAATTTGATTTTATTAAAGGAAAGTAGAAAACATAAAATTAGGAATTAAAATGTCGGTCATTTATCTTCGTGACCGATCTACTTTTGACAGACAGCGTAACTATCCGTATTAAGCGTATCACAACTAGAAAAAATTGTAACACTACAGATAACAGAATATCAGCATAGTTGATAGACCTTTATTGAGAGCATGAAATAGGCATACTCCGGGAAGAAGCGCCATTCCAAGTCTGACTTACTGTCAGTAAACTTAAACACATAGATCACGTGTAGCTTATAAAGAACATATTTAATAAATAAGATGTTTAATGAGATCGTGCCTTTTGTCAAAACGAGCAGAGGTCATTCGTGTGTAGCCCGTAAATAACATATTGAACACAGTAGATGTTTTAATAAGTCCCTGCCTAGCAGAAGTTGTATATTGTTGAAAACGTCAAATATAATACAATATCAAATCTAGCAAAGTTCACTTTGTCACAAAATAGCGACCAGATTTAATCTAATGTTGAGGATATAAAACGTAAAAGACATCAAACATTTACTTTCGTGTTGTTATAGTTGTAGTTATTCGTGTTTAAAGAGCAGAAGATATAGTACTAGCTGTGGTTGGTTTGGTTGGAGTCGTTGTACCAGATACAGGTAGGTTACGATTACACATCTCATTCCGGTGGTTGGGATAGAGTTACCCAGAGTTTTGTGCTTCGCGCTCCAGGTGACCGATGAACTCTGGCTTATGGTCGATAACTGGTGTGAGCGTATGTGGCTTTCAGATAGAGGAGCCTTCCCGACAGACATCATACTCCAGTGTATTTCCATAGGAACGACATCTGTGCGTGCTCTAACAATAAAATATGACATTTGAGGACGTTTTGTTTATAATTAACCAATGCGCTTTAGATCATGACGCCTGTCACTGAACAAAGTGGAGTGCACGTGACAAGTTGTTTTGTCACCTCCGGTTCTCTCCCACTGCTAAGGAACTCTACGCGCTAGCGAATTATTGAAATACAGTTCGTTCTGTTATGGCCACATTTGTGTGTCTAGTGAACGTCCAACCCCATTTCTCTCACAAATCGCATTGATAAGCTTTGGCTTAAACCAGTCCGGGTTTCAAATATTTTGAGCTAAAGCTTTTGAGAAAAGCAATTAACAAAGTACGACTTGTTTTGGTGCCGGACAGCGGGCATGGCAATGGGCAGCGTATAGACGCTTGAATATGACGAACCACTGAGGTCCCGTGAACACATTGATGTACAGGTAAAGAAAACCTTGGCAGCGTGATTTCGAGAAGGTCATTTCGTTTCCAATGGTATTCCTAAACACAATCATACCAGTTGGGTGAGAAGCGATGGAAGCCAGGGAGAGTCGTCCCAAGCAGTTTAATATATAAAATATTAATTCCTTCAAACTAAGATTATAAAATTATAAATTTGTTTCACTTCAGTTCCTACCGAAGTACCTGTACCAGAACTTGTCGTAAGTTACTTTTTACGTTAATACAATAACCAAAGATACATTTTTGGCAAGATCAAAATATTTATACATCATAAGCCTGTGATATCTCCCTTGGCCATTGGATGGCTGAATTATTAAGCAGATTAGAGTGGATACTCAATACTTTGTTTATTATCTTTGCCGTGATACTTGACACATGAAACTATTTGGCAAACTCTTGGTGCAATTTCACACAATCACAACTCAGCTATTAGTAAAATAACCTGACTGAAATTTTCATATACCCTTTTCATTATACGTTTTAATACTTAAATACGTTTAGAAAGTAGCGAGAAAAAAGAATAATTTAAAAAAATATCTGGTTCAAAAAGCAACATACAATTGTAGTGGATGACATTCCTCTCAGTAATTTGTTTATTCTCATTATATCTTAGGCAATGGCGGTTGGAGTTCCTATACAGAAACCGGAACCAGAACCCCTTGTAGCGCCACGTGTGGAACAGGGACACAAATCCGTACTTTAAGCCGATCCTGTACGAACCCTTCACCTTACAATGGCGGTAGAGTTTGTTCTGGTTCAAGCAGCAAAGTGGAAATAATGGAGTGTAACCCTCAACCATGTCCAAGTAAGTATTCAATTTCTTCAATCTTCCCGTTTTTATACAAAGTGGTCCCTCGTGTTGGGATGAGAAACCGTGGTGCTGTGTACACATTGGCATGTACAAAAGGAGCCCTTGACAATTGGAATTCCATATTATAAGAGTAGGCCATAGCGCCGCTGTCCAGGCAACGTTTCCCTCGTAGCATACTATATGGTGTATGCCCCATACCGATCGCCATATAGCTTAGTAAGGGTAGCAGATCAGAGTTGACTTGGTTTTGGTATGTACATGGTTTGATTCTGATGTTTAATCACCCCTATTTCAAACATGACGTCGGTATATAGCAGGTTATTTCATTGGTGTGTAAAGTACGCAAAAATAATGATTGGTTTGGAAGGGGAAAGTTTGGAATTTCAAACGTCAATAACACTGTGAGAATACCGGGCTTTATCCAGAACCCGAGACTAAGACGGTTACCCAGTGGCTTGTTCTCGGTGCTGGCTGTAACAGCCTCTAGGATTTTCCGGCGTAGTTTGCTTTGTCAGTGCTGATGGATTAAGAACTTGACAAGCAACGGCGTCTAGTTCTTCGAATAGGGTGAAAGACCTGGAGTTAGTGAAGGAGTAGCCTCTAGCGCGGCAAATGTTCTCCCACATAGAACGATAACGCTTCGTTTGCCCAGATGGTGCAGAAAAGTAGCATCTTAAACTCCATTACATAATATTTTCGTAGTTGGTGCTTAATGATTTGCCTTGTGTTTTCAGTAAATGGTAATTGGTCGGATTTCACTGAATGGGAAGAATATGATGACTGTACCGTTATCTGTGGTACTGGTACAATGGATCAATGGCGCTCAAGAACGTGTACTAATCCCAGCCCTGCTTTTGGAGGTTCCGATTGTACTGGTGTTAGTTTGGAGAACAGGACTATCGAATGCAATACAGAATTGTGTGGGGGTAAGGACAACAAAATCATTGTGCACTTAAATATGTTGTTTATTGCTTGCGGAGCCGCCGTATTTAATCACGGTGTTGATCGAGAAAGTTCATCGGGAAATTTCGGCGTAGTTACCACTTTTGGTTCCTAAAGGACGAAAAGCCGAGATCCCGTGTACACATTGGCGTTTGGTGTTGTCCTCTAAAAGCGTTTTGTTCTAATAATAATAAACAATTTAATTGAATAATAAATTCGTATTTTAAGCTATATGTGCAAACTTTATTTTTTCGTATTTCCAGAAAAATGTCCAAATGATACAGTTACATATTTTGATCACCCAGAAAACAACAGACGGTATTACCAGTGTGATAACAACGTTGCTAGGAGACACGACTGTGCGCCAGGAACGGTGTGGAATAATACACAACACACCTGTGTTCACGAAGCCCTACCAATACAGCCAGCAGCACCGGTTCATTCAACCCCACCCCCGGACGACTTCTGTAGTAATGGCCGAATCTTAGCAGCTCACCCAACAGATTGTTCCAAATACTACATGTGTTCTAATGGACGACGAGTCGGAAATGCGATGTCCTGTCCCGGAGGACTCTTTTTCAGCCAATCTAGGAGCGCATGCGATTTTCCTTATAACGTACCCGAATGTTAGGCATTGCTGACAATGTTTTCCTATTAATTTGTTCAAATATTTATTTTATTTTTAATCGGAAACGGGGGGTGGGGGCGTGGAATATAATATTTGATTTATCACACCATTAAAGGGACAATAACATTCTTGCTGGCTTGGTAGCTCCAGAAAATAAATAATACCCTTATTCTAAGTACTAGATGTTTAAATGTCCTACCTGTTGTGTAAATTATCCATTACAACCAATTTTATTTGTCCAGAGGGTTCGAAAATATTTTAAAATCCAAGTCACATTTGAAAAGGTTTACGTTAGACTTTTCAAATCAATTGGTTAAATTTTTCCAATTTTTTAAATAAGGTGTGTTAAGATGAAATTTATATCTTCATTTAGTTGGAATATTCTAAAATAATACGATTTGTTGACCAGAATGAAGATTGGGACATATTTTTCAGTTACAACAAGAGTGTTATTGGGGCTTTAAAATACATGTACAACTATCATTTTATATTAAACTAGAAGAAATGAAATCAGGTTTAACTTGCCATGGGGGGAAAAGTTTTTCCCGGGCAGCGAAACGGCGGTCTACTATTCCGACTGCCAGTGGTTCTCTTCAGTGCATGTTAAAGTAGCTAAGTCTCTAACCCAATATCATCCAAAATTTTCATTGAAAACACGAATTATTTGTCAATTGAAATCAAAATTGATGATGTGATCTTACCGGAAAAAGGTGTACATTGGTACACGAGTCGTGTGCCTTCATTCGTTTCAGCCCCAGTTCTACCAAGAGACTCGAGGAACGGGGCTAGAAACATTGCACCAAACCAAACGGCGCATGTAGACTTGAATAACTAGACGCTAGAAATTTCGCCGAACATAACTGATTTTAAATTAAAGTAAAAACGGAAACTATTGAATGTAAACAGATTACATACATTCATATTACAGTATTATATGCGTTGCGACCCACTTATGTCAATTTCTAGGCCCCAAATGTTAGCGATCTAGCTCCTTTAATGTGTACAAGAGGCCGCAACCCAGATAATTTGAACACAGAACTTATGATTTAGCGAGTCAACGTCTTACGCACAGAGCCACTGCGGCTTGGTATCGATATCAAATTTAAATTTAATTTCTTTCATCAGCAATGTCTTCCCATGTAGGAAAATGTGATTATACAATTTTCAAAAATTGGGGAATTGTAGGGGGATTATTTTATTTAAATAGGTCTTCGTCTAGTGTATGACAAGGCTGCAAAGATTCCTAGACCCGGCACCCCACCCCTCCATATCCCATGTCCAAATATTTTGCATCCGCCACTGATCCTGCTACAACCAAAGACAGCTGTTCTACTCTAATGTACGGTCCTGGCTCGCTTACCAGGAGGTCTCGGGATTATTCCCGGAGTTCGTCACTGTGGTTCCAAGAATATATTAAACCCTATTTCATTTCCCGGCATAGGGGCGGATTTTACTACCAACTGTTTTAACGTATATGTTGTCAACATGACTTGAATCCACGATAATCTGTAGCATTTCAATTTGTTATTGATTCATTATTGTTATACAGATAATTAATAAACATATGTAATTTACAGTATTATGTAAACAGGATAATAAAATAAATATATTCCTTTCAATGATTGATGTGGTAAATTTGGTGACAAGGTAAAGGTGGGGGTGGCGAATGGTTAACACGTGTGTGTTTGATCAAAAAGTCTGTCATTGAGTCAAGTGGTTTGGGTTCGATTTCCCTCTGGTATTCGACAAGGAGTAGGATCGCCTGTCCAACTTACTGGGTTTTCCTCGGGTCTTCCGGTTTCATGCCACAGCTAAAGACCCCTACACGCTAGCAAATTATTGACATAAAATTGAACCGTATGTTAGTCCCGAAATGACATTTTTTGTGTCGAGATGAAGTTAAACCCCATTTTTCTCTCTCCCCAAAGAAAGGAGAGCGTAGGCGCAGGTTGGGGGGGGGGGGGGGGGGTAGCTTGTGTTTACCCCAAATGATTCCAATCCTATTATATATATACAAGTCCACTGGTGGCACTTTTCGATCGGAGTCAGTCTTTCTCCCGCCACATAATTTGCCACTACCAGGGTTATATCCCACTTCCGAATCTACTTCAGGTGTATGTTTTCTACCGCGATTTCTGGTTTATCAGCACAACTAAAAGGGCCTACGTCTAATATAGTGCGTCAAACCCCCTCATATCGTCAGATTGTAATGTGGATCGATTAAAATGCTCCACTTGTGGGTAGAACAAATTCTGTAAAGTTTTGCGATGATCTGAGCATGTTTATATGATCAATTTCCTGACAAAATGGCGTCTCCCATTTCGCAACCTGCTTCTGGTGTGTACAAAAAGGCCATGTTTTTGAAAGGAATCATTGAAATATTGCACTAAGTTAATCTAAAATGTGTCGACTGGACGTTACCAGTATCACTCTTCCTCTCACAAACACACACACACACACACCCACACACACACACACACCCACCCTCACACACTAACACCAACTGGTTGGACCTTCATGTAGTAGATCCATCGAAAGAATAAAAACCGCAACGGTATATAGATCTGTATTTTAACCATTTATGGCCTAACACATAGTTCATGTTCACTCCCCCAATGTTGATGCGTAGGAGACTATAGCATTGAGGGAAAACCGGGGGAACGGGAGGGGAACGGCTTGGAAGGAACCCTACTCCTTGTCACGTTCAAGCAGGGAATCCAAACCATGCCACTTGACTCAATGCCAGACCACCCCATCTCACCCACGCCTCTTGAGACGCATGGTCCGCGATTGAAATGTTCCAGATAAAATGTGTATGAACACTCTTGGTGACCAACCGATTGTAGTGTTTTGAAATTGTTTCGTATTGCTTTGCGAACTCCTCAATTCAAAGCTAGTGCCAGGTCTTCTTCAAAATTAGTGCGTCACTTAGCCACGCTTGTTCCTGGTGGCTATAAAACCCAGCGCGATCTTATCATTCCTTTTTCTTGTTCATCCCCACAACCTGTGCTAATCAGTGGTGAGCATCCGATGGGTCTGGGGGTTCCTCTCCCTGAAAATTTTGAAAATTGACAACCGCAAATCCATTTTCCAAGCTTTTCCCGCCCAAGCAGAATTAGGCAAATGTTTTATTTCCTAATACAATTAGATAACAGAATGACCTATGAGAATTATCATTAGTTGAATTTTTAGAATTCTCTTGAGTGTCAACAACAAAAACCATTTATTCTCATTGATGAACATAATGCAAATTTAACAATTTTGTTGACGCACATCACAGAATATAGCGAGAATCTTCGAACTCACAGAAGACAGCGAATATCATCATAAGCTCATGAACCTCACGAGCTTATCAGACACGGATCCAGGAATTATTGCAAGGGGGGGGGGGGGGTTGCCAGGTTCTTGTTAAGGAAATCTGCCATCATCGTCTCTAAATTACATAGGCCTACATACAAATTGACCTTTTGAAGAGATATATCTAATCACTGTAACAGTATTTTAGTTATTACAGAGTCAGCTTCGTAAATATATGGTTTATTTACAACGGGAACAGAATATCAAATAGATACATGAAGAGGTCTACATCTACACTACATAAACTATAAGTACTATTACTATACTGGAACAATTACTACGATAGGAACACATCTAACTATATTGTATCAACCATTCTACACCGCTGCCCATGCAGCGGCTGGACTCGGGCGAGTCCATACGCCGGTCTCTGCCGTCTGCTCTCTCTCTGGTTGTCTTGTCTTCACTTCTCTTGTCTTGACTGCCAACTGTGCGTATACTACTGTATATAAGTATATAAAGCCTCCAACACTTAGGGAAGATGGACAGGATGGATCATCAAATAAGGAAGTTCGATGGCGTGTTTACGTATTGTATGTAGCTTGTAAATACCATATGGAATAAATTATATAGTTAATAAGATCGTGCCTTAAATAAGTTTAGACAGTAAAAGAAACGTCCACTATAATAAATATCAAAACTAACAGAGGCCATACAGTTCTTTGCACCTAAATGAATGTTCAGATAACTTTGTTACAAATGATGTAGGATCACATTTTAATTTAATTTTATTGATGCAAGGCATATTGTTATGTAGCCGAGCACGGTGGGGCTTCGACCCCCCTCCCTCATGGATCCACCCCTGATAGTGATATTTGTTTACTGCCGTGACGATAACTGATAATTATTCTCTAAAGAAATTACAAATTATTTTTTTAACTTCAAGGATTACCAAAGTAATCTTCATGTCTTCCTGTCCTCTCCTTCCTTCCTTCTTTCTTTTTTCCTCCTTTTCTTTTTTCTTTCTCTTTATTCTCTTTTTTTAATGTGCTTAGGCTCACCTGTCCGGCACTGATCACGGCCCAATCACACCAAACTAGTGAACTCATTACGTTCAACGAACGGTGTGAACATAGTTTAGCAACTGTTTACGTCCTGTGTAAGACTTCGTGGACGGGTTCAGACTGGCAAGGTGTTCTAGTACACTGCGCCTGGCCAAATTTTCCCCGCGGTGCATTTATACGGAGAGACAACGTACTTAAAACGAAATGGACGTACTACGGACGGACTTGTTGCGCTACTGTCTAGTGATGTATTACATTATAACGTGACACTATCGAGCATAAATTAGTACCCCTTTATTTGTTTTATAATATTAAATGGGGGTGGGTGATTTGTATTTAATTTTTTCTCATTTCATATTAAAGGGACAATAACACTCTTGTTGGCTTGGCAGCTCCAGAAAATAAATAATAGCCTTATTCTAAGAACTAGATGTTTAAGTGTCCTACCTGTTGTGTCAATTATCCATAACATCCTATTTACTTGTCCAGATGGGTCGAAAATATAGTAAAATCCAAGTAACATTGAAAAGGTTTACGTTAGACTTTTCAAATCATTTAGTTGAATTTTTCCAATTTTTAAAATTAGGTGTGTTAAGATGAAATTTGTATCATCAATTCATTGGAATATTGTAAAATAATATAATTTGTTGACCAGAATAAAAATTGGGACATTTTATTCAATTACAACAAGAGTGGTATTGAGCCTTTAACATATATGTTTACTAGTATTGAATGTGTTTACATATTCTATGGATACTAGTACAGTAGGATTGCGTTACTAATTCATTTAATAGCGAACAAAATCATGTATTTAGCCTTCTTTTTTGCATAATTAATAAACTCAAAATTTATACTTAAAGTGGCATTGGGTCAGATAACAATTCTCGCTATAATATAGTTAATAATAAATAAAGAAAAGAGAATATTTTGAAAATATAGTCCGACAGCCAAACTCCATTTTAAGGCTTGACATGGAAACATGGTACACCTAACCGTTTTTGATGGATTATATATTCAATGTGTGTTGAATCAGACACCGGATGATGTCACCTTAGCACCCGTGGGGAAATTTAAATATTCAAGATGGCCGCCATGGAACATTTTCTGGTTATTTAGTAGGGTATAAAAAAGTACACAGGTATTGAACGTTACCTAGGTAAAGTACACTCATCAGGCATCAAAAAAAAATCGCCTATTGTGGGCTTTTTTTCATGGCGAGGCATTAACTATTTTTTACAAAGCATCCACACGAACTCTCGATCTTTTTGTCGCAATCGGAATGAATGAAACAAAATTGGATTTAACTTCCTACTGTTCTGCCCCGACTGGGCTAATGAAGACGGGCATACGCCATACAGAGTGCTAGGAGGGATATTTTGCCCAGAAAGCGGCACCCACACTTACGCCGAATTCGAACTTATCTTTACGTGTACGCCAATGTATATAAGGAACTGCAGCGATCGAACACTCGACCTCCAGGCTAGCAAGCAAACGTTTTATGCACTTAGCCACCGTTGTCGTACTCAGAATTGAATATAAACTTGTAATAACCATTTTATATAAACTTATTAAAAAAAAAATAATTGTGCTATTCATTTTGTTGTTTTTTTCGGTATTTAAAGATGCATTGTGTAAGATTTAGATAAATAAGTGAATATTATTGAAAATTTCATTCAAAATACTTTAATCTTAGAGAATTTATGGCTGTTTGAATATATAGCGTATGTATATCATTTATTAATTTATATAATATTTAAAACCAAAATTTGAACCTGCAATAGGAAGAGTTAGCTCATATACATAATGCATCTACAATGCTAGTTGTCATATTATCGACAGAACAGTAGGACTTTAAAGGCTCAATACCACTCTTGTTGTAATTGAATAATATGTCCAAATCTTTATTCTGGTCAACAAATTGTATTATTTTACAATAACGTAAACCTTTTCAAATGTGACTTGGATTTTAAAATATTTTCGAACCCCCTGCATGTAAAATAGATATAATGGATAATTTATACAACAAGTAGGACACTTAATAATATAGTACGTACAATAAGGCTATTATTTATTTTCTGGAGCTCCCAAGCCAGCAAGAGTTATGGTGATGGCCGCCTATTTTCCAAACTTATTTTCAAACCAAGTATCGTTGGATTTTGAAATCAAGGCCAGGTTCTCTAAGTTGCGATTTGCACATTCTACACCGACCACAATCCGTTTTTTACGTTTTTCCAGGACGTTTTGGGGAACTTGTTTGAACTTGTTTGTTGTAATGACGGTTAATGAAGACGGAGGCACGAATCTTTGCCCGGACGGCGGCGCTACATCATACTCTTATTATTGGAATTCCATCTGTCAAGTGTTCTTTTACATGCAGACCAATTTGTACACTAGACCCAGGCTTTCGTTGTATCCTAAACCAAACAAACAAGAGAAAGAAATGGGATTTAACGTCCACTCGACACAAACCAGTTCATTTTGGGACTAACATATGGTTCAATTCAATTTCAATAATTAGCAGCAGTGGGATGAAACCGGGGAACCGGAAGAAAACTCCAGTCACGTACAATGGGAGGATCGAAATCACGTCAGTTGATTCAATGACCGACCGTTTGATACAGCGCGCACGCTAACCATTCAGCCACCCACCCAATCCCCGCACCTCTAAAACAAACAAACCTGTTTATTATAATGAAATAAAATGAGGTTTCACGTTGTTTCTGCCTCGACTGGGTTAATGAGCACATGCATGTATAAGCCATACAGTGTGCTATGAGGGAAATTTTACCCGGATAGCGGCGCTACTGCTTATTCTTATATCGAGCCAGAACCGGGTGGCAGACGCAAAGCGCGTTCGAACGCAACAAGAAAGACCCTCCGTCCTGCACGACTTGCAAGGGGAATCACCTCGGAAAATCCCGATGAACCCCCGAAATACAACCTTACTCACTTCGCCACCAAGCTTGCGCGTTTATTATACGGCATCACAACCGCCCCTTTAAAATAACCCATATTCGATTTATGACGTAGGTATAAGTAAATTAAAGTATTATTTCTTTTTCAAATAATATCGGATTCACATTTGCTATTTACATTTAAGATCTATTGCATATGACTAAACACCTCAAAGAAACGATACTCCTTTACGGCATGCCAAATAAAACAAAACTTTAACTTAAACAAATCTACAAACCAACTTAACAAAGAAATCCATATGAAATTACAATAATTACATGTTAATTCCCGTCTTGTGTGTTAGTAGGGAGCTAATGGCTCCAAGTACAAATCGGTCCCCAGTTTTAATCCGTTGACTATAAATTCTGGAATACTTTTAGAGTGAAATTATTCCGAACCGAACCACCATCAAGATGAGAACTGCTGCCTGTGCCCTTCTACTGCTTGTGTGTTTGTATGAGGTGTCTGCCGACTGGTAAGTCTTACACTAGATTAACATCACTGCCTTAGACAGACCATGCTTTGGATACCAATAATTACCCGTTATTTTAAAGGTGCATCATGTAATATTTAGATAAAGAGCTGTACGTTCTAGCTAAAATAGGTAAAAAAACAGGTATTTTTTCTAGCCGTAATTATTTCTGTAAGGTGTATCGTTGATCGTTTATTATTGTAGATCATGCCAAGGGTGGACGGAGAATGAGTCTGTGAGTATGGCGCTGGGGATACTACATACGTTCATATTTTCACGAATTTGGTCTTGAATTTACCTCGTCTTGGTAACATTACAACTTGCTAAATTTGTGCCAAGGGTGGACGGAGAATGAGTCTGTGAGTATGGCGCTGGGGATACTACATACGTTAATATTTTCACGAATTTGGTCTTGAATTTACCTCGTCTTGGTAACATTACAACTTGCTAAATTTGTGTAAAAGTTAGAAACATCGGGAATGTGTCTAGAAATCACCATTTACGGTCAGTTTTTCAAAAGATTTTTCGCAACCAGGACCGTTCCTGGATCATTCTGTAGATGTTAAGGGGTATAGTTCTTAATGGTTTAACGCGTCAAGTGGTGTGATTTCGATTCCTGCATACACATAACTTTCAGAAGCGTCGTCTGTCCAAACTGGGTTTTATCCGGGTCCCCCCAACTGCTACATTGTTCAAATAAAATGTGCTACCTGTCATCATTAGCCGGGGCAGTAAGACATTAAACACATCTCCTTTCGTGCTATTTTAGGTGCAGTTACACATGTCAGAAGAAACAGAGATACAGTGTACGATGTGGTTGGTATGGTTGGAGTAGATGTACCCGATACAGGTTCGTCGTATTATTAAAGCTACACTCACTGTTAGCTTAATACCAGTGAATTGTGATCCGTTACACAAACTAATCGGTTACAAAAAACTCCTGTGTTGTTAGTGGGGGTTGGGTGGCGTGGTAATTAATGTTTATCGTGTGTCCTTTAACACATACTAAGTATAGTTTGAGCAGTATTTATTCCGCTTCCAGGCGGGGGTTGGGATGGCCGTGTGATCTAGAGTGCCGCGCTTCGACCTCTAACTAGCCGGTCACCTCTGGCTTGCGGCTGTGTGTGTATGTGGCATGGAGATAGGGGCGCCTTCTCAACCTCGTGGGTTTCCTCCGGGCACTCCGGTTTCCTCCCACTGCTAAAGACCCCTACGCGCAAGCGAATTATTGAAATAAAATTAAACCATATATGTTAGTCCCGAAATGACCTAGTTTGTGTCGAATGGACGTTAAACCCCATTTCTCTCTCTCTCTCTCTGTCTCTCTCTTTTCCGCTTCCATCTAATAAAATTGATATGGTTTACTAATTAGTCTTTGTGTGTATAACATTTATGTGAACCGGAAGTAGGACGGCATTACAAAACAGTATTCTAATTGTTGGATTTGACAACTCTATAGTGACGGGATGCCGAATATTGCGAAATATTCAAGTCGTCATCTCGACTCAGTGAACGTAATGAAACCATTTTTGACGGACATTCCCTTTGAGAATAAACTTTCACAAAATGGCATAGTGTGAGAGGGGGGGGGGGGCGAAATCTCATGGATTAACCATGATAAAACATACAAATATTCATGGATACATTTACTCTATTTTATTTGAAGCGATTCCTCTCGGGCCATTTTTTTTTACTACAATACCATTTACCATATTTTCAGATCTGTTGCCGGAACCTGTACCGAATATTGCAGTAAGTAATATTTACTGTATAATATGAAACGGGGTTTAACGTCATAACTTTCTGTACCGGATGGGTAGTGTGTTATGAGAAAAAAACTGTGCCTACCCTTTTTGCGAACCTCATCTGCCAATGGTTATTTGGTAACAACGCGCTCTCATCTCACGCCCCCCTTATATCACACTGCATGACGTATGCCCGTCTTCATTAGCCCAATTCGTGTGGAAAATAAAAAGTTGAATCCCATTTAATTTCATTTGATTTTATGTGGGATGACATTTCTCTACTAGAAGACATGATACCATTTCCCATAAAGCATGAACGAGGGGTCGCTGTGGGTCACTGAGTAAGATGCTAGCTCGCTAACCAGGAGGTATACTACCCATTGACATAGGAGTTAAAATTAAATGTAAGATTGTGGATTACCATAATATGATCAGGTTTTGTTTTAACAAATTGTCATTTGATATAACATACAGCCGGCGCAAGAAGCGAAGTAGGGGGTGGGGGTCGCCGGCTCTTAATGAGGATGTTAGGCATGTCAGGACAAACTGATAATATTTCTCATTATATGGGCGCAAATTTAAAGCTATAATGTTCTGTGGGGTTTTTGTTAATGAATAGAACATGGAGGTTGGACAGAATACAAGGAAACCGGAACTAGAAGTTTGTGTGGTGCTACCTGTGGAACCGGATCCCAGATCCGTACTCTAACACGAACCTGCACCAATCCTTCTCCTTACAAGCGTGGTAATACATGTGACGGTCCCTCAAGAAAAACAGAAATTGTTGATTGTAATCTACGACCATGCCCAAGTAAGCAATTATGTTTTGTTTTTGTTTTTTTTTTGTTGAAGGAACTGGGGGTGACTAGAAACATCAACGCTGATTGATTAATCAATGGCTGACATCACAGGGTCCAAAGCCGCTCGTACAACCCTTGACTTGTCTTTCAATACAACTTGTCAGATCATCGTGTAGTGTGGGCGTAGGGGTCTTTAGCAGTAGAGGAAACCGGAGGACGCGGAGAAAACCCACGAGGTTGGACAGGCGACCCTACTCCTTGTCACGTACAAAACGAAACGAAATATAGATCTGTTTTTAAATCAGATCCAGCCTCTTGAAGAATCATAAAAGTATGTTTTGTTCAAAATTTGAAAACTTAGACGTTTGAACATGTGTCCCAAAGAAAGAAAATCAAGTTGATGAGGCTTGACATGTGAAAATGTTCATTTACAAATTTTTAATTTTGTTATTTTACCAGTCAATGGTGGATGGTCCGATTATTCGGAATGGGAAGAATATGACGAATGCAGCGCCATGTGCGGTACTGGCAAAATGAACCAATGGAGATCCAGAACATGCACTAGCCCATCCCCTGCTTACGGTGGTGCTGATTGTACTGGAGCCAAGCTGCAAAATAGAACAATTGACTGCAACACCGAGGCATGCGGAGGTAAAGTTTGACATATATGTTTCAATATTTGGATTTAATTTGTCTCACACATCAAGGGGCCGCTGTGGTACAGTGAGTAAGACGTGTAAGAACGTTCTTCGGAATTTATCGGGCTTAGTTAGTGGTTATGACAGTGCGTGGAAAGGAACAACGTAAAATCGTTCAAAATGGTCAGAAAAAAACAGGTCTCGTGTCCGCCTTAAACATAACCCTGGCAGTTGGAATTCGATATAAGAGTAGTCCTCTGTTTATAAGCCCAGTTCGGACAGAACAGTACATCATATACGGAGTTATATCACCTCATTTTACTTTGGCAAAATAGCTTCCAAATAACTGTCATGGGATGCATGTATCTTTACAATTACCAATAGATTGCTCATATTTTAGAAAGTACGCAGCATAATAAACCCTTTTTATTCAGGGCCTCTCACACTCACTATGAATAAGAGCAATCAGTAAGACCAAAACACCACTAGCATAATCAGGACAAATATATATAAATAATTAGCTTGTATGGAGCGAATGGCTTAACAAGTACAGCTTTGTCGAAAACACATTTAGATAATGATTGGTGCATTGTTAAAATTCGAATGACAAAGAAACAGTTTCGGGCAAATGGCCTCAGCCCCCACCCCCTTCCCCAGTTCAATATGCAGAAGAAAAACAAGAAGGGTCCAGAAATGACCTGAGGGTTGGGATGGCCTAGTGGTCTAGAATGCCGGGCTTCGACCTCAAGCTGGCCGGTCACCTCTGGCTTGCTGCTGTGGTTTCGATCCCTGTGAGCGTATGTGGCATGGAGATAGGGGCGCCTTCTCAACCTCGTGGGTTTCCTCCGGGCACTCCGGTTTCCTCCCACTGCTAAAGACCCTTACACGCAAGCGAATTATTGAAATAAAAATTAAAAATCCATGTTAGTCCCTAGTTTGTGTCGAATGGACGGTAAACCCCATCTCTCTCTCTCTCTCTCTCTCTCTCCAGCAATGACCTAGTTTGTATCGAGTAGACGCTTGAAGGTCTCTCTCCCTCTCCCTCCTCCTATTTATCTCTCTTCAATTTGGCTGGATTTTCTCTTCTCATTACAGATCGATGCCCACCGAACGTTGTTAAATATTTCGACCATCCCGAGAACGAGAAAAGATATTACCAATGTGATAATGAAGTAGCCAAGAGACACGACTGTTCACCAACTACCATGTGGGACCAAGAAAAACATACTTGTGTTCATATTGATGAAAGTGTTCCAGCCGCTCCAGAACCTGAAACCGAAGATATCTGTAACGGCAAAGTCCTTGTCGCTGATTCCACTGACTGCACCAAATTCTACATGTGTGCTTTTGGCAAACGAACCGGAAATGCTCTCTCATGTGCCCCAGGCCTCGCTTTCAATCCAAAAATAAGCACATGTGATCATGCTTTTAACGTACCCGGATGTTAGACGAACTACATTCAGAGCTTGAGAAAATGATTTTGAATTTTACAATAATATCCCCTCGCTGTAGCACTGTGCGTTATTAAGAATTAAAATGTGGTTTGAACTGTCATTTTCATTATTTTTGTTTCAATTTGTTATCTTTTTTGACATGGCCGAAACGCAGATCAAATCGCCTTTGCTAAAAAAGAAAACTAAAATAGCATAAGACTTTGTTTGACGTGATAGGGAGGGCTGGCTGTTTTCTTTAATGTAACATAACTGTTAACTGTAAAGTAGTGTCTTTCTACGGAGCAATCATTGTGACGGAAGTGAGATTTTCACCCCAGTCAACTTCAAATCCTCGTAGCAAAAATCTAAACGGTCAACCCCCTAAAAATTTATGATGAGGAGATTGCCAAATAAAAATTGGAACCAACGGAATGTTGAGCAAAAAGCTACAGCCCTTTGATGTTACAGCCATTTAACATTGAAGTCAATGGGCAAATAATTACTAGTTTGAGACCATCTCTGGTAAAACTTGTCCGCAATTTTGAATGTCACGTTATGTGTCCTTTCAAAATACAGCCGAGGTTAGATTGTACCGGAATCTGTCGAAGTTTGTCCAGTGTGTCACTTCTCAAAGCTCCGAGATGGTGGCTCATTTCTCACTTCTTCAGAAATTCACGTATTTAGCCGAATCACTCACATTTTGCACTAACAATAGCCCCAGTAAATAACCCAATCGGCTGTTTTCGAATGAACATTTGATGTCAAGAAGTAGAAAATGTTCGAAGGATCACTAATATGCAATATGCTGCGAACCGATCTCTAATTGTCTGGAAATCAGCAGCATTTCATTCGTACACTGGGGTGGGGCATAGCAACCGATTTCACACTGATTAATGGCCGGTGAGTTTTACCAAAGAGGAAGAAGGGTAAAGTTACCACTGGAATGGAATTATGACGGAACACCCCAATACCGTTGAAAACCCGCATCGTAACCACGTGATTGCATGCCGTTCAGGTTATGATGGCGTTAAGTCCTACTCCAGTCAATTTATGGTACCCAATAACACCCCCCCCCCCCCGCGTTCTACATCACGGCTAGACGAAGATGGAAATGTGGGCCCGTAGCAGCTCCTAAAACTTGGTGGGGCTACAGAATTTTTTGGAGGGGCTGAGGATGTTGCCGACTAAGAACACTCCTAAGAAATCACTATTTTTACCGAAATATTTGGGGCGGCTAAGCTTTCCCCTCCCCCATAGCCCCCCGTGAACATGGGTATTAAACACAATGTTGAGCAAAGTGGGGAAGGATGACATAATATGTTTTTTCGGGAAAATATAATTAACAGCTCCACTTAAACGAATTCCCGTTTTTAATCTGTGTCTGTGTTGCCAGAACGGATTTATTAATATGGAGTACGGATATGTTAACGCATGCGTGTCGCATTATAAGGTCTGTTATTTAGTTAAGAGGCCATCTTTCGATTCCCAGCTTTTATGTGACAAGGAGTGGGGTCGAATGTAGAAACTCGTGGGGTTTTTTCTGATCTCCCGGTTTTCCCCACTGCTAAAAGCGCCATCTGTGTAAGTGAAGTATTGAAATGAAACTGAACCCTGTATGAGACCCAAATTGACCTAGTATATGTCGAGTGGACGTTACACCCCTCTCTCTTTCTCTCTCTCTCTCTCTCTCTCTCTCTCTCTCACTGGTTTTATATCATGTTACTTTGACCGACTTAAAACTCGAACGGTTATGAAATAGTGTAAACAAACCTAGATTTATTTGTTTATTTATCTACTGACCTGGTATGTTGTTTGTATATATAATTAATGTCCACTCCTGGTCATCGGTTGGACATTGATCAGGTGTACAATAACCCCGTCTAGACTATGTCATGGTTCTATCTCTATATCTTCATGACCTCAAACAATATCAGGGTCAGATATTTAATTCATCTATAAATTAGTTTAATGTGAAAAAGAGTCAACAAAGCTACAGTATAACAAGACTAAAGAGCTGTCCTTTCTTGATATAATAGTTCAACAACAGATAATCCAAATTCAATATATTGAAAATTTCATTCAAATTACTTTATTCCATTTGAAATGAAATGAAATGAAATGAAATGGGGTTTAACGTCCTACTCTTCTGCACCTAACCTGGGCTAATGGAAGACGGGCATACGCCATACAGTGTGCTATGAGGAAATTTTGCCCGGGCAGCGGCGCTACGGCCTATTCTTATATCGAATTCCAACTGCCAAGGGATGTTTTACGTGCACGCCATTCTGTACTCGGGACTTCGGTTTTTGGTCCCACCCGAACGACTAGACAGCTGTCCTTGTCAGGCCCTCCGTTCTGCTATTTTATTTGAAGTTTGGCATTCATGTTTCAGTCTCCATCACCAGATGACTTAGAGAGTTGATTGTAGGCTTGGAATGTGAATTAAGTCTAAATAGGCAGATTTAGCTCCTACAAAATGTATCTTTAATCTTTTGAGATCTTTCAGTCTTTCAACACCCGTTGAGTATTGGAATTACAGGTTATCAATAGTAATAATAAAAGGTATCCTGGTCTTAAAATGGGTCGTTTGTCCTGGATTATTGGTTTTGGAGGTATTGAATGAAATAAAACATATATAGTTAGTTTTTATTGGTTTAAAATATGGCATTGATCTCACTATATAAAACCATTTCATTCATTTATTCATTCAAAATGTATCTCATCCATTCATTCATTCCCAACACAAATCATTTCGTCATTCATTCAATGAAAACAAACTTCATTCATTTAAAACACCATCCAAGCATTCAAAACACCACTTAATTTATTCATTGGTTCAAAACACATTCACACATTTAAAATATCATCTATTCATTCACACATTTATTCACTTAGCACTCCATTCATTATTTTATACACCATTCATTCGTTCACAACGTCATTCATTCAAAACACCATTTATTCATTCAATACACCCTCCAGTCAAAACTCAATACACCATTTATTTAAAACACCATTCATTTATTCATTCAAAACACCATTCATTTATTCATTCAAAACACCATCCATTTATTCATTCAAAACACCTTTCATTTACTCAACACATCTTTCATTCATTAATTGGTACATCCATTCAGAATACTATTCATGCATTCATTCTAAATACTATTTAAGCATTCATTCAAAATACTATTTAAGCATTCAATTACCCTACCATTGATTAATTCACCATTAATACCACCACTCATTCATTCGTTCAAACCACCATCCATTCATTCATTCATTTAAAACACATTCATTCAAACAATCATTTATTCATCAAATTACCAACACTCATTCATTTAAAACCTCATCCATCCATTCAAACCATCATTTATTCATTTAATCCACCATTCATTCAAAACTCCAGTCGTGCATTCAAAATATTCATTCACAAAAATTAAAGCCTCAAGTTGCATCATTGTATATGATATGTTATTATGTCAACGACCAACCATGATCTATATTATAGGTAACATATGGTGCAGTTTATCGACCTTGTAGATATGAAGTTTTGTTAATGACCTGAACTCTTATTTTGCAGCCATTTTGTTCTGCAAAATCATATATCATAACGGGCAGATGTTTTTTTAGAATGAACTGGGGTAACAAAATAACACAAAAATACACAATCCGCCTATTGCAGGTCCAAATTATTAATTAGACATTAATTAATTTACCCAGACCATAAACTCTCGATGTTTTCGCTAACCTGCGATATTTACTGGATTTGAACCATATCTGCTGCTCAACGCCCATTGATGATTAAATCAAAAAATGGATAATCAGGACTTGATTTTTTTATCGTGTCGACTTAAGAAATGATGATAGAGTCTAGGCCTAAAATTCAATCGCAAAGTTCAGAGTGGGTAGATTTAACTGAAATTTTCAGAAAATTCCTTTTACATTATCTAATTTCTAACTATTATAGTGCCAGCTGTTTAAATAATCCCCCATAATGTATTTCTAAGTTATTGAATTCCCTCGGTATATATATATATTTAATATATAGTGCGTGAATTAAAAATGATAATTTTGCGATTTGCGAAGCACATTCATGATACCAAGCACCGAACGAGGAAGCGCAGCTTTTACATATTTCAAACAGTATCTTCTGTTACATTCTTTGGACGTGGAACAAATTCTGAGATTAAAATAATCCGGATTGACCTATGAGAGAGAAATGGGGGTTAACACCCACTCGACACAAAGTAGGCCATTTCGGGACTTACATATGGTTTAATTTTATTTCAATAATTCGCTTGCGCATATGGGTCTTTAGCAGTGGGGGAAATAGATGGACCCGGAGAAAACCCACGAGATTAGACAAGGCGACTCTACTCCTTGTCGCGTACAACCGGGGATTCGAATCCACGCAAGATGACTTTATGATACAGAACGCACGTGCTAACCTTTCCCCCCCCCCCCCGCGAAAATTACAAAGATAGCGTCTTGTCTTTCTCATTGGACGAAAACCAATGTCAAGGTGGTCTGATCTGCATGTAAATGGACCCTTGATATAAAAGCAGGCCGTTGCGCAGCTGTCTGAACAACATTTCCCCCACACCACACTATATAGCGTATGCCCGTCTTCATTAGCCCACACGTCACAGAAGAGTAGGACGTTAAACCTCATTTCATATTACTTATCAATTAAAAAAGGTCACAAACTGCACTGCGTCGTGAATCAAAATGTTTTTAAAAGTGGAATAAAGAGTAAACAAGTGGAGGTCAATAAAACCGATATACCATGAATTGTGAAAATGATGCAAGTTCCAAACTCCAATAATAAACAAACAACAAATTATTCTATGATGTGAAATATTGAAAAACGGGTCAAGGAATTGTAGGTCAAGACAACCTATATACAATTTATAAAGTGATGCAAGGTTCGCATACTTAACTTGGGCTGTCTGTCTGTAGTTAGCTCCGCTTGAGAACAAACACTAAGTTAGTTGACCGACATAAGTCCTAAATCGACGATTCTAGTCGAAAAATTTAACTTTACTTTGCGAATTTTTAGAAGTATATATCCTGCTTCCATTTAATGGAATTGAATAAGTTTAATTAACTTTTATGTGTATGTCAGCTGTGAAACGGCACAGAACCGCATTGCAAACCATTATACTACATGTATTTTTTGGATATGTCGGCCGTTCAGGACAGAGATTTATTCGCGAAGTATAAAATAGACGGATCTCTGTGCGCAAAATGGTCAGATTTAAACTCGTATATTAACAGTAAATTATTATTTGTTTGTTCGTCAAAATTTTAAGAAAGTGAAAAGCAAGTGTAGATCAGTGAAACCTATATATCTTTACTATGATGCAAGACCCGAACTCATATAAAAACAAACAAGAAATCATTATCTGCTGATGAAATCCACACCTAATGTTGCATAGAGACTATAGAAAGTTTTCATGGAGCGTTTTTATCATGCATTAAATCCCTTTGAATTTACGGAATAAAATGCCAACCAAATCATCTATAATTCGAATATAAAAATATGGCATTTTGACGAGAATAATATACCATACAGCTGAATTTAAAGCGGTTAGTGCTTAAGAGAAATACCTATAGTACAGGTTAGCCAATACCGCCATCTGTCACCGTCAGTTGTTTTCTGTTTTTAAATGTTCAGAAAGATCTATACACATCAGCCAATTTTAGTCCGCAGTGTTGAAATCAGTTTGTGTCGGCATACCTTTTATCTTTTTATCATTTACCGTGAAACAAAGTAGTGCAACTTTGCGGTTGTCCTAATAATTTCGAATGTATATATATATATATATATATATATATATATATATAAATCACTTCATATATTCTCTCCGGTTATTTAAAAAAAAAAACAGTCACATCTCTTGAGTTATCTATACAGTTAGCCGGGTTGTGCATCTCCAAACTTTATCTATACAAGCAATTTCAAGAGTTGTGCATCTCACACGTTACCTATATAAACAATTATAAGAGCCAGGGCGCCCGAACACGGGTACCAGGTATGCAAATGGTACCCTGCCCTTTTTCTGGGGTATACATGTATACCCATGCCTTAGGATGAAAGTTTTCAACCTATTTACTAGTCTACTCATGTTTAAATGGTAGATCTAAGACATGCAATTGCTCTCTGGCCGAACGTTGATGTTTCACGTGTTTCAGGGTTTTAGGTTAGAATTAGGAATTCCAAAGACTCTCGAAACAGTGTTCTCGGAATTGACAAATTTCAAAATATCGTACAGGTCCTGTTCATGGCGCCACTGGGAAGAGCTGTCTATACAAATAAATGCAAACGCTGTACATGTCTTACGATATGTACATAAACAAATACAAGATTTGTACGACTCGCAAGTAATCTATACAAACAATTAGAAGAATTATACCACATCCAATTAACTATGCATTAGAGTTGTGCGTCTTTCGAATCACCTACACAAATACAAGAGTTGTATGATTATCACGTTTTCTCTCCCCCCCCCACCCTAACATATTTACTTTTTCTGAATCTTCTAGGAAAACTTTCGCCTTTATTGTAGTTTGGTTTGTTTAATTAGCATGGAACAGTGTGAAGCCGTTCGAATGTGATGAAAAACTATGTTATATGCCCGTCTTCATTAGCCCAGTAGCAGCAGAACAGAATAGTAGGATGTAAATCCCCCTATTTCATTTCATTTCATAACAAGACAAATAAATTCGTCAGTTATTCGCCCGAAATCAGAAAGCAGAGCTAACTGGTATTCGTCTGGAGTCAGTGAAAGTCGTACAGTGTGTGGTGGGCTTTATAAAATAAAGACATAAAGACTCGGCATGTCACCTGCTGCTGTTCGATCGATCTCTTCATTGACTTACAAATTGATTCAACGTAAAGACGCATGCCCACACCTCAAATTCCATTAGCTAAATCAGCAAAAGACCCAGCAACAGTCATCGAAATTCTGAAAGTTGCATCATTTTTGACTTGTTGACGAAATGTTAACGACATTTAGTCATACGGTTAGGTATCACGAAGTGCGAGTGTGATGCTGAACGTGATACATAATTAACACTCATTCATAAGTTTGATACCATGATGAAATTAGCTAGACGGTGTTGAATAGTAAAAAAGTAAGACGTCAAACCCAATTTTATCTCATTTCAGTTCTACCTTTCTGCACCAACTGACTTAAAATACAGAGGGCCATACTGCATGCAGAGTGCTATAGATGATATTTTGCACGGGCAGCGGCACTTTGGCCTACTCTTATTCCGATTGTCAATGGAGAGAGAGAGAGAGAGAGAGAGATGGGGCTTAACGTCCACACGACACAACTAGGTCATTTCGGGACTAACATATGGTTTAATTTTATTTCAATAATTCGCATAGGGGTCTTTAGCAGTGGGAGGAAACCGGAGTGCCCGGAGGAAACCCACGAGGTTGAGAAGGCGCCCCTTTCTCGATGCCGTTTCTCGATGCCGCATACGCTCACCCCAGGGATCGAAACCACAGCCGCAAGCCATAGGTGACCGGAAAGTTAGAGGTCGAAGCGCGGCACCCTAGACCACTAGGCCATCCCAACCCCTCTGATTGTCAAGGGAGAAGGCGCCCCTTTCTCGATGCCGCATACGCTCACACCTGGGATCGAAACCACAGCCGCAAGCCATAGATGACCGGAAAGTTAGAGGTCGAAGCGCGGCACCCTAGACCACTAGGCCATCCAAACCCCTCTGATTGTCAAGGTGTCTTTCAAACGCACGCCAATATAATAATCGTTATCTGGGTTGTTCGTCCCATCTGAACGGCTATGCGTTCGTTCCCCAATCTATAAACACGGTATCTGGGATCTTCGTCATCTGAACGACTATCAATTGTTCCTAAACGGAGCGAACTTTGTCTGCTAACTCTGAAATCGAACACGGGACATCCGGGTTAGTAATTTAGCACCTTGCTCACTGAGACAATGTAGCGATTCAGAGTGTTAGGAGATGCTAATTGTAGCTCGACAAGGAAGGTTCGGATATTTCCGGAGTACACAATGGCCGCTTTATATAAATGAGTATTTTTGTGAATAATTGCCCTAACCATTTGTAGATTACTGAACTTGGATCAAATTTACTTTTTACTCATCCTAAAAGGGTTAGGGTCAGGGTTAGTATTCCCCAATATACTCATTGATTTGTGAAAGGCCAGAATATGCGTTCCTTTCACTGCAGTCCAATTGTTTAGCGATCATCAGTGCGTTCCTCAGTCTAATTTCAGCCCTGGATTAAAGCGTTAATTTGTCCTAACAATATCCGCCCTGTACCAAAGTACTAACTGAAGAATAATACGTGAATATTGATCACGCAAAAGTTCTTTACGAGAGATAAAAAATACCACGTGTTCTTGGAATGTTATCATTCTTATTTTTCCACCCACCAGGCATTGAAAAATAAAAACACGACAAAGATATTGACATTACATTAAAAATTGCGAAAATGATCGTCTGCCCACCACAACAGTTAATCATTAAATACTTATTTTTAGATTTAAAAAAGGGTGGTAAACGCATAAGCGTTGCATTATAAGGTCTATCATTGAGTCAATTAAGTGGCGTGGTTTCCATTACCCGGTTGTACGTGACAAGGAGTGGGGTAGCCTGTCCAATTTGGTGGATTTTCTCTAGTTCCCCCGGTTTCCTAGAACTGCTAAAGACCCCAAGCGAATTATACAAATAAAATTGATTTATATGTTAGTCCCGAAATGACATAGTTTATGTCGAGTGAGGGTTACGGGGGTGGCCATATACAGGGGCGGTTGTCCAAGCTCCATGTGTATCCCGTCCCCTACATAATATGTTTACATCACGACATAAATTCCTGACGTCACCGTTCGCGCTGGGCATTTACCACAACAGAAAATCCTGACGTCACCTCACCAAATCTTAACAGAGATAATACTGACTAATGACCCTATTTTTGTTTTGGTATACCTCGCCTGCTATGTTTATAATTCTCAGCGTCTGTTACACTTTGATCCCACGCCTAATAAATTGATATATAAATAAATGACAGATTCTCAGTACACAATCAAAAAGTCGAACAGATCACGTTCTCTCCGAGTGATTCCTTTCCAACAAGAATTTCAACCAAACAAAGGCCTGCGCATAACCACGTGACTTTTTCTACGATTTCAATAAAACCCAGTTCCCACTGTCGCAATTTTCATTCAATTCAACAGCCAGTTAAAGATTGTAATAATTTTTAAAGTAACAGTTTAAAACAAGATTAAAATATGTCGGAGTTAGAGATTGTTCAAGTCACCGCCCAAAGCGGCTATGATTCCATCAGTTTAGGTGGGATTTTCCGTGGTGCGAGAGCCAAGCAGACAGTCAAAATGGTTGAAAAGGCGCAGATTTGTCTTGCAGACTATGATTTCAAAAGTGCAAAGAGTATTTTAATGGAAACATCCGAATTCTGCACGGATCTTCACGATCAAGATTACTTACAGTGGGTTCTGGCAGAAATTACCAAATACGAAGAACAGAAGATTCCAGTAAACTGCAGGAGTTCCAGGGAAATTGACTGGTCAAGTATTCAAAGCCGACCGATGAAAAAAAATTCAGAAAGATTTCAAGATCTTCCGCAAAGTTTTATTATCATTAGGGTCGAGTCAAATCATCACGGCGTTCAATTTTTCGTGGGAAGAAAATTGCTGTCCGAGTTATACAGAAATGCCCAAATCAGCGAGCTGCATTGTAGCTTAGTAACGGCCAATATGTTGCTGGGGTGTCTCGAAGACCTACGAATTACACAAAACGCCGCGAATATATTTTACCGGCCATTTAAACACGAAGAAAAGATGAAAATAATGAGAAATATGATTGACAATATGGCGAACGTTGAGATTACCTATCCATTTCCTATGCTGAGACCCGACACGAAAGAAGAACTTGTTTGTCCAACAGAAGGTTGGGACGTTGACGAAGACTTTGCTGAACAGTTAGAAGCAGGAGAGGTTATCCTATGGCAATATTCTATGGAATTTCTTAGAAGTCTTGGGAGTGAAAATCTCAGAGTTTACGACCCCGCTTGTTCCAACGGTCAGTTTTTGGAGAACATGAAAGCTGGGATGCCGCACGGTTATTTCATTGGTCAGGACCTGAATCCGTCGATGGTGAAATATGCTAAAAATAGAATTGATGAAGTTCATTGTGGGAACTGTATGATACCGAAAGTCGATAAAGAAAGTGTCGATGTGGCATTTTTTAGATTTTTAAATTCAGAAATAGTGAAAACCGATGACGTTATTCCGTTACTAACAGCCGTTGGGGATGTCATTAAACCTGGCGGACATATGGTTATATTTGGTCATACACCCGTTTTGCTATCGTCATCGGAATTGAAGATGCTACCAGGGTGGCACGTGCTACAATCGGTTGGTGGAGGTAAAAAATGGAAAGGAATTTTTCAATTTTATGTTATTAAAAAAGACCTTTGTTAGGCCCTACTTAAAAATTTTACTTAATTTACCTTTGTTATAGATTGCTTTTATTTATTTATTTTATTTTTGTCTGTTTAAATTTGTGCCAAGCATAATATGTGATATGCTCAATGTAAATAAATATTGTTTTATTTCAATTCACAGTAATTGTGAAAATATATAATTGTAAATTGTCCAAAAACTATTATATCTTAATTGTGAGGACGTCTTTGTTACTGGTAATTTGCAGATTGTGGCCGCCTGGTAAACTCGCTTCCTCGTTCGTTAGTAGGGTCTTACGTCCACGTCCACCTTGTGTGATATCGCAGACAAACTCGCGTCATTTTTGTTTTACTTTATACTTATGTAGATATATATATTGATAGATACAAATCTTGTTATTGTTGAATGTCAGCTAATACTTAATGATACATTAGGTAAGAGTTAAATAAAGAATTAGTCATTCATTTTTAGCCAAATTATCACAATTTGTAGTTTTAACAAGATGTGTGCATAGTGATAACCAGGGCGCTGGTATTTTCGCGACTAAGCCTCGCTTTCAAACTTTTAAATTAAATTTTTAAATGGCGAACCGTTCTAATCTCGAGTATCCGATGCCACCGAGAATTGATTATTGCTTTGTGTTGTACAATTAATAGTTTATATAACATTTCAGCCCTAAATAATGAGCTGCAATAGTCATATTTAGCTCTTGCATAATGTATGTTTAATAATTTTATTATTGCGTGTAGTATTTTAAATATACATGTCGTATGTGGTATTTCATTTATTCGCATTGTATGCATGAAACATACAGGTGGTTTCTGTATGACTCATGAGACTTATAAAGTCTATTGTAAATATAACCATTTGTATACAAACGTAACATATTAATAAAACAACTTTAATATAATATTTGTGTGGTATTTAGCTACTGGTTATTTGTGTGGCAATTAGTAACTGATTAAAGTATCAACAAAACATATACTTATGGAAAACAGCTAACTGGATATATAAGGCGACGTTTCAAAGAGTATTCTTTCATTATTATCAAGCACTGTAGCTGTTTCCCGTAAGCCTGTGTTGTAACTTTGCACGTTTTTAGTATCGTGGGGCGGGAGGGGGGGGGGGAATTGGGGGTTTAGCCCCCTACTTGTTTGCTTAATTCGGATTAACGAAGACGGGTATACGCCATGCATGCAGTGTGCTATGGTGGCTAGTCTTATTTCGAGTTTCATTTGTCGAGATTTCTTTTTTAAGAGCTTGCCAGCGTGCACACGACAGGGGCGGATCCAGGATTTTCAGAAAGAGGGGGCGTGCTGCACCAACTTGGGAGTGCGAAGCCCGGAACCGTGATTTTTTAGTGTAAAAAATGCCCACAAGGACTAATTTCATACTAGTACTGTAAATTACGATTTCCAACCTAAACTATTTTTGTTCTCCTTTCTCGCGAGAATATATGGAGCTAAAAAATTGTTCGCCACCTCAAAAAATAGAGGGGGCGTGCGCCGGGTGCGCCCCCCTCTGGATCCGCGCCTGCACGAGATCCCAGTTGTCTGTCCCATTCGAATGTTGTTCCTGACCAACTTCTTCGATTCGGGGTAGGGGGTCATTGATATGAATGAAATTGAGTTTAGTGTTCAAAGTTTCTGCACTAACCCGGTTAACGAAGATGAGCATACGTCATACAATTACATCGAGAGTAAAATTTTACCCGGAGAGCTGCATTCTCTTCTACTCTTTGAATCCCAATGGTTATGGTCGTAACCTTTACGCCAAATGAAATGAAATGGGCGTTAACTAAAGTCTTACTGCTTTGCTCTGACTGGGGTTATGAAGACGGGCATATGCAATACGGAGTGCTATGAGTGAAATTTTTCCCGGACATCGGCACAACGGCCTACTCTTATATCGAATTCCAACTACTATACCAAGTGGTATTTTACGTGCAAGCCAATGTATACACAGGAGCTCGTCTGAATTTTCCAGCCTTGCATTTCCCTTATTCCTTGTCGGTGGCATGACAAAAGTCAACTAGTCGTAAGAATAGGATAAAAAAAAAGTGGTTGTAAGCATATAAAGAAAAAAGAAAAGAGAGAAAAAAGAAAGAAAAGAGAAAGAAAGGAGAGGGAGAAGGAAAGAACGACTGAGGGGACAGGACACGGGACCGGAGAAGGAAAAGATAGAGGAAAAATGACTTACAAACAACACAAAAAAAAGAACTTTATGAGTTTGAACTCATTATACCGAGAACCGTTTAAGGTCATTCTGTTATTTAATTGCTTTGGTCTGAAATGTTTGGAAAATGGGTTTGCAGTTGTCAGTTTTCATAATTTTCGTAGGGGTAGTTCCCCCCTTGGGGGTGGGCTCGTACTTGTGTGGGCTCTTCGGTCGATGAAAAAAAGGGCGTTAACATTCGACTTCATCAATCTGATTAAAACACTGATCCTATTTCGTTTCGTTTTTGTAGTTCAAAATTTCGTTTTACATGTCTTTACTGCATGTAGTGGTAGCCATCGAAAGAATAAAAAACGAAACGAAATACAGATCAGTATTTTAATTAGATTGCGACTTCATTAAATTGCCCCGGTACGGACAGACGAAACAAGAGAACATTACTCCCGTGTATGTAACAACAACAATGTAAATGAACGATAATAAATGTTTAATCTGACCTCCGATGACCGAACTGCATTAAACAGCTTGTTTGCTGATAACCATTATCAGAAATGTGTGGAGAGCGAATGGTCTAGGGTCTGTAATTTAGATCACAAAGTCTGTCATTGAGTCATTTGGCATGGTCTCAATTCCCAGCGTGTAAATAGGTTTTGTCCGGGTCCCATGGTTTCTTCCTGCCACTAAAGACCCCTACACACAAGAACATTATTGAAATGACCTAGCTAGTTTCCGTCGAATGGACGTTTAACCCCATATTCACCCCTCTTACCATAAATATTCATCCCTCCCGGAATATAAAGTCCCATTTGGCTTAAAGATACATTAGGTAAGATTTCGATAAAGAGATAGCCATTCTTGCTATAATAGTTCGAAAAAAGATAATGTAAAATGAATAATTTTGAAATTTCATTCAAATTACCCTATTACGAGCCAAGTTATTAGCCTTTGAAGGTTTGACAAGATGTGCAATAATTTCAACCACGGTCCTGGTTGTTCGAAGCTAAGTCTCGCCCTTTCATTTTTAGCTTAAATCAAAATGCGACTGTACTGTTCCAATCTATTTAATATCGGAGAAATTCCGATGCAACCGAGAGTTGAATATGGCCTGGATACGTTAATTAATGTCTAATTAATAATTTAGAAAACATTTCAGGCCTAAAGAAATACCTGCAACGGGCAGATTTACTTCTTGCATAATGTTTGTTTAAAAGAAACTTCAATATCATAATAAAACATATTATCAAAACTGCTGTGCTATAAATAGACCATCGCATACCGCAAACCCGGGGCAGCTATTCAATACTTACGTATTCATTAAAGATAAATTATGGAATAGTATAGATAAAACGCTCCTTGTTCTCGCTATAATAGTTAAAAACCATATAATGTAAAGGGAATTTGCTGAAAATGATCCACCTGATTCGAGAATTTAGCGATTAAATTTTAGGTCTAGCCTCGATCATCATTACTAACGTCGGTCAATAAAAAACAGTCTCGATTATCCATTTAGGGTGTAAATCGTTAGTTAGGCTTCTGGAGCGATTTCCAGCTAATAAAATTACTCAACAATGAAGTGAAATTTAAATTTCTTTTCTAAACCCCTTATCTGGAAAACACAGTTTTAATGGTTTCCTGTGATACCGAATTTGGCAAATATATGCATAGTAATGTCAAGTTTATGCAGGGGCGTTTTAAGGTTTATCATGGCGGAGGCTATACTATTTGGAGGGCCCTCTTTCGCTGGAAGGGGTGGGCTTGATTGATGAGTTTTATGCCAATGCAATGACTGCATTCTCATTGAGTAATGGATTTGACAGTAACAGTGTATAGAAAACGATTGAATCGGACTCGGGGGGGCCCTTTCCCTAGGCCAGGGGGGGGGGGGGGGCTTTTGTCTGCCTTTAGGGCCCCTCTAACTAGGGTACATTTTCATTTTTCTCATCGTTTTTAGAATTTTTCTCCCGTTTTATTTTTCCAACTTCTTGGATTTTTTTTTCGCGAGGAGGCTGGCGCCTCCAGCGCCTCAGCTATAAAACGCCTTTGAGTTTATGGACACTCTAGAGGTCACAATTTTTATATGAATTTTTTGAAACTGACAATGTATGTTTATAACGGAAAGATTTCGCTTCCTTTTGATATTGACACATATAGGACCGTTGTAGTAGCATGGGTCGTCTAGCAGCTGCTGTCAGGGTGGAGAGCGGACAACGCACTAAAGGCGGTCGCCACATCCGGCGTATAACCCATGCATTGTTTCTTACTACATATTTTGGAAGTCTTTGATCGTCTAGTATTGTCTCTATTTGCATTTGTAATCCTCTAGCTGGTTAGAACGTATCTTTAAATGCCACTCTGACATTCCAAATTAATGACAGCTTCACGTTGTAATTGGATATACTGCATATTAATTAGTATCCCTAATAAACAAGATGACCGGAACTAAAGTACGGGTTGTGCAGTTTTATACCAAGCTAGACATGTAGTTATAAACATACAGGGGGTCACGGTGTCTAAGTTTGTAAGACGCTGGTTAGGTCCGCCTTGTCAGTGATGCAGGACGGAGGGCCTGCAACGACAGCTGTATAGTCGTTCGGATAGGACGAAAAACCGAGGTCCCGTGTACACATAGGCGTGTTCATAAAAGATCCCTTGACAGTTGGAATTCGCAGTGCCGCTTTCCGGGCTACATTTCCCTAAAAGCTCACTGTATGGTCTCATTAACCCAGTTCGGGACAGAACGTACAGTAGGACGTTAAACTCCATTTAATTTCATTTATATAAGCATACATTAAAAAGTCATCCTCTCTAACCCTCTCCCATGCAACTCGGCGAGTCTGCTGATGTAAATTGCTATACCTTCTCCCCCAATGAATTTCATGGCAGTCTAGCAATCCATGAAAGGGTGTGACAAAGGGGGGGGGGGAGTAGATGGCCGAATGGTTAGCATGTGCGTACTGTATCATAAAGCCTGTCACTGAATCTCAACTGGCGCGGTTTCGAATCCCCGGTTGTACGTGACAAAGAGTAGGGTCGCCTATCTTTCCTCGTGGGTTTTATCCGGGTCCTTCGGTTTCCTCCCACTGTTAAAGACCCCTACGCGCAAGCGAATTATTGAAATAAAATTAAACCATATGTTAGTCCCGAAATGACATAGTTGTGTCGAGTGGACGTAAAACCTCATTTCCCCCTCTCTTTCGCAACAAGGGGTCTCTCAACCCAGGGATTAGTACAGAACATAGCAGGGTTTTCTCATGAAAGTCTACGTTCTAGAAGACTCGATTCTGTGTTAAAATCGTGCGTCGTAATTGTATTTAACTAAATAATTACTTAGATGCAATAGCCTGGAGAAAGAAGAACTTGCGTCCAAACCATTTGGAGCCTGATACTGACAAAAAATAATATGCATGTACTGACAAATACGGACTGCAACAGTAAAGTTACTGTTGGCGGTTGCATGGTGCGATTTCCTTGCTTAAAAACGGGAAAATTTCCCTCATGGCACATTGTTTATGGCGGATGCCCGTCTGCATTAGACCAGTCAGTGCAGAACAGTAGGACATTCTCACTGTGCGTCCAGTTCTCATATAGTGTTTACATCATGACATAAATTTCAGACGTCACCCTCTTTGTCACTGAAAGTCCTGGCGTAGCCTCGGTAAATCAAACAGAGATTAATTATACACTGACTAATGATCTTGTAATGAAGTTAGCATACACCAAGCAAGTGCGTGTCCACATACTCATAATATAATCCAAATGGATAATCTCGCATTATAGGTTTAGCTCCTTTAATCAATTAACGGATTTGAATAAAACATTTGCTTGGAAGGCTACAAATATAGTTTGGTATTGATGTAGGTTCAAGTGCAGAATTAGGTACCAAATGGTGAACATTTTATGAAAATCGAACGAGAATAGACTGAGCAAACACAAAAGAATTATAAAGTGGGGTTGTTTCCGAATTGCTCAGCTCGTCACGTCATTAAAATTTGTATGAAAGGGCTAGCCTAATAAAACTTACAGAAGATTTGTGGTCTCCATCCATTATTTCAAGAATTCAAATTACAGATTTACTTCCCTTGTAAAACTCTTTAATTTTTGAGACGCATAAAACTGTGTGGCATCAACAATGCGTGTTGATGTTTTCCTCATTCTGTAAGATTATTTTTAGGGTTTCACACTGCGTAGCTTGTGTGAAACACTATTGTTTTTGTTAAAATTATTATTCTTATTATTATTATTATTATTATTATTATTATTATTATTATTCAGATTCCAATTTGAATAGATCTCAGCAACTACGTGTCGCATCGTTACGATTTCTTCGGTTTTACTGGGAAAATGGGTGTGACTTAGAGGATAAAGCTATTTTGAACGTTCTGCGACAATGCGAAATGTCCGAAATCACCGAAGTTATCGTTTTTAAAAATATTGCAGTAATTTTAACAATAATCATTGGATTTTAACTTTCGATACATTTTGGCATAGCCTGAGACAGGGCACATAGCTACGCTACTTTCGATTTTTGATTTTCGGCAAATCTTCGAAGATATTAGGCGCCAAATTTCGAAAATTTAAAATTTTACAAAAAAATTTTTTATTTATGAATATTTTTTAGTCGTATTGTGCACAGAATTAAAGGGTCATCTGACTAGTGCAAAAATGTTAAAAAATTTTGTCTCAGTAATTTACCTTGGCCGCCATTGGCTAATTCAGTTTTTCAGTCCTAGATTAATTTTTTATAGTTCGATTTGTATAAAACAAAGTTCATATGCTTCGTTGTATCAATTGTCGTTTTTTTTATTACCGAAAGTGTTATCTGTCGGCACCGGAAGTGGCATAATTTTACCAAAAACTACAATTTTGACAGTTATTTACGATCTTCATAAACAAATATTATTTTTTTGAAAAATTATATGACTCAAAGAGTGTGCCCTTTCAAGGCGCAAAAAATGTAGGAAGCAGTTTTTTTAATTTCGATTTCATTTTCGAGCAAATTCGATTAAGAGGCTAAAAATGGTGTAAAATTGGCCTATTTACAACCTATTCAGGCTTTTCAGATTTTAAAATATTTCTTCGTAACTTTTATAAACTTGTAGCTATAATCCATACGAAGAAAATGTATGTTAAAATTCGTTTGTAATATAAGCAGTTGCCAAGAAATGGGCAGTTCTGCATAAGTCACTGTTTTCGTTATTTTGCCTGTAAAATAGTCAATTATTATTGGATTTTTATAAAAGTGACATCATTTGATTCAAAAAGCACGTAGCGTCATATCAAGTTGATTACAATTTAAAATTGACACCGGAAGTGACATCATTTGGTCAAAAAATGCATTTTACACTTTTTTAAATCAATGTTTTATTCAACCAAGAATAACTTAATATGTATTAATAATTTTAACTTTTGGTTTAAATTCACATATAAACAAAACTCATATGGTCATATAGATATCATAAAATGGTTTCTAACTTGTTCGGTTGCCGAGAAATAGACGGTTTTCTACAGGTCACTTTTGAAGGTTTCGGGGCCATAAAAGGGTCAATTATTATTCGATTTTCATAAACGTCACACCATGTTATACCTAATGCCATTTGGGATTTCATACAAGTAATTTAAGATTTTCATTATCACCGGAAGTAACGTCATTTTGGCAAAAACTGTATTTTTAGCCTCCAAAACAGATATTTTATTCAAATGAGTCTGTTTTGAAATCTTTTTCAAATTATGGTATTTGATGCCAATCAACAAATAGAATGATCCCATACGATCATACAGATACCACAAAATGGTTTCTAACTTGTACGGTTGCCGAGAAATAGCCGATTTTCTACAAGTCACTTTTCAAGTTTTTTGGTCTTTAAAAGTGGCAATTATTATTCGATTTAACGTTTTTATTTATAAATATTATTTAGTCGTGTTGTGCACAGAATTAAAGAGTCATCTGACTAGCGCAAAAATGTTAAAAAAATTTGTCTCAGTAATTTTCCTTGGCCGCCATTAGCTAATTCAGTTTTTCAGTCCTAGATTAATTTTTTATTGTTCGATTTGTATAAAACAAAGTTCATATGCTTCGTTGTCCCAATTGTTATTTTTTTTTATTACCAAAAGTGTTATCTAGCAAATTGGATTAAGGGGTGAAAAAAGGCGTAAAATTGACCTATTTACAACCCATTCAGGCTTTTCAGATTTTAAAATTTTTTTACTTAACTTTTATAAACCTGTCACTATAATCCATACGAAGAGAATGTATGTTAAAATTAGTTTCTAATATAAGCAGTTGCCGAGAAATGGGCAGTTTTGCATAAGTCACTGTTTTCGTAATGTTGCCTGTAAAATAGTCAATTATTAATGGATATTCACAAAAGTGACATCATTTGATTCAAAAAGCAAGTGTGCGTCATATCACGTTGATTACTATTTAAAATTGACACCGGAAGTGACGTCATTTAGTCAAAAACTCAATTTTTAACTTTTAAAATCGATCTTTTTTTCAACCAAGAATTATGTCACATGTAATAATAAAATTAACTTTTGGTTTAAATTCACATATTAACAAAACTCATACGGTCAAATAGATATCATAAAATTGTTTCTAACTTGTTCGGTTGTCGAGATATAGGCGATTTTCTGAAAGTCACTTTTGAAGGTTTTTGGCCCATAAAAGTGTCAATTATTAATTGATTTTCATAAAATTTTCACCCTTTGAAGCCTAATGTCATAGACGATGTTATAAAACTAATTTAACGTTTTCATTATCACCGGAAGTAGCGTCATTTTGGCAAAAACTGTATTTTAAGCCTTCAAAACCGATATTTTATTCAAATGAGTCTGATTTGTAATGTTTATACAATTATGATATTTGATTCCAATCAACAAATAGATTAAACCCATACGGTCATATAAATACCAAAAAATGGTTTCTAACTTGTACGGTTGCCGAGAAATAGACGATTTTCTACACGTCACTTTTCAAGGTTTTTGGTCTATAAAAGTGGAAATTATTATTCGATTTACATAAAATTTTCACCATATGATGCCTTATGCCATTTCTGATTTCATAAGACTAAGGGAACATTTACATTATCACCGGAAGTACTGTTATTTTGTCAGGATCAATTACATGTAACAAATGTATAAAATAAAATTGCTGGATTTGTTTGATTCTGTTTCCATTTTATTTGATGTGTGCAATGCTTATGTGGAAACCTGTATATTGGTTTCATTGGTACCGGAAAGGACATATGTTCAAGGGTAACGTAGCACCAAAAGTGACACAAGTTCAAGTTCAAAGGTAACATGGCAAAAGTGAAACCCGTCATTCCTGCATGCAGGTCTAGTTATTATTTTATTTGTCTACGGCATCTCAAGTGACCAAATTAAAAAGAATATTATGGTCCACCAGAATCAACGCTGAAAATATGTAATCAATGATTATGAAGCAAAAAAACGTTCACTTTCAGAATCTATAGAGGTGTTTTCTATTAAAATTTAGAAACTGAAAGTAGACCTCCCTCTTTTTCTTAGTACTGATAAAAACAGTTAAGACCAGAGTTGGGATTTCAAAATTTTTCGTGTCGGACATTTTACCGAAAATAAAGGGGCATAACTCTTATCGTTATTTAAGCAGACGAATTCATACCACAATTAAAAGTCACATGTCAAAATATTCAAATCACGTACATAACAAAATTAGGTGAAGCTCGCTATTTTTCATATTTAATTCCCGTATGGTATTCAATTCATACCACAATTAAAAATCACATGTCAACAAAATATTCAAATCCCGTACGTAATAAAAATTGGTGAACCTCGCTATTTTTCACACCTAATTCCCGTACGGCTATCAAATTTATGTCAGTAAATGTCGTACAAAATTAAGCATTTTCGTAATACACTGAATGAAAGCTTGCCGATCCTGCTTCGGCATAAAATTCACAACGGTAATATTCCTTTAGATTTACGTGGCAGCAAATGAATGCCGAACTTCCGAAATAAGAATAGTTTGTGATGTCAGAACATCGTTTTTTCTTTATAAAATGTCAACAAAATATTCAAATCCGTGCGTAATAGAAATAAGAACACGGCAGCAAATGAAAGAAAAGCGTTCGAAATAATACTTGTGGTGATGACAAAAGGCATAGCTGACTTCAGCGTATTGCCGCTATGGCGTACGTGACCCACAGCTTCATACATTACTTGTGGTGATGAGAAAAGGCATAGCTGACTTCAGCGTATTGCCGCTATGGCGTACGTGACTTACAGCACACAGCTTCATAGTAAGCACTGCCTAACATGTTAAGCAATATTCGTGCGGCGCTCGAGATCACGGGAAAGTGCCACTGTGGATGAGAATTTATATATGGATTCTTAAAAGACGTAAAAGATATCGTAGACAAAATGAATTAGGGTGTTATAAAATAATATACTCTTACGATATGTGACATCTATGATTAGTTGATAGATGCTGTCGGCTCACATCAATGCGATTAAAATGCCCGACAATTGAAGACCACGAGGTAAACAGGTGAATTAAAATTATAATCACTCTTATTGGATTGATGAATAGTCCGACGAAGGGAAAGCAATGACTTCTGTTTAAGATTAGATTGATGAATTGTCCGACAAAGGATTAAGTCAATCAATCAAGACAGATTAAGTAGTTAATCAAGGTAGGTTTATTGACGGTATAACACGATAAATACGTTGATCACTTAATTACCTAATCAATCCTGCCTATTGTCAACGATAATCGGGTTGAGTGGTAGTTATACTCTCAGTACACTATATTAATTTTGGAATTTTGAATATTATTCACTTTGTCTTGATGTCCGATTGGGCATATTCCTGGTCGGACAACATTGTGCGTTTGGAAAAAAAATTCGGACAAGTCCGGAATATACGGGCGAAATCCCAACTCTGGTTAAGACTGTTAATACACAATATCATCCAAAGTCTTCGACATTGACAACACACACATTATATTTCAGATTAAGTTAAAACTGATGTTGTGATCTTGATTACGGTACTGGGAAATGGGCTTCGGTTAAATTCAATATTTAAAACGAAATAAACAAGGTTAAAGGGCCAATCCCGATAACTTCTTGGGGAATAAAAATGCTTAATTTTGTGTTAAAATCCATTATAACCCATTATCTAAGGCCGACCAACTAATCCGATATTTGTGATACGCTTGTAAATAACTTAAACCTGACAGTCTTCATCTGGAAATGGAGACCGTTGTATTATACAGTATCTGGATGAAACAGGATTTTTTTCTATAAAAATGATATGTAGGTAAAATTTACCTTTTGTTATCAGTACAGTACATGGGTCATTCACCGTATAGACCTCTCAAGAAACGAGAATCGATTATCAGGTCACCCAATGAAAAAATTGACACGGAATCTTAAAAGGGTTACGTGTCCGGATAAGCAGTGTTGGCGTTAACGTCAAAACGACTCAATATTTTGAGCTGAAACTTTGAGCCAAGGTATATACACCATGCCTCTATATTTTGGTCCATAAATTTCATAAATGCTCGGACTTTAATTTTTGAGACTCTGTTCTTATCGGGATTGTCCCTTTAAGATGTAAGTGAGGTTTGAAATAGAAGCTGAGATGTGGTTATTTTAATGAGTTAAAGTGAGTAGAGTTTAGACTTGCTATTGAAAAGAGACTTCTGACCAGCTTAAAGATGTACTACTAAAGGGACAATACAACAAACACCAAATATACTATAAATAACAATTGTATTAAAGGGACAATAATACAACAAATACTCAATATACAATAAATACAAATATACACTACCACACATGCATTGGTTAATGAAATTGGTACATTGTGTACCGTACTTACAGAATGCATTTCATCACCGTTTGTAACAAGGGACTCAAAAAATGACTCTAGCATATTTCGCCAAACATAACTGATATGAAATTCGAGTAAAAACGGAAACGATTAAATGTAAATCATTTCATATACAATTTATATTACATTATTATATGCGTTTCTAGGTCCCAATTTAGCTCTTTTAACGTTCTGTACATATGGTACAAGAATACAGAAATAGGAAGAATGGTATATCCAGCTTTAAGATGTAATTTATTTCTACAATTTTTGGAATCAGATTCAGTTTTCTTAAAGCTTAAAGTGCCAATGGAAGTATACATGTACATGCAAGAATAAATGAATTGCAGTAGTATCAAAATTTGTTGTATATGAATTATAACGTATAATTATTTTTTTATATTTCAGGCTTCAGTAAATAAGATGTCTTCTAAAGGTCCAAAGAGAAAGAGGTATGACTCTGCAGGTCCTGGCCTTCAACTTGATCCAGCAGCCAAGGAACAAGTTCACAAACTCTTCGAAAAAAAATTCAAGTTCCATAAACCAGAAGATGAGAAATGGATGATCAGACATTTAGAGAATCAGGCAGAAGATCAGGACAGTTCAAAGTTTTCTGAAAATCTTTCTGCTCTGAAAGCTAAACTGAACAAATTAAAGGACAGACTGAGTGATAAAGATATTATAAAATGGCACACACACACAAAATTCCAGCACACGTCTGGTGGTGTCATGGTTGAATTAAAAACTTCGTATCAAATAGAACTTTGTACTCAGGCTTGGTGTAAATTTTACGAGATATTGTCGCAGTTTCCAATTGTACCTGAAGAGATTTTGAAAGGTTTTACTTCAGTTCATCTGTGTGAAGCTCCCGGTGCCTTTATCTCGGCACTGAATCATTTTCTCTGTTGTAAAGGTAAGTTCTATTATCTGCAGTAAACAGAAGTATATCATCCATTCATGTACATGTATCTTCCCCATGCCAGAGTACGGTTCAGTTCAAGCATTTTAATCCAAATATACTGAACAAGGTGTTTTTGATTCCTAGCTTACTGAAATCGCCACAAATAAAGTGAAAGGACGATTTACTTTACTTAAGTTATATAATGGATTGAGAGGCTTGACCTGTGTGCTTTAGACCATAAGGTCTGTCATTGAGTCGAGTTGCATGGTTTCCACTTGATATCACAAGTTTTCTCCCACTGCTATAAAGACTTCTACATGTACGTTATTGAAGGGAGTTTTTTGGTTGAATTGTCTGTCATTGAGTCAGCTTGCAAGGTTTAGATTTCCCTGTTGTACGTTACAAAGAGAAGGGTTGCCTGTCTAACCCCATGTGTTTACTCTGGTTTGCTCTCACTACAAATAACCCCAAACTTGCATTTTTTTGCAACTAAGATTATTGTGGTGAACGATTGGTTAGTAGAATCAAATTACAATCAAGGGCAGATAATTAAAATTTGTGAAAACTCTGTGGATGGACTCAGAGGGTAGTGGAGTAGAACGGAGCGATACCATTGGGGATACCGAGAATGCACAAGTACATGTACATGAAACTATTCACGATAACAAAAGGTGCAAAATAAAGAAGAAAATTGAAATGGTGCAGATTAACACAAAGATCATAAATAAGAAATAATACCTGCAGATCATCCCTCATTTTAATTTGCATTACTAACACTTACTAAATCGTGTACCCGTATTGTTGGTGATTATTCAGGTATTAAAGCAAAGTGGAAATGGCTAGCGACAACATTAAGTCCATACTTCGAAGGTAATTCACATGGTCAAATGATTGACGACGATCGCTTTATCCGTGAAACTTTAGATAAATGGTATTTTGGTGAAGATGGAAGTGGGAACTTAATGGATACGGTTAATATTGATGGGCTTGTAACCAAGGCATCCGAACATGGAGATGTTAATCTGGTTAGTTTTTTTATATTATTTATAGAATGTGGAAATTATATCAATAGTGGATGGATATTGTATTAAGGGTTCATTTATTAATAAATAAACAACTTTAATTACAGTACCCTTAACATCATAGAGTTGTCTTTCTTGCTTTGATCTTCAATTGAGTTCCGGGTGTTTTTTTTTTCAGAACTATTGAAAAAAAAATGTAATGTTTGGGGAATAGTAAAAACCTATACATATCGAAAGGAAGAAAAAAATCTTTCAAATGTGATTTTTTAAAACTAAATATGGGTAAAATTAGATAGGCTACACAATTCAATATCGGAGTCACAATGGAAACAGCAACAATTTTGGTACGGGTTGATGTACCTTGTAAATGTTGTGCATGTATTTTCGAAATATTTTTACTATTTCATCCAGTCATATTTTATTGTAACAGGTTACTGCTGATGGCAGTATTGA
This sequence comes from Patella depressa, assembly GCA_948474765.1. Lineage (NCBI taxonomy): Eukaryota > Metazoa > Mollusca > Gastropoda > Patellidae > Patella > Patella depressa. Next base: position 87,110,707 of record OX419715.1, on the reverse strand, counting down.
TTGTCAAGACTCTCCGTCAGAACAAGAATTATTAGTATCAGAGCTTCACTATTACGAGACTCTGGCAGCATTAAAACTGCTGTGTAAAGGAGGTTGTTTTGTTATAAAAGTATTTACGATGTTTGAAGAAGCCAGTATCACATTGATGTATATATTGAATTGTTGTTTTAATCAGGTTGGTCAATGATTTAATGAATATTCAAAAGGGTTGGGTGGTCAAGTCATCTAAGATCAGTCTGAAGGGTTGGGATGTCCAGTGCTCTAAAATCATGAGGTCATTCATAAGAGTTGGGTGGTTGAGTGCTCTAATGTAACATCTTTCAGAAGGGTTGGGTGGTCCTCTAAGATCGTAAGGTCTTTCAGAAGAGTTGGGTGGTTGAGTGATCTGAAATCATAAGTTTAGACAGACTGGTTGAGTGCTCTAAAATCATAAGGTCTTTCAGAAGGGCTGTTTTGATTATTTTCGAAGGATTCTTCACTTTTCTCTCATACAGTATCACTGAGATCCACGCTGACTTTTTCTGTTATGCAGTATTAGAAATATTGTAACACTATGTTTTTTTTATAGGTTGATGTGATTAAGCCCTGTACCAGTAAGCCTGGTAACTCAGAACTTTATGTTGTCTGCCAAGATTTCATAGGTCAAGGTCAAGATGAAACAATCTATGCATTACAGTATATCTCCAATTATAACAATGGTAACTCATTTTAACAGTTATGTCAGTCCGGTCAGTGATGCAGGACGGAGGGCCTGACAAGTACAACTGTCTAGTTGTTCGGACGGGCAGAAACCATTGGCATGCAAGTAACAGATCCCTCACAGCACACTGTACGGCGTATGCCCGTCTTCATTAGCCCAGAAGGACGTTAAGCTCATTTCATTTCTTATGTCAGTGCAAATGATTTATGATCAGTCTTGGACCCTATTTCTGTCTTGAGCCATGCTAATTAAAAGATAGAAAAGAGGGATGGGTTTAACCAAGGTGTCTTTATTAGCAGTGGGAGAGAACAGAAGGACCTAGGGGAAACCCATGATATTCCCACTGTTGTGCAATACGTTATGATAGGATTGTCCCTATTGAGTTGACGATATGGTATGTTTAGATACGTTTCGATATGATCAACACGATTGCTGCAACGGATGTCAATATATGATAAAACCTAATAAGATAAACAAATTACTCCACGATTAAAATCACGCTTTCAATTGCAGCGCCAGTCTTGATAGTGGGACCATAGGATAAGCGTCCCTACTCCTTGCTTGATAATGAATACAGAAGCCTACTGGTAGTTGAAGCGTTACTAAGTAATAAGCAGTAATTGTATCACAATGATTTGTTACCTGTGTATTTCCAATTTAATTACTAATACTTTCACAGATATCACTAAAACGTGCTAGGATTGTATAATTGTCCTGAAAAGGAAGGGAGCCTTTTTGAAATTGATTCAGTCTTGCAACAATCCACACATCACAGAAAACTAGTTTTCAATCTTCAGTTCTTCAGAGTTATTATTCAAACTTACTGGAATGGTTAAAATAGTCTTCAGGAGTAACACAAAGTCGAACTATCAATTTTTTCACGGTTATTGACCTTGTCTCTGAAAATTGCACAGCCACCCTTCAAATTACTTTTGGTGGCGTATGTATTTTTAAATAGTACTGGTAGTGTTATTTTTAAATAGAACTGGTAATGTTATTTTTAAATAGAACTGAAACTGTTTTGATTACAATGGGTCAGTGATGTATAACCTTTTTGCAGGACAAATACAAAAGCAAATGATGCCATCCTACCCAAAGTCTTTCTTAACCCAACATGCTGAATGTTGTCAGCAGTTTGTTACATATCAGATCGAGGCCATTCAGTCCAACCTGGATACTTACGAGAAAATGGATTCCGAGCAAGAGAACTGGCAAATATCTAAGAGAGAATATTGCCAAGAAAGATTTGTATCCAAATTTAAAATCAGACAAATCCCTCAGTACTCGAAGATAGTCAACACTTATTTTAAGGTAATACTGTTAGCCCATTTTTTATATGCTTGCATTAATGTGTGGTATAATTGGCTCTCCATCAATCATGGAAAGCAGGGTGTGGCCAGGAGAAAGCCACTGATTTTTCAGATCACGGTAAGACAATTTTACAAATACTACCCAATACCACACCATACCACATACCACCACATAATATCTCAGTTTTATGAAAACTAATTTACCTAGTATGTTGTGGTATTGGATAGAATTGGGTAGTGTTTGGTAAATTGTCTTGTCCTTTGGATTGGACAAAAAGCTGAGGTCCATCTTAGATTATGGGATTTAATGAAGTGAGGGGGAAAACGCAGTTTTCCAGTCAAAATTCTCCTTGGGATGCGCATCATAATTAGCAAAATTTGTGGAAAATTCAGACATTAAAACCCTATTTCTTTTATCCACCATGGCTTTTTTAAAAAGTCAACATTAACCCAAAGAGATCTCATTTTGTTTTCAGAAATATTCAAGTTTTAAACTTGAGAAAAGTTTTGAACTAGTTTTACGGAGTCCAGTTAAATCAACAAGTCCTCACAGTTATAAATGTTCTAAGAATAGTAAACTTACCGGTTCTTTCCATGAAAGACAACAACAGAGTAGCCTCCCCTGGAACGCTAAACTGCAACAGATGGAGATGTTTGAATATTCTCTTGAGAGTTTGAAATTGCAGGTAAAATTATGAACACTTAACTTTCGAGGCATGACAATTGATGATGGGCTGACTACTAGCAGGACAACTGCCTGTAGGACAACTGCTGGAAGACAATTGTTAGCCATATTGTTTGTTTTTTGTCTTTGTTATGTCTTTCTTACCTAAAAAAATAAAACAAAAAAAATAAATACTTGAATATTATTATCATATGATTCATTTAAAACATCACAAATTATTGATGAAATGAAATGGAATGTGGTTGAACGTTCAGGTTCAGGGCCAACTGGGCTAATGAAGACGGCTTACACCATGCAGTGTGCTATGAGGAAAATTTTGCCCAAACAGTAGTGCTGCAGTCTGCTCCTGTTTTGATTTCCAACTATCATAAGTTCTGTTACATGTATTCCAATCTGTTTTTCATACCATTCAAACAACTATATATTGTTCCTTGCCAGACACTCAGTCCTATATCACTGACAAGGTGCAGCCATGCCGGAAAATCCTAATGAACTTTCATGGCCATCGTTGAGGTCATACATATTAGGGAACGAAAATCCATGTTAGGGAGCCAAACTCCATTTCATAGCTCCCCAAATTAGTATGGGTATATTTAGATTCATTTTATTTCACACATTATCTTTAATAAATTTGGGCAGTAATTCACTAATTTCTCATCATATTAGCAAAAATGTAAATTTGACATGTTCAAAAGTTTACAGTTTTCTCATTCGTTAATTTCTAGTCACAGCCTTTTCCCCGATAATAAATTTGACTTACATTTATTTAGAGATTGCTTATGTAACATGGCCACAATAACCCTGAAAATATTTCCTTCTTATTTTCTACTTTAGTGTCAGCAGCCTTTAAGTAGTGATGAAGTACAGCACTGGACAACAGAGACAGGAAGAATTATTAACTCAGTGGAGAGTTCCAAGTTTTGTGACAGTAAGGTACTAGGTTGTTGGAACGAACTCAATCGTCATAAAACAGTAAGTTCTAGATATAATAATTATAACAATCACCATTGGCAGTAAATTCTAGATATTATTAGCATGGTATAGATTCCTTGCTTCTACTTGCCAAGGCATATAGTCGTCTGTCAACCATGTGGGTTATCTCTGTGACCTCTGGTTTCCTCCCACTGTTGAAGACCCGACCGATATGCCTGTAAGATTCACCACATAGAAATAGTAAGCTGCTTACATGTACCATGGTGACTAGCTAGTAACGAAGAGTTTAAAGGCATAAGCTCTTTCACCAGGAATATAATGTTTTTGATAATTAGTTGAAATTATTTGGATATTTATGATCAACAAATAATTAAAATAAAAAAAAAGCTTAATCCATTATGTTTACCAGTTGATAAAGGTTGACATGGATTAAACCACTTCATTCCACTACATGTCTTGCCAAGTTTGTTGCTAGCGTGGAGGTCAGGTGTTCGATATCTGCATTCTTAGCGTGTTTTCCCCTTGTCAGTGATGCTGGTTGGAAGGCCTGACAAGGACAGCTGTCTAGTCGTTTGAATGTGATGGAAAAAAAAACGAGTTTACGTGTACACATTGCCATGCACGTAAAAGATCCCTTGACAGTGCATTGGCATGCACGTAAAAGATCCATTTACAGTGCATTTGTCGAGTTTGTTGTGTGGGAATCACTACCTTTGAATTAACAGAACATATTGAACATTTGAAATTTGATTTTAAGGAAACCAATGATAAAAAGAAATACAGCATTCAAGAGTTGGCGGAAGAACTGATCAATCATGTGACGTCTAACAGTGATGAAACTAGCTCTGACGTACCAACACTTTATTGTTATAACTGTGATAATAACCTTACTGATGAACTCAATGACATCACAAAGATCAGAACAAAAGTGATAACAACATCAACAGAGTTATCTGACCTTGATCATGGAACTTTATTTTGTCAGATTGTGAAACCTGTTAAATCAGAGACAAGTTGTGATGTTAGAAAATTATTTCTTTCAACTGTTCATGATCTATGCAAGGTATTCCTTAAACTCACTTTATATTTCTAGAATTTTGCATCAAGGTCCTCACTAGAATTCAAAGTTTGCAGTAATTTTCTGTAAATCATTTTGCTTGAAAGATTGATGTTGGCCAAGAAATCTCTTCAGGATGTTCCAGTATGGTTTCTCAGTTGCAGGGCTCACACTGACTTTCATTTTTTCCCCGCCAAAATGTATGATAGTTTTTGTATAAAAAAAGAGTTCATATTTTTTCCTGCCAACTGGAATATTTTATCTACCAAAACTGTGTGATAAACTAAGAAACAATTACCGATATATGTAATACAATGTACAACAACTTTAAAAATCTGTCTTTACATTAGTGACTTTGGTCTTTTTGAACTCTGTACTGCCAATTTTCTATAAATTTATATTTTGCATGTACAATAACAGGCCTATTGTTATTTTCAGGTACTGTAAATTTATCAGAATCTGAATCCCTGATAGAATAATATAAGTTTCAATCATATTTGTATATGAGATGCTTAGAATTATAATTGTCGTTCACTTTTATGTCATATTGTTTTCTCAATCAAGAATAATTGTCGTTATTCAACCTATTTTTACGTTTCTGACCAGTACCCACAGTCCTGTCACGGTGTCTGTACCTTGAAATAGTTTTGGGAATTTCAGATTCTGCCCCCAAACTGTCATCAAGTCTATTAAACTCTTAAGTAATGTATCTTTAAATGTTAAATAATCAGTCTGAGTATATTAGTATGGATTGAATGGTGCAAAAATTTGCATTTCAAAGAGCAATGCTAATGTCGCATCGTTACTTTAATCATTGGGTTTTTTGTTTGTAGAATTTAAAGAGTGGATGTAGTGTTATATTACAGCTATCAACATGTCTGACCAGATTTACAGCAGGCTTGATATTTATTCTATCAAGATGCTTCATGAAGGTTCGTATCCGTAATAACGTGCAGTCCTCCTTCACTTACTATTAGACTATTCAAATAATTATATCAGATTTTGATGTAGGCCTTTCACTACAGCTTGAGTATCTTGTAGCTGTTTTAGCAGAAGTTTTTGTATTTAATGTTTAGTTTTAAGCCATTAACAGATTACTTAACTTGCATTATGCAATAGCAAAATCTGCCTATTACGTGTCTTTCTTTAGGCCTGAAATGTTATCTAAATTATCAATTAGACATTAACTAACTTATCCAGATCATAATAAACTCTTGATGTCAAGGCTAGCCTTGGATGTAAGCTGTATTAGATTCAAATATGCCGCTGATCACTGCCATTATAATTATATCACAACATTGGATGATAGAGACTACTCCGTTTATATTAATGATGACTGAGGCTATGCAGAAATTTCACACGCTTCGTTCTCGGCCTGTAGTGAATCAATTCGACTGAAATTTTCAGCAAATTACATTTACACTATATAGTTTTTTTCTTTATTATGATGAGAACTCCCAACTCTTTATCTCAACAACGTTTAGGAAAGTAAACAGTTCTAACACTCATTATGTATTCTAATCTGGACAAACCATTTTAAACAATACAACAGTAGGAACCTGTCTTCATTAGCTTAGTTTAGGAGCAGAACAGTATGACATTAAACTCTTTTCAGGAACCCATTCAACGAATTTGAACAATTTGCCAACAATGGTTTGAAAACAGAAACTCCGACAAGTACACGATAGCCACAAGTAATTTAAATTGTAAAGGAATATTTTTCAGACGAGTACCAAAATCATTCCATCTGTCAGTCATCTTCATCAGTTGATTTATCTACAAGTGTTCACTGGTGGACTGGATGAACTAACTACATACTTACAGACAGCTATGAATCAACTGGACGATCTAGACCGAAGAGAAAGTCCCCTGACGGTGGTAGAAATTGTACCACTGATTAAAATATTAAATGGTTAGTCAGAATTACCAAAGTATTATTAATGTCTGCAGTCCTGAATGTGAAATGGGCAGTATGTTTAGAATTCCCTGACAGCTCTCAGATGGCAGAGTTAGGAAATGGTGTTGAAAAATCCTCAGCTTCTTCTTGGCTAGTGGCAGGATTCAAATCCCGGACATTCTATTGAAGGGTGGGGGTTTTGGTGGTCGAATGGTCTAACTCTTGCATCACACGTTTTTACATGACAAAGATTGGGTTGTCTGACCAACCTCAAGGGTTTCAATGGGTATCTAGGTTCATGCCACTGCAAAATACCCTTACACACAAGCGAATTATTGAAATAGAATTGAACAATATGTTAATCCCAAAATGACCTAGTTTGTGTCAAGTGGAATTTAAAACCCCATTTCTCCCTCTCTCCATAATTGCTGGTGAAAGAAATAGTCAACAGCTAGGGTATGCTAATACAACCCAATAGGCAATTAATAAGACAGATAAACATTTACAGAGGATTTTAAACTTTCAAATATAAAATATTCTGATATATTATTATTTTACTTTTGAAATTTGACATTTTCAGATAACCAATTCATGAGATTTATAAACCAAGCGAACAGAAATATTTTAATTGAATACATCAATACAACTATTCAATCAGAGAGAAATTTACTTCGACAAGAAAAACAGATACCAGTAAATGAAGAAACAAACAGTTGATGATCAACATCAAATACCAGTAAATGAAGAAACAATTGATTACCAACATCAAATACCAGTAAACATAGAAACAGACAGCTGATGTCCAACATCAAATACCAGTAAACATAGAAACAGGCAATTGATGTCCAACAACAAATACCAGTAAACATAGAAACAGGCGGTTGATTACCAACATCAAATACCAGTAAACAAAAAAACAGACAATTGATGTCCAACATCAAATACCAGTAAACATAGAAACAGACAATTGATTACCAACATCAAATACCTGTAAACATAGAAACAGACAACTGATGTCCAACATCAAATACCAGTAAACATAGAAACAGACAACTGATGTCCAACATCAAATACCTGTAAACATAGAAACAAACAACTGATGTCCAACATCAAATACCTGTAAACATAGAAACAGACAACTGATGTCCAACATCAAATACCAGTAAACATTGAAACAGACAGTTGATTACCAACATCAAATACCAGTAAACAGACAGATTGCCCTCTTAAAAAAACAATATTTAATCACAGTATATATGTGTAATACGGATAATATAATGGATTTGAAAACAAACCAAAACTTATATAAATTCATGTGTATAGTGTTAATGAAGGCATTTCATTTTATAAATTTAATTGTTTTGTTATATTTTACTCATATTATATGTTTCTATATCCTTTTTAAATAATCATAACTTTTTTTTAAATTGATCAATTTTCCTGAATAAGAAAGCGAAAGGTGGTCTAACATCCACTCGTCACAAACTAGATCATTTCAAGACTAACTTATGGTTTAACTATATTTGAATGATTCGCTCTCTCTTTGGTGTTTTTAGCAGTGGGTGGAAACCCGGGCACAGATTATAATTACTGGAGTGGACAATTCATAATGACATGCTGAGGACAGATCATTATGACTTCATAGGGATTAATCATTATGACTTATTGGGGATAAATCATTATATATTTAGTTCAGTTTAAACAAGGGCCTATAAAGGGTTTTTGCCTGAGGATATGTTTAATTTTAGTTTAGTTTAATAGATACTTTATTTCTGGTTTCAAATGGAATCTGTCATTGCATAGAGTGGACTTTATTTTGAAATTTTGCGCTTTAAGTGAAAGAGTTACTAATCTTATTAGCAAATATATATGTATGTAAATACTTCTATTGCCCTATAGATATATTGTGAAGGCTACTCGCAGACAAAATAAGACAGGGAAGCACCACTTGAGAGTCTTAGGTAATTTGATTGTCTTAACTTTATTCTAGAAATTCATTCTGAGTAAATTGTTGCATTGATTAAATTAAATCTTGAAAAAATAGTGATGTTTTACAGATAAGTGTAACTGTACATTATGATGTTTCGCTTAATTCACACTAACAGTTAGTTACAGTACCATAGGTAAGCTAAAATCATTGATAGCTTGCAGATTAGATTGTTAAAGCATGGTCACTTTTGTTTGTCTCAACCCCTTCTTATTTTATCTGCATGGAGGATGTCACAAAAACTGATAACGTTTTACCATCTAAATGTAAAGTTACAAAACCTCTCTAATGTCTGAAAAATGCAAATGACAATCTTTGAATTCAAATTACCCAAAGTAAATGATTGATTTGTTCATCCCCTTAATTATAAATATGCATTATGTAACGTAAGAGATAAAGCTGCCTATTGAAGATCTTTTTTTGGGCTTATAAAATTATTTATAGAATTAATAGACATGTATTCACATGAGATGCCCATAATCAACTCAACTTGTCAAAACTTCAAACATTCATAACTTTGCTCAGCATAAAGTATTTGAATTAATTTTTCAATATTATTTTTTCATTACCCATATTTGAACTATTATGGCAAGAATGCCCCGGCAATACTATATACCAGAAAACACCAAAAAACACCGGAAGACACCATGTTATACTGAATACCGGAAAACACTAAATACTGGAAAACTCACTAAATAGGTAACCTGGAGCCTGATCCTCTGTGTGTGGGGGTTAGGGTTAGGGTTAGCTTTTTCCATTGTGGGTTAGAGTTAGGTTTAGTTTTAGGTTTTTTTGTGTTTTCCGGAGGACCAGGCTCAAAGTTGCCTGTTTAGGGTGTTTTCTGGTATTTTGTGTTTTTCCTGTATTCAGTATAACATGGTGTTTTCCAGTGTTTTTTGGGTGTTTTCCTGTATATAGTATAGCTCTTTTACTAGATTTTACATAAGGCGTCTTATATACAATTTCTGTTACTTTTATATAAGTAAGGTTTTATTATTAAGCACTATGCAACATGACTAATGAAAATCCATCCTAGAAATCTGATTCTTATATTTATGTCCTGGTTTCTATCAATAAAACCTGATTTTCAATAATAAAGTTGTATTATAAATTTGTTTTTTAAATTGATTATTATCCTTTTTTTTCATTGGGCACTGAGTGGCAAATACAGCTCAAAGGGGCTAAAATTCTTAAGTCGTGCAGCTTAAGTCTCAAGAACTCCCTAAAATATTGTGAAAGCTTGACTCCCATATTATAGAACTACATTAAAATGAGAGACCCTCATTAAAACTTTGCTAGAAATAAAATTCTGGGTAACCTGTATTCCATATAATTGACTTCTATGTAGTTGCCAGCATTCCATTCTGAATAGACTTTATGTTTATTTATGGTCAATATGGCTTGACTCACAACTTTTGTAAATAGCTTTCATGGTATTGGTACTTCCCACTAAAAAGACAGTGTTTACACATTAAAATGAGTAACTATGCTGAAACTGCCATGTGTTAAGACAGCTTTAATGTTGAAAACCACGATTTTATGATGCAGACAATGGGTCTTTAGAAACTTTACTTTTGTGAACCCTGGTGGCTCAGTGATTATGGCGCTAGCTCACTAAGTAGGATCAATCTGCTGGCTGTTAACAAGGTCCCAAGTTCGATCCCAGTTTGGATGATGGGTCTGACAAGGAGAACCATTGAAAGCAGGTTAAAGATCCCCCATATGGAATTCAAAATTAGAGGGGGTTGTAGTGCCGATTTCCAGGCAGAATTTCCCCTCGTGGCACCTTATATGGATATGCCCATATTTATTAGCCAAGTTAGTGGATAAAGGTAGGATGCTAAAACTTATTTTATTTTCTATTGTATTATAAGTTTACTCTTGATTTAATTATAAGTATAACAGAAATAGTGAATGAACTTGAAATTCAGATCTTTATTTATATTTTATTTAGATTGATCATAAATAAAATGTTTGTATATACAGATAATGTGCAATGTACAAATTGATTATATCATTATGTTTTACTAGAAATATTCTTAAAAACTTTGAGACTTAATTGTAAGTAAAATCAAGATAAAATAATTTTGGATTGATATAATTAGTAATTATCAGTTTATAATCAGTTTGCAATCTTTTGTCTCTCTTTCAGATAAAGGCTGAATAGACGGAAACAGGTAGGAAAATGTTATATTTTTTAGTAGATATAAACATTTCACGCACACTGCATGGTATATTCCCATCTTCATTAGCCTGTTGGATGCAGAAAAGTAAGAGAGAGAGAAATGGGTTTAACTTCAACTCAACACAAACTAGGTCATTTCGGAACTAACACATGGTTCAATTTTATTTCAATAATTCGCCTGCGCGTAGCGGTCTTTAGCAGTGGGAGGAAACAGGAGTGCCCGGGGGAAACCCATGCCACATACACCCACACCAGGGATCGAAACCACAGCCGCAAGTCAGAGGGGACCAGCCAGCTAGAGGTCGAAGCGTGGCACTCTAGACCACTAGGCCATCCCAACCCCCCCGCAGAAAAGTAAGATGTTAAACCCCATTTCATGTCATGTAAAAAAAAAAAAAATTTTTTAAAACATAACAGTAACATAATATAATTATGTTGAATTATTTAGTTTTGAAATCTGACATAAGAAAATTAAGTTGTATTGTATATGCATTGTATACAACGTGAATCAAGACATTATTTATAATAAACATATATATTGAGGTATTTACAGTGTTTATGTAACATGTATATATTTATGTATTTTACAAAAGAAATTTCAAAAGGAATTACTTAGAGGAATGGTCTGTGCAAGAATTGGATGCTGCTTTTTGAGCAAAATATCTTTTAATTTAAAACATTTTCTCATTTCTTTCCAAACATATTTTTTAGGATATATTCTATCATGCAAGATTGAGAGAAAGAGCTGTCCATTCTTCTCATAATAGTTCAAGAATAGATAATGTAAAATGAATATATTCAAATTTCAGTCAAGTTACATTATTCCGAATGAAGTTTTGACAAGAAATAATCCTTGGCAGACTGGCCCATCGTTCATATTCTCAATTGACAAGTACCAATGGCAGATAATCAACGAAGTCTTGTTTATCAGTTCTATCATCAACCATCTCCATATCTACAGAGACATTAATTTTATCTTTGATTGTAGAAATGGTGAGTATTGTCTAATCCACTCAATATCTAAGCCATCATATGGCCAAAGGTGTTAATTATGGACTTTTGAAGTGAATAAAGATTCTTTATAACACTTGAAGCCATGGAAAAGACCTGCAATAGGCAAGTTTAGCACTTACTCAGGGCCAAGCAGAGTGGGTGAAGTGGGCACATCACTCAGGGGCCCGTATGTCTTTAATTTTTTTACATTGGTATCTCTGATGACGTACTAAGGTTGGGTAAGGGGTATTAGGGCCCTAAATTTGCCTTTATCTTGTCAGCCCTGGCTCTACTTATATATTGTAGTCATGTGAATCAAGACCTTTTGTACAATAAACATTGAACATATATTAAATGATATACTGAGGTATTTACATATTGTGCATTTTTGATACAAAAATAAACCTTTTTTAAATTAATATATTTATCTACATGTAATTTGATATTTACATATTGTTGATAACAATATATATCACATCATAATTAATATAATTTACTTTCAGTATATATTGTCAACATTTTTATTGTGTTCACATAGTTAATAGTCTATTTATTCATTGTGTTCAGTTTGCTCATTTCAAGTTTGATGTCCCATGGATAACAATTTGTTCATTTCAAGTTTGATGTCCCATTGATAACAATTTGTTCATTTCAAGTTTGATGTCTGTGGTCCTCGAATAATAATTTGTTCATTTCAAGTAGGTTGTCCATGGATAACAACAATTTATCATTTCATAATAATTTAATCATTTCAAGAAGGATGTCCATGGGTAATATTTTGTTCATTTCAAAAAGAATGCCCATGAATAACAATTTGATCATTTCAAGTAGGAAGTCCATGGATGACAATTAATGCCCATGAATAACAATTTGATCATTTCAAGTAGGAAGTCCATGGATAACAATTAATTCATTTCCATAAGGATGTCCATTAATAACAATTTATCTGTTGCAAGTTGTATGTCCATGAATAACAATTTGTCCATGAATAACAGTTTGTTCATGGATAATTATTTAGTTTTTTCAAGTTTGATGTCCATGGATAATTATTTATCCTTGCTAGGTTGATTATGATTCTGGTTTGATTTCGTTGCTTGTCTGGTCTTGCTCCTGTTCATCAATCGACCTAATGAACGCTTCTAAAGCACCCTCTTTGAATTTATCACGGAGATTTAATTTTTGGATATCTCTGATTTTACATGGTCGACGTATACTGTGGCGTCTTCGCAGTTTTATTCTTTCTTTAATATTGGCGAGGATGGTATCTTTGTACAATAAGGTGTTGAATTCCGTTAACTTAGTGAGTCTGTCAAAAGCCTGGTGGGTGTACTTAAAGTTAAATGTTGAATAGGGTCGCTCAGGATCATCAAATAAATCAAAATTAGCAAACTCCTTTTCTTCTTCTGTTTCACGTTTTACTCCTGTTGTTAAAAAAAAATATATATTTTAATCATTTGTTATTATATCCATGGATATTATGTTGAGAATATGTAAGAACTCTGTGACTAGGTACAAAAATCCTTCATCCCGGTTTTGGACAAGAAAAGTTTCTCAGGATTTTGGATAGGTCCCAAAACTATGATCCCATGTACCAAAGAACCCTTGGCAAATGAAAGGAGGAAATAATGCTCTCTGGACAAAATTACCTTATTTCGATAAAATTCTAAACTGAATCCCTCAAACTATAATGAATATATCCTAATAGAGAGAGAGAGAGAGAGAAATGGGGTTTAACGTCCACTCGGCACATATTAGGTCTTTAGCAGTGGGAGGTTGGACAGGTGACTCTTCTCCTTGTCACATACAATTGGGGTATCAAAACCATGCCAGTTGACTGAATAACAGACCTTCTGATCCAACCACATGCTTTAAACATTCAGTCACCCAGTCCCTCTTTATATCCTTATAGGACATGCAGGTGTGAGCGTATGTGGCATGGAGATAGGGGCACCTTCTCAACCTCGTGGGTTTCCTCCTGGCACTCCGGTTTCCTCCCACTGCTAAAGACCCCTACGCGCAAGCGAATTGTTGAAATAAAAAATTGAAACCATGAGTTAGTCCCAAAATGACCTAGTTTGAGTCGAGTGGACGTTAAACCCCATTTCTCTCTCTCTCTCTATAGGACATGCAGAAACTGCATACCAATTCTGTTGGTTCGAACTTCACGGAATGTGATATTTACCTGGCATCTTCTCTTCACGGAATGTGATATTAACTAAGGTAAAATGTAAAACAGTCGGACAGTGGGGATCGTTAGGATCCTTAAAAACATAGCATTCTTTTAATCCTTCTCTATCAACAATTGTAGGGTCGATCGGAGGAAAGGGAATATTGTTCAATCTGGCCCATTTCTCGACCAATAACAATTCCTGAAAATAACAAATAAAATTGATTTAATTTTTAACACAGAGGTAAGTCTGCCTACAACAGGTCTTTCCTTACGTCTGAAATATTATATAAATTATTTACTAACATGACAAGACCATAATAAACTCTTGATGCCATCTGATGGCTACGATTTTCAAGGCTATATACAGTGTTGTTAAATAAGGATTTCTCGACTCAGGATGAATTAATTTGACTGAAATTTTCAGCATATTTCCTTTACATTATCATCTTTTATAGCTCTTTATCTAATCTTTCATAATGCAGCTTTAATTAAAAAGAATGTAACTGAGACTTCAAAAAACCTTTTTATAAACAATATTCCATGTCCTTTGTCAAAATCATTTTAAGAAGTCAATCTTTAATGAATTTTACTGACCTTGAAAGGAGGTGTTGTATCAGAAGGTCGAGCGCTGAAGTCAAATGATAAAAGTAGATCAACGGCTCTCTGGGGTCGTAGTAATGGTGGATAGGGTGAATTGAATGTTAAACCACCATCAACAACATACAACTTCTTTATGTTGGTCGGGTACATCTCAAATATACCATCAAACGTATCTATAATAAAACATCGAAACAAAGTTAGATATAAAAAATGTTATATAAGAACTGAAAAATCAGGAAAGAAATATGAAGCATGATGATATCAAGGCCTGCAAATTATATTGCAATCTGATTAAAATATAGATCTCGTTTTGTTATTTTATACTTTCGATGGCCAACAATACATGAAGATCTGGCCAGTTGTACTGGGAGGTCGTGTCAGGGGTCATATGAGCAGCTTTTGACCCTATGAGGTCAGACATTGATTAATCTGCGTTGACATTTCAAGGGGTTGACCCACAGTTCCATCTTGAGCACACCCAGAACTTGCCGTAACAGATTGTTTCCAGATCCTAGTGTAGTATAGACAAGAAAAACGAAATTTTGAACTATAATAAAAAAGAAAAAGAAATAGGATCTATGTTTGAATCAGATTAATTATATTGTGTTTTTGGAGACTTCCACATCTAATCCTTGATGACATAAACAATAAAGATTAAACTTTCACAATATAATAGATTGCAAAGTATTATATCCCAATACCTTAAATGACAATCAGCAGCTTTAAATGAAATTCTTTTTTGGAGACTTTTTTCACTAATACTACAACTAACCCCCAGATAAAATAAACAATATTTACCACTGGTGTCATCGACAGATTGTTGTTGTGAGAAGGGGGAATAACTGTACATGGATGACATCGATAAACCACGCATGAAATTATGCACCATAGCAGCTCGTCCTTCAATACTTTGTAAAATGGTACTATCAAATAACTTCTCCAACATCCCAGACCAAAATGTTTTACTTTTTCCATCTTTACAGTCTCCGTTAGTAGACGTACATGGTTTGGCTTTTATAGACTTTCTTTTCGTTTTATTGTTCTCTGTGTCACTTTCTTCTGTCTCACTTGCCTCACTGTCTTCTTCTTGCTGGGAATTCATTTCTGCTTGAAGTTCCTTTTCTGTACACAAAACGAAAACAGGTTTATTGTATATAGACTATAATTGTTACAAGTTTTCCTTGCACTTATATATCATGTTGTGTTTCATTTGACATTTGATCACAGACAATGCCGCCCACTCGTAATTTCGGGTAATATGTGACTTGCGATAGCAAAATGAGTCGGAAATTGCAATCGAACAATGTTAAATAGTCTTAAAATATCTTTTAAAGAGGCATAATGGAAGGTTAGATAAAGAGTTGACAGTTCTCACTATGATAGTTAAAGAAAATACAAAACGCAAATAGAATATGCTGAAAATTTCAATCAAATTGCTCCACTCTGGACCGAGATAAGCGAATATTTGAAATAAAATTGAACAATATTTTTGTCCCGTAATGACCTATTTTGTGCCAAGTGGACGTTAAATCCAATTTCTCTTTTGAGGGTTGGATGGCTGAATGGTTAGCACATGCGCGCTGCATCACGAGGTCTGTAATTGAGTCAACTGGCGTGGTTTCCATTCTCCGGTTTTATGTGACAAGTAGTAGGGTTGCCTGTCCAACCTCGTGGGTTTCCTCCCACTGCTAAAGACCCTACGCACAAGCAAAGTATTGAAGTAAAATTGAACCGTATGTTAGTCCTGTAATGACCTTGTTTGTGTCAAGTAGATGTTAAACCCTCTCTCACTCTTTCTCATTTAACAAATCATATTTGTGTGTAATTGTCCTCACCTAATTCTTCTCGTTCTTGTCTCATTAACTGTGCCACATCAACTTTTTTATCATCTTGTAATAAACGTTTAAACTGAATACAAAACGCACTGCCCCAAATACCTGAAGAAACGATCAAAAAATTAAATTTGTCATAGCTTAATCTATGCTAAAATACATTCAGTTATCAAGAATTTAGAAAGTTGTTTACCTTGAAGAAAATGTAAAGGTGGTTCAGGAAAGGATTTCACTAGCTGACCCATAAAAAATTTGCTTCCAAATAAACCTGGTTTCATAAAAGTTCCATATTTTGGCATTCCTATTTCAAATGGTGAAAATTCCATCCATTCTGTAAGAAGATGTGACAGATTAAATAATTATTTTTGAAATTTAAGGATAGAAAATTGTGTAAATCAGAGATATCGTTTATTCGGTCGTAAGCCTGTGTGCCGTGACTCTTTTTAGTTAGCCTAAAAATAAATAGCTTCAACACTGGGACCATTTTTTACATAATAAATGATAATTAACCAAGCTAATGTTGACTGACGTAATCCAGTGGTGCAGCGCAAATGGCCTGGCAAAGACGCTGTGCGACAAGAAAACCTGATATCCTGTGTACGCATTGGTATGCACATAATAGAACCTTCAATTTCCCTGATAGCACTACACTGTGTTTGACAATTTTCTTTAGGCCAGTTGCGCAGAAGAGTAGGACAAAGATAATATCAGGGAAATTTTGGTCTGTTCAGTCTGTTCAAAAGTCTGGAAAGTTCTTACATATTTTGGAGTAAAACATATAATAATTATTTTTTGTGAACATAATTTTATTGTGACATGACAGAAACATCTCTTAAAGTTATTGTTAAGAAATATTCTTACCGTGAAAGATCATGGCAGAAACATGTTTTTTAACATGTAAACATGTATATATTGGCATTGGTATTGATCCTTCATTTACTTTACTCTGCTGATCTGATAACCGACTTTCTAATCTCTGAAAATATAAAATAGAGTTTATATAACTAACATTAATATAAGAAAGAAAGGTGCACCCATTAAACAACACTTTGCTTGCTCATGGGGATCTTTAGCAGTGGGATGAAACAAGAGGAGGAACCAGAGAAAACCCACACGCAACCCAACTCTTTGTCACATACAAGTGGGGAATCAAAACCACACCAGTTGGCTCAATGGCTGGCCTTATGATACAGCGTGCATGCTAACCATTTGGTCATCCAATCTCCCTAGTTGTTCAGACAGACCTTTGAATGATTATCATGTAGAACAGTTAACCAGAAGGGTCCTGGTGTAGTACTACTGCTACTTCTAGGACTTCTTGTTTTGTTGTGTTTGTGATCGTAAAATAATACCACAGTGTTTAAGGTATAAGAACTTTATTGTCAAGCTAACAAGTTTACAGGTCCCTTGTTCTCAACAGATAATGGCTGCTAGAATATCTGGGTGAGTTTCTAACGAATCTCGCTCTACCCCCTATTTTATATCCCCCAGTTCCTGCAGGCTCAAGATTAACTTTGAACCTAAATTCCATTCCAAATATGGAATAAAGCCTTACAATTCTCACCACTACAATCAGGCGGTACTCCTTATATGGTCTTCCAACCATAGGTTAAATAACAAGAAGAACTTGACGAATATTTTGACAGTAATTAGGATTTTACCAAAACATCACTTGTTTTTTATGTATAGCTTTTAATTCAGTGCACTAGGTGCATGTGAATTTGACTTTATAAAAATAGTTGTTTTTTAACAATTTTCCCAAAGACACAATATATGGTCTTAAAGACCATATTCTTACACTGGTTCGATCCCAGTATTGTCCGAGACAGCTCTCAAGGATTTTCCAGCATGATTTCCCTGTGTCAGTGTTGCAGGGAAGAGGGCCTGGCAAGGACAGCACCTAGTCATATGGATGGGATAAAAAGCCTAGGCCTCATGTATATGTTAGCACGCACGTAAAAAAAAACCCTGGAAATTTGGAATTCATTAATAGAGTAGGCTGTCCAGAAAAAATTTCCTACATAGCCTACTGTATGCCATACGCCCATCTTTGTTAGCTTATTCGGTTCAGAACAGTACAATGTTAAAACCTGTTTAATTTTATTTTGTTTTCATTTCTATGAATGTTATATAAAAACAAACATAATGATATTTATTTTTTTTGACAAATTTAAGAAACAAATAACCTCAAAAATTTAAAACACTTAAACATTGCACTTACCCCTTTCAGTATAGTTTCTCCTACAAGGTGACCAAAAAAGTCAGTAAAAGAGACTGGTTGTCCATGTCGTCGTTTTTCCATGATTAATTTCATATATCTGTACATACTTTGAGGCTTGATTAACCAGAAGGGACTTGAATCTATGTTTAATTTGAGTTGTTGATTTAGATCACCGGGAGATTTGAGTGGCCACTCGGGATTGGAATATAATTGAGATATATACCTGTGGAATATAGATATAGGGATATTTGTCTAATATGTTAAGATATCTACTGTCAGATGTGTTATTGGGTGATAAATAGTTATAAGCATACAGGGGATCAGGGTGGCTAAGTGGATAAGACACTGACTAGCTAGCCTGGAGGTCGGGTGTTTGATCCCTGCATTTGCTGAGAAAGTTTCTGGCGTGGTTCTCCCTTGTCAGTGATGCAGTAGACAGGACCTGACAAGAACTGCTGTCTAGTCATTTGGATGGCATAAAAAACCTAGACCCCTTGTACACATTGGTGTGCACGTAAAAGATTCCTTGACAATTGGAATTTGATGTAAGAGTGTGCCGTAGTTCTACTGTCTGGGAAAAATTTCCCTCGTAGCTTACTATATGGCGTATGGCCGTCTTCATTAGCCCAGTTCGGAGCAGAACAGTAGGAAAGAGCAAGGCAGAGAACCCAGTTCCTCAGGATTTTACAGCGTATTGCAGGACAAATACATGTAGGATAAAAATAAAACATGTACTTGTTGACATCCTTGTAAAAGAAGCCTTGATAGAAAACTTACAAAACCTTTGAATTAAAATTGAGTAGTGTTGACCAGGGTTATCTCCCTTGAAACATCAAATTTTAGCAAACAAATGAATAGAATTTTATTTTTGATGATTGGATCATTTTGCTGAGACATTGGCAGGCTAATAGACTGTTTATGTTCATTTGATAGCTTGAAATATCTGTTCAAATGTAGTTGATAAATATGCATAATGACTAGAGGAATTTGAATCAGGAGTTGTCTCCCTTGACACATCAAAATCTTCTTATTTTTGACAAGGAAACTGTACTAAAAGGAGGGAAACTGGTTATTATTCCGTTTTAGTGCCTTTTGCAAAGCAACAAAGAGTCTTGTTGGTTAATATTCATGATTGAAATATCTTTGTACATCTTTGTACTTAATTGTCAGATCCAATTACGTTTGTTTCCAGCATACAAATCTAATAATGACCAAATTATTTTGTGTTAATTTTCCAGATTTCTGTTAAATCTAATGTCAAATATTTGTATATTTATCTTACCAGGCAGAGCCAGATAAACCAACGACATACGTAGCCATGTCTAGTATACGACTATCAACTAACGCTGTTAATACACCACTAAATGCTGTCATCGCTCTGAATCCTCCACCAGATCCAAGTATACCAATAGTTGGTACCTGTTACATAAAGGTTAGGCTTTTATTATTCTAATCCAAAGTACAGGAGGACTGCACTACACATAAAGAAAGCCAATAAAACAAACCTACTGACAAGACACATACTACATGCACAACCATTGCAAAATATAAACATCAAATCTATATATATATATCAAATCAAATGACTAGATCCGCTGTACACACACAGGCCTGTTATGATAGAGACTGTACTCAAAATAAGAAATGGGGAAACAATTCATGTCAAAAAAAATTATCTCCCAAAAGTGACAGTCATGACCCCTACAAATGTGAGTGCTTCAAGTAATCTCAATATCGGTACATTGAAGAAATTAAATTTTTTATTGTTCTCTAATATTTCATAGTTAGTTTACTGGATTAGAACCTGGTCTGCTGCTGCTGATTATATCAAAAATTGGATAATCAAGACTATCTTGTTTATGGTACCGACTTTAGTAATGATGATCGAGGCTAGGCCCCAAACTTAATTGCTAAATTTTTGATTCAGGGTTGATCAATTTGACTGAAATTTTCAGCAAATTACCTTTACATTATCTAGTTTGTAACTATTATAGTGAGAACTGCCATACATTATCTAATCTCCTATAAGTAGAGTGGGTTAGACATGTATCATTTTCTAAATAGTTTGTTTATAATCGGGTTAAACTTACCTCCCTCACATTTCTTGGACTATCTTCCTTTAAAATAGATTTCATGGCTAGAAAGATCTTTCTCTTCCGCAGACTAACAAACTCTTTTTCTTCATCACATAAAGCTAAACTATATCGTAATTTAGGATTATCACTGAAAACAAAAAACAATGTTAGGTTTTATATTCTTTTCTTATATTTAACACTATAAGAAATCCAAGAGAGAGAGAAAGAGAAATGGGGTGTAACGTTGACTTGAGACAAACTAGATCATTTTGCGACTAACATAGGGTTCAATTTTATTTCAATAATTCGCTTGCATGTAGGGTTGGTTCTTTAGCAGTGGGGGAAACCCGGAGGACCTGGAAAAACCCCATGGACAGGCAAACCTATTCCTTGTTACTTACAAGTCGGAGATCAAAACCATGCAACTTGGCTTAATGACAGATTGTATGGTGTAACGCGCATGTGTTAACCATTCGGCCAACACCCCTAAAATCCAAGACTCTGATACCTTAACCTATTACTAGAAGAAGAGTGGCAGAATGCTTGGTACAGATCTCAGTGATACAGTTGGGGATAAAAAAAAATCCATCTAATAAGCTGTTTCAAGGCTGCTCAATAAATTTTTTAGACTGAACACGATTGTTATTTCTCAAAGTTTTTGTATTCAAGTAGGAGAAATACTCACTCTACCACTGCAAACATTTCTATTTCCACTTCTGATGTCTGAAATAAAATATAAACAATTCACATTCAGGAATAGTCTTGAATGCATTGTAAGCCAGGTAGATCATAAAAAATGAATGAAATGAATGGGTAAAAATTTAACGTCCTACTGTTCTGCTCAAACTGGCCTAATGAAGACAGGCATATGCCTTTCAGTGTGCTATGAAGGAAATTTTATCCAGACAATGTCTAGATGTTCGAAATGGATTGAAAACATTGGCACATAGATATATAAAAGAAACATTTCCAATTGGGTCTAGGAGCTTACCGATACCAAAACAATTTAACATCCACTAAACGATGGGGCTAATTCATAAGCATTTTTCTTACAGTCCATTGTTATGTTTACTTGGCACTGCTTGGGCAGAATCCTGTGACACTTCCTTACATGGGAGTTTTACGAATCTAGAAATAGTATACACATAACTCCGAAGGTGGTAGTGCAGCGCTACCATCCACATTTGTGACTTATCGTGATTGTCTTCCTTATTATCATTAAATTCTTGCTGTTAACTGGTAGACTATTGCCATTCAGAAAACGATCACTGTCAAGACCTGTCACATTATTTGTAAATCATTGTATTTTTTTTTCTCTTTGAGTGAAATCTGTGTCCTTACAGTTCTGGAACTGTACACTTATGGCAGCCCTCTAATCTATTGACTTGATTATTTATTATTTTTTTCTTGCTATGTCAGTGTAGTTTGTCTTGTCCACATGTTTGTCTTATCAGTTTTGTTAGTATGTAGTGCAGTCCTCCTGTACTTACAATTATACCCAAAATTTCAGCCTCGAGGCCAGCCCTTGTGTAGTTGACAACCCTAAGGAAAGTTAATGATTTATAAATTGAATTTATCAACTATTTCTCTGTACTTACATCATTAAATTGTATTTTTCTGCGTATTTTGGTTTGTAATGGTATGTCGTTGAGGGATATTTCTCTCATACACAGATGTTCATCTATAGTGTAGTTAGCATCCATTAATGATATCTCTATAAAATATACAAATAAAATATTATAGATGAATTTTCTATCCCAACACCAATCTTCTATACTACATATACATGTGGCTCTTATAAAGGTGGAACGGAACAAAAAACTGAGGTCCTGTGTACAAATTGGCATATGATACACTTAAAGGAACCCTTGACAGTTGCTATGCGATATAAAAGTAGGATGCTGTCTGGGCAAAGTTTGAAAATTATATTTTTTTTTTAATTGAAATTGATACAACCTGTGTATTTGGTAGTCATCAGTTCCTATAAAAATTTGGAGGATTGGATAATTGAATGATTAGCGTGTGCACGCTGTATTATAAGGTCCGTCATTGAGTCAACTGGTGTGGTTTCGATTCCTTTGTTGTACATGGGTCGCCTGTCCAACCTCGTGGGTTTTCTGCAGGTCCTCCGGTTTCCTCCCACTGCTAAAGACCCATATGTCGACTGGATGTTTAACCTCATTTCTCTCTCTCTTTCTCCTATGAAAATTTCTGACAATTGCAATGGATGAGCCTTTGTCTGGGCCCAACATAATAAAATGGTAAAAGCAAGTTTACCTAAGACATTGTCGTTTACTGGATCTAGAAAGAAAGTGAATGTTTCATCCCAAACAGGATTTATATCGTTGTCTTTAACGGTTGTTTTCTGCCAACTGTTTGGTGCTGTTTTTATAGATAATATAACATATGGATCGGGTGTATCCACTGAAAACAAAATATATAATCGATTAAAATCACTTTCTGTTTTAATTGATACAAAGATAATGATTCCCATACAACAAACTTAACAAGACTTAATTGAAATGAAATGGTTTAATCCAAAGCGTGTTTCTGGTGTCAGAACTTTATCATCTGGTAAATATGTCCGGGATTAAACTGTCTTCATTTCAATACAAGTTTAGTTTGTTGACTGCAACTATGTTAAATTGAAAACAACTGTATGTTGAATTGAACACACTTATGTTAAATTGAGTGCAACTGTATTAAAATGAATACAACACTATTTAATTTGACTGTAATTATAAATATATATTGAAATGGCTAAGATGACTATAACTACATTAAATTGACTACAACTATATTTAAAATACTTAATAACTATCACTATATTTAAATGACCTTATATATTTAAATGACTTTATAAATGACTTATAATTGATTTAATGACTATATAAAAGTGACTTAAAGACTATAACTATTTTAAAATGGCCTAATGATTATATATTAAAATGACCTATAAGCTAATGACTTTGAATACAGAGATCGAGTGAATGTTTAATGAATTATATAAACTTACTCCAATCTTTTGCCCATCCTTTTGTTATATTATAACCTTTTAAAACTTTTATTGTTAATATTGTTGGTGGTCGATGCTTCACCTACAAAATATATAAAACGCTTTAATTTCAGCTAAGACAAAATGACATAATAATAGCTGATGATTCTTCTTACTGAGTTTACATTGCGTTGCCAAGAGGGACCCATATGGGCATTTCCATCTGCTCTACATCAAATTTCAGAGGTCAATATTTTTTTTTCACTAGTTCAAGATTTATTGTCTCATCCAAACAACTAGACACTAATCTTTGGCGGGTCCTGCATTATGCAAATTAGGACAATATAGGTCCCTGTAAATATTTGATACTGAATAATAAATGTTTTATTTAAACATACCTCAAAAACATTAAATGGATCAAATCTGAAAAAAATAATAAAAAATGAATTTATGAGTCTGTGAAAAGGAAGATGGAATTATTTATATACCAGCTACTTCTGTCAGGAACACCAAAAGTGAAAAAGATATCTTTTACATGTATGGGCAAATATTTGGGGGTCTGTATATGTAGTACTCTGTAGTAGACCAAGCTTTAAGGGAAGCAGACGGTGGGGGCATCAGTTTTGATCCGACTGGCCTGAAGGTCTTATATCAAATTCTAACAAAATAAAGATCTACACAATAGACAGATTTAATATTTACATAGTGCATCTTTAATATTAAAATTGTATTTACCGATTATTAAAGTTCATGTTGACAGGAAGGCTACTTCTTCTTCCAGTTCTTGCACTGAAAAACAAAATAATATGTCCACAAGTTGCAAAGACAATAACAGGTATGTACAAATGTCTAAATTATTCAAAACAACATTCAGTCATGCAGGTATTCTGAAAGGTTAATAAAGTTCAACTCTAATACGAAAAAAATGAGTATCATTTATCATTGCCAGTTGTGGCTGGCTGGAGAGTTTATCTATCAGTCAATTGACATGGCTTGAAATTAGATTCTCAAAAAAATTAACTTTACAACACAATAAATATAGTTAAATCTATATGTATAATCACTTAAACCTATTTGAAAAATGGGCTTAGAATAAAAATTGTCATATTTTGGGGGGTAAGATCTTGCTATTCTGAATATGAAAATGTCAAAAATAGATTGGCTGACAAAATTATGAAGTTAAAACCCTGCATTGACGTCAGTTACCACGGACTCTGTGTTGTAATATATACCTATCAGAACTATTATCAATCAGAAATTTCTTCCGTCATTTCGACCATTATTGTAGAGATTGATTGTAAAATAGTTAAAAGACCTCAAAACGAAATTTTGTTTGTGTTCCTTATCCCAATAACTAAGAAATACAATTCCATCTTATCAGTGTGAAAGTGTCATTTAATAAAACGGCATTATGAAAAATTAGATAAAGAGCTGACAGTTCTCACTATTAAAGTTAAAAACTAGATCATGTAAAGGGAATATGCTGAAGATTTCATCCAAATTGCTCCACTCTGAACCAAGATATTAGCAACAATTTTAGGCCTAACATCAATCATCAATGATTGTTTTGCAGCAGATTGGATTCAAATTCAGTTACAATGTGACACATGAGAAGGCATCAAGAGTTGATTATGGTCTGAACAAGTTAATTAATGTTTTATTGATAATTTAGATGAGATTTCAGGCCTAAAGAAAGACCAGCAATAGGCAGATTTAGCTCTTGCATAATGCATGTTTAAAGAATTATATAAATGACGTCAAAAATATAGATTATTAGTGTTTCATCTGAACTCTTCTACAATATATAACTTAAAACCCAGCAGGGAGAGGGGTTTTACATAGGCTAAGCCTGTTCCCCAATCCCATTCAGACAACCTGAATTAAAAAAAAAAAAAAAACCTTTTGTTCCTGCTACAAACCCTTACAGATGTCCTATTCATCACACAAGCCAGTTGTCATGAAATCTTGTGTTTTAATAATAAATACAAAACAGTTGAATATTATTTCCCTGCTGGTCCTTAATAAAACACCTTTGATGTAGTTATGACATGCTTTCAAGAAAACTGACCCAGTACAGAAAATGCACCGTCACAGAGATTTTCCCCCCAAGCGATAATTTAAATACGGTTCAGTCAATTTCTCACCTCTGTTAATTAAAACACTGTATCTACAGATTTTATCCTTTCAGTATTAAATTTGTTGTGATAATTAGAATTTTACCGTTATTCGTACAAATTTAGTTAGAAAACTATGCCCTTAGCGTACAAAAAAGACCTTTGCTACTTCTCAGTGTAAGAAGACCTCAAAATGAATTATCTGTAATGTTCATCTTGACTCTATATAAGATCTAACTACTCTGTCTGTGCCACCTTTATTTATGTGCTAACCCTTCCATGGTTTTAATACAATATAAGGTCTGTAACACTACTAACCTAGAGATTACACCAGTAATTATCTGATATACAAGCCCTAAAACTGTCTACATATTAAGGGACATGATATTGTAAATTTCCAAACTAGGGAGTACTGAGCTACACTCTAGGATTCGTTGACTCAGTAAAGTATTAAACTCGTTGAACTGATAAATTATGATTTTTCATTGTTATACACGATACAGATGATAATTTTCTACGCAGCAGCACCAGTGTTAAATCCTGGTACGAACATTGACTCACTGTAAATTCACTGAACTGAAACTTTGTATTTTTTGTGTTAAAAACAAGAATTTGGTTGACACTACATCCCTCAGAATGCCTCATTCGGCATTTCTGTCCAAACGAGGTAAAAAAATGCCTCATTGCCTGGAGTTCCAAAACAAGGTATTTTCAATTGCCCTTTTTTTGGAATGAGGTATTTTGTGTATTCTTGTCTTGTCTATTTCTCTGATTATAATATCATAGTTTGGACTGGTTTTATTTTCGTATTAAATAACATAAATTTTAATTTTTACAAATTCGCTCATGGCAAATACCGCTAATAACTATCTTGAAAAAACCACGTTAAGTAAACATGGCATTTTTACCAAGCCTCATTCTGAACAAAATAACTCGTTCCAAAAACAGGACAATTTAAAGTACCTCGTTTTGAAACTTGACGAGGCATTTTTTTTTTACCTCGTTTGGACAGAAATGCCGAATGAGGCATTCTGATATTATAGTGTAATCAGTATTTAAATCCCTAATAATCATTCCCAATGGTCCATACCACAATTTACCTGTGTGTCAGCTATCAACAATCAAATATTTTTTCAAGCTTGTAGTCTGAATTTTAGAAATCTAAAGTGGCCATCCACACAGAGAAGAACTAACTTTAAGATGCTTTGGTCTGTATCACTAGTTTACCCGTGTCAACTATTCAGATATTTCTTCAATATTTCTTCAAGCTTGTAATCCAAATTTTAGAAATCTGATGTGGCCACCAATACAGTTAAATGAACTAACTATTAAGATGCTTTTGCCTCTATCACCAGTTTTCCTTTGTCACCTATTGGCAATCTGATACTTCGTCAATCATATCGACTGTTATTCTATACACATCACAAAGTGTTGTTTTTTTATAAAGACCGCGCAGTATGTCAATTACCGTGTAACCTCAAAATATAGGCTATAATTTATGTTGAATGAGTGTATGATGAGTCAAGGTTTAATATCAAAAGATAATATTACTCCTACATATAAATATTAACATTTTAAATATTTAAACCCTACCCTCGGGTCCTTCAGGTGATGTAAATCAAAGGGCACACAAAAACTCTTTGTCCTATTATATTTACGTTTTGAGTCAAAAGTCACTCCCTTCAAATATTAGAATTTGGTTTTGAGAAACAAAGTTTTCCTTATCTTTTGTTACTAAAGTATGTGATGTAATACTCGTAAAAACTACTGTATGTAATAATGGAGACACAGAGTTTGTCAGTAGGGGTGTTAGATGGCTGAATGGTTAGAGCATGCATGCTGTATCATATGGTAGGACATTGCGTCAATTGTTGTGGTTTCGATTCCCCTGTTGTACGTGACAGGGGCACCTGTCCAACCTCATGAGTTTTCCTCGGGTCTTCCAGTGTCCTCCCACTGCTAAAGTCCCCTACCCCACAAGCAAGTTATTGAAATGAAATTGAACCATATATAAGTCCTTAAATGACCTAGCTGGTGTCGAGAAGATGTTAAACCCCATTCTATCTCTCTCTCATTGGCAATTAAAAAGTAATTTTTCAATGAATATTGTGCAAGTATAAAGTCATTTCCACCCATATTATAATTTAATAATTTCCCTTGAAGTGATTTTTAATATCTTTATTTAATATGTAATAATTATAATATTGTTACTCCCTCTTTAAATACCTGGCGATCAGTCATCCAAGGGCAGTTCCGTCCTTTGTACTGGGGTATATTAAGGTTTATAGTCATGTTGGGTGGGGTTTTTATTAAACAACATAGGTGAACGCAAATCACTCTAAAATTGACCCTCAATAAAAAAGATCCTTTTCATAAAAGTCAATTAGAAGTAAATTTTTCTCTTCACGTGGTTACAATTCATTGCAATTTGCGTTATTAGAAATAATTGAAAGTTGTTTCTTACCGTACAATATGTAACCAGTAACACAATTATGAAGCTATAATCATTGGATACTTTCAGAAATTAATCAATTATAGGCAATCACAGATGTAGTTCTTTTTAATTTTTGCGCCCACTTTCCCCAAAATAGAAATCAATTTTTAGGTGCACATGAACGGAAGAGATTTAAGTAGGCCTACACTTAAAGCACCTGAATGGAAGACATAAGAAGAGTAAATATTGATACATGAAATGAAATGAAATGGGGTTTAACGTCCTACTGTTCTGCTTCTAAACTAGGCCATGCAGTGTGCTATGAGGGAAATTTTGCCTGGGCAGCGGTGCTACGGCCTACTCTTATATCGAATTCCAACTGCCAAGGGATCTTTTACATGTATGCCAATGTGTACACGGGACCTTGTTTTTTGTCCCATCCTAACAACTAGAGAGCTGTCCTTGTCAGGCCCTTTGTCCAGCAACACTGACAAGGGGAAACCACAATTACTGATACATACACAGACATTAGACATTTTTATCAACAGCATTGGAATTCAATGAAGAGTAGGCAAAAATAGAAAAATAAATAGCTGTTTGTCTCCAATTGATAAAAACATTGGGGGATTGCGCTGGCTAAGTGGGTGACACGCTGGCTCGCTAGCCTTGATGTCGGGTGTTCGATCACTGCATTGGCCGAAAAAGTTCATCCAGATTTTCTGGTTTGGTTTGACCTTGTCAATGTTGCAGACAGAGGATCTGACAAGGACAGCTGTTTAGTCGTTTGGATGGGATGAAAAACAAGGTCCCATGGCAGTTGGAATTTGATATAAGAGTAGGTCGTAGCGCCACTGCCCGGGCAAAATTTCCCTCATAGCACACTGTGTGGCGTAGGCCAGTCTTCATTGGCGCAGTTTAGTAGTAGAACAGTTGGATGTTAAACCCCATTTCATTTCACTTTGAGTCAAGGTGCGTGGTCATCTGTCTTCTGGACAGACTCTGACTAGTCTCATGGTTTTTCTACGGTTTCCGCCCATAAGTCAAGACCCCTACCCACAAGCTAATTATTGACCTGGTTTGTGTTGACTGGATGTTTAATCCCATTTCTCTCCCTTTATAAGTATCACGTAACCATGTAGGTCTATCTATAGGGTGAGGGCTGGGAATAGGTACAAAGTCCAGTTAACATACCTTTTAGTAAATATAATAGAATCTTAGGGCTAGAATGTATATGAGGGTACCAATTGTTTCTCTCGTAAAATTGTTATATAATTTGCTCAAATCATGACTTGCAAATTATTCAAATATCCCGAACTCAAATCATCCATTCAAGTATCTCAACTATTAAAGAATGAGGGTTTTTTTGACATCATCATGGACAAGAACTCGAAAATCACTGTCATCTTGGGACAACAAAATTGTCAAATTAGATTGATTCAACATTGTATAACTGGTATCATTGACAACATAACTTCCATGTTCTCAAGGAGTGATATGAAAAGGGGTTTCCCCTCTCCTCTTTGCACACACCAACATGGACCTGGGGGCTAAGTTTTGCACCTGGGAACTCAGTTTACGTCCCATCAGCTCCTGTCAGAAATCCACCCATAAATGTCAACCAGCGTAAAAATAGACTATTCTGTCTATATAACTGTTTTATTTAACAAGAAGTTTGATAGATTGATGTGATTTTGGGTATTTTTGTGTTATAAATGTCCAGAGGCCAATATTACTATTCAATTTACATTGAGCCTAGTCTTGCTTTACCAGTCTACTTTTTACTTCTGTGTGACTTAAAGGACTAAAACTGATCTTCAATTTCATGAATTAGAGATGCTAATCACCATTTGCAGGATTTAGATTCCATTACAATACGATTTATTGTGAAAGTTGAATCTTCAAAAGGAGCAGACACCAAATGGTTCAATTCTGTTGAGTATTTACAGATAATGATCAATTGAACATTTCGTAAGATGTAGCTTCCTCTAAAGATGATAAAACCATGCCTGTGCCAAGTCCTGGGTAAAATGGCTGTGGTTTTAATCCAATTGAATTCAAGCTAGGAGTTTTTGGTTTTTGATTGAATTTGTAGAATAAGAGTCTATTTTAGTTTGAATTAAAGGGGCTGTAACATTTTGTCTTGTAGGATATGTTTTTCTTTGTTCATTACAAATGGTTTTCAAAAACATAGTATTATGAAACATTCATTGTGTCTCCAATATTGGATGTTACAATCCCATATTTTCACAGCAAGATAACAATATCAATATTAATTGATATGAACCAATGTTGTGAAAAATTAGACATTGTCTGTAATTAAAATACAAGTGACTTCAACCACTTTTTATGTATTTTGTTTTTGCA
Organism: Patella depressa; assembly: GCA_948474765.1. Taxonomy (NCBI): domain Eukaryota; kingdom Metazoa; phylum Mollusca; class Gastropoda; family Patellidae; genus Patella; species Patella depressa. The sequence goes on along the minus strand of OX419715.1, from coordinate 87,080,155 downwards.
ACCAAGGACAAGACCAGTCACTTTAAATAATAGCAGCTCTACAGAAACTAGGTCATTTCCAGACTAACATATATGGTTCCATTCTGATTCAACTATTCGCTTGCGCATAGCAGTCTTTCGCAGTGGGAGGAAACCAGAGGACCGTGCGAAAACCCACAAGGGTGGACAGGCAACCCTACTCCTTTTCAAGAGGGGAGTTGAAACCACATCACTTGATTCAATGATATACGGCCAGCTCTTTAGAATAGCGAGACATTTTGTCTACTGTAATATATAGGTCATGTTTGTGTATAAACAATTCCACCCTTATTATTATTTATACTCCTACCTTTAATTTTAAAAATTTATTCTTTCATCTTTTTCTTGATTTAAAAAAAAAAGGGAGAAAATGGTCTTGTTTCGTCTGTCTTTATTTGTTGCAAAGTCGATATATACGAAAGTGTTTATAAAGAGGGTGCATTCCTCTGATGAAAAAAAATAAAATAAAAAGAATCTCGTATGTTCTATTCATTGGCTTTACTCCCCCACATGTACATGTATTGTTATACATATTGTCATTGGTTTTGTTAACATATTAATAGGGGAGGAGAAATATTTAATGTAAGGACAACTGTAGCTGGTACTAAGTGTCCTTCAAAATAAGAATAATATTTTACTTTTAGGGGGTGTCGATGTTTATGCAGGCAAAACCTTTTCGAATAAACATTGTTTTGATAGATAAAGATAATGTTCTAGGGCATGCACTACGACTTGGGTATTATGTAGTTGTGCTGTTTTAGCAGGAGTTTCTCTACTTAATGTTTAGTTACAAACCTTTGTTGGAAAATTGTTCAAATTCATTGAGAAATATAAAAATTTTAAACTATGTGTTTCTATGGTTGTCTAGTTTAAACTGGTATAGATTAGATGTGTGTGAAATAGCTTTCTTTAACGGCCGCTTCCGATATCACATGCAAAAAGATTAGATGATGAGATGAGTTGGGTTTATTTATAACTGTTTAGTTTCTGGAGCAGTGCTGAGTAATTAATTATAATTAGCCTATCCATAATCATTCTGCAATACCCTTTGAGTAAATTATTCCAATTTGGAGTTAGGTAGGGGGGGGGACTACCACAAATCAAATCAGAAGTTCGGAGACAATATTTCTGCTCATTTAGGTGCAAACATGCATGGGATTACAGTGGAGTGAGCCCAAATGGCTTTATTATTCTCTGCTTCAGCATCCCCCACTCTGGACTCAGGCCTGAAGATTGTGAAAGTTGAATTTCTAAAAGTAAAATTTATCAGTCCAAAAATACTTCAATTTTGTTCATGTACTTACAAAGGTACTTGTATGATAAAATGAAAATTTGATGGGCCTCTTTTTTTAATTCAAATGATTGACATGTTGGTTTTGTTTTCTTACCGATGCATTACATAATATTTAGACAAAGAGCTGATCGTTCATGCTAAAATAGTTCAAGTAAAGATAATGAAAAATGACTATATTGAAAATTTAATGCAAATTACTTCATCCTGAGCGAAGTTATGACTTTAGGAAGATGTATTGTCTACTTGAATTTGAGGCTAAGTCTTGATTATCCATTTATCGCGGGTGTTTTAATTCATTTAAATCCCAGCCATCCAGGGTTAGTGAATTGTTCATAGGCTTGTCATGCAAATAAATGTCTAAATAATAATTCATATAATATTTGAAGCCAAAATAAATAGCAACCTGCAATAATCAGATTTAGCGCTTACATAATGTTTCTTTGATTAAATGTTAAATAAACAATTTTAGCATGGATTAGGCTCTTTCAAATTTGATACTGTCTTTAATATGTTGTTTTAATATAATTACCTTATATTATATCTGATAAATTACATCCAAGTGAAAAACATACAAATCCAAAAATTACACAAGAACAAATTGATCAACGAAGCAGTACATGTCTACTGGCCATCATTACAAGATGGTCTGAATAGTTGAATAATGAAACTTAACCTTTATCGTAACTAGACTAAACTATTGTTAGGCCACACCAATATCAATTTATGTTCTTTGGAAACATCTATTAAAAATTTGGCCTCAAATTTCTTTAGGAAATAAACTAGCTTAAAAACAAAAAGTAATTAGTGCCAATATATTTAAGACTTGACATTTTAACAAAACAGGAGATCACATGGCTAAGTGGATAAGACACTGGCTCGATAGCCAGATCGGGTGTTCGATCCCTGTATTGGTCGAGAAAGTTCATCCAGATTTTCCGGCGTGGTTTCCCCTTGTCAGTGATGAAGGATGAAGGGCCTGACAAGGACAGGTGTCTAGTTGTTCGGATAAGACAAAAACCAAGGTCCCGTGTACACATTGGCGTGCACGTAAAAGATCCCTTGGCAATTGGAATTCGATATAAGAGTAAGCCGTAGCGCCGCTGCCTGGGCAAAATTTCCCTCATAGCCCACTGTATGGCATATGCCCGTCTCCATTAGCGCAGTTTACGAGAAGAACAGTAGGACGTTAAACCCCATTTCTTTCATTTTAGTAAAATATCATACGAAGGAATTGACTGGGTTATATTTATTGATGAAGATCCTGAAGAACTGAAATGAAATAGATTTTAACATCCTACTGTTTGTCTCCAATTGGGGTAATGGACATGGGAGACCCTAGATAACTAAAAAATTGAATAGGTTTGGCCTTAATGTGACCCCTACTGTAATATCAATGATTGATTGACTTATAGTAGACCTAAATATGTACCATTATTCACATACCCTATATACCGTATACTCCCTTGGTTAATGTGCGATATCATTCTGATTTGGTTTTAAATACCTGTGAATCAAAATGTGTTCCTTCAGGCTAAAACTGTCAGTACATTATAAATAACACAAAGTACAATTTAATGGCTTCACGTACAATTACTGTGTTTATTACTACATATATGCCACGTTTCCACGAAATGAAATGGAGTTTAACGCCCCACTGTTCTGCTCCAAGCTGGGCTAATCAAGACGGACATATGCCATACAGTATGTTTTGAGAGAAATTTTGCCTGGGAAGCCGCACTACTGGCTACTCTTAAAGCGAATTCCAATTGTCAAGGGATTTTTTATGTGCACGCCAATGTGTACACAGGACGTTGGTTTTCCGTCCCATCTGAGCGACTAGACAGCTATCCTTGCCAGGCCCTCCTACATTTCCCCAAGGATACCTTCATCTTTACCAAGCAAAGAATGAAGTTATTCCATTTCAACTCAGTAAAATTTTACCTGATGTTTAGATGATCAAGGCGGGGGTCCGGGGTGCAGAGGTGGGGTGACTGAATGGTTAGTTTGTGCGCGCTGTATGTAAGGCCTGTCACATGTGTCAATTGGCATGGTTTTGATTCCCCAGTTGTACATGACAACCTAGTGTGTCAAATTCTAGGTTCCAAATATTAGCGATTAGGCTTGTTTAATTTTAAATTCTTTTAGAAAAACAGTTATGATTAAATATGATAAAACCACACCAATAGTGAATAAATATGCAAAATAAAAACTCTGACTTATGGAATGTGAAAAACTAGTGCCCTGGGTTAAATTTCTCGTTCATTAGTTAATCAGAAAAAAATAAGTTTAATCAATTTCAAAAGCAACTGAAAATTCTGAATTCTATATGACCCTGCTAATTGCGAGATCCTATTAGCTGTGTCTTGTTTGGCCCCCTACCTTTCGAAGAGAACAGTTGACTAAATCAGGTTTTTCCGTCCATATGTCCCGTCAGACTAAGCAGAGATTAGCAATTGATTGATTGAAACTTTAGAACATGATTACTTTTATTCTAATTGGGTGAAAGTGGTAATACTTGGCGGCCATATATAGTTTACATCGAAACTATTGATAATGAGCCTTTTCTGCTTAGCAATTTGATTGATCATGCTTTTTAAAAAGAGAAATGTATGTGGAGGGACGTGTTATCTATTTCGTTTGGGGGTGAGCAGGGAAATCAAAGCAGCGTCACTGCTGGCTTGTTTAGCTTATGTCGTATTCCAACACTGTATGTATAATATTTAATTCCAATTCCCAATACACGCACAAATGAATTATAAACTTTATCAAATCTATATTTAGGCTCATTGATTAATCAAGGTGAATCAATAATCAATTAAAACTTATTATCAATCCAAATTACGCTAATTGACATTGTGTAATCAACTGATATAAAATCACTTACAATTTTGTTTTTATCACTTTTATCAAGAGAATGTCCAAATTTCACACAGGCGCTGTAAATTCCCTAGCAGCTTTCAATTTAGTATTTAAAGTAGTTTTCGATTCAGCATCCAAATTCTCTGATGATTGCCAGAGATGTGTAGCAGCTTTCAACTCAGTATCCAAATCAAATAAGCATTATAAGCAGCTTTAGGTTTAGCATCGAAATCCTCTGATGAGATATGTTAAGGTATATAAAAGCAGCTTTCAATTCAGTATCCAAATCAAACAAGCTCTGTACATAGCAGCTTTAGATTCACCATCCAAATCCTATGATGATCTCCTGAGATTTACTAAGGTCGGTTGAACACGTTACTGTACATAAAGGCGTTATTTTTATTATAGGTTAAGTTTTATTGCCATCACATCAACATCCTTGATATAAATCCACTGAAGCTTGTCCAGTATATCTGTCCGGTCAACTGCATATTGTTTTACACTTAATTAGATGCTGAACTGTACAGTCCATCATTGTGGCTAATCGACCATGACTACAGTCAGTAGAAGAATAAATTTTTAGTTTTTAAGGTACAAGAAACATTGATATAGAAGGTTTTTTAATTGCATCGACCAGGTGAATAAAGATGGGCCTATAGGCCTATATGATGCAGTATGCTGCTATCAGTGAAAGTTTGTTTACTCTTCAACTGTCAACATGGGTTCTTTTACATTCACACGAACCAGTGAGAGGGACGCAATGACCAGTTTGCATCATGGTTTTGAGTTTTTACGCCCCCGCGTAAATGGCAAAATATTAAGCCGTTTCAATGCGGTTTTCAAGATTAAAATCATAATGCTGAACCAGTGTTAATCATATACTGTGAGTCAGATATGGCTACAAATCGACTCTAGCATGTTCCACATGGCCCAACATTACCCAGTGGCACTGGGAGGAACTACCAAACCACTCCTGCACACACATATAAATACTGTTTTTTGGGGGCCGGGACAGGATCTTGTTCCTGATGCAAAATCATTAGTATGTCTATGGCATGCTCTAGACATTTGGTATGAGTTGTGGAATGTCTAGCCTCGTCCTTCGAGTCCCTTGTTACAATTGTGCTGAAACGCATTATGGTACCAATGGTAAAATGTTGATTTTTGTCTTAAAATATTGGATATCAGAAGTCCATATTTTCCCTGTAAGATCACAACATGACAGATGTTGATTTAGATTGACTAATAATCTGTGTTTTCAATGTTGAAGAATTTGGATGATATTGAGTTAGAGACGTAGCTACTTTAAATCCCAAGTCTCTCTCTCTCCCTTTAATGTGTATTCTGGCCTGTGGGTCTTTAAACATGTAGAAGGTCAAATACAGTTATATCTTCACTGTTTCAATAGATGTGTCTAACTGACCATGAGTGTTAATATTAATAATTAGTTAAATGTGACATTCACTATACATGTTGTAGAGATCATATTTTGATCTAATCTGGGCGTCGACATATTAATTGTTAAGGGGTCCATTCATTTCCTTGTACCTGGCTTTTCTTAAAATAAATTTCTTGTTTTGGAAGATTACCTTTCTGGGTTTCAGGCTGAATTAAGGTGGGTGGGGCTGCATGACTGGGCTGCAGTCAGGGGCTCTAATATTAAAGGGGCCCCCACATTAGTTTTAAAAACAGGCTCCTCTATATATCAACCAACAAGGAATGTTTAACAACAGAATATTTTCAAATGAATTATCAAAATTGAATTTATTTCATGTTGTGTATATGACATTTATGTCTCATTTTGTGTATGAAATTTATGTTTCATTTTGTGTATGAAATGCGACAAGTTTGTTTGTTTTAAGTCTGGATAATTTAGTTTTACTCTTGCTGGTTGTCTATGTAATCCTTTGTAAAGTGCTCTAGAAAATTATTATTATTATAATCATTATTTCTCGATCATAATATTAAAATTAATTCTTTTTGTTATACTAGAAAATATTGAATGTTTGTTTGTACGTTGGGCTGTTTGTACATAGCCCACGTAGAACCTATAAAAACTACAAGTGTTTCCTGTGGTCAAGTACCTATCTCAATAAACACTATATCTAGTTTTAATTTATTTATATATTGATATAATAAATCAATTGAAATCGTTTAGAGGATTATTTGAATTTAAAAACCTTGTTGGATTTGTTGCGGAACGTTTCATAAAGGTTTGTTTTGTTTATCGCTCAATTTATTTTTATTTAAGCAGATTGATATTTATTTGTGCAATTTGTAATAAATAATCAAATACAGAGACAATATTTATTTTTATAACTTAGTAATAAATTTACAAATTTGTCGCCACCCATTACACCTGGTTTATCAATAGATATGAGAAAATGCAGGATATTGGTAATAAATAATCAAACGCAGAGAAAATAGTTCTTTATACCTCGGTAATAAATTCTTATTTTGTCACCACCCTTATCCATATTTGTAAAAAAACTTGTTTTATCGGTAATTTTTTTTTATTCACGCAGATTTATAAAAATGCAGGATATTTGTAATAAATAATAAAACACAGTGAAAAGAGATTTTATAGTAATAATTTTTATTTTTTTCGCCACCATATCGACTTAAAGATACATTCTCATGAAAGTATTTATCGGGTGATGATTTCCAATCAAAGTATTGCAAATTTGGTATATATGAAAGCTATAGACGCCCAATCTTCCAATCTTACTAGAAAAATACTGGATTGCCCCAAAAAACATACATGGGGCAAGCAGAAGAACTGAGCAAAAATGTCAGGGTATCACTGATTGCCTGCCAGTTGTTATTTCTTGATCGAATGGTTAGGCGGTAGATGGAACATTGTGGGGTGTACTCTGCATTTAATTGGGAGGTAGAAAAAGAAGTTGGCAGAAAATCAATGTATATATATATGGTAATTGGACTACAAGTAATGACAAATACATTCTGAAAAATGAACCCTCTTTCGTTCAAGTTAAGTGACCAACATGGCTTCTAAAAATAGAATTTTTTTACATTGAGGTATCTCCTCATGAATACAAGGTTTTGAGAGGGATTAGTTTGAATATTTTTTTAGTCCAGATATATCATCAAATCCCACAGTCTGCACGTGGGAAAATATCTTTAATTTGATAGATTTATATTGTATAGGTTAGTAAGAAAGAAAGTCAGTTTCTTTCAGAGTTTTTCTCATCGTGATGATGAACACAAGATTTTAAATATGATATGATGCAGCATTTTTACCTCAACCATAACCGTTTTATATATGTGAACAAAAAGATTGTTATTTAGAAAATGAAAAGAATGGGTTTTAGCGTCTTATTGATGTCCACGCCATCTAGGCTAATGAAGAGGCTATAGGTCATGCAGTATTATGTAGTTGTGCTGTTTAGCAGAAGTTTCTGTACTTAATGTTTAGTTTCAAACCATTGTTGGAAAATTGTTCAAATTCGTTGAGAAGTTTGAAAAATGTTGGGATTTTAGTGTCGCATAAAACCATCAAGTGTTGGATTTCTCAAGTAAATCTTTTTGGGGGGGGGGGGGCGAATTGTTGAAGATGTGCCTGTTAGATCACAAAGTCTGTCATCGAGTCAAGTGGTCTGGTTTCAACTCCCAGCGTCTACCTGTGTTTTCATCTTCTCCCACTGCTATAGACCCCTTATTAGAATGACTTGGTTTGTGTGCAGGTGTATATTGTATTTTATATATTACTCATAAACATACATTATATATACATGAGCTGAGTCTGCCTATTGCAGGTCTTTCTTTAGGCTTGAAATATTATCTAAATTATTAATTAGACATTAATTAACGGGACAATAACATTCTTGCTGGCTTGGTAGCTCCAGGAAATAAATAATACCCTTATTCTAAGTACTAGATGTTTAAGTGTCCTACCTGTTGTGTAAATTATCCATTACAACCTATTTTACTTGTCCAGAGGGTTCGAAAATATTTTAAAATCCAAGTCACATTTGAAAAGGTTTACGTTAGACTTTTCAAATCAATTGATTGAATTTTTCCAATTTTTTAAAATAGGTGTGTTAATTAGATGAAATTTATATCATCATTTAATTGAAATATTCTAAAATAATACGATTTGTTGACCAGAATGGAGATTGGGACATATTATTCAGTTACAACAAGAGTGTTGTGTTATTGGGGCTTTAACTTATCCAGACCATAATCAACTGGCAATGTCATCGCTAGCCTGTGATATTTACTGCATTAGGATTTAATCATGAAATGTATAATCGAAACTATGCTTTTTATCGTGCTGCCTTTAGTAATGCTAATCGAGGCTGGGTCGAAATTTAAATTGCTAAATTCTCGGTTCAGAGTTGATCAATTTGACTGCAATTTTCAGCGATTATTGCCTTTACACTACATAGTTTTTAACTATTATAGTGAGAACTGTCAACTCTTTATCTTATCTCCCATAATGTAACTTTAAATATAGGTGGTGTTGTTGATTAAGGTGATGGGATGAATATTTAGATCTGTGGTAATGTCAAGGTGAGTTGTTGAATGAACAATATATCTAGATCTTCTGTGGTAGTGTCAAGGTGGGGACTTGAATACAATAATATATTTAGATCTTCCGTATTTAGTGTCGAGGTGGGGGAGTTAAATAAAACAATATATTATTTAGATCTGTTTTAGTGTTGAGGTGACAGGATGAATAAAATAACATTATATCCAGATCGTGGTTTTACGGTTAACTAGATTCAGTTATTGTTAGATGATATTGGCACAGTTTATACAGACACTCCCTAAACGTAAATCCCTTTATTACTTTGACGTCCAGTGTCAAAAGGAAAATGCAACTTTCAGGTTCAAGAATAGATATATTTCTTTAAATATATATTTATTGGGTTAAGTATATTGTCCATTTTCTGAGGTAAATACTAGGGTCAGCTTAAATAATAAATATATTTCTTTCAAAGTATGCATATCGATGGTCATTTGTATTTTTCACAAATATATCAAATTGCTCACAGCTTAAGCATACATTATTCAAGAGCTAAATCTACCTATTGCAGGTTTTTCTTTAGGCCTGAAATTTTATCAAAATGATTAATTTAATTAATAAATTTATCCAGACCATAATCAACTCCTGATGCCATTGATATTTAGCAGAATTGAATACATTTTTTGAAAAATAAACATAAAAATGGATAATGATGATTTTTATTTTTATTGTACCAACAGTAACGATGATGTAAGCTAACCTAAAATTCCTGTTAAGAGCAGAGCAGTTTGACTGGCAATTTCAGCATATTCTATTTATATATTTATTGCAAGAACTGCCAACTCTTATTTAACATGTTATTAAGAAATCAAAATCAAAATACCAATAGATAATCAGATTTAAAATAGACTCATCAATAATTACTTGTGGACAACGAAATGGCAACAGGCTTACTACAGACAAACAGCAAAGTTACATAAAATTCTAAATTCAACATACATACTGAATGGAAATTAATCCTTTTTTGACCGATATTCGTATTTGGGATTCTGTGATACTAAGATAAAATGACGCAATGACTCATGAGACTTTTAAGATATTTTTCCCGCACGTAGAATATAGTTGTTGATCTGGCCCCAAGTTCATAAAGCATTCTCAGACTTAAGTTGAAATTTACTCAACTTTCAATCACTGTTTATAAGAAATATCATTGATCCAGAAACACAAAACTTTACACATAGTTTCTTATTGATGTATTTGATACATTACAACAAAAGTGTTTTAAAGGACTATATATTAGTTAAAATAATGCAAACAATTTTGAGTAAATTCTCAACTTAAGTCTAAAAATGCTTTGTGAACTTGGGGCCTGACCTCCGAAATTGATTTTTATCTGAATATCTATGATGACTATATATAAAAAAGGCGTTTTCAATATTAAAACCAAAAACCCTAACAAGCCAACTACAGAAATCATTGGGCTTCTGCCTAACATTCGAATCTATTGTATCCTACAATTAAATGCTTTGAGATTGTAATTTGATAGTGTGTAAATTGGTATAAGTTCTCTAGTTATATAATTAGTGCAAGGCAGGTAAATATAACCTAGGCCTGGTTGAGATCTCCTAGATTCCCAGGAAAAACAATAAGAAAAGTACCCCCCACCCCTCTGCCAGCCCAACTTCGATGTATGTTCATTGCCTGGCAACCATGCTTGTACATGTAGAATCTCTTCTCACATCTCTTATAACCACTGTTGCAATGCATTTAATCAAAGTAAGATGTAAATTATTAATTAAACTGGTAGATTTCACTGCCAGTAGTCAAGAATTGTAAAGTTTGGGTTGTCTGGCAACTTCTGTTTGTAGGTGTAGGTTATGTATATAATGAACGCTAGATGTAAATCACTTACCCTTCAAGGTGCCTTTTCATTTGATTCATCTTCAATATCTTTATGTTTTACTCTCTCAGTCTCGGTCTAAAAAAAATATCAAAAGTTTCCGTAAGCTTGGTATCAGAAGATTCCTCACATGAAAGTATAAATACTAGAAGATTCCATGATAAGAAGCTCTTGAAAAACTTTCTGCTTCATAGATGTACTAATTGAAAATAATGAATTTTGTTTTATAAATACAAGATTCTAGATAAGTTTAGACAATTTTAATTTCCTTACCTCTTGCTGCACAATAACATGTGCAGTACTACTTAATCAGCATAGATTTTGTGTTAGAATACATAACAAGATTCTAAGTTTATTTATAGACTTTGAAAATGTAAAATGAATAAATTTTGTTATGTAAGTACCAGAAGATACCTAATGTATGAATATAAATACCACAAAATTCCAAGTTTAGAAGCACTTTATGACTTTGATTTACAAATACCACAAGATTCTTAGTTTAGAAGCACTTTTAAAATTTTAATTGATAAACCATCTGCTACTATATATACACAGATACAAGTCAAGTTATTAATAACTTATGATACTAACTAACTTGTGACGGGACTAGGTGTTAATCGTATTAACCTATGCTTGATTAAACCTCTTCTATAACCCTCTATTTATTCAATTTAAGGAAGAATTTTTATAGCTCTCTTCCAATACATAAGTATATAGGTCGACATACGTAGAACCCTTATTAGCATATATATTAAGTTATGGAGTACAGACAGCTAGGGATAGTAATAAACTCTTAATATCTTTTGAATATGACCCGATCTTTTCATATGTTATAGTTATATAGTATGAAAAATTAATGTACTAAGATTTTATTGTTTAGGGTGGTTGGATGGCTGAATGATTTAATATGTGCATTTTAGATCATAAGGTCTAGCATTGAATCAAGTGACAAGGACTAGGGTCGCCTGTCAAACTTTGTGAGTTTTCCCAGGGTTCTCTGGTTTTTCCAGTTTATTGAAATAAAATTCAACCATGTTAGTCCCAAAATGGCTTAGTTTGTGTCAAGTGGACAGTGAGGCCTCCCTCTCCCCCTCTCTCTCTCTCTCTCTTCTTTGTCCTTGAATTAGACAAGTCATCTCCGTAGGATAAATATTAAATATTAAACGTACGCTGTCTCTCTACAGTTCGCTCCGCACTAAGCTAGTTCACCGACATTTTAATTCCTAAATCAATGGATTGTGAGACACATTTACTTTGCTTTCATTTAATAAAAAAAGAAAAGATTAAGGCTTTATGTGTATGACTGATGTGAAATAGAGTAAAACTGTGCTACAAAATGGTATACTAATTTTTAGATATGGTGGTCATTCAGGGCAGAGAATTTTTCTCGAAGTATTAAGTTTTCTGTGTGCAGAATGAGTAGGATGATTTATGAAATTATATTCAAATCCTGTTAAACGCTTTTTATACGCCCACATTTTCATGTGGACGTATTATGTCGTCGCCCCTGTCCGTCCGGACGTCCGTCCGTCCGTCCGTCCGGACGTCCGTCCGTCCGTCCACAATTTGTTTGTGGACTCTCTACAGGTCACAATTCTTATCCGATTTTGACGAAACTTGAAATATAGGTTTATCCCCATAAGATCTCGGTTCCTTTCGATATTGGCATGTATCGGATCAAAACTTCATGGATTATGGCCCCTGATTGTACGAAAAATCACGTTTTTAGCTTGTGGACCCTATAGAGGTCACAATTTTGAACCGATTTTGATGAAACTTGACATGCATGTTTGTAACCCAAAGATCTTGGTTCCTTTCGATATTTGCGGCTATCGGAATGTAATTTCCTGAATTATGGCCCCTGATTGTCCGAAAAATCACCCTTTTTAGCTTGTGGTCCCTCTGGATGTCACAATTATTATTCGATTTAAAAAACCGTTTGATTATATCACCGTTACACCCTAAGGAAGGTTGAGTTCGAATTTCGGGAAAATCGGACGAAAATTGCCATACAAAATGGCCGCCGTTTGTACGCGAATACTGTTAAAAAATGGTATATCAAGGTTGTGGACCCTGTGGAGGTCACAATTTTGATTCGATTTTGATGAAACTTCAAATTCCTGTTTATAACCCAAAGATCTTGCTTCCTTTCGATATTTGCACATATCGGATCGTAACTTCCTGAATTATGGCCCCTGATTATACGCAAAATCGCCTTTTTTTTAGCTTGGAGGTCACAATTATTATTCGATTTAAAAAAACGTTTGATTATATCACCGTTACACCCTAAGGAAGGTTGAGTTCGAATTTCGGGAAAATCGGACGAAAATTGCCATACAAAATGGCCGCCGTTTGTACGCGAATACTGTTAAAAAATGGTATATCAAGGTTGTGGACCCTGTGGAGGTCACAATTTTGATTCGATTTTGATGAAACTTCAAATTCATGGTTATAACCCAAAGATCTTGCTTCCTTTCGATATTTGTGCATATCGGATCGTAACTTCCTGAATTATGGCCCCTGATTATACGCAAAATTGCCTTTTTTTATACGCCCACATTTTTATGTGGACGTATATTGTCGTCGCCCCTGTCCGTCCGAACATCCGTCCGTCCGGACGTCCGTCCGTCCGTCCGTCCGTCCGTCTGTCTGTCCGTCCGTCCGTCCGTCCGTCCGTCCGTCCACAATTTGCTTGTGGACCCTCTACAGGTCACAATTCTTATCCGATTTTGACGAAACTTGAAATATAGGTTTATCCCCAAAAGATCTCGGCTGCTTTCGATATTGGCATGTATCGGATGAAAACTTCATGGATTATGGCCCCTGATTGTACGAAAAATCACGTTTTTAGCTTGTGGACCCTATAGAGGTCACAATTTTGAACCGATTTTGATGAAACTTGACATGCATGTTAATAACCCAAAGATCTTGGTTCCTTTCGATATTTGCGCCTATCGGAATGTAATTTCCTGAATTATGGCCCCTGATTGTCCGAAAAATCACCCTTTTTAGCTTGTGGTCCCTTTGGAGGTCACAATTATTATCCGATTTAAAAAACCGTTTGATTATATCACCGTTACACCCTAAGGAAGGTTGAGTTCGAATTTCGGGAAAATCGGACGAAAATTGCCATACAAAATGGCCGCCGTTTGTACGCGAATACTGTTAAAAAATGGTATATCAAGGTTGTGGACCCTGTAGAAGTCACATTTTTTATTCGATTTTGATGAAACTTGAAATTCATGATTATAACCCAAAGATCTTGGTTTCTTTCGATATTTGCGCATATCGGGACGTAACTTATTGAATTATGGCCCCTGATTATACGCAAAATCGCCTTTTTTTAGCTTGTGGTCCCTTTGGTGGTCACAATTATTATCCGATTTAATAAAACGGTTGATTATATTACCGTTACACCGTAAGGAAGGTTGAGTTCGAATTTCGGGAAAATCGGACCAAAATTGCCATACAAAATGGCCGCCGTTTGTACGCGAATACTGTTAAAAAATTGTATATCATGGTTGTGGACCCTGTAGAGGTCACAATTTTAATTCGATTTTGATGAAACTTGAAATGCATGGTTCTAACCCAAAGATCTTGGTTCCTTTCGTTATTTGCGCATATCGGATCGTAACTTCCTGAATTATGGCCCCTGATTGTCCGAAAAATCGCCTATGGTCCCTTTGGAGGTCACAATTATTATCCGATTTGAAAAAACGTTTGACTCTATCACCGTGACACCCTACGGAAGGTTGAGTTCAAATTTCGAGAAAATTGGATCATAATTGCCAGAAAAAATGGCCGCCGTTTGTACGCGAACAGTGTAAAAATATGGTATGTCAAAGTTGTGGACCCTGTAGAGGTGACAATTTTAATTCGATTTTGATGAAACCTGAAATGCTTGTTTATAACCTAAAGATCTTTATTCTTTTCGATATTTGCGCATATCAAATTGTAACTTAATGAATTATGGCCTTTGATTGTAGGAAAAATCACTTTCGGTATTGCTTGTTCTCTGTCTATCTCTCGAACAATTATTATCTGATTTAAAAAAAAAACTCTGATTATATTACTGTTGCACCGTAAGGAAGGTTGAGTTCGAATTTCGTGAAAATCGTACCAAAATTGCCGGACAAAATGGTCACCGTTTGTATGTGAATAGTGTCAAAATATGGTATATCATGGTTGTGGACTCTCTACAGGTCACAATTCTTATCCGATTTTGACGAAAAGTAACATTTCTAGGTTGTGTACCGTCACACCATAATCATTGTCGGCTTCGAATTTCATGAATATCAGACTGGAACTGACCAACAAAATGGCAGCTCCCAATACAGTATGAAATACAGGACTTAATGATGTAGGAAAAATCACTTTCGGTATTGCTTGTTCTCTATCCATCTCTCAAAAATGTGGGCGTATCCTGCCTGGCAGTGCCAGCCTATCTTTTAGCTTGGAGGTCACAATTATTATCCGATTTAAAAAAACGTTTGATTATATTACCGTTACACCGTAAGGAAGGTTGAGTTTGAATTTCGGGAAAATCAGACCAAAATTGCCACACAAAATGGCCGCCGTTTGTACGCGAATACTGTTAACAAATGGTATATCAAGGTTGTGGACGTTGTAAAGGTCACAATTTTAATTCGATTTTGATGAAACTTGAAATTCATGGTTATAACCCAAAGATCTTGGTTCTTTTCGATATTTGCGCATATCGGATCGTAACTTCCTGAATAATGGCCCCTGGTTATACGCAAAATCCCCCTTTCTTTAGCTTGTGGTCCCTCTGGAGGTCACAATTATTATCCAATTTAAAAAAACGTTTGATTATATCACCGTTACACTGTAAGGAAGGTTGAGTTTGAATTTCGGGAAAATCGGACCAAAATTGACAGACAAAATGGTCGCCGTTTGTATGCGAATACTGTTAAAAAAATGATATATCATGATTGTGGATCCTGTATAGGTCACAATTTTAATTCGATTTTGATGAGGATGGTTGAGTTCTAATTTCGTGAAAATCGTACCAAAATTGCCGGACGAAATGGTCGCCGTTTGTACGCGAATAGTGTAAAAATATGGTATATCATGGTTGTGGACTCTCTACAGGTCACAATTCTTATCCGATTTTGATGAAAAGTCACATTTCTAGGTTGTGTACCGTCACACCATAATCATTGTCGGTTTCGAATTTCATTACTATCAGACTGGAACTGACCAACTAAATGGCTGCTCCCAATACAGTATGAAATACAGGACTTAAAGATGTAGGAAAAATCACTTTCGGTATTGCTTGTTTTCTGTCCATCTCTAGAAAATGTGGGCGTATCCTGCCTGGCAGTGCCAGCCTATCTTTAAGTCTTGAAGTGATCATGTGTAATCAGGCGTTACCTGTATCCTAGCAACAGGGATAGCGGCACTTTAGGCACAACCCTCATTGCAGGGGCAAATCCAGGGCTTATAGCAGTAGGGGACCAGACATTTCAGACCTCCATATTGTCCACTCAAGTGACAATTTGTGAGTGCTGAAGGTATCTTCATTTGTGAAAATGAAATGCTGTAGATGACATTTCCAACTATAAGAGGACCCAGACCCCTAAAATTGATCCTGTGCAGGCTCTGTGGGAGAGGGAGATAATGGGGTCTGTAGCCCCTGGGCCCTTTTCTGGATCCATGCCAGTGGATAAAGTGTGTTATGAATATGCACATTATGAATAACCTTAACTTGGAAATTTGTTCATACCAACAAGAAAACAACAATGAACAATATGAGTTGAACAGACGACACATAGCAATAGACAGTGAGAGCTCCAGGTGGGAGGGTGGCACGCCGCCGGCCCTACCCCCAAAACAGTATAAAAACTCTTTTTTTTTCTGTTTCTGTTTATCCACAATCTCATAAACAATCAAATAACCTAACCTTATTTACACATCGCAACCTTGACAAAATCGGCAGTTGGGCTTAATATTTAGACCTAACCTGTTAGTCCCAAAATGACCTGGTTTGTGTCAAGTGGACGTTAAACCCCATTTCTCTCTCTCTCTCTCTCTGTCTTTAGAAGTTTGAGGAAACTGGAGGACTCAGATAAAACCCACAAGGTTTGACAGGTGACCCTTCTCCTTGTCACATACAAGCGGAGAATCAAAACCACACCAGTTGACCTGTTGGTAGAGATGATAGATCAAAGTATGCACACTATCATTCACATAGCAAAGCAAATGGTGTATAGTATCATCTTTTGATGTCCAATGTCTTTTCATGTGGAGCATGAATAATTGAATATTTTTATCGAATCATTGACTGTAGAGTTGTTGACAATTGGAAAAGGTTCACTGAACCATCGTAAATGAGTTTTGTATTAGAGTATTACCAGTGTATGGCGTTATTGTTTAATAGTCAAGGTCGAGATACAATATTATCATGTCATGTTTTATAGATATTGTCATGTTTAGACCGATAAAATAAGACGGAGAAAGGTGAAGAACTAGGTTATTTAGGGACTAACAGATGGTACAATTTTGTTTCGAGATCACAAAACTTGACTCAATGACAAATCTTATGATCTAAAGCGCAGACGTTAGTCCATTCGGCAACTGACACCTAAAGGACTTCTGATTTCAAATTGGAAAATAAGCCACTTGAGAGCATCTGATTCTCTTCCCCACACTATTCCTTTCAGGGCATTTTTTACGGGTCTGGGGAGGTTGTCTACATGGAGACAAATTTTTAAAAAAACATTCTGGCATATCTTCAAGGAGTTGGGATGTTAACACCTCGTGTCTGTTGTGTTTACAGGTGTGATGTTTAACTAAAGATGCTACTTTAATTTTCATCACTCCTCATCGTTATTGCTCCACTGCTTCTAGATTTTTTACAGCGTTTTCCCCACTACTTATGATTTAAACGATTTATAGTTTATTTATTACCCGCTAATAATGTATCTACCTATTTAAATAATACTCTCCCGTCAAAAGTCAAAACCTAGTAACTCACTTATTTATAAAAATTGAGTTAGGTTCCAGCTATTAGGGTATTTTCTGCTATTTTGTGTTTGTTCTGTTATTTTGTGTGTTTTCCGGTATTCACATGGTGTTTCCAGTGGTTTACCGGCTTTCTGGGGGGGGGGGGGTCTGTGTTTTCAGTATAAAATTCAAAACAAAATATGGATCTGTATTTTAATCAGATCGTGTTTACACATACCCAGTATTAAGAAACAGCATTTATTGAAAAGTAACACAGCACACAGTTTCTGCTTCATAGATTTGGGAAATTAAACTTCTAGCTGAATTATTCAGTGAAAGCTTTGTACTTCGAAATAAAAACACAAGAATAAATAGACAAGGGGTTTTGTATGGGTTTAGGATACATGCTTCGAGGCGTAATAAGGTTTTCACACGGTATTAAAAAAAAAGTTTAGGCAAAAGAATTTAAAGAGACATTATTACTTCCACCTGGTAAAAAATTGATATTTAATATTTAGAGAAAAATGGAGTTTAATATTATTCCGTCTACACAAACTATAGGTCATTTTGGGACTAATACATGGTGATATTTAGGTAATTCTGGGACTAACATAGGGGTCTTGCATATAGAGGTTGGACAGGGGACCCTACTCCTTGTTGGGTAAAATCTTGATATTTAAACCACAGCATTTGACTCAATGACAAACTTTATTATTTAACTATTCAACAACCCATAAGTAAAAAAGGAAGTAGTGGTCTTATTGACATCATCAATGATGTCATAGATAAGGATGATCAGGAAAAGGAATAAGAAAAGGAGAAACAGATATTTGAAATAACCATCAGTCACCCCCCTCCCCCTTTAACATTTTTCCATACAAAGATTATATGGATGATAACACGCATAGTTACATCCCAATATTTTCAATATATTTTTGAATATTGTCTGCTTCGAACTTTTTCCACATTGTTTATAAATGATATAAGTTTATTCTACATATCTCAGTGACGTCTCATTAAAATAGTTGTCTTAAGAATAAACAAATCTTGTATAAAATTCTTAAGTAGCAATGTTATTAATTTATGAAAAACAACCAAGCGCAATCTGTGCAATGATTTACATTCTATATTATGATCATTTGCAAATGTATTTATTCTTATAACAGGAGAGGAATGGGCTTTAACGTTCACTCAACACAAATTAGGTTATTTTGGGACTGAAATATGGTTCAATTTTATTTCAATAAATCTCTTAGGCATCAGTGGTTTAGCATATTTAAATGACAACAGATTATTCTGACTTGCAGGTTTAATAATAAGTACAAGCCAAAGTTAATTAATGTGTCGCTAATTCATTTATTCTCTGTGTCAGATCAAAATATTATTAATTCTTTAGCAAATACTTATAGTGTTTTTCAGAGTTCTATCATTCAGACTTAAAACAATATTACTGCCAATAAGTACAACCTTAAAAATAAAAACAATCTTATCTGAAATATTAAAGCCAATCTAATTATTTTTTTGCCTGAGTTTAGATATTTGATGAATCGTTAATCTATTTGACATTTTTTTTCTTCAAATTTGAGGGAATTCTTAAAAAATATTTTAACATTAAAAAATGATCTTACCTGTAAAAAAACCAACACAGTTTATATGGGTTTATACACATATTCAATCATGTTGCCTTGTATTGTATTCAAGCACAAATGAAAGGTAATATTTTTAGGAAGCCATCATAAGACCTTAATGTATCACTATGAATATTACCTTTTAGTATATATTACTATCTATCATTTGTACTGGAAAATGATAAGAGAAAACTTTTCAAAGCGTAGTGCAATATGTGTATAAACCAGTAATTGCCTTCCCAATAAACTGTTTGTTTTTTTTTATGAGTTCGATCTCTAAATTCTACTCAAGGACTACAAAATCTTACCTGTGATATATTAAAGTCAATGTTGTTACTTTCTTCCAATATGTATAAAAACCATTAATTGCCTTCCTAATGAATTGTATTGTGTTTCTTTAAGTGCTCAATCTCTAAATGCCCCTCAAGAACTACAATCTTATCTGTGATATATCTAAGTCAATGTTGTTACTTTCTCCCAGAGTTAAGATTTATCATCATTAATCTATATCAGATTTATTTGATCACTTTGCGTGGAATTCTTAAAAATAAAAAGACATCTTACCTGTTTTATGTTTAAGGCAATGTTTTTATTTATTCCTGTAGTTAAGAGATTTGAAGAATCACAAATCTATTTACAGATAAATGATGTAAACTCTAACACACTGGACTTGTCATCGTCACAGACTGAAGCGACTGTTTATTGATAGTGTATCTCCTACTTTAGTACACACTCAACCCAGTCGACCAATCAACTTAAATAGATCAAGTTTACCTACCATTGAGTCCATTGTCACTGGTCACATACCGTGGTGGTTTCACGTCACTCCTACACACAGGTATACACACATGATCACTCAGTACATGTTTATCATACAGTAATACAGCGGAATATCCCCCTCCCCCGTGAGACAAGATAACTAGCAGTGGGTGTTCTGAAAGAAAGGATGGAATTTCATTATACATAGAACTAAACCCCCACCCCACCGACCTTCAGACAACAAAATGGATGGAATTTTGAAAAAAAGGATGGCGTTTCATTGCACAGGAGAAGTGTCCCATTCCCTTTAAGACAAGATAACTAGCAGAGGGTGTTCTGAAAGCATGGAATTTCATTACACATCAGAACACTTTCTTGAAAAATTTTATTGATTCTTTTGCAGAAATTTCTTGGCATACGAAAAACAACTTGTAGTAGTATGATTTACAATGAACTCGGTAGGTACCCTTTAATGGTAGATAGAAAGTGTTGAATGTTTAAATTTTGAATACTGATAATATTATTCTTAACTTATTATATGACACTATGATTGACAGCTGGATTAAATTTATTTAAACAGAATAGGTCCTAGATATAAATTTCTTTAAAATAAAATTATAAAATATTATAAGTTATATGATATCTTCTCTCAAGAAAATGTGGTAAAAAATAAAATTGTATGCCAAAGGTATAATTTACCAATATTTAACTAACAACTTTACACTACAGAGCTATTTACAAAAACCTATCCTTGAAACTATCAGCAAATTCTGGAGTAGCCACGCATATTTCGAATATACACTATAAACTTCAGAATGCTTCTGAGGTTTATAGTGATAGAGGTAAAGCATTACAATAAAAACGTAATGAAAAAAGTGTACACTATGCAACCTAAATGATATAAAAGATGAATTTCATTTTACTTTGGGCTGTCCTTGTTATAATGAATTGCATGATCAATTAATCAAATATGTTCAGATTAATTCAATTATTAAGTACCACTTCAACATCAGAACTACAGAGCTCATCTAAATTTCTCATTTCTGTCGATAAGAAATGAACCACTATTAAATGATAATTAAATAATCAGACAAAACTTTAGCAGCGGGAACACGCCCCCCCCCCCTTCAGACAAGACAGCAAAAGATGTTCTGAAAGAAAGGGTGGAATTCATTATATGGTGAAACACTCTCCCTGCCCTTCAGACAAGATACCTAGCAGTGGGTGTTCTGATAGAAAGGCCCAAATTCATTTTATATGGTGGAGCACTCTTCTTTCTTCAGACAAGAAACTTAGCAGTGTATTCATTCTGATGGAAGGAATGGAATTTCATTCTATAGCAGAATTTTTTTCTTCTTTAGACAAGATACCTAGCAGTGGGTGTACTGAATGAAAGTGTGGAATTGTATGCAGCAGTGGAACGCTATCAGACAAGATACCAAGCAATTTATATGAGGGAACAGCCTCTCCTCACCCCTCTTCAGACAAGACACTATAATGGGTGATCTGAAGGAAAGTATGAAATTTCATTACATCACAATACCTGCTGCCGCTGTAGACATTGCCACTAGCAAGGCACTAATAGTGGATGATCTGAAAGGATGGAATTTCATTAAATGTAAGTCACATTTGTTCTTCCTATTATTGAAGATTTTATTGTCATTTTATCTTGTATTTGAAATTTCGTCATCTATTGTTTATATTGAGGAGATTTTGATAGATTTAATTTGATTTGAGTTGATACCATTTTCTGTAGCAGACGCCAATGTATTGTAAGTTTTAATTTCTCCTGAACTCTTGTTTTAAAGGGCACTGAGAACAGTTTTTTATTAATATTGGCTAGACTGCTTTAATTTAAAGGGGCACCTAAGGGCAATTTTATACGCCCACATGGAAATGTGGATGTTAATTGTCGTCGCAAGACGAAGGATCCTACTCATTTTCAATGATTTCCAATAATTACTGCCAGACTTATGGCCCTTGATCACTTTGAAATATCTGGTGAACAAAGGCCATGAGACAAACAATCAAAACAATTCTAACCATTTCTGATAATTACTTGGGCTATTACTCATAATAAGATTTTCATGTGTTGTAAACGTTCTCCTTACTGACAAAAGAAAAAATATGCGACAACCCTGTTGACAGCCCGACGACTTAGCTGTTGTGGGCGTATGTTTCGTTGCATGGCAATCTATCTTTATTTGTAAAATGACCTGATCACGTTTGAGTGGGGGAGGGTTTCTTACAAACTTCTCCCTAGAATTTTTATGAACTTCTTGGTTAACAAGCTACCACCTCATTACTCGCTTTCATTCAAACCTCCCTCATTGAACTTTCCTGAAAGTTTCATTCAAAGCTCCCCCATGATGGTTTTGTGAAGGTTTCATTCAAAGCTGCCCCAAGAATTTTAATGACGCCCAATAGATTTTTATTTTATTTCTTGAAAGCTATCCTTGACCCTGTTTAAAAGTTTACTTTCCCAAATATTAAACATAGAATTATTTTGTTGAACTATTTTCTCTTAACTTTGATAATATTGATCTTTAAGGTTGATTTATTTTTTGACGTTCCATAAACTATCAAATTTGTTAGACCAAATGTTTTTACAGTAAAATCTCGAACTGTATCAGGTTAATTACCGTGAGCTCTAACTTGACCCCGCCCATTTTACGTGAATTTGTTGATGTTGGGACTTTCCCTAAAATTAAACATGATACCTGTATTTATAAGACAAGCATCTGTCACAACACCCCAAGTTCATCAGGTGCAAAATGTCACTCCACACAGTTTATATCAATAAGTTTAATGTTTCTCTTTTTATAAAAATCTTTGGTTTATCGATACACATGGAGAATCTGACATGGAATGGTGTCTAGTTGTTCGGATAGGACAAAAATATTCAAAATATGTACAATTTATATCAATAAGTGAATGGGTTATCTTTTCACAAAAATTAAATGTAGGATGGAGGGCATGCCAAGGAAAAAAATCTTTTGGATAGGACAAAAAAGTGACCTTGTGTGCACTTGATTTTGGAATCGATTGCATGGTTTCTGATTTATTGTTTTGACTTGTTTATACACGTATATATTTGTAACTGTCTTTGCTTGAGAACTTTTGAGAGAATATTTTTTAAAATGTCAACCAAATAAATTAGTAATTGTACCTCGAAAATGTCACAAACATTCCTTCATCCGTATTTGTCTTACTTTAATGTTACCGTTAACTTCAAATTTATTTTGGACAATGTTACAGAATGTATGCTCTCAATATTTTTCCCCATCACCCAAATAGATTAGTAATTTTTCTTCTATAATTATTGTGTTATAATTTATTGTGTGCTCCTCAATTGACTTGAGAATTTTAAAATACTGTGACTGTTATTACATATTGAAGTTGTTTGGATGTGACTCAGGTACACACACATGGATGTGCATGTCAAAGAACCGATGCCAGTTGGAATTTTATATACGAATAAGTTGTAGCACCACTGATCGGGCTAAATTTCCCCAATTAGCACCTTGCATGGTGTATGACTGTCTTTATTATCCCTGTCAGAGCAAAAAAATAATAAAACACCATTACAATTCAGATGAAATTATATTCAAGTAACATCCATTTAGTACAAATAAACATTAACAATTAACAATCAATCTATTGGAAATCTATTGGATATTGACAATAATAATTTAAAAAATCTTATCATTCATTCAGTTACTCAGCTAGTTTATTGACGAAAGCTAAAAATATCCTGTGAAAAGTAGAAATGTTGACTTATGGGTGTCCACCGTTTTATAAATATCTCTTCAACTTGTGATTTGAATCATGGTAGTCTTCCGTACCACGTAGCACCATGTTGCTCGACAGAATGGGTGATGTTGCACCTTGTATGTATGTACATGTATAAATATGGAAATGTTTGTGTAAAATCTTAATCCATTTAACATGGGCTGATTTAGAGTCATTTTGGGCGGATATTTTTGATCTGTTAAATTGGCTGGGCATTTTGGACGTAAGAAGGTTAATTTGAGTGTAAGTTTTAAATAAAAACTGTGGAATCTTTTTTTGTATAATCTGATGTTTGTTATTTTATTTTTTTATTCCCATGTTTTTACTCATTCTACACTTAAAATAGCATTATGCAAGAGCAAAATCTGCTTATTACAGGTCTTTCTTTAGGCCTGAGATGTTATCTAAATAATCAATTAGACATTAATTAACATATCCAGACCATAATAAACTCTTTAAGTCAAGGCTAGCCTTCGATGTTGGTGGATTGAATTCCTATATGCCGCTTAATGGCAGTTGATAATTAAATCAATCAAGTGGATAATCGAGACTATGCTGTTTATATTAATGATTTGAGTAATGATGACCATGGCTATGTGAATATTTCAAACGCTTTTTTCTCGGCTAATAGTGGACCAATTTGACTGAAATTTTCAGCAAATTACCTTTAAACTATCTAGTTTTGAACTATTATAGTGAGAACTGCCATCTCTTTATCTTATCTCCCATAATGTAACTTTAATAAAAACATGGTTATGTACGGAATTTCAGAAGTTGTTTCCTCTTGTCAGTGCTGCAGGACAGACAGTCTGGCTCCTGTAATCTGGAAAAACCTAGTAGTAAGTCAATTTGTGATGAAAATTCTGTTTTCCTTTTTTTTCTCAAATTTGCACTCAACAGAGTTACAGACAAGGTTTTTCCAGACTATAGGAGCTGGCAAGGGCAGTCTTTAGTCATTGGGATGAGACGAAAAAATCACCATACTGTCTTTCAATTGATTTTGACTTTTATATGCTGTTTTTGTTTTCATGAGATGAAAACACGCATTTGTTTTCAATTAGTTCTCAACTGCTAAAGTGATTAGTTGATGGTGCATGTTTTGTTTATATTAACTTTCGGATATTTCTGATAAATACTTCATGAGTTGTTGCCCTTATTCTTTGCGTTGACCAACTACCAGATCAATTTAAATAGCAAAATAAATTGGAGCATTTTATTATGATCATCACCAGTAATTAATTCAAATACATTTTAGAGTGGATTAAGCCGCAGAAAATTTGATATTTTACTGGAAATGCAAACAACGTACAGAGGTGTTAGCTTCATACGTATGTAAATACATACAGAGAGAGAGAGAGAGAAATGGGGTTTAACGTCCACTCAACACAAATTAGGTCATTTGAGGACTAACATATGGTTCAATGTTTACCTCATTAATTTGCTTGTGCAGTGTGGTCTTTAGCAGTGAGAGGACCCAGAGAAAACCCATGAATTTGATTCAATAACAGAACTTATACGTGCACATACTGAGCCTTCCGTCATCCAATCCCTAACATACATATACACATACATACATACAAGGCTACCAGTATCTAGACAAATTAAGACATATAAAGCTAATACTAACAAGGCTATCCGTATCTAGACAAACTAAGAGATATAACACTATAATACTAACAAATTAACTTCTGTTGTAGTGAAATAAAACATTACTGTGAGAGTAGACATGGATGTCAACAATAACATCATCTTTATAAATATATACCATCCCTGATAGTCGTATTAACACCTTGCATTACAGGGCCTGTCATTGAGTCAACTGGTGTGGTTTTGATTTCCTGCTTGTACGTGACAATGAGTAGGGTTGTCTATCCAAACTTGTGGGTTTTTCTCTCGGTCCTCTGGTTCCTCCCACAGCAAGCTAATGAATGAAATAAAATTAAACCATATATTTGTCTTCAAATGATGTATTTGCTTTGCCGCAAGTGGATGTTAATCTCTCTCTCCCTCTCTCTCTCTCCTTGCCCTCCCTCTCTCTCTCCTTGCCCCCCTCTCTCTCCCTCTCTCCCTCCCTCCCTCCCAATCTTCTCATCCCTGATACATGTACAACCAATTCTCAGTAGCTCCAGACAGACAATATTTACAACAGGCATTTCACTGATAACCTTTGATTTGCATAATTTTGGTTCAAAGAATATAAGCCTAATTTTCTTGTATGTTATTTTATACAGTTGGTCAATTGACAATTTTTTTTTTACATATTTTTTTTTCCCTTGGAAGAACAAGATCTATTTATAAATGAGTATGCACATGTGCAGCATTATCATTAATCCTAAATTCAAACAAATCAAATTATGATAAATTTAATTCAATTTTGAGATTATATAGTATCTGCAAGAGTTTATGGCTTCTGTATGTTTCCCTTCAAAATATAGAAATGACCCAGTGGATATGACAGGTTTGGGTTTGATAATTGTGTTAACCAAGAAAGTTTCTCAGAAATATCCAGACTGACTTCTGCTTGTCAGTTATTTGGATGGAATAAAAAACCAAGATCATTGAAGTATTGGGTGGAAATGTCATTATCTGGATGAAATTTCCTTCATTGCACACTGTTTGACATAACCATTTGCCAAGTTGATGTAAAAAGGTAGGACATTTAAAACTTATTTCATTTCTGCTTGCAATTAAATTAATAAAATAAACTTAGATTGTTAAAGCCCATTTCATTTAACAAAATTAATTCATTATTATAACAGCGCTTTATTTGTGGGTTAAATTTCTGACTATAATTGTTTAACTCCATTAACAAAGATAAACAATTAGAATTCAAGGAACTCCATTAAATTTCATGATGAAACGGGAGAAATCATTAACGATGTTTAATCAATATTAAATGTTTCAGTTTTAAGGGAGAAAAGAATCTAAATTTAGCCTAAAAGCAAAGCAGAAAATCATGGTGATACTATTAATAGAACAATTTGTAGATGAGAAAAGAATATTAAATCACATTGTAAACATTCATTAACACTTGAATCAGACATAGTGGAAGCTTCCGCACGCTTTTATAGCGGAATAAATTAACCTCATATCTCGGATCACGAAGAAGGAAACCAAACGGACTAAATTAAGATTTGGTAATTAAAGGACTAGTTGAACTCGTCGCCCAATTAGATTGATGTATTTATTTTTGTTTGTCCAAGAGTTGGGTGAGGAGCTCATATGGCTGCATCTATAAAAGGGCTAAAAGGACCTGACAAGGAGTAGGGTCACCTGTTCAGCTTTGTGGAGTTTCTCAAGGTCCTTGGGTTTCCTCCCACTGCTAAAGACCCCTACGCTGAAGCGAATTAATGAAATAAAAATTTAACCCATATATTAGTCTGAAATGACCTAGCTTGTGTCGAGTGAACGTTAAACCTCATTTAAAGGGCAGTTGGTGGGGAACCCCAGATTTCTTAAATAAATAAAGAATTAGTGATTCAAGTATACTAGTTGATCTTAAATTGTAGTATTTGTTTTTGTTTGTTTATTAGTGGGTTATCCTAGTTGGGCAGGGGTATATGGCTGAATCTATGAAGGGGCTTGTAATTAAGGTCCCTGTTTATTGTGAATTGAAAGAACTAGTTGATATTTTCTCCTAATTAAATGATAGTATTTATTTTTATTTATTTAATAGTGGGCGTACTATGATTTGTGTAAATATGGTGGAAGTGGGGTGGGACAGATCTATGCAAGGCAATTGGGGACAAATACCAAGAAATCTTGTCATGATGGTACCCCTTTTATTTCCTGCATATATGAAAAAATTGATGATTAAAGGACTGTAGTTTTAGAGTGTACAATGTGTGATAGTTTATTATGTAAGTAAATTGGACTGGGGTGTGTTATGTGAGGGGCGTGGTGGACTGATATGGCCAAATCTATGAAGGGGCAATGGGGACAAATGCCAGAGAGAGAGAGAGAAGTGGGGTTTAACATCCACTCAACACAAACTAGGTCATTTTGGGACTAACATATGGTTTAATTTTATTTCAATAATTCGCTTGCACATAGGGGTCTTTAGCAGTGGGAGGAAACCGGAGTGCCCGGAGGAAACCCACGAAGTTGAGAAGGCGCAAGCCAGAGGTGACCGGCCGGCTAGAATTCGAAGTGCAGCAACCTCTAGACCACTAGACCATCCCAACCGCCCTAACAGTTGGAGGAAGAAAACAGGTGACCCTACTCCTTGTCACGTACAAGTGGGGAGTCATGTGTTAACGTGCATGTGTTAACCATGTAGCCACCCAGCCCCCTCAGTTGACAGACTGAGACCGCAGGCTTATCATTTATTAAATTTGTTTCATTAATTAAAAAAAATAACAAAGTATGTTGGAATGGTTGGGATAAAAGGGGTTTGTCAATCCTGATCTGCCACAGGAACCCGCAGGAAGAAATCTGAGTCTGGGATTGGTATGTTTTATATACGCAATATCTCGTTTTGAAAAAAATGAAATGTAAATGTAATGGGGTTTAGCGTCCTACTGTTCTGCTCCGACTGGGCTAATGGTAACGGGCATACGCCATAATGTGTACGTGCCCCAAGGGAAATTTTGCCTGGGCAGCATTGTTAAGGTCTACTCTTATATCGGATGCCAACTACCAAGAGATCTTTCAAGTGTACACGAATGTGTAAATGGTACCTCGTTTTTCTCCAATCGAATGACTACTGACAAGGAGGGACAACACCCGAAAATATTGATGAACTGTATCTCGGTCAACGCAGGGATCGAACATGGGACATCCAGGTTAGCGTACCAATGTCTCACCACCCAACCATTGCGACTATAATTGAAATATTCAGAGCCCTTAGCTGCTTTAACAACTAGTCCCAGTGTACTACTAGTATACATAGCTATTGGGTTTAATTAAAAATGAACAACAGTCTCAGAAGAGTTATCCCCCTTGACACATTATTTTGCTCCCTTTTCATAACAAGCACATACCATCTCAGTAAGTTACAAATGTGAATTGTGTTTTCTAAAGTAGCACCAAAATGGATTACTTTTTGTCAAGTGGATTTTAAACCCCCAGTTGTCTCTCCCCATATTCAAAAGAATAATTTTAGCAATGATTCATTAATAAAAAAAAGACGCTAGGATATAAAATTGTCAGGGGATATTTAAGGCTTTGTTAATGACCAATGCCAAGCATGGGACTTCCATGATATGGACACTGCAAGTTCAACTGGTCAAACTACCATTCTTCATTAGTTCCTGGATTAAAAGCCGAGTAGGTTTATGGTTTAGTTTTACTATATTCATTGGCAGGGTCAGGTGGGCAAAGCGGTGAGGTGGTTGGTCCCTCCCCTCATGTTTAAGGAGCTCTCAAGGTCCTCCACGAGACAATCTTTGAATTTCTGTTTCAAAAATGATGACCAGTTATCATTTAGACCTAATGAGATGAGAAAAGCAAGTCAGATCACTAGAAACAGTAACTGATTTGGTGCACTTTGATGTGTATACCAAACAAACATCTTGAATCCAGTGATCTGTTGAACCATTTTGATTAATTTATATTGCTGAAGCCAACAAAGCTGTATGAGCAGTGGGATAATTGCCCTGTGTTTTTTAGGGCAGGGAGACATTGCACCTATGACTGTTCCGGCACCGTGCGTTACTCACATATTTTCCATACTGCATCCTGTGCATTCAATATTTAATGGATAATATATGTATGACATGAAAGAGGAGTATTTTAATAGATAAACATCTTTATCAATAATTACTACAATGGTTGTCCTTGACAGATGATTATTACTGGGCAAACTGTTATATGAACTAAAGTGGAAGCCAGTTCTCTTATAAATGTCTAATTGATAATAGATGTAAGATTCTAAAGAGGAGTATTTTAGTTATTAGCATATTTTTATATTTATGTATAATTACTACCTATATATTGATTAATGCCAGGAATGGACAAGTGAGGTTTATTTCTAGTATTTCTATAATTGTTTTATGCCTCGTACATCATCTCAGTCAATAAAACATTTTTTCTTCAGAACATTTTGTTTAAAGTGGCTGATCATCGTTTAATTATTCATACAGTATCTAATTTAATGACGGGTTAATCCATGCCAAAAAATATTGATAGTTCTCACTTAGTTAAAAACTAGTTAAATTAAAGGGAATTTGCTGAAAATTTCAATCGATTTGATCCACTCTGAACCGAGAATTTAGCAATTGAATTTTGGGCCTGGTCTCGATAATCATTTCTAAAGTCTGTACGATAAAAAGAATGTTTTGATTATCCATTTTTATACGCCCACATTGAAATGTGGTCGTATATTGTCGTCGCCCCCGTCCGTCCATCCGTCCGGCGTCCACAATTGCTTGTGGATTTTAGTGTATTATAAATGTTTCATTACCGAAAAAAGTAAAAATATGCGACAACTCTTGTTGACTGCCCGGACAATTTAGCTGCTGTGGCCGTATGTTTCGCTGCCTGGCAACCTATCTTTTGATTAAATCATCAATGAGCATCGAGCAGCAGATGGAATTCCTATCCAGTAAATATAATTCACTTGCACGCAGGGGTCTTCAGCTGTGGGAGGAAACTTGAACGTCTGTTTAAAAACTTCTGGATACAAGTCGATAATTGTACCATAATTGTATGAGCTAAATTTGCATATTGCAGGCCTGAAATGTTATCTAAGTTATTTATTAAACATTAATTAACTTATCCACTCCATAATCAACTCTCAATGTCATCGCTAACCTGTGATGTTTACTGGATTATGATTTGATCTGCTGCTCTGCTCATTCATGATTAAATCAAGAAATGGATAATCAAGACTATGTATTTTATCGTATCGACTTTAGCAATGATGATCATGGCTACGCCCAAAATTCAATCACTAAATTTTAGGTTCAGAGTTGATCAATTTGACTGAAATTTTCAGTAAATTCCATTTACATTATCTAGTTTGTAACTATTATAGTGAGAACTGCCAGCTCTTTATCTAATCTCCCATAATGTGTGATTAATATGGAGAAGAAATGTGAAAAATAGTGATATTATCTGAAAAAATGATTTTCAATGGGTTTAATATAATAATTTCACTTTTATCAGATTTTAAAGATTTATAGACTGTGTATGTTGATATTGGGCATTGTCCTATAGATTAAAGTCGTGTATTATATCTGTCTTGGTTCAAGAAGGACATTGTAGTAAGATAAAGAATATGGCTGCACATGAGTTTTCACAGAGTTCTCTGGTTTCCGCCCATGGTTAAATATGTGGAGTGGGTGTGAGAAAATCCCAGGAGGTTTAAATGGTTCAAGGTCAGACTTTATTTATTCTGTGTGGAGGGGTAATGCATGCGGAACGAACAAATAGTTGTTAAGGTTATACAACGAATCATGATCAAATTGGTGTACTCTTATAACAGCTCTTAAAAATTAGAAATTGAAGCAGTCTCTTCCCTAGCATTTCCCAATGGACCATAAAAAATAACCATACCCTACAATTACGTTCTATGCGTGAAATCACTTGCGGTCTGAAAGTCGGAGGGTGGGGACGTCTTTGAATATATACAGAGGAATTTGGGGTTATTCTTCAGAAAGTTTTTCCTTAAACCTGTAACGGATTATTCTCTCCAGGTAGTTTTCTCTTTCTATAAGAAAACATGACATAAGGTTTTTTTTTCTGCTGGCCGATTACCTGCTGTGGCCTTGGTCATAACTTTATTCTGCGAACCAATCAAAAAAGACTCTTTAACTTTATTGTTTACCTCCACAACAATATGAGAAAAAATACAAAATTCCCTTCACAAACTTCCTTAGCAATTAACGATTTATGGAATTGATTGATAGCACAATCATCCAGGGCAGATTACTTGAATACATTCCCCCAATGGATTAACCCAAGGGTTAGTGTAGTGGAACTGTTTTTCTAATTTTGCACTTTGTTCTGCTTCAATTATGCTAATGAAGGTGGGCATACACCATTCAGTGTCCTATGAGGGAAATTTTGCCTTGATAGTGGCAATACGCCCTACTGTTATATCGAATTGTAACTCCCAAGGAATCTTCTACGTGCACACCAATGTGTACACAGGACCTTGTTTTTCCGTTCCATCCAAACACCTAGACAGCTGTCCTTGTCAGGCCGTCTGTCCTGCACTGCTTACAAGGGGAAACCACATCTGGAAAAGACGATGAGATTTCTCAGCCAACACCGGAATCGAATCTTGGGCCGCCAGACTATTGAGGGACATAAAGGGCAGAGAAGACTGACTCACTTCTTTAATTGCTTAAATTTATGTTAAAGACTTTCTGAAGATAACATTTCATTATTTTGAATCCCTTACAAACAGAGCCCTTGAGAGGAAAAAAATGTGCTGGGGCGAGACCTTTTTTGTCCCCCCCCCCCCCGCCTTTTTGGTAATAGACCTTTTTGCATCCATCCCCACCCCACCCTCATTCTTGTGGTAAATAAGATACTGTCTGTAAAATGTAGCAGCTCTAAATCCTGATAATCAACAGCTGCACTTTCAGGTGTTATATAAATAGATATGCTATATATATCTGTAATTTGTCCTCACAATCTTACAATTATATGTTAATATGTGTGGTCAATTGATGAGTGATGTTTAAAAGATATGGGTCAATGACCTTGTTCATCTAGTCAAGTATGTGATGACTGGTGAAGCATGTCCAAACAACTCAATAACATATAGTTATTGGTGTTACTACTGGATATACAGCACAAGAGGTTTCTTGTTTCAAGGATTTGTATGTCAAGGATCTTTTCTTTGGACAAACGTAAGTTAGTTGAGAATTGTTAATTAAATTTACAGGTACATCTTTGAAATTTAATGAAATGGGGGTTACCATCTCACTCTTCTGGCCAAGACTTGCTAAAAGACATGATCACACACTTAAATTATAATACATTTTAATGTCCAAGACATGATTCATTATTGCTATTTGTTCATGCAATGCAAATTTTGTTGTTGTATATTTCTGTTGCAATAAATTCAAGCCAGATATGCGTAATAGTTGTAAAAGATTTGATGCAGGTTATCATGCAGGTTTGCGCTGACTCATGATAAGGGTCCATTGTTCAATCCCAATTATCCAGCCTTAATTTATTTTTGAGTGGTGTAAGTTAAAAATTGGAGGACCTGGCTAAACACTGCATAGCAATGGCTCACATTGGCCTTGTAAAGCACACAGAGAGAGAGATATGGGGTTCAACGTCCACTCGACACAAACTAGGTCATTTCGGGACTAACATATGATTTAATTTTATTTCCATAACTTGCATATTTCGTCAAGGTCGCAAGATGTAAATAGAGTTAGAGCACATGATTGTTGACAATAGTGTGGATAGGGTTAGCGTTAGCACTAGCCTTGCTTACATTTTGTGACCTTTGACCAAATCTGGAGTTTGCCTTAATATTTAGACCTAACATGTATTATTTAACTTTGGATTATATACCATACAGCATGTAAAGAGGGAAATTTAGCCCAGACAGTGGCACTACGGCCTACCCGATGTCAAAGTCAGAGTATCAATGGTTCTGTTATATGCACACCATAAGTCCACGTTCTTTATTCTCATCCAAACAACTATTCACTAAACACTGTCTTTGACCATTGGATCATAAGGTCTGTCATTGAGTCAAGTGACATGGTTTTGATTCACTGCGGGCATGTGACAAGGTGTAGGGTAGGGTCTCCTGTCTAACCTTGTGGTTTTTCTCCAGGTCCAGTACGTAGTTTCCTCCAACTGCTATATAATTAAAGACCCCTATGTATATACATGCAAGCGAATTATTGAAATGAAATTGAATCATAAGTGAATTAATTAAATAAAATTGAACTGTATCTTAGTCCCGAAGTGACCTGATTTGTTTTGAGTGGCCGTTAAACCCCATTTCTCCCTCTCGCTCTTATATCAAGTGGTAGTATATAGAGTGAGATATATATATACTGTAGGCTAACAGTTGGACCTACTAGAGCAGAACATATGTCATTAGTTTTTGAACTTTATTCAAGTATACATAAAAGTTGGGTTAGGTCTCTATTATTTGCCTTTCTAAGAAAATCTAGGTTGGTTTTAGATATAACTCTAAGCCCTTATGTAAAAACCCTTTTATAACAACTATGATCGCATTATGGACTCAAGAACCAGGCCACACCATCGTCACCATCTTAGAAATGTGACATCCTGTCAAAAATCAAAGTCAATTTCCGTGGATTCAACAATGTCCAAGGAACAAGTATGCCAAGTTTTATGTCAGTTGTACTTGAATTGACAGAGTGTTAGACTTTAATTTTTTTAAGAGCATTATCCCCAAGGACAAACAACATGATGAGTAACACTTTTGGCATATTAGTGGTTGACCTGGGTTCACATGGCTATAGCCATTGACTGGAAATAGCAAATCTCCAAAATCAGAAGTGGTTGTCCATTGGCACCAGGCCTCCAACACGGTAGCCGCCAACCCTTACCAGAGAGAGAGAGAAATTGGGTTTAACGACCACTCGACACAAACCAGGTCATTTTGGGACTAACATATGGTTTCATTTTATTTCAATAATTCGCTTGCAGTGGGGGGAAATCAGAGTTCCCAGAGGAAACCCACGAGGTTGAGAAGGCGCCCCCCCCTATCTCCATGCCACATACGCTCACACCAGGCCTCGAAACCACAGATGTGACCAGCCAGCGAGAGGTCGAAGCACGGCACTCAAGACCACAAGGCCCCCCCCCCCCCCGACCAGACAAACAAACGACAGTTGCAAATATTAGTACAGAATGAATAGATGGCTACAGGAAAAAGAAATTCAATCTGTAGATTTTGGGGCATTACATAGACCCAAAATAATTTACTGTAGAAGTTGTTGAAATTTGACCAGGTATAATTTCCAGTAGAATAGTATAATAAATTGTGGAATATGTACAGAATTTTACAGAATACTACCGATATAAGAAATGAAATGAAATGAAGTTTAACGTCCTACTGTTCTACTCCTAAACTGGGCTAATGGAGATGAACATATGCCATACAGTGTGTTACCCAGACATTGGCACTATACAGCCTACTCTTATATCGAATTCAAACTGTCAAGGTATCTTTTATGGGCATTTCAATGTGTACATGGGACCTCAATTTTTCATCCCATCCAATCGACTAGCCCTCCATCCTGTATCACTGACAAGGGGCAATCAGGCCAGAAAATCTGGATGATATTTCTCGGTCAATTTAGGGATCTAACACCCGACCTCCAGGCTAGGGAGCCAGTGTCTTAGAAAAAGATTATTTTTGATTTGTTCAAATGACGTACATCGTTCTGCAACACAATAAGAAATTACATATCTGATGAAATAGGAAATCTGTTCTGTTCTGATTTGCATATAATTAGCATACACATGATCACGTATGTCACAGGTTTCGACAAATCACCGTCTCACAGACAAGCTTGAGGGTTAGCGGGCTCATTTAGTCTCCACCAATCGCACCACTAGACCACTGAATGGAACTTTCATCTGGAATATAATAGCTATTTTTCTCGTTTTGCCATAAACCGTAGGCGCCTGGGCTTGAACTGGGCTTTGGAGATGAGCCACAAAAGTTTTTTTAAGTTTTTTTTCCCCCATAAGATATAGTATGCAAAATTGTAACAGGTGTTTTTGATTAGTGGCCTCAACTTAATTTGTGACAGATTTTGTGAATGAAGAGTTGGAATGACAAGTTGTGAAAGATAACATATTACACAGTTTGACGACACAGTGACACAAACGTTATATTATGTTGGATTCATGTAACGTACTACAACAAAGTGATGTATATTATGAAACTTTGTTAATTAGAATTTACTTCCTGACATACAAAATTACTTTAGTTTCAAGGAAAGTCAAAATTGTTCCAATTCTATTCATATAAATATTTGTTTCTCCATTTCTTATTGTATTTCCTTATCATCCTCATCTATGACATCATTGATGATGTCAGTCAGACTACTTCCTGTTTGGTGTACGGGTGGTTGCTGCTGGTGGCTGAATAGTTGTACAGTTTTTAGATCATAAGACCTAGTTATTAAGTCAAGTAGTTTCAATCCCCGACTTGTGTGGGACAAGGAATACGGTTGCTTGCCAAACCTTATGGGTTTTCTTGTCCCACTGAAATAAAACTGAATCATATGTTAGTCTCTTTCCATTTTGCTTTTTTTTAATATTTTATTTATTAAAATAGCATTATGCAAGAGCAAAATCTGCTTATTACAGGTCTTTCTTTAGGCCTGAAATGTTATCTAAATAATCAATTAGACATTAATTAACATATCCAGACCAAAATAAACTCTTTATGTCAAGGCTAGCCTTCGATGTTGGCGGATTAAATTCTTATATGCCGCTTAATGGCCGTTGATAATTAAATCACTCAGGTGGATAATCGAGACTATGCTGTTTATTTAATGATTTGAGTAATGATGACCGAGGCTATGTGAATATTTCAAACGCTTTTTTCTCGGCTAATAGTGGATCAATTTGACTGAAATTTTCAGTAAATTACCTTTACACTATCTAGTTTTTAAATATCATAGTGAGAACTGCCATCTCTCTATCTTATCTCCGATAATGTAACTTTAAATTTGTAACAATATTACATTGAAACTTTGTTTTCATTATTCAGTAACTGTATGAACTTTTCAAAATTGTACATTTGTGCTGGATGTTTTTTGGATGTTTTTATTCAACTGTACCATTACCTAACCTCAGAATGGAATTCATTATTTTGCATATGTTTCATACTTATTTCCCTTGTAATTCAGAATTGTTTATATTCTATTTTCAAACTTGCTGGGATATAGCTCATATTGAAATTTAATATCTTGTTTCTATTGCTCTTGTGATTCATTTTGAAGGTGAGAGTTTTTTAGATTTGAGAGAAATACTTTTCTTAATATCAAATTGTGGACAACTATTATAAATTATTCAGAGTTCAGACGTTTAGTTCATCCTTTGAATTTCTGTTGCAAGCGTGAAAACCCTGGAAATAATTTAACGCAATCTGAATGGAATTCATTTTATAAATATCAAATCTTATATTAGTCCTGTTATTTTATTGGAAATAGTTTTAAGTATTTTTGTAAAGGAATTTCATTGATTTCTATAACTGTAGACTAACCTTATTATTTATATATAGATGATTCCATTGTTTCTGTTGTTTGAAGCTGAATGAATTCAGATCAATATTTCTCCTCAATGAACATTTAGAATTGTTCCGCATCATTGAGAAGAATTTGTTCGATCGGAAATGAAATGAAATCTGGTTTAACATGCTACTATTTTGCTCCAACTGGGCTAATTGAGACGGGCATATGCCATACAGTGTGCAATGAGGACAATTTTGCCCAGGCAGCGGCACTACGTCCTACTCTTATATTGAATTCCAACTACCAAGGGATCTTTTACGGGCATGCCAATGTATACATGTGATCTTGTTTTTTTGTCCCATCCAATTGACTAGTCAGCTGCCCTTCGTCTAGTTGTTCTGATGATATGAAAAACAAAGCTCCTGTCTACAAATTGACAGTTTGAATTCAAGTGGAGGCTTTGACACCGATGCCCATCAAAAATTGCATATATGGGCATCTTCATTAACCCAGAGGGCCTAGTAATGATTTGTCTAGTTCTTTGGATGGCATGAAAAACCTTGCTCCTGCGATACGGGGACATGTAAAATAATACATAAGGCGCATGTCCATCTGTATTTTATTAGCCTTTTCTATGCAGAATTTGTAGTAACCAGTAGTCTGATTCCAAGTGTTTCTCGTATAATAACAGTTGATTTTATTCAGTTGGGAAAAAAAAACGTGGTATAAAAGCTGTTTAACATTAAGACAGGTTTCAGGTAAAGGTCATCTATTGCCTCTAGCTCTACTTGCTACAGGCAAAGATATAGGCTACACATAAATCTCCAACAAAAACTTAAGTACAAATACATAAATGTGTTTATAACTGTGACCATAAACGTAATATGTACAGTTAATAACCTGCCTCTAAATGTAAGTAGTTATAATTTTTATCCCTTCATTTTTAACCAGGGGTGTAGTGGGGTGGACCAAATGGTTTAAAGTGTATGCTCAGATCGCATTCTCTGTCTTTGAGTTAAGTAGAGTGGTTTGGATTTCATGCTTGTATGTGACGTACCTCATGAATTTTCTCTGGGTCCTCCAGTTTCCTGCTACTGCTAAAAACCTTAAAGTGCACTTCTATGTTTCATGCAATGAAATGGGGTTAACTTTGTGGTACATCAAGTTTTCACTAGTCGATAAATGACTTCTGTCCAAAACATATCGTGAATTAGAATACAGTCTTGTATTTGTGGTACATCAAGTTTTTACTAGTCGATAAATGGCTTGTGTCCAAAATATATCGTGAATTAGAATACAGTCTTGTCAAGTTTGTTGTTTGGGGGACATTACTTATATAGATTTATAAGTTTAGAGAATAGAATAAAAATTATCTATTTGTCAAATAATGTCTCGGGGAACATCCCTTTCTCAATGGACAGTCGTGAGGTGCGCGAACGAACAACACCACAATGTTTCCCCCAACCCCCATATTGTCCTCCTTCTCATTGGATGATCCGATGTTCCTGGCAGCATGTTCATGTTGTCGACAAATATAAACAATTTATGCAGCGTGTATTGATATTGCAAAAGCAAAACAACCAATCAAAGCCCTCTCACATGAATATAATAATGTTGCATAAATTTTATTATAAAGTAATTTCTGTGAGTATTTTAACCACATGTACCATATGCCTACCGATATATATTATGTGTGGTTCTGTTTATTTAAATTAACATTCTATTAAACCAGGATGTATTTATATGACAGGCATGTGTGGCAGGTGGCTTGTTTTCTTAACATCATATTGTCTACTTTCTAAGTGCTTTAAGTGTCTGGAATTTTCAGATACTGCCAAACTATAAACCAACCAGCACTTTCTGTTATTTTGAGATAAGAGATTTTACGTGAGATAATTACTAAAGATGCATTATGTAAGCCAGGCGCGGATCCAGAGGGGGGGGCCAGGGGGTCTGGACCCCCCCTGCTCAGGCTTGAAAATTTTTTTATGCAATTTTATTGGCGATTTAGACCTGTTATTTTGGAATTTACCTTCCGTAAATACGTCAGAATGAACCAAATTGAATCTAATTTACCAAATTGTCGGTTGAGCGCAATTAGTTAAGCAATTATCAAACCTAGACCCCCCCTGCAAAAAATCCTGGATCCGCACCTGGTAAGCCTCTTAATACATGCTTCCAGGTAACTGCATAAGTGCGTTTAATTCTATTTTGATTTATTGTACAATAAATGTTGCATAAGTCAGATTTGTTTTAGTCAGATCTTCGCTCAAATCAGATAGAATTGCTTTGATCCAGCACGTTTTTCTTATTTACTTTCTGTGTGTAAGTCGGAATTCCTAGGTCGGATCTTCGCTCTACTCGGATTGTTATTGTTACGATGATTAACAAAGTCTTGATTTTCCATTTTAATGTTAACTGATTAAACAGCGCCATTTGCCTAATCCACTTAATAACCAAGCCGTCCGATAGTTTAGAGAGTTGATTATAGACTTTTCATTTGGATAAATGCCAGAAAAACAAACTGCAATACCTGTTTGTTCTATGCATTTCACCAATTTGTATAGGTAATTTTTACTACAATATGCTCATACATTCATATTGCACATTACATATAGCAGATCATGACAATGCTTTTCTCTGGGTTGTATTCTTGATTGTTTTCACATTTGAGTGAAGTCTGTATCACTACAGGCCTGGGACTTGCCCGCGAATTCACTAACTTTATTTGATATGTTCATTTGTTTATGATTTCTGTATATTGTGTCTTGCCTGTAAATTTGTTTTATGTATAAATTGTGTGTGGTGCAGTTCCCCTGCACTTACTGTTACATAATGTTCTTTAATAAAGTACATATATCTGTTTATATGATTACACCTACAATAGAACTACATGTATTTCTCATCATATGATTATAATACCTAACAATTAAGGTTATCGAGATTCTGAGTGCAATGATTCAGGATCTCTATGTACAGTCACAACTTTACATTACATAGTACCAGATAACACTAGCTTACTAGATTAACCTCAGTACCAAATTCCCCTTAAAAAAACCCAATACCAAATTCACCTTTAATTACTAGATTAACCTCAGTACCAAATCCACCTTTAATAAACCTCCGTACCAAATTCACCTTTAATTACTAGATTAACCTCAGTACCAAATCCACCTTTAATAAACCTCCATACCAAATCCACCTTTAATTACAAATTAACCTCAGTACCAAATTCACCTTTAATAAACCCCAATACCAAATTCACCTTTAATTACTAGATTACCCTCAGTACCAAATCCACCTTTAATAAACCCCAGTACCAAATCCACCTTTAATTACTTGATTAATCTCGGTACCAAATTCACCTTGTTACTAAATTAACCTCAGTACCAAATTCACCTTTAAAAGATTAACCTCGGTACCAAAGTCATCTTTAGTTACTAAATTAACCTCAGTACCAAATCCACCTTTAATTACTAGATTAACCTCAGTACCAAATTCACCTTGTTACTAAATTAACCGCAATACCAATTTCACCTTTAAAAGATTACTCTCGGTACCAAATGCACCTTTAATTAATGAATTAACCTCAGTACCAAATCCCCCTTTATTACTAAATTAATCTCGATACCAAATTCACCTTGTTACTAAATTAACCTCAGTACCAATTTCACCTTTAGAAGATTAACCTTGGTACCAAATTCATCTTTAGTTACTAAATTAACCTCAGTACGGTACCAAAATCACCTTAAGTTACTTGATTAACCAAAAAGTACTAAATTAACATTCAAAACCTTCAGCTTACTCTTACTAGTTATCATTCAGTTATATATAATTGGTTCCGCATTACCCCCACGTAGCACTGTTAAAGTAGACCTACACACAGAAAAATGTTAATGAAAACAGCATGTGAAATTCAAAACCTTAACTTTGTTTGATATTTGTTAAACTACATTTTGCTTCTAAACCTACATGTATGAACATGGCGGACATGAGTCTGTGGGTGGTGATCTGGTGTCTTCCTAGAAAATGTTGAAAAATAGGAGTGAATAGATGTGTCAATATGGTCCTGAACATAACATCAAATTTTATC
The DNA here is from genome assembly GCA_948474765.1 of Patella depressa. Classification (NCBI taxonomy): domain Eukaryota; kingdom Metazoa; phylum Mollusca; class Gastropoda; family Patellidae; genus Patella; species Patella depressa. Next base: position 87,039,218 of record OX419715.1, on the reverse strand, counting down.
AGCTAGAACCAGACTCAAACGCATTTTGTTCTCCTACACTCATGGACATAATGTCAAACAAGCAAAAATGCCACTGTTTGGGGGGGGTGGATGGCCGAATGGTTAGCTTGTGCACGCTGTATCAAAGGGCTGTCATTGAGTGAACTGGCATGGTTTCGAATACCTGGTCGCATTTCAAACCTCATGGGTTTCTCTTGGTCTTCTGGTTTCCTCCCCCTGCTAAAGACCTACTACACACATGCGAATTATTGAAATTGAATTGGACCATATGTTAGTCCCAAAATGACCAAGTTTATGTCGAGTGAACGTTAAACTTAAACAAGGAAAAATATTGATCTGATTTAATAAAGTTCTCAGGTAGCCCCCCAGGACATTATGCCAAACTTGTTATCTCCCCTTCTCCCCCTGTCTCCCCTTCTCCCCCTCTCCCCATTAATCATATTCCTAAACATTGCTCTGTATGCTGCAGCTTACTTAATGAGATTTTATAGTATTAATTAGGTGGGGGGAGGAGGGAAAGACCCCCCTCCCCCCTAGGTCCCCTCCCTTGATCAACCACAATGTAAGAAAATAATACACCATTGATTGTTGTTTTTGGTGTTTTCTCAAGCCAGTTGTTTTATAATCTGTATAACATCACATGTAACATGAAGACAGCGACATTACAATATGGAATTCCTTTTATTTCTTCAAACATTTGTTTTATTGGCAGCTGTTTATTGTTAGAAGTATAAAGATATAATCATTAAATTTGGGATAGTCTTAAAATTCAAGTTGTGTAGATTATAATCCAAGTGGTATTTTAATTTTCTTGGCTATAATATCAGTTTAAAGAAAATTTTAAAGCAAATTGCTTAATGTCATTTGTTTGAATTTGTTAAATGGCTTCCATGGCATTTGATAATTGAATTAGAAATATATGGGTCAGGATTCTATGGAGTGGGGGTTGGGTGGTCGAATGGTTAATATTATGTGCGCTTTTGATCATAAGATCTGTCATTGGGTCAAGTGACAAAGAGTAGGATCACACGTCCAGGCTGGGCTTTCTCCGGGTCCTCCAGTTTCCTCCCACTGCTAAAGACCATGATACCGAATTATTGAAGTAAATTTGAACCAAATGTTAGTCCTGAAATGACGTAGCCTGTGTCAAGTTGATGTTAAAATCAATTTCCCTCCTTCTCATTTAAAAGATAAATACTCTCTCTCTCTCCCTAGTTCTCTCTCTCTCTCTCTCATGCCCGGATTCTCTTTGACCTTGGCCAATGTTAGGGTAACTCAGTGACTATAAACGAATTTCAGTTCAAAGAATATCAATTGATTGAATTCTATGTATACCTTTTTTCACACATCATCAACGATTATAAACAATTTGGAATATTTGAGGAAAGAATACCATTATCTTTGATACCATTGATGCAGTATCATTTATTGAATGAATTCTGTAATGCTTCCTTTCCTCATACATCATAAATAGTTGTAAACAATTTGAAATATTTAAGTAAAGAATATCATTTCCTCAATACCAAAGATAATATTTATGCTGTATTAATTATTGAATGAATTCGCTGTAGGTATAAAGCTTCTTTTGTTTATACATCATCAGTGCTACATGAAGCTTGACTTAATATCAGGAGAGTATGCAGTAGATGATTATCAGTGGTCAGACACGTGATTGATGAATGTTCTGAGGTGGTTCAACAGTAGATAAAGATTTTGTGGTCAATGAAGGTTAAGAGCGGGTCAACAAGCGATAAAAGTTTCGTAGGTCAGATGATAATGGTATTGAGTAGGTCATCAACAGATAATTATGGTTTGAGTAGGTCAACAAATGATAATGGTTTTGAGAGGGTCAACAAATCATAAAAGTATTGAGAAGGTCAACAGATAACAAAGGTATTGAGTGGGTCAACAGATGGTAAAGGGTTTGAGATGATAAAGGTTTTGAGTAGGTCAACAGTTGGTAATGGTATTGAGTGGTTCAGCAGATGATAATGGTTTTGAGTGGGCCAACAGATGATAAAAGTTTTGTAGGTCAACATCAGATGATATAGGTATATTGAGTAGGTCAACAGGTGATTGTGGTTTTGAGTAGGTCAACATAGGATAATGGTTTAGAGACTAATTTTGCCCAGAAGGCAGCTTTTGTGTCAAGTGTTTATTAAATTCCAACTGCAAATGGGTCTTTATATGTTGTGCACACCAAAGTGTACTGAAAGACATCAGTCTTTCATCTGATCTGGATGCCAAAATGCTGCCAAAAGAAAATCAATCTGGACAATTTTGATGAATCTTCTTGGAAAACAGAGGGATTGAACCCAGGGCCTGCTTGTTATTGAAACAATGCCTTAATCACTGAGCCATCGCGATTCCCGAAAGTATAAGGCATCTGAAGATTGAGAAAAATTTAATTTCAATTAATGCCATTAACATATGGTTTAAATCTTCACATTTCATTTTCGTTGAACTAGTTACATCGCTTAACAGTCTAGAATGGTTCGCCATTTAAAAATTTAATTAAGAAATGGGAAATCAAGTGCCCTGACAGGTGCGGATCCAGGAATTTTTGCAGTAGGGGGTTTGCCAGGTTTCTGTTACGGAAATCTGCCATCATCGTCTCTAAATTACATAGGCATACATACAAATTGAGCTTTTTAAACAGAGAAATCATTTTTATACTGATGTAGGATCAAACCCCCCCTCTGGATCCTTGCCTGCCTGATTACCATACATCTTTCCAAAACTACAAACAGTGATAACTTGGCTCAGAATGAAGTAAATTGAATGAAATTTTCAATATATTCATTTTACATTACCGATTTTTTAGCTATCGTAACAAGAATGGTTCAGGGGTTTTATTTTATCTAAATCTTACATAATGTATGTTTAAGTGGAGTTTATAGTAAAACCTTTATGGATGACTTTTTTTTCTAAATTTGTTTGATTAAATGCACCTGTTCAACTTATCTTCAACCCTAATTCTTGTCTTATGTACAGATTCAACACTCCTCATGAATTATAGTTTGTCTTGGGATTAACACAAACTTGATGAAAATAACACACTTCACACAATCTTTTCTTATCTTTCCTGCCTTTATTATTTAACATTATTTTTTTTAAAAAAAGCTATTAAAATACGGCACACCACAGTTTCAGGTCACCTGTTTTCAGTCAGGATTTAGAGCATTTGAAAATTAACAATGTAAACTTTTAAGACATGCCTTGATTTAAGTAATAGAGCCTATATTTTGGACAGTGAGATATATGCATGTCGATTTGGGATTGCTTTAATTATGTTCAGTGTAGAAAATGTGCATATATTATTTTTGATCAAGATAGCAAACCTAAGCTGTAAGAACGGGGTGGGTTGCATGGCTGAATGGTCTGTCATTTAGTCAGCTGGCTTGGTTTCGATTCCCCAGTTGTAGGGTCATCTGTATGTCCAACCTCTGGTTTCCTCCCACTGCTATAATAACCCCTATGTTAGTCCCAAAGTTACCTAGTTTGTCAAAGATAAAAATACTTGCTTGCTCTTCTCAAAAACTTTTAGTTCCATATTTAATTTTTGAAATTCTAATAAACAAAACATTTTTTCATATGAATCTAGACCCTAATAAAGAACTGATTGCTATAAATTTAGGCCTCATCTCATCATGCTTAGAGGTGCACAGATGATGGAAAACATTGAAAGAAAACCACTCCTGAAAATCTTGTATTGTACTTTGGGATAAAATTCAGAGTAATGCACATGTTTTGAACATACATTACATATTAAAGACATATTGTAATAATAGATGGTTAAGTATTTTTGGTCTTTGGGGAATTCATTCAAATGTTACTTCACTGTACCTCTTGATCTTTATGATTTGTGTCTTAGGCCACCCAAATTTTATTTTCTGTTATTCAGGTTCTTGAACAATTTTAAATAGCCTCTTGAATCATGCCAAAGATGTTCTCTTTAAAATTTGGAACTGAAGTTCTTTTGGATCTTAAAGACATTTTTTTTCTTTGTGGAATTAGAAGGAAATATTTACTAGTTTTCCCCGAGGAACAGAAATTCAAATTGGTGTGGCCTTATCATCATGGGAATGAAGAAGGACTTGGGTTTTGTATTCCATTATGTTTCCGCTTGTCAGTTTTATATCTTGGAAAGAATTTACCTCTAAACATTTTCTGAAAGTCTGGTCGAGTGCAAATATTAACTCAAAGACAGAAGCTTCTTTTTACGTATTGCTTCTGATGTTTTATTTTTAACTTAGATGAACTGATAGTCATTCGGATGTGTTGAATTGCTGAATGGTTAGCACGTGTGCATTGTATCAGAAGGCCTGTCATTGAGGCATTTGGTGTGGTTTTGATTCCCCAGTTGCGTGTGACAAGGCATAGGGTTGCCTGTCAAACCTACTGGGTTTCCTCAGGGTCCTCTGGTTTCCTTCTACTCCTAAAGATCCCTGCACACAAGCACATTATTGAAATAAAATTAATCCATATGTTAGTCCCAAAATGACCTAGTTTTGTATCAAGTGGAAGTTAAACCCCATTTTCCTCTCTTTCTCATCCATAAGGTTAGGCAGTGCCACTCTACTCTTTGTCATGTACAAGCGTGGGCTCAAAAACCACTCCACTAGATTGAATTAGAGATCTTATGATCAGTGGTGACATCAAGTGAAATCCAACTTTTTAGGGTACTTTTACATGCCCTCAAACCTGCACCACTGACAAGTGAAAACCAAGGCAGCAAATTAGAGGGGAACTTTCCCACCCAAAACATGGGGATTGAACCCTGGACTTCTTGGTTTGCGAGCCTAATGTATGTGTCAAAATTTTTGTAATTTTAGTATGGCTTTTACAAGTTGACTCAGAGTTTTCTTCCAGAAAGATAAAATTAACACTTGATTTATTTGTGTTATTCAACATTTGATCCCGACTGTTAGAAATAAATTATGATAAAGACTTGTGTTATTTGTGAGGGAGCAGATTATAGAAATAATATATAAGATGTACAGTGGTTCCAATTGTTCCTGGAAGTCTAGAAATGTCAATTGTGAGTTGAATTCCGATATACATGTAGATTATTAAGTATAGAATGGTATGTGGATGATTCCTGTGTGATTCAGAAACAAGAGAGAGAGAAAGAAAAATAGAGAGAGGAGGGTGAGAAAGAAGGAGGGAGAGAGGTGTATCCTTTCAAGGGCTATTCAACCACCGGCTTATACAATACTAATACCTAAAACTGCAGAAACAATACCTTTGCAATTAAATACTTGTATCCATCCATGTCGATGGGGGTTTGGTGGCCGGATTGTTTAACGTGTTCATGTTAGATCATAAGGTCTGTCATTGAGTCTAGTGGGGTGGTTTCGACACCTTGCTTGAAAGTGACAGAGGTTAGGGTCGTCTGTCTAACCTCATGGGTTTTCTCCGGGTCCTCTGGTTTCCTCCCACAATTAATTGAGTGGTGTGGTTTTGATTCCCTGGTTGTACGCTACAAGGAGTAGCGCCACCTGCACAACATCCGGGGTTTTCTCCGGGTCCCTCCCACAGAAAAACACCCCTATGTGCAAGCGATTTATTGAAATAAAATTGAACCATATGTTAGTCCCAAAACGACCTAATTTATGTCAAGTGGACATTAAACCCGTATCTCTCTCTCTCTCTCTCTCTCTCTCTCTCTCAGCTGAAGACCCATACATGCAAGCAAATTAATGAAATATAATAGAACTATATTTTAGTCCAAAGATGTCCTAGTTTTTGTCTCTGTCTCTCCATACATGTATATTGTCATTTATAGTTGAATTCCATCAACTTACATATCTTACTTGTACTTTTATCCTGCCACACGGAACTTTAAACTATCAGGCTATAATTACTTCAAGTGGATTATTTCACAATTCTTTCAACTACATGTAAGATATGTAAGGAGTGGATGTACAGTAGAAGGTTCTGGGTTGCATGAGAAAGATCTTGGTGATTTTCCCAGTCAGTGTGGTCGGTGTGTCACACAGTGATAATATTGTAACAAGGATGTCCTGTGGACTTCTCAGGATTTGGAGATCTAGTGGTTGACTTATTGACAAACCTTACGATCTAAAGCGCACATCTTAGACTATTTGCTCCCCTATCGGCTCTGTTAGAAGAAGAAGTTGTATAGATATCGAGTTTACTAAGTGCCCTCTTTACGAAATTGTAGATGTCTCAATCTTTTAGAATGGCGGGATAAAAATCGCAGTATTCAAGATGTTTTTGACAACAGCAAGAGAACACTTGACAAAACGTTGTTCTATGTCTGTACGGATGACAAGTGATTGTTTTCCATTTAAAATGTCTTGTTTTTTTGTGCATCTTTTTGACTTTTTGGATAAAAATCGTGGTACTTAGGATTGGTTCTAATCTAAAAAAAAAAAAAAACGAATCACAATGTCTTGTAAATCTAAAACCATTATTTCTCATGAAAGTTGAACAACTTTACTACTAATTAACCTACTTATGTTTTCATTGGTCAAAAGACTTCTATTTTAAGTCCCAAACTTGATGTCACTAAGTCATTTCTGTTTATTCTAGAAGGTGAAAGCGATTCATAAATAACCCAAATGTCATGAATGGTTTAATTGAATATTCAAGTGACCTTTGAACCATTGCTATTGATATATGCTGGGAGAGAATCACCATAATGTACTCAGTGACCCAAGCTTTGACAGACTTTAAAGAGTGAGAGAGGAAGAGAGTAGTTTCCGGTTTTGTGGCTCAGTACACCAGCAATTAATGAGGTTAAACTTTCTTGTGGTTAGAGAGAGAGAGAAATGGGGTTTAAAATCCACCCAACACAAACTAGGTCATTTCGTGACTAACACATGGTTCAATTTTATTTCCATAATTCGCTTCTGCATGGAGGTCTTAATAGTGGGAGGAAATCGGAGGACCCAGAGAAAACCCACGAGGTTGGACAGGCGATCCTACTCCTTGTCCAGTACAAGCGGGGATTCAAAACCACGCCTGTGGACTCAATGACTTTATGATACAGTGCGCATGTGCTAACCATTCTGCCCATCCAACCCCATTCTTCTGGTTAGAGGATATTTGTTGTCCAACATTATACTGATACATGCTACAACAATTAAACAATTAATTTTAATAGGTGGCTAATGGGTTTAACTTCCACTTGACACAAACTAGGTCATTATGGGACTAACACATTGTTCAATTTTATTTCAATAATTTGCCTGTGCGTAGGGGTCTTTAGCAGTGGGAGGAAATTGGAGGACCTGGAGAAAACCCAGGATACATGTTATAAGTTATAACTATAAATTAATTAATTTTAATAGGTCATTAATTATTGTGGTTAGAAGATGGTTGCGATCCAACTTTATACAGATATATGTACATGTTATCATCAATTTTAATAAAAGTGTTACAACATGACCAGTTTTATTGCCCAAACTTAAAGGGACCCTCCTGATAAGAACAGAGTCTCAAAAATTAAAGGCCGAGTATTTATGAAATTTATGGACTAAAATATAGAGGCGAGGTGTATTTACCTTGTCGCAAAATTTCAGCTCAAAATATTGAGTCGTTTGGACGTGAACGCCAACACTGCTTATCCGGACACGTAACCCTTTTAAGATTTTGGGTCAATTTTTTCATTGGGTGACCTGATAATCGATTCCCGTTTCTTGATAGGTCTATACAGTGAATGACCCATGTACTGTACTTGGTAACAAAGGGTAAATTCCACCTACATATTATTTTTTTAGAAAAAAGTCTGGTTTTATCCAGATACTGTATAATACAACGGTCTCCATTTCCAGATGAAGACTGTCAGATTTAAGTTATTTACAAGCGTATCACAAATATCGTGTTAGTTGGTCGGTCTTAGGTAATGGCTTTTAAGGGATTTTAACACAAAATTAAACAGTTTTATTCCCCAAAAAGTTATCGGGATTGGCCCTTTAACCTTCTATTTCTTTTTCTTGACCTTCTTCTTCTTGGCAGACTTGCTTTGTGTACAATTGCACATCGATTAACAGACTTTTGATATGATTTCAAGATGGAGGGCCTGACAAGGATAACTGTTTAGTCGTTCAGATGGGTCAAAAAACAAATGAGGTCCTGTATATATAATCATTGGTTTGCACGTTAAAGATCCCTTGGCAGTTTGAATTTGATTTAAGAATAACCTGTAGCACCGCCGTCTGGCCAAAATTTTCCTTATAGCACACTGTATGGCATATGCCCATCTTCATAAGCCCGGTTGGAGGAGGACATTAAACCCCAAATGATCTCTCTCTCTCTCCATCTGTAACTCTAACCCATTAAAATAAATCATGAAGTTGATACACTGTATAGCATTGCTGGTTAAGAAAAATTTGAAAAATGTATATGTTAAAAACATGAATACAATATGTTTTATATTAAAGTCTGTAAGTCTGTTTGTAATAAAATGTCTAGAGTACAATAATCATTATTGTAAGTGTTACGTGTCGTTACGCGTATTGTACTTGATACGTGTTATGTATATTTCCTCAATGGTTTTAGATCAGAAGAATGTGAGAGGAGTATCGTGCGTATCACAAGTCATCATTTTCATTCTTCTCAGGCCTCTAGCAGAGGTGTGGAGATATTTTGGGTGTAGTTGAAACTATAAATAAATGTATTACACGTATGCCACCTTAATTACAAGTACCCCAACTGTTATATCATTATTTTAACTTATATATCATCAACAAATTTCTTGTTCCAGAAATCTGATTTTTAAAAAAAAAGTCCTAAGAAACTAAATAGAGTTCTTTATGTTTTATGTTTGGGCTAAAAGCTAAGGTCCACTGCAGATTTGGTCATAGATCACAGGATGTAAACAGAGCTAACCCTAGCCCCAACCCTATATGATTTAAATCTCGCAACCTTGGATGAAATCTGCAGTGAGCCGTAACTTTTATTTTTTACCATGTTACATGATCTGGAAGCCATGGTGATTTAGTAAGACTATACAAAAAAAATAAAGTGTGTACATATAAATGGTGTGTACATATAAATGGCCCCTTGGCAGTTGGAATTTGATATTAGAGTAGGCCGTAGCAGCACTGCTTGGGCAAAAGTTTCGCACTTAGCACACTGTATGGTGTATTCCAGTTATAATTATCTTGGTCGATTAGGAACAGTCATGTTAAACCCCATTCATTTTCCATTCTATAGAATTACCATTCCCCCACCGCCAAAATGAAATGAAATGGGGTTTAACGTCCTACTCTTTTGCACCTAACCTGGGCTAATGGAAGACGGGCATATGTCATACAGTGTGCAATGAGGGAAATTTTGCCCGGGCAGCGGCGCTATGGCCTACTCTTATATCGAATTCCAACTGCCAAGGGATATTTTACATGCACTCCAATGTGTACAAGGTACCTCAGTTTTCCATCCCATCCGAAAGACTAGGCAGCTGTCCTTGTCAGACCCTCCTTCTGCATCACTGACAAGGGGAAATCACGCCGGAAAATCGAGATGAACTTTCTTGGCCAATGCAGGGATCGAACACCCGACCTCCAGGCTAGTGAACCAGCACTGTATCCACTTAGCCACCGTGACCCCCAACACACCACCGCCAAAATAAAAATAACAAACAGAAGAATGGGTGGTGTACAATGTGTTTTTTTAATGACTTAGATAACCAATATACAAAATTATTTGAAATATACCTTTAAGAATAAAAAAATAAACTCATAATTCCATCTTACAACTTCGATTAGGCTTAACCAATTAATGAAAATCAATAACCAAACCAGCGATTGTTTTCCATATAAATTGTGTTGTTTTTTGGGGTTTTTTACAGTAGCATGTAAAAGAACTCTTGTAGTAAGTACTGGAGGACTGCTCTACATTGAACAAAACAAAACAGACAAGTCAGTGGAATTTGCAACCATATTAATTGTTTTACAACATATTGTGTTCAATATTGTGTTTAAGGGACAATAGTTTCTGATATTCGATTTTTGTTTTCTGAATTAAATAATCAGTTTGAAAATATTTACAGGTATTAAGGTGTTAAAAAATTAGAAATGTCCTATTGTCTATTAATTAGATGGACTCTATTGTCCATAAATTGCATGGGTCATATTGTCCATAAATTAGGTAGCCCCTATTGTTCTTAAATTAGATGGGCCCCATTTTCCATAAATTAGATAAGCCATAATGTCCATTAATTTGATGGACCCTATTGTCCATAAATTAGATGGACCTTATCCATTAAATAGATGGTCCATATAGTGCATAAATTAGATAGATTGTATTGCCCATTAATTAGATTGATCCTATTGTCCATTAATTGGAGATCGCATTGTCCATAAATTGAAAATGACAATGGGTGATTTTAAAATAGCTTAGTTACATCAAGGCCATATGGTGACTTTAAAATAGCTTATTAGTTAAGTCAAGTGATAAGGACATCCAAGCGTTAATCATAGACACAAATAATAAAAAAGGACATCCAAGCGTTAAGCTCATCATGAATGAAGATAATCATTAACATGCTACAAAGTCTCAAATGACTTATTAAAGGTGTTTTTGTAAACTTAGAGTTCATTTATTAAATAAAGTGGTTGCCTAATAACAATGGTATATGTTATAGAATTACGTAGGGGTATATCAGATTGCAGGAGTTATATTTATTTGAATTTAGTTAGTTTGGGGGGGTTTTGAGGTGACATATCCTGTTCCTTTTTGGGGGAAATTTGAAACCTAGGATCATGTCATTTCGGGATGTGACTAAGGGTCTTTAGCTGAAGGAGGAAATTAGAGAATTGAAAAAACACCCCTTGACTCAGTGACACACCTTTTGATCTAAATCGCATATCTAATACCACTCGACAACCCCCAACACCCCAGCACGTGAAACCTGGATCATTGTCCATGAAATACCAAAAGGAAAATATTTTTGAAAGCTAAAATCTTTTGAGAACAACAACTAATCTAGACCTAATTTTTGTTTTAGAAAAAAATTTCAAATGAAATAGTGAATCATATTTCCTGTAGAAATAAAAGTCTGATTGTTGAGTAGGCCTAAATCGTAATTACTAAATGTTATTTAATACAAGTCAAGCAGACACTTGTCTACGCGTGACATACGAGTCGAGTCTTTGAATGGAAATAATTAATCCGAGGTTAATCCCTCACCCATGTAAACGTAACCCTTAAATCCTGACCTGGAATAAATCACTCCTTTAGACTTTGTGTCGTACAGCCCTACACAAAACCAGCAAAGATATTTGACAATATTGTCTCATATTTTGGGTATATGTTTGAGTAGAATTCTGATGCAAGGGTATTTAAGTTTTTTAACTTAGATTTGTAGATGTGTAGATGCAAGCAAGACTATAATGATAGTATTTATCTGTATTTCAGAAGAAAAGGGGTTTGTTGGCCGAATGGTTAGCGTGTGTCATAAAGTCTGTCATTGAGTCAACTGGCATGGTTTCGATTCACCGGTTGTACGTGACGAGGAGTGGGCTCGCCTGTCCAAGCTCATGGGTGTTCTCTGGGTCCTCTGATTTCCTCCCACTGCTAAAGACTCCTATGTGCAAGCAAATTATTGAAATAAAATTGACACACAAATTGCATTTGTGTGAGTGGGAAAGACAGTGACCAGAATATGCCCCCTTTTCGATATTAATGTAAGGACTAAAGTAATACTTTCAGCCATGGACGCCATACATACAGTGATACAGGTACTTAATCCGCCCCAGTTCTTGAATAATCTGGCCTCATGATCACAATTGACTTTTTAGGCAAGCCTTCCAGGAGTCAGTTGTAAAAGAAATTGTCCATGTCGTGAAGTATAGTTCCATTGTTTGCACAATGATTTTTTTTAGGATGGTCATATTCCGGTAGCTAATTTATTTTTTTGAATCATGTGTATCCATTTACACTGAAGTGTAAACAGATCCCTGAGAACGATTTATAAATATATCCTGTTAAGTACAGGGGGTGTGTATATATGATGTAATTTTAACATAAATAATTATTGTATACTATATTGTTTACATCATATATATGTGGATATAAACAGTGTGGTTTAGTTTGAATTAAAGGGACAATATGTTAGTTATTTCTTTTCATCTGTTGTGTCAAGGAGTGATTGTATAGTAATTCTTGAGTGACATTTAGTCCATTTAGTACAACTGAGCACAATAAAAACACACAATTTAGTTTATATGGAAAATTAAAGGGACATTCTCATTTTCCATCTGTTGTATAAGATGGGATCTATACTAATCCTTGAATGGCATTTATTCATTGAGCTCAAGTATTTCAATGAAAAAATATAATTTATCTGGCAAAATAATCACTTGTTTGTATATATAAGATATGAGAATACTTGTCGATTTTTATCGTACAGAGTTTTGTAATGACGATTGAGGCTAGGCCAAAAATTCAAAAGCCTCTTTAAATAAGAGAATGGTACATAGAGCCACGTCTGTCACACCAATGTGACCTTTTACCTTTTAAAATTTGCTTCTTATTTCTCGTGAGAATCAAAAAAGTACTTGAGTGCTCCTCTCTCAAAAAAGCTTTTAGTTGGGTTCACATATTTATTATTCACTGAAGCACAATTTTCTATTTGGTAATTTGAACATTAATTGATAAAATTGTGGTCAATTTTATTTTCCATTTTTGAAGCAAAATTTACAATTCCATATAGACCTTAATTAATATATAATTTTAATCAGTTTATTTTTGATTTTTGAAGCAAAATTTTAATTTTTGTCAATTTATTTTAATTCATTGAAGTACAATTTATTTTAAGTCATTGATGTGCAATTTATTTTAATTCATTAAAGTACAATTTATTTTCATTCATTGAAATACAATTTATTTTCATTCATTGATGTACAATTTATTTTCATTCATTTGCTATTTGAAATTTTTTACGATAAATAAAAGTAAAATGATATGTCCCTTTAACCCATGGTTGAATGTAATAGATGGAAGAGGGACTGTCATTAGTGACGAAACAACCACTTTATACAACTTTAACCAATGAATAGCTAGGATCTATGTGATGAATATCAAGTGTGGTATACGAGAGTATGCGGTATTGTATATACCTATAGGTTATAAAGTATACTAGTTGTGTGTGTGTGATGAAATAAGGTGATAGTATGTTGATGTATGTAGGTGGATGAGAAGACTATATATATATAAATAAACTGCTGTACTATAACTTTTATTGTAACTTATAACACCTGATGCATCAGCTTTACTAGAGCATCTACGGACACACATACAAGTACTACTAAGGTAAGCATTTGAAACAGATGTCATTGACTTATATTGTTAAAGTATTTAGACTTGCGGTTAAGACGTATTTCAAGTATGCTCGGGTAATTAAGGCACGAATAACCAGTTAGAAACCTATACAAATGATTTATTTACGATTCTCTCATTTATTTAGTGAGATATGCTCTGTAATAACCAGTAAGTATATAAATGTTTTAAGTTCTTATCTATGATATACCCTACTATTTTTAGTTAACTTACAAGAGAATTCACGGACATAGGTACAAAGACAATAAGCTAAGCATTTGTAACTTACATCATTGGTTGTATGACATGAATAATTAACCAGTTAGAATTGTGTACAAATGTTTTAGATTCTTATTAACGATTCTCTCATATTTTTAATGTTTTTAAGAGTTCAGGGAACATGTAAGCAAAACTGAGTTTTTTCTCAGTGAGTAATGCCATGCTGATATTAACCTGTAGTTATTTGATAAAATCTCAAGTAGTTTACGCATACTGTAGAAATTTTTGGCATAGTACCTCATGATGATGCTGATGCTGATGCTTGTGAAGACAAATTCTCTGCTGATGATACATATCCTTAACGGATCTATAAATACTAGTTGGAGGAGAGGGACAAACTTGAAAAGCGAACATTCGCGCATGGGTTGTCAATCAAGATGGAGATTTTTCCTGACTTTGCCCCATCTCAAACATACTCCACCCGGCAGGGTATGTATTTAGGTGAAGATTTGTCTGGACTTTGCCAGCCACCCACCCTGTACCAAACTCATATAAAGCTCATTGAAAAAAAAAATTGTCTTTCTTAAAGGGGGGTGGGTGGCTGTCATTAAAACAACTGGCATGGTTTCGATTCCCAGGTTGTATGTTACAAGGAGTAAGGTCAGCTGTCCAACCTCGTGGGTGTTCTCCGGGTCCTCCGGTTTTCTACCATTCATAATTAAAGATCCCTACACAAGCGAATTATTAAAATGAATTTAAACCATATGTTAGTCCCAAAGTGACCTAGTTTGTGTCAAATGAACCTTAAGCCCCATCTCTCTCTCTTAGTCCCAAAGTAACCTAGTTTGTGTCAAGTGAACCCTAAGCCCCATCTCTCTCTCTCTCTCTCTCTTATTCTGAAAGTTGTTTTTGGCAGAATAGTCACATTCTTTCAAAATAATATCTGAATAATATTATAAGGTAAATAAAATTAACCAACTAGAATAATTTCGATGCAAAAGATTCCTGTTTGTTTGGGTTTTTTTTGGTTTTGAACATTTCAAGGTTTGATAGTTTACCTGTATAGAAAGTTATAACCGTCTACATATAGAAACATATAACCGCCTCCACCCTTTATCTCTTTACAAATTAGCAATTTTAATCGTTGAATTTTTGACTACTGGAGTAATAAATTATCCCATGACACTTTAACCTTCGGGTGTTAAAAATAGTTTTCATGATTTGTATCACTTACAAAAAAAAGGAAGATTTCTATGCTTGGTACACATGTACTGTTTATGTGATTCTAAGCCCCCAATTGGATGGTCAAATGGTTAGATCATTCACGCTGCATAAGCTGTCATTGAATCAATTGGCGTGGTTTTGATTCCCTGGTTGTACATGACGACGAGTAGGGTCGGTTCAATCTCGTGGGTTTTCTCGGGTCCTCCGGTTTCCTGCCACATTCCTACTTTTCGATTGCTGAAGCCCCCTACGCCCACCCTACACGCAAGCGAATTATTGAAATGAAATTGAACAATATGTTAGTCCCAAGATGGCCTTGTTTGACTCAAGTGGATATTAAACCCCATTTCTCGCTCTTTCTATATTTGACCGTTTGGTGCACAAAAGTAAAAAGTTAAACCACATTTCATTTCATTCTGTGCCTCTTCAAGTTTGGTCGAGAATGTGAGGTGTGATTTGTCATTGATTTCTTTATCAAGTCACGGATCTGATTTTAACTTGACAATAGAGTACCGGTAATCTGTTTACCTTGGTAAAAGGATGTTTGTGAGGAGCAGTTTTTTTAGGGTTGGTATTTAGTCCAGAAACTTGAATAGACAACTAACCACATCCGTTTCTACTTATTATGGTCCAAAATTACCATTCATTATTAATTGTACAATGCACAATATGTAGCACATGCTTATTCTCTTTTAAGTATTGTGTGGTCTAATATATGCTCACTTTAGATCATGAGGTCAAATTGCCTAGATTTCAATCCCTAATTTAGGGGGTAGATGTTCACAGGTTTTCGATCTCTCTATAAAGGTACTGAGGCTAATTGTT
The DNA here is from genome assembly GCA_948474765.1 of Patella depressa. Lineage (NCBI taxonomy): Eukaryota > Metazoa > Mollusca > Gastropoda > Patellidae > Patella > Patella depressa. The sequence continues at coordinate 87,023,660 of OX419715.1, read as the reverse complement.
CAGATGGGATCCAAAAACTGAAATCCTGGGTAGAAAAAAGCAAAATACTTAACAGATAAATATTCGAAATAAGAGTAGGCTGCAGTGCCACTCCCCTGGCAAAATTACGCTTATAATACACTGAATGTTTTGTTTCTATCTTTATTAGACCATGGCGGGGGGGGGGGGCCGAATGGTTAACATGTGCGAGCTGTATCAGAAGATCTGTCATTGAGTCAACTGGGACGATTTATAATTAGGTTCCCTGATAGTACATGACAAGGAGTAAGGGTCGCCTGTCTAACTTAGTGGGTTTTCTCTGGGTCCTCCGATTTCCTCCCACTATCAAAGACTTCCATGCAAAAGCGAATTATTGAAATAATGTGTTAGTACCAAAATGAACTAGTTTGTGTCATTTCCGTCAACTGCTAAAGACCTCTACGCACAAGCGAATTATTGAAATATAATTGAACCATCTGTTCGTTGGAAAATGACCTGGATTGTGTCAAGTGGTGGTAAAACTCTCTCTCTCTCTCTCTCCCCCTCTCTCTCTCTCTCTCTCTCTCTCTCTCTTATAAGCCCATAGCCAGTTAGTGCAAGAAAGTAAAAGTTATACCTTATTTTATTGCAATTCATTTCCGACTCAATAAACTTGACATGATAAAAAAATGCATATTTTAACACAGTGATCTAAGAATACACCTCTCCTTTATGTTATAAAAAAATTGGTTTTCTTTAGACACAATTTTATTTGTAAAGAACTGAAGATTCAAAGTTCAACTTTACGTTTTTTTATTCAGAGATATTTCGATATAAATGAGAACGTTGAGGGTGTGTGTGTATATTTAAGCTGGGTTGTAAGTGGAATAATTTATTATCTGTGTTTTCAACTTGACGAGGTGAGATGGATTGCTCTACATCTTGTATTTTCTAATCAAACACTTTCACTGTTGACATTTTACAGTGTTAATATATTTTTTTTGGTGTGGAACCATATTGTATTCTACCCAACCCTGAGTTAAAACAGTTTCTTGGTTAATCATGATCCATATAAAATATTTGGGAGAAACAGTGCTTGGATGAACCGTTTTGTTGCATTATCAAGATTTTATGGTTTTAATATATTATTTGGGGCATAGAACCATATTGCATTCTACCCAACCCTGAGTTAAACGTTTTCTTTTTGTGTAACTGGGTTATTCATGATTGAGAGAAAGCTCTTGGATAAACCGTCGAGATCTGGAGTAATCAATGAATACTAAACCAGTGATTTATTGCACTGAATGGTTACGAACCCCCAATTGTATGTGACAAGGAGTAGGGTCGCCTGTCTAACCACATGGGTTTTCTCCCCGGGTCCCCCAGTTTCCTCCCACTGCTAAAGACCCCCATGCACTAGCGAATTATTGAAATAAACTCAAACCATATGTAAGTCCCGAAATGACCTAGTTTGTGTTGAGTGGATGTTAAACGCCATTTCTCTCTCTCTATTGCACTGAAGACCTCAAGAATACATTCTGCACACATAGAACTGTCTGCTTTGAGAATATATCTCTGCCCTTAATGACCACCATGTTCAAACATTAGTATACTATTTTGTTATGTGTTTCTAATCCATGTTTTATATCTTTCATACACACAAACTAAATAAAATTTTCAATTTTACTAACTAGACAAAGCAGGATAAATACTTCTACAAATTTCTAAGTATAGTTTTTGTATTCAAATAAAATCGCCAATTTAGGACTTTAAATATTGGTCAACCAACTGTTTATGATCTCAATTGGTGCTAATTATAGAATTTAGACCTAGACAGAAGTTTTGTAGGCCCAAGACAATTGACTGAACACCCTGAGATATGATTAGATTTTTATCATACGGAACACCTCATATTTACGTTACAATAAACTTCAATACACATAGTTATAGTTATAATATTTTTATATATGATTAATATATTTTTAACCCATCGTACCCCCGCTAAGACATAGGTGAATGAAAGAAAAGAATAGAATCTGGTTCAACATTCTGCCCTTTTGCACCAACAGGAAGGGCTAATCAAGGTCATCTTAATGCATGGATACGCTGGGCCGTTGCTCGCGGGCCCCATGAGCAAGGGGTCCCTTTCTGATCTATATATATATATATTTTTACTTGCTCAATCTATATGGCTCCCTAAATACCATTATATATATCATGCTATTTAGACGACCACAGGTCCAATGAAAACAGACAATACGGAATTCGGTATACAGTATGCAATGCGAGAAATTTTGCAAAGGAGCTTCAAGAAATTCCAACTGTCAAAGGTCTTTAACGTGCATACGATTAATTGATTACCCGGTATAATATTTCAATATTTTTCAGGTATACATGTAGCTGAAATACATTCAATTTAAAAATCTGAAATTAAAGACAAAAATTGTAACATTGAAAAGTGAAGGAAACATAGGACAATATTTTAGCAGCTAAACATTTATTATTCAAGGGTGAGTATTTTTAAGTAAGAAATTTATTGAAATCAATTATTTTATTATTTTCATGGAATATTCTATGGATTTTTTGGTGACGAGAAATGAATCCCTTGTCGAGTTGTAGACAGCCAGTTGTTATTCATGCATAGAAATGAAATGAAATGGTGTTTAACATCCTACTCTTTTGCACCTAACCTGATGGAAGACGGGCATACGCCATACAGTGTGCTATGAGGGAAATTTTACCCGGGCAGCGGCGCTATGGCCTACTCTTATATCGAATTCCAAATGCCAAGGGATCTTTTATGTGCACTCCAATGTGTACACGGGACCTCGATTTTTCGTACTATCCAAATGACTAGGCATCTGTCCTTGTCAGGCCCTCCTTCTGCATCACTGACAAGGGGAAATCACGCCGGAAAATCAAGATGAACTTTCTCGGCCAATGCAGGGATCGAACACCTGACCTCCAGGCTAGCGAACCAGCGCCTTATCCACTTAGCCACCGTGACCCCTTCATGCATAGATTTGTCACTCAGTTGACAAAAAAAAAACTATAACACATCTTCAAATTTCCGGATATCATGATTGTGCAGTCTGAAAATAACACAATTTGTCAACATAGTTTGTGAATAGGGATGGGGCTATTTTCAAATGATCTTGAATTATATCTATTCATGATGAGGCAAGTACTTCATTTTTATAAAAATGCATTTTAAAACCCAAAATAACACCAAATGTTTGCATGTATTGTCCTCGCACAAATACTGATAATCAAGTTTTCAAGTTAAATCCATTAAATATATAATAAATAGATATTAAACCAAATTGACATAACTTATCAAGATAATTATTAATTGTAATATTTGATTTTCAGTAAGAGCGCTTCTTGCAGCCTATAAAACAAGGCTCTTCTTTCAGTCATGTTTGACAGTCATGACTGACTTGCTATGAAATCGACTGGCTCGAGATCTTAAAGGTCATTCAATTTAGGCTACATGCCATAAAGTTCAAATTTCAAAAAATAATACCAAATAAATACAGTTATCGTTTTCATGTGTAAAGTGACCTTTGATCAAATATATTTTGAAAATTGGGATAATGTGAAAATTTTTTTTTTTTTTCATTAAATATCTTGCTAATCAAAATAAAAAAACAACCCATCTTCCTAATTTTGTAGCTAAAATTGACCAGCTCTCAAAATTTTGAATTAAAATTTTTAGCTTAGTTTATCTTTATGAAGTGTTTTAGTGAGGATGTTGTGGGTTTCTCAGACCCATTGATATCACAATGTCAACTAACAACTACTTAAAAATTACATGTAGAGTTTGACCTCATCAAAAATTGCCTGTTAGGGTTTGGCCTCTTGAAAACATCAACCATAAAAATAACTTATTATACAAACACTCCAGTGTCATCTCAAGTCATTTTGATGTAACTCTTGACTCTTAACACAATCACGATGTTTAATCTCCTTTTAGACAATAATCAGAATCTCATATAATCTTGATCAATATGCCATGAAATAAAGGTCTTCCAGTCTCTCAGTTTTCTCAGCATAGATACAAAAATATGCAAGATAAAATGCTATAGAAAACAATGGAAGCCTGGTAATCATATCCTATTGGACATTAAAACAATGTGTATATTTGGGGAGGGTTGGGGGTCCCTTTCGAGTTATGATCCACTGGTCCTCTCCCTCTCCCCACCCCCATTCATAGGGCCACCAAAATCTGTTACATGCTAAGGGCCTCTATCGGTCTGAATCCGACCTGGCTGGCAGTTTCTCAGGTACAATTAAAATAATAAGGCCCTGCCCTTCTTAAATTAGAAGGACGAGAATACACAGTACCAACAAAAAAAAACCATGTCTTAAATGTTTATGTTACACCAAACGAGTAGGTAATTAGATATTACAGAAGAGATTGTGGTTAAACCAGTAGGCTGACTATATCAAGTTTTTCATGTTGACTTTAACACAATGATAGGATTTAACTCAAACAGCCTTAAAGATAGAAAATATGTTCTTCAAACATGGACTCTATTGACGGAGGTTAAACCCTTAATATTATAATACGATTTAAAGGTTAGACAAACATAGGGGCCGCATCTACATTCATACATGTAATCTGTATGCTGTATTGAATGTATGGGAACCGCAGTGGTGTTGAACCATTCAGGACTGGATTTGGACTACTTATTACTCCCACTGCTTTATTTAGACAATATGAAGTTCACATCTGCATTCATATAGGGGACTGTGTCAAATACTAGGGAGATGGAGTCAGACCACTTGGTCATACCTGTCTATTGAGAAAAATATGATCATCTATACGGGACTACTGTGATGTTGAATACGAGTGAGATGGACTCAGACCACTATTGAGAATAATATAATGTTCGGATAAGGGACTTTGGTGGTGGTGAATACTAGGGAGATGGAGTCAGACAAATATGACCATCACATCCTCATTCATACATGCTTATATAAATACATCTTTATATAGGGACCATGGGGGAGTTGGATACTAGGATACTGGAGTTAGACCACTTCACTTACTCCCAACCATTTGTCTCTTCTACACTGTTGTGTCAAATGACATGGCACTGGGATTGGACTACTTAATCTCTCATCCTCCTAGATAATAAGATGAAAGAAAATCACATCATAAAAATAATATTAATTTACAGCTTCAAGGCATTCATAAAATCTGATTTTGATCAAAGGCATAATATTCAAATTACAATTTCTAGACATCAATGTACTAATTAAATAGTGAGGTATGGGATTGGTCATCAAACACATGCAAAAACATTTATTGCTCAGGGCAGAAGGTCCACCTAGGGAGGAGTCCTTCATTGTAAAATAGTTTATTTATAAATAAGGAACTGCATTTGAATTTAAGATTTGAAGGATATTTCTTGACAAGACCAGAAGATCAACCCATCATTGTAAAATGTTGATATAAAATGGGGAACTGTGCATTTGAATTTGATTTAAGATTTGAAGGTTATTTCTTATCCAGAGCAGAAGTTCCACCAAGGGAGGAGTCCTTTATTGCAAAATGATTTTTTTATAAATGTAAAACTCTACATTTGAATTTAATAAAAGTCCAAGTATGACAACAATATATTTGTTGTAAATATTTACTCTTTTTTTTCTTCAAATTTTTATAACTGGGTTCCGCCTTAATAAAATAATTCAAAAAATCAACCACATCAAATATTTTGTGGTGTTAATCACCCCATGTGGGGGAGTGTAATTTATATAAAAATCATAAAGGCGTAACGTAATAAATTTCCTGTTAATGAATTGTGTTCAATCATGTGTAACGCAACAATAGACATCAATATATTATGTTTTATAGCATGACCTCCATCAACCAATCAAAATCATTTTAACATGGGTAACAAGTACAAGTTTCGCAATTTATCGTGATTTACTCCTCCCAAGATCATAATTTGTAGTAAAAAATAGAAATGATAGTAAGGTTGTAGTAAAATAACCTTTATGATTCATGGAATGTCATTAAATGAACTGGGTTTTCTGCAATTAGGTTGCGTTACAAACTCTGATTTGATGATCATATTATCTGATTGTCCACGCCTATAAACGATTAATTTTTGGACCAGGAACTGGTCGTTAGCCTCCACTCTTCTTGTTGTTTCTCATCTTGTGGTGACGATCTTTGAAAAAGCTTAAGGCTCTGTCAGTTCAAGTTTGATCGACATGAAAATTGGCATGCTTCTTCTTTGAACAAGTCTGCCTCAATTTGGTGAACTTGAATTTCATCTTTGGTCTATATTACAATTGAACTTGTTTGTTAAGCTGATTGGTAAAACAATGAAACATCCATTTCATTCTACTTTCAGCTAAATTTCAAAGAGATAATTATATAACTTCAAATTACTTGTTGCAGAGGTGAATTCAATGGGGGTGCGAGAGGAGCGTCGCCCCCCCCACCCCAAATGTTGGACAATGCCCTTTTTTACTGCTGAAAGTGCCTTTTTTCTGACCCAAATATGTCCGTTCTGAACATTTACTAAGAAGAAAATATCAGCCAAATAGCTCTTGAAATGGCTACAGATGCAAGGAAATGACGTATAATTTTCTTGAGGGATCCAGCCACCACCATCCCAACCCCCCTCTCAGAGGCGTACTTGTCTCTGAGGTCAGAGCCCTCATTTGCGGCGCCCCCCATTCAAAATTATTACATCTGCCCCTGTGTTGGTTAAGAAATCAGTCAAAGTGTATGAGAGGACAGACTAGTGAAGTGGGACACAGAGAAAGATCAGAGACAAGGGGTAGAAAAGAGAGTGTAGTAAAGGTTTTGACATTTAAAGTCACTAATTTACAAGTCTAGCCATTTTAAGATGATGATGAGATAGTTAACCCCCATTTCTTTCTTATATGTCTGTTTTAAATGAACTTTAACCTTTTAGCTGACGAAAATTAATGTCATCTTTCTGTACATGAAGTATAGTAGGGATTTATAATTCATTATTACTGTATATACTGTCTGCCCTGTAATTTGTCTATCCAGCATCCTTAGTGGGGCATATTCAGCAATTTGAGCAGGAAGGAGATGGCATCCACTTTGACAAGAGATGTGGGGTATTACCAAAGAATTTGATAAAATCAGAAACTGTTTGACAATATTTCTGCTCATTGAGCAGTTTACTTAAACATACATTATTCAAGAGCTAAATCTGCCTATTGCAGGTCTATCTTTAGGTCTGAAAAAATGTTATCTAAATTATTAATTAACTCTCGATGTCAATGCTAGTCTGTGATATTTACTAGATTAGGATCCCATTTGCTGCTCAACTTTCATTCATGATTTAATCATAAAATGGATAATCAAGACTATGTGTCTTATTATACTGACTTTAGTAATGATGCTTGAGGCAAAGCTGTAAATTTAATCGTTGAAATCTTGATTAAGAGTGGATCAGTTTGACTGAAATCCCTTTTACATTATCTAGTTTTTAACAATTATATTGAGAACTGCCAGCTCTTTTTCTAATCTCCCATAATCTTTAAGATTAGTATTGCACATTTGCTTTTTCGGTGAATGTAACAGAAACGAAATAACTTCTACACAAGGCAAAGAAATCTGATGCAAATAAGTAAAATAAATCAACCTCCATCTGAAAATTACCCAAATTTTTGTCGTCACATTTTTGGGGGACATTTTTCATTGATTAATACAGGAGAGAAAGTAAAACAAACATGGCTGCCATGAGATTAAAGAGAAAGAGACAATATGTTATGTTTACTGATGAGCGTAATTTGTTGACATAACAAACGATTAGAATCTAATTGACATTCTTCACCAAATAAACAGCCAAATATACACAACTCAACAAATATATATCTTGAAACCTTTTTGTGGGGAGGAATGTATACATACAATTTATGCTGTTTCTCGTGTTAGTATTCTTGTAAGTTTTTCGGTAAAGTGAAATTCAGTGAAGTGATTTATTAAAGATATGGATGCCAAGATTTTTATGTAGAATATTATATACCTGGGATGAAATTCAGTGGACTAGTATTTTATATATATAGGCTTATGGAACTAATTTATTTGGAGGGAATAACATACAGCAGACACAGCTTTAGCTGATTATACATATATACAGTATTTCAAACGCGATGAATACTTTTGGTACTATAGATTGGAATATTGGTCTTGATGATTCCTGTTAGAATTTGAACAGGGGGAATGGGGATTGTCTAGTAGTTTAGTGCGTGCACATCAAGTTACAAGGTCTGTCATTGAGTCAAGTGGCGTGGTTTCAATACCCCCACTCGAACGTGACAGGGTGTAGAGTCGTCTGTCCAACCACATGGGTTTTCTCGGGGTCCATCAGTTTCCTCCCACTGTTAAAGACCTCCATGAACCATATATTAGTCCCAAAATGACTGAGTTGGTATCCTGGTTAAATCTCTCTCGCTCTCTCTCTCTCTCTCTCTGACGTATTTCCATGCATTTCATTCCAACATTTGCCTGTCTAGACTATATTATAATTGATTATATTTTCAGATTGTGATTATTTAAGACAGGGGAAGATAACTGTGATAAGAATGATGATGAAGAGTATTTATATAACTGTGATATTAACTGTGTTGTGTTCATCTTTATTACAATTAACACAAGGTAAGATAACTCTTGGAGAGCGAAGGCTGCCTTGCCATCAACCGGCGTCCACATGCTCACTAAAATCAACTTTTGTACTCCTTGACTTCTGCCTATTTGGCAAACTGTGGGTGTGGATCATGTAAGGTCTGAGATTCGGTGAAGAAGTATGGCATGGCTTTGTCTACTTAACTTCATGGATTTCCTCCAGGTCCTCTTGTTTTCTCATACAAAGGAATTATTGAAATGGAATTGTACCATGTGTTAGTCCCAAAATGACTTAGTTTGTGTCTGTTGCCTCTGTTAACCCCAGCAAGTTAAACCTAGACTAAAACATCCGACAAACAAAATTTTGAAACAAAAACTCATGGTCAATAAAGAAAGGATTTCTTAAGATACATTCAGCTCAATAAATGTCTGTGGGCAATTATAAACTTAAGACACCCAATGAATCTAGTTAGATGCCTAAGTTAAAAAGTTTACCCTGCAAAATAGATTACACAAAGAATTTATAACAGTTTTCAGTAAAACTGTGACTAAATAATAAACGACTGTATAAAATAGAAATGATTATTCAATGGCTTGTGGCTATGAATGAAAACAGATTATGAATATAAATAGTGTCTAATAGTTAAAAGTACCTGTTAAAACGTCATCTACATATAGCCGACTCAATGTCCTTGTAGTTTTTTTAACAGTTTGTTCGGTTAATTCATCATGTCGTACGTGTTACATATCATATAATTCTCGGTTTTTCACACAGCTCGTGACGTTAATACAGTTTATATTTCTCATTAATGTTCTTGGCACGTACACAGAATATATGATTGAAAAGAGTTGATTTGATTTAAACAATAAAATTGATGTTAAAAACACACATTGTCAAAAAGTAAGATCCAAAAGCAAGCTCATATTAAATGATAATAAATATACTTAAAAATATAATTACAATATGTAATTAACTTCTTATACAAAATACATTTAGCAGTATCATATTCTATATTAATTATTCTTGCTATTTTATTTTAAGCTATTCTTGCTTTAGGCCTTATATTATCTAAATTATTAATTAGACATTAATATATCCAAGACCATAATTAACTTTTGATGCAATCTTACTGATTTTCTCTGGATTTGAATCCGATCTGTTTTTTATCGTACCAACTTTAGTACTGAGTGACAAGGCTTAAAAGTCAAAATCTAATATCTTGGTTCAGAGTGGATCAATTTGACTGAAATTTTCAACATAATATTCTATTTACGTTATCCATTTTACAACTATTAGAGAGAGAACAGTCAATTCTTTATCTAATCTTCCATAACACCTCTTTAATTGTGCGGGGGGGGTGGGATGGCCTAGTAGTCTAGAGTGTCTCGCTTCGGCCTCTAGCTGGCCGGTCACCTCTGGCTTGCAGCTGTGGTTTCGAGCCCTGGTGTGAGCATATGTGGCATGGAGATATGGGCGCCTTCTCAACCTCGTGGGTTTCCTCTGGGCACTCGGGTTTCCTCCGACTGCTTAAGACCTACGCGCAAGTGAATTATTGAAATAAAATGAAACCATGTTAGTCCCAAAATGACCTAGTTTGTGTGGAGTGGACGTTAAACCCCATTTCTCTCTCTCTCTCTGTAATTGTTCATGTTGGTATATTTAATAGTTTGTGTCACTTTTAATATATTACCGTTTCATAATACACTTGCTTGTATAACATTTTGAAAACATAAGATATAGTGAAAAGATATATTTGATGAAATGCTACTTTACAGATAGATATATTGTTTTTTTTACTGCTATGGGGGGGGGGGGGCAAATGGTTAGTGCATGCATGTTGTGAGAGAGAGAGGAATGGGGTTTAACGTCCACAAACAATTTTATTTCGGAACTAACATATGGTTTAATTTTATTTCAACAATTCGCTTGCATGAAGGAGTCTTTAAACTGGATGATTTGGGGTGATTTTAAATGATTTTTACAAAATTCTAAGCAAAGATTAGATACACAAGATTTGGGTTACACTGTAAAGAGATGGATGATTTTAATTTGTATTTTGTTTTACTTTACAAATATTCTAAGTTTTGTTTTATAATTGTAGGAAATGCGTGTTGTTCGTACCCGTGTCAGAATCAAGGTATCTGTAATACAAAAGGTTTTGATTCGTACACGTGTGATTGTACCGGTCTAGATTACTATGGTGATAACTGTGAACATCGTAAGTATATAGGTTTCCATATTAAATTGAAACGTAATGAAATGGGGGGGGGGTAACATTATACTGTTCTGGGAGCTGTATGTACTGTTAAGGTCCCAGAGCACAATTGTTGCCGATATAAGACCTTCTTATTTAATATGTTTGGTATTTTTCACAGTCATCATAATTATCTTTTTACAGCCTTCGGTTACCCTTGAGGAACACGTTAACATTTCCGGTTATATTCTGTAGGACATGAACCCGAACATACATAATTATGACTGATGATGACAAATTAATGCATGAAAATGACCCAGGGGGCCTAGTAAACATATCTTTTCTGAGCTAGTTTCTTTCTTTGACTTTCTTTAATGTTGCTGTGATTTATAAATTTTTTAAGCTCCAATTAAATTAAATCTTGACTTGTAGGCTCACGTCTGTCTGAATTAGCTTGTTTGAAAACACACGTCATTTTATTTAATTCTTTTTATATGGAATATCATGTTGTAATAAAGAGATACAACAGGACCTGAGTTCACGAAGCATTCTCAGATATATTATGTAAAAGTTAGATATAATGACCTGACTATTTTTGCTATAATAGTTCGACAATAGATAATGCAAAATGAATAATTTGAAAATTCCATTCAAATTTTGAGTGAAGAATTGCAGCCACCATACTGGTTGTTCGAAGCTATGTCTCGCTTCACCATTTTTGAATTAAATTAAAATATGGCTGAACCATTCTAATCTATTATCGGAGATATCTGATGGCATCGGGAGTTGATTAACATTTCGGGCCTAAAAGTTTTCAATTACTGTTTATGAGAAGAAATATCTTTGATCCAGAAACACAAAACTTTGCATATAGCTTCTTATTGATGTATTTAGAATAAGACAAACAGTTTTAGGTAAATTCTTAACCCAAGCCTGAGAATGCTATGTAAACTTGGGGCCTAATCTCATGTAAGGTGGTGCCTAAATTGACTGAAGAAGAGTAGACAGGAATGTCACTGTCTGCACAAAATTGGCCCCCCCCCAACCTTCTTACATTATACTTATAACTATAAAAAAGTAATTTATTATATTATTTATCATTCTTTTATCCTAGTGGTGCGGGATAAAGGAAATGCAAAGAAATGAATTTGGGTCTAGCGTCCTACTGCTCTGCTCTTTAAAGGGCTAATACAATGTGCTATGTGAGAAATTTTACCTACACTTATATTGAATTCCAATTAGTACACAGGACCTCAGTTTTTCATCCCATCCAAATGACTAGACAGTTTTCTTTGTCAGTCAGTCTGTCCTACATAACTGACAAGGGGGAACCATACCGGAAAATCTGGATGAACTATCTCAGCCAATGCAGGGATCAAACACCTGATCTCTAGCAGGATAAAGGAGTCGAACAAGAAATATTGTTTAGTTATTCAGTTGGCACAAAAAAAAAATGAGGTCCCCTGTGCACATTGGCACAAAACCTATGACGATTTAATTTTGAAATAAGAAAAGGCCGTAGCATCAGTGTTGGAGCAAATATCCCACCATAGCATATATACTTCAAGGCTGAATCAGTCCCAGGACCTGTGTTTGTCTCACAATGATTCGTGGTGAAAAGAGATTTATTATATAAGTTTTATTTTCTATTTTAGCGACACTATGGAAGAGATTTGTGTTATTAATAAAGCCGAGTCCAGAAGGCCTACATCATCTATTGGTCAATAATGAATGGTTGTGGTCGTTAGTCAATAATATATCCTACCTCAAAAATAAAGCCATGAAACGTATTTATTCAAGTAAGTAGAATAATTTTACTTATATCACAAGAAGAGTAATCTAATTGAAATACAAATCTATATTTCATTTAGATCTTACAAGTTGTACTGGAAGGTCGTGTCAGGGGTCATATGAGCAGATTTTGACCCTATGACAGATCGTTTTATTGGCCAATCCCTCACCTCAACCGAAATGCAGGTAATATAACAACTATTCCAGAACCTAGTGTAGTGAATACAAGTAAAAGCGAAGTTTTAAACTTTAAAAACCGGAACGCGATAGGATCTGTGTTTTAATCAAATTGTAAGGAGAGAGACCACATTAATGAAGATATGCAACAACCCTTGTTGACTGCTCAGACGACTTACCTGATGTGGGTGTATGTTTCATTGACTGGCAACCTATCTTTGTTGTTGTTACTATATATCCACTCTATATTGTTTATTCTAGTGAGATCTATGATGGTTGATAGTCCAGCAGTATATGAATCAGTACATGAATATCCTACATTAGAAGCAGCTTTAAACTATACCTACTTCGCTAGAACTTTACCTCCTGTACCAAAAGAATGTCCTACACCACTAGGTGTCAAAGGTCAGTCTTGTTCACCACACAATAGCACACTCTTTATTGTTTGTCCGTCTTCATTAGGCCAGTCGGTCCAAAAAAGTAGGATGCTAATTCTCATTTCATTTCGATGTGTCAATTTGAACCCTTTAAACAACTGGTATATGTAAATATTGTCTATCCGCCAAATCCTTAAAGAAATTAGAGAAAAGTGATCCATAAATACCAGTACATCATTTGACACTCTGAAATTCCCCCAAAATTACTGTGCCTGAGACCTGGAGATTATGTCAGGTCTAAGGAATAGACCATTATATAACTTTATTAAAAACAATTCTGGAGACAATACGACAATACCCTATTTTTACAAATGTCAAATCTGGGAGATTTGCTTTTCTTAGCTTTATTAAATTAGATTGCCAACACAAAAGGGATGGGTGAGTTGGATCTCAAAAGACAAAAGTTGTGCGTAGCAATTCTTCCTCCAACCATGTAGGGAGTTTAGCAATAAATGGTGATTGTGGGTAGACCACGTGACTGACACGACTGGTCCCCGATCCATCCACTGTATATTTCTTGCAATGTCTTGTCCACAGGTTTATCTTATAGATATTGTTTTGTGTGTAGTGCTGTGCTCCTGCACTTACCATTAGCAACCAGAATGGTTTAATTTTTTTTAACACAATGTCTTCCTGGCCACTCGCTGACATGCATGTAAAAAGATACAATGTAAAAGACATCGTAGCTGTTGGTATTTGACAGAGAGTAGGAAAAATCATTGCAGTTTGGGCAATATTAAAAAAAAACCATAATGGATGGTGTATGCTGGTCTTGATAGGCCTGTCATAGGTGCTGGAAAGTTGTACCTTAAACCCCTTTTCTCGTCATTGAATATTGAAATAATTTTTATGTATATTTTTTAGGAAAGAAAGTTCTACCAGATGTGGATGTATTAGTAGATAAATTTTTTAAACGGACAACATTTTTACCTGATCCATTAGGAAGCAGTGTTTTATTTACGTTCTTCGCACAGCATTTTACACATCAATTCTTTAAAACAGATTTTAAAGCGGGTCCTGCTTATCAGTGGGGTGGACATGGGGTAAATAGATTTTATTGATTTTTTTTAACGTTGATGCTTGAAAGAACTTTATTTGATTATATTGATAAACATTATATTGAGAAATGTGCAAAAAAATAATGAATGAATGTCTTCTAGTTAGTTTGGAATTGAGGGTGGGGACATCTGCTTCACTGTTAACGCATTGGGAGTTAAGTAGTGGCGGCTTCTTTTTAGGAAATGAATCTTATTGACATTCAGAGTTATCCCTTGTCCCCTTTTCCCCCGCAAATCTTGTTAATGTGATAGAGGCTACAGTTTCTAACAATCTGATTAAAATACAGATGTATAGTTTGTTTCACTTTTTTTTATACTTTTGATGGCCTACACTAAATATGAAGCTCTGACTGGTTGTACTGAAACCTCACGTCAGGGGTCATATGAGCAGCTTTTGACCCTATGATGTCAGACATTGATTAATCAAACATTTTTGACATTTCTAGTGGTTTACCCACAGTTCAATGTATCACATAACTCACCATAACAGACTGCTTCATTGGCTGATCCCTCACTTCAACCAGAATGCCGGTAATATAACAACTCTTCCAGATCCTACTGTAGTAAAGACAAATAAAATGAAATTTTGACCTATAAAAACGAAACGAAATAGGATCTGTGTTTTAATCAGTTTGAGTTTCCAACAGATTTTTTTAATTTGTTGTGAATTACTTTAGATTATTGGAGGATATGTATTGTTGATATTGATATTTTTATTTTTTAGGTCGACGTTTCACATATATATGGTCGTGATAAACAATCTGAGTTAACTCTACGTTCTATGAAAGATGGTAAAATGAAGATGCAGGTATTGAATGGTGAAGAATTTCCACCATATCTAAAAGATGCTCCTGTACACATGGTCTATCCTCCTGGAACACCTGATAACAAAAAATTTGCTCTTGGACAACAGGTAATAAATTAATTCTTTTATTTCATGGGGGTTGGGTGACCAATTAGTCTAATATGTTACTGTTAGATCATACGGTCTGTCATTGGTTTCGATCAACAGCTTGTTTGTGGCAAGGAGGGGATTTGGGTGGGCGAATGGTTATTGCGTGCGTGTGAAACCATAAGGTCTGTCATTGAGTCAAGTGGTTCCCCTACTGTACGTGATAAGGAGTATGGTTGCCTGTCCAACCTCGTGGATTTCCTCCAGGTTCTTCAGTTTCCTCCAGTTGCTAAAGACCCCTACCCACAAACAAATTATAGAAATAAAAAATAAAACCATATGTTAATCCCAAAATTACCTAGTTTGTAGGTATTTGGATAATTACATGGAAAACCAAGCCTAAAACTTCTGAGGAACTTTCTCAGCCATAACTGGGGTTTAGGATTTTTGTAGATTTAAATGGTATCTATGCTATTTTGTAGGTATTTGGTTTATTACCTGGTTTGTTTGTTTATGCTACGATCTGGTTACGTGAACACAACCGTGTTTGTGATATATTAAAACAAGAACATCCAGAGTGGGATGACGAACGATTATTTCAAACAACGAAATTAATTATTACTGGTGAGTTTTATTTTTATTTATGTCTGATATACGCATGTTTGACAGTGGTGCAGGACCGAGTGTCTGACATGTAACGGTGTCTAATCATTCGGATAGGACCAAAAAAGAAGCTGCTGTGTACACATTGGTGTGCATATATATTTAAACACTTTGCAATTGTCACAAAATTGAGTTATGTCACAGTTTTGGGCAGCCCTGATGTTATGTGAGCTAAATTGTGACAAAGTTTCAGTTATGCTGATTGATTGAGATGATTGACAAATCTCTTGTAGCCTGAAATTTGGCACTTTTTGAACATCCCCCAAGAGGTCATAATTGGTTCACTTATATTTTCGGAACAAGAAAAGGGATGCTTTTTCCGTTCCACTGGCAAAAATGAAAGTAATACATTATTCGACCGGTGGGTGCTGGAAAGTAGTACGTTAATTTTGACTCCATTTAATTTTATTTCTACGTCGACGAAACTATCGTAACATATTTCCAATGTTATATATTTCAGGTGAGACTATTAAAATAGTTATTGAAGATTATGTTCAACATCTGAGTCATTATCATTATAAACTGACCTTTAACCCGGAACTACTTTTTGGGGAGGAATTTCAATACCAGAACCGAATCACAATCGAGTTCAATCATCTGTATCATTGGCACCCTTTGATGCCTGACGAGTTTAATATCAGTGGTACCGTGTATCCAATCAAAGATTTTGTCTTTCAATCTGATCTGGTTGTCAAGCATGGAATGAAAAGTTTCGTGGATTCTTTCTCCAAACAAAGAGCTGGCATGGTAAGTTTTTGAAAACATTATTTTATTTATTTAGGAGCCTCAGTGCATCAGTAAGTAAGACCCTGTCTTACTAACCAGGAGGTCCCGGGTTCGATCTTTATAATGGCAGAAAAAGTTCCTCCGCATTGTCCGGTATGGTTTCTGGCATATCAGTCATAACAAGGACAGCTGTCTAGTTGTTCGAATGATACGAAAAACTTTGGCATGCACCACTCTCTGGGAAAAATGATGCGTATTACATCATGGTGTATGCCCATCTTCATTGGTCCAGTTGGTGTACAACCGTAAGACAAACCCATTTCATTTCCAGGGTTTGATCTAGCTGTTGGCCAAGAAAATTTCTTTTAAATTTCGAAACTTGAAGCACCATCTAGTTGTTTGGATGGGCCAAAAAACTGGTTGATTTTTGCCTTAAATGAAGTGTTTCTTTCAGGGGATGAATTTTAACTCACTAAGCCATAAATTTGTTGATCTGGATTTCTTCATATTGTTTTCAATCTGAATTTTACAAAAAATATTGTTACGTTCTATTATAATTAGAACTTTTTCTTTGTTTATTTAGATGAGTCATCATAATCATTGTTATATGACATTAAACGTTGTCCGGGATACGATAAAACATGGGAGAGAACTCCGTCTGCAGTCATTGAATAGGTATAGACAGAGATTTGGTCTACCTGCGTATAAAAGTTTCCAAGAATTGACTGGTACGTATGTTTATACAGTAAAAATATATGCATCCTTCTAAATTTTTTAGGATGGTCGAATGGTTAGCACATGCACACTGAATCATAATGTTTGTCATTGAGTCAACTGGTGTGGTTTCGATTCCCCTGTTGTACGTGACAAGGGATAGGATCGCTTGTCCAACCTCATGGGTTTTCTCTGGGTTCTCCAATTTTCTCCCACTGCTAAAGACCAGTACGCGCAATCGAACTATTGAAATAGAATTGAACCATGTTAGTCCCAAAATGACCTAGTTTGTGTTGAGTGGACGTTAAACCCCTCTCTCTGTCTTTCTAAATTTTGTTCTTTCTTGAAAGGAGTTGGCTCACAGGGAAGAGATCTCATGTTCGATTTGAGCAAAATTTCCCTCACAGCAGACTGCATAGCGTATCCATGTCCACATTAGCCTATCTCCACATTGATTGTTAATCGTGGTTTAAAAAGATGTTGATTTTTGTCTGAATGTTTATTTTTATAGGAGAAACAAAGATGGCTGCCCAGTTAGAGGAACTGTATGGGGACATTGACGGCCTAGAATTTTATGTTGGGTTAATTGTAGAAAAACGACGAGAAAAGGCCATGTTTGGTTCCAGTATCGTTGAAATCGGAGGTCCTTATTCTGTGAAAGGATTAATGTCAAACCCAATATGTAGCCCCAAATTCTGGAAACCTTCAACGTTTGGCGGTGAAGTTGGATTTAATTTAATAAAAACAGCCTCCATTCAAAAACTGTTTTGTCAGAATATCAAGGGCGAATGTCCGACAGTTTCATTTCAAGTTCCTGATTATGTGGAGGGAGATGTGGAAGACTTTATTAAAAAATTCCATGATGAATTATAGCATAATTATTAAATTAGAGATTTATTAAAATTTTATTTTATTTAAATTTTCATTTTTAGCTTCGTCCATGTTATGTATCATCATTTTAATTAAAACCACCGATTGTCATATTAGGGATTTTGAGTCCCTTGAATCTCTAAAAGAAATAAGAGGGAGGGGGGGCGGTGATCTAGCTCTTTAATATGTTTGTGTGTAACCATAAGGTCTGTACGTGACAAGAAGTATGGCCACTGTCCAACCTTGTTTGTTTTCTCCGGATCCTCTGGTTTCTTCCCAAGTGTACAATTAAACCCCCATTTCTCTCGCTCTCTGTCGCTCTCCTCTAAGGAAGATCTATTGATGGGCCTCTTTATAATCCAAGTTAATCCAAGTCGGGAGATTATCTTCTGTTTATATTTTGATTTTGTTTTAGTAATTTAATGTGTAGATTAAGTCGTGAGAAATTGGATATTGTACAAAAACTACAAATGACGATCATTGTCTTTAAATCAAGTTTGCATTTATTGTCCATCCTCAATAATCTCATTTCGATCATATGCCTGAATTTATTGCTATCCAAGGGGTGGCAGGGGTGCTTGGGGGCTCCTCTTCCAATGAAATTGTGAAAATTCGGGTATAATGGATCTTGACAAAATATTATAAGAGCCACTCTCACAAAAACAGCCAGATGGTCATTTTTATAAAAATAGAGCTGGCACCATATTTGAATAGTCCACAGCTAAGCTTTCCAAAAATGCAATTTTTTTTAAAATTTGTCGTATCATCTGGAGTTGAGTACAGCTCATTAATTGTAACAAGAAGGCATACAGTTTATGATTTTGTGCTAATAATGCAAAATGAAGTTGTGCGTCTGGTTTCTTGGGTGTGGGCCACATATCATTCCAACCATGAAACAGAATTATAAGTTAATATTTTATACTATTATTTATGGAGGGCTCAAGTTCCTAGCCACCCGTCCCAAACTAATAATGCTAAAACTGCTCTTTCATACTTATTGCATCATATGATTTCTGAATTTGAAAAAATTGCATTTATAAAAGTTTATTTTATTTTTTGGATGAATTTTGATGTTTGTGAATCTCATACAGGTCCTTATTTACATTTAAAATGCGGATAATGTCTATATTTTAAGTTGTTTAATGGTCTAGTGCAAGACATTGTGTCATATGTAGATATTGCCCCCCATGCTATCGAACTCGTACATACCAATATATTACTTAATGTCTCGCACTTGTCCATTAAACTTCAGGTAATTGTTGGTCCACAGATGTCATTGCTTGATCTTAATTAGATGTTATTCCCGGTCTTTATTTACATGTTATCACCATTCCTTAAGTTATATAGATGTTATTGGCCAGTCTTTATTCAAATGTTATCCCTGGTCTTAATATAGATTTCATTTTGCTGGTTGTTATTTAGATGTTTTAGCCAGTTCTTATATAGATGTTATTGGCCGGTCCTTATATAGATGTTATTGGACGGTACTTATTTAGACGTTATTGGCCAGTCCTTATATAGATGACATTGGCCATTCCTTATTTAGATCTTATCGCCGGTACTTTTCTAGATGTCATTGGCCGACCCTTATCTAGATGTCATTGGCCGACCCTTATTTAGACATTATTACCGGTACAAATATAGATGACATTTGGCCATTCCTTATTTATATGTAATAGCAGGCAGTCCTTATTTAGAATAGAATAGGCCTACGCATATTTTAAAAGTTTTCATCTGCCATGTTTTTTGTTTCGTATATCTTGTAAATAGTAAAATAAAATAATAGTAAAATATTTAAGTGTAAATAACACAATATTCATACATCACCAGTAGAGTATACATTTTATATGTAATAAATATTACAATTATTAAAATTAGGAAGAAACTCAATACATGTTTATTATGAAAGGAGGAAAATGTTTTTGAGATTGAAAAAACAAATTGCTTAATTCCATATTAATTTCTTTGTGTGTCAAATTGTTTATTTATTTATAGCACTTGGTGCGTTGAAAAGACTAACAATAATAGTGATATAATTCATTCCGGTATATGTCCCACTGTACATCCCAAAAACATCCTAAATTACTACTGCCTATGTCATGTAAATAGGTCTCTGTAATATAGGATGGTTCCAGTGAGAGCCAGTGATGGATTACGGCTCTTCTGGCCCTAAGGCACATTTTAATAGGTGGCCTGAAAATAGAGATATTTTGGGTAAACCAAAAAAAGGAAGAAAGGTAAATTTAATAACGGAACATCTATTTCAAAATAAATGTGAACCAAATTTTTGTGGCCTGGATTTTTTGGCTGACCTTATGACATGTGCCTTATTTGCATAATGATTAATTCGGTTCTGATGAATTCCACAGCTATTTATGTGTCTTGGGACTTTGGCCGTTTGGGGCAGTCTAAGAGCACTATCTGAGGAAATTAAGATTCTGGCTTATCAGTAAAAGTAAACTATTTTTTATTATATCTTTTTGTAGGTTAGTTTTATTTTAAAGGGTAATTCCCACCAAGTGTTGTGAAGTCCATGTGTGTTGTATTTAAAAAAATTCCTGTATAGTTTTCACCTGTGCCCCTTCCCACATAAAGCACATCATTTAATCATGTTTTCACAGAAAATTACATCTGATATTCTTCTACTGCCTTAAGTGTTAATTACTATCAGAAATTTCAGTTCTTAGCCAACGTAAAGGTTGCATCCTTTTTGTGAATAAGGCTATCTGCAGATTCTGTCAAGGTCACGAGATGTTCAAGGTCACAAGATGTAAACAGGGTTAGCGGCAACCCTTACTCTAACCCTAACCCATACCCACAATTCTAGGCCACAATCATGTGCCTTAAGTTAGGGCCCCTAACTGTTTATATCTTCTGACCCTCACAAATTCTGCAGGTGGCCTTAATAATTAGATCTGACCAAATAGGGTCCCACGCATAAGCAAAACAAGTATGATAATACTATATGGACCAAGAACAGAGCATGACATCATCGTGGCCATATGGGAATTGTGAGGTCATATCAAAAGTTAAACTCTGGCAATTGATGCACAATTGTCCAAGGAATAATCAAGTCAAGCTTCATGTCAATTATATTTGAAATGGATGAACCTTTCGCATCACCCACAAGAAGAACAACACTGAGTAGAAGTTGGGGCCCAGTTTCTGGTCCAATTACTGCTTTAAGGAATTTGTAAATCATGAATTAAATTGGCATTACTTATATCTTGTATATTTTAGTTATTTTTGTTAAATATATTAATATGTTTATTTCTCACGAGTGTTTGTAGATTTATGTTTGTGAATAAATGTTAACAACTCTATCATGAATTTAGATGTTGTAATTTCAATAGAAATTTATTTGGTATTCAAAGCCAAAAAAATGAAAAAATTAAATCAGTGGCATGTTTCCCCTTGCAAACACTTAAGTAGGGGTGCCAAAATTTTATGGGCTTTTTTGTTCAGTAGGGTCACAGAAGGCGCTAAATTGTTAATGACATAATATATATGTAGTAAATATTTGGTTCCATAGCTAGAGGAAGCTTTCCAAGGGTGTCCTCACAAAATATGAGTTGACAATGAGAAATACAATTTAAGGGATTTATGGATCAATGGCAAAATTGGTTAACAATTGTGCCCAAGACAGCATCGCTACATCCTACCCTTTTTTTTTTTGAATTTCAACTTTTTTGTCCCATCTGATAAACTGGACACTATTCTAGTCAAGCCTTTCGTCCTGCACCACTGACAAGGGGAAACCGTACCGGAAAATCCCAATGAACTTTCTTGGCCAACTACAGGAGTGAACCCATGACTTCCGGGTTAGCAAGCCAGCGTCACTGATTCATCACAGCTCCCAAATTCCTGAAAACAGCCTGAATCAACGGATTATGAGATAAATGTGATGTTTAGCCACCTGATATCCTGTGACAAAATAAAAACTAGACTATTTTAAATGTCTGTTAACCAGAGTGGCTAAGTGGATAAAATTTTCTTAATCTTCAATAATTTTATTCCAAAATTGATTTTTTTAATAATTTAAGAATGAAATAAATAAACGATGGAATGATAAATATACATAAAATTTGTAAATAAATTTTTTAAAATGTTGACTAGAACAAATAATATTAAAACTTGAAATAAATAATATTGTTCAAACTTGAAATAAATATTATTGTTCAAACTTTAAATAAATAATACCATTCATTTGTAAATAAAATAAAAGAACAAAACAAAACCATCAAAATATTATGTTTAACATTCTGAAGGGAGGAATGGTCTAACTCATGAGCTTTAGATCATAAGATCTATTATTGAGTCATGTAGTGTGGTTTCCATTCCATACGTGCAGATAACTAGAAGTTGTGTTTTCTCTGGTAAGATTAGATAAAAAGTTGACTGTTCTCGCTATAATAGTTAAAGGGAATATGTTGAAAATTTCAGTCAAATTGACCAACTCTGAACAGAGATATTAGCTTTTGAAGTTGAAGCTTCGCCTCGATCATCATAGTTTTAATGAATCAATATGACTATGGTAGTTTTAAACATACATTATGCAAGCGTTAAATCTGCCTATTACAGGTCTTTCTTTAGGCCTGAAATGTTTTATAAATTATTAATTAGACATTAATTAACTTATCCAGACCATAATCAATTCTTGATACAACCGGATAGTCTAGATTTTTAATTTGATTTGTGGTTGATGATTTGACATAAAAATTGATAATCGAGACTTTGGCTAAACTGTAATTGCATTGGCCCAGAATGAAATAATTTGAACAAAATTTTCAACATATTCCCTTTTCATTATTCATTTTGTAACTGTTATTGCGAGAACTGTCAACTCTTTATCTAATCTCTGATAATACCCTTTTAATCAATCGATATTCAAATAAAATAAACAAACATTAAAGCCGCTGATCGTCAATTAATAGATGAATTTATACCATAAATAACACAAATTTATATGAAAAACAATCACTGAGTTTATTTCACACATTTGTGGTTCTCAAGTAAGTAATTTATATCAAGGATATCAAATCAAAAATGATTCAATTCTCCACAGTATTTATACAAAGATATGAAAATCTTAAACAGATGATATTATTATAAACAAGTCAGTGGCACCTATAAATGTTGTTTCAAATCTGATTGAATCTAGATTGAATCATTTGTTTTGCTGGTTTTTTTTTTTAGCTCAATTAAATGTTAAATAATCAATCTGAAAAATCAAAATATTGATCAAAAAAATGATAATGACCATCAACGGCTTTCACATTCTATGAAATATACATGAATTCAATTATTTCTGATATAAAAATACAGTATTCTCTATCTATATAAAGCTATAATACCTACCAATATATACCATTACATACTTTTATATACCCAGAGCAATTATTGATATTAACAGCAGTGGAAAGAAGAGTCGTTTGTGGTGGTCTTCATTAAGCTAAAGTCACGTCTCTGGGGTGGGTACTACGTATGCAGTATCACAACATTTTGGTCCCACGACCTTTCAGGCTCCCAAACAATCAGCATGCACATAAAATCGTAGAAGAGGGATCTTTTACCTGCACACCAATATGTATTCGGGATCTCAGTTTTCTGTACAATCCCAGAAAATCCTGATGAATTTTCTCGGCCAATGCAGGGATCCAACACAGCACCTCTGGGTTAGGGAGCCAATGTTTTATTCACTGAGTTACAGTGGCTCTCTTCTCCATAACCATATACTTAATTTAAGTACGGCTTAAGTAACAGTAAGACCACTGAATACAACATTCTTTGTTCATTTATAATTAAGCCTTAAATTATTCAATATTATTCATAAATTATTCAATTCTATTTATGAATTATTCAATACTGTCAATAAATTATTCTTAAATAATTATCTTTAAATAAAAATAAATTATCCTTAAATAATTAATAAATAATTCAATATCATTAATAGATTATAATTCATAAATTATTCAATATTATTCCTAAATTAATAAATATTGCACCAAATTATAATACATGTTCATAAATAACAAAAATAATATTCACTGTTTTGATTGTAATATGATAAATTGGACGTTAAACCCCATTTCTTTCTCTATTTTGTTTCTGGTTGGAGTAGAACAATATTGTATATAAATTTCCCTGGAGACTAAAGGGGGACAACTCTTTTTAATAAAGATGCAGTCACTAGCCAATATATAACTATCTAATAATGTCAAGGTGTGACTGTTGATTTTAAGCATACAATAAACTATTATATTTCTAATTTCATACAATTAACAAAATATTTTTACCCTCATCTTTATGTAACAGGGGAAGACAATCAAATGATCAAGTTTATGGGAGACTAAAGGGAGACAACTCACCCAAAATGGTGAACTAATAGTAGTAGAATGAAACAAATTTCCCTTTCAGTTTCTGTCAATTCCTGGAAGTCCTGCAAACTGTCTGCACATATTTTTAGAGGAAATTGGCACCCATCAATTTAATCTAGGTACAACCTTTTTGTTCAATTCTCCATTATTTTCTGTGCCATATGTTCATTTTTACAATAATTCTAGTCATGATCAATAAGGCTGTCTAATACAACAATTGGTGTTATCAATATGTGCCTGAAATAGAGGCTAGCTCTTACTTGACCTTTTGTTAACACTTCATTTCTATTCTCGACTGTTCCATAACAGAACCCATAACGCACTACTTGGAGTTTTCTTGTATTTGTAGTAAGCAGAGTCAACTGCGTGAAAATATATTTGAGTCTTTCAAAGACATAAACATTTCCACTGCTAGGTTATCCCAACAGTATTTTTATATGATATTCACATTGTCAGTTTCATATCAATATTTCTCCATTACTAGCGTCAATCATTTTATCCATGGGGATTTCGTTGTTCATGGCCTGTTCCGCTTTTGCTGGTTTATATCGTCCCTGACGACGTCGTTTACGTTTAGTATACCATAGAGCGTATATCAAAGCTAATAATACTAGTATTAACACAATAAGTATACTAGCGATTATTATTGCGTTGTTACTTGATGGTTCACCATCTTGTCCTGCTGCAAATTCATCACATAAAACACCTGAAACATAACAAATGAGATCAGGGGTCAAATGCATCATGACACAAGGCTATACAGTTTTTCTCGTACAGGGAACTATATAATTAGTGTGTGTGTGTGTGTGGGGGGGCGGTGTCAGGTTATAGGTGTACAAATTTATTGATGAAACATTTATCCCAGAAATATTTCTGAATACTCTTGCTGGAAAAGACCTCCTGTCATTTTTGCTGGCAAAGACTTCCTGACTTATACATGCTTGAAACTCATGTGAATGGGGGTTGATTGAAAAGCCTCCTTTCAATCCCATTGAATCTATTGCCGAGAGATTGATATTGTGATTTTGTTTTTTTAATTAAATGCTCAATAATATTTTTTGTTTTAATAATTTACTTGCACCAGGGATTTTTAGCAAACATATTTCAATGTATGCTTTCCCTTGGATCTTCCTTGGCCAACAGCGGGATTGAACCTGGAATCTTTGTGTAGCGAGCCCGCACCCTTCTTACGGAATCATCACAGTACCCCCTATTTTCTGCTTTCCCTGGGGTTTAACGTCCACTCAACACAAACTAGGTCATTTTAGGACTAACATATGGTTCAATTTTATTTCAATCATACATTTGCTTATAGGGTTCTTTACCTGTGGGAGGAAACCAGAGGACCCGGAGAAAACCCATGAAGTTAGACACAGGGAATCGAAACCATGCCAGCTGACTCAGTGACAGATCTTATGATGCAGCGTGCACCTGCTAACCATTCGGCCATACAACTCCCCATTTGAGTATGGAATACTTACCTATATGTAATGCATCACATTGACATGTATAATTCCCTTCTTTATTTACACACGTTGATCCGTCTTTACAACTGTGACTACCATCATTACACTCATTAATATCAACATCACAGGTTAGACCAGAATAACCAGTCTTACTACAATCACAATCATAATAGCCTAATTTGTCCAGACATGTACCATTGTTTTTACACGGTACACTGATGCACTCGTTTACTGGAGTCTGACAAAAGTTTCCGCTGTAGCCAGTCTTTGAGCAATTACAGAAATATCCATTAATACCGTCCTCACAGCGTCCGCCATTACCACACATGTGATTGACGCAATTATTGATGTTTGATTGACATCTGTCACCTGTGAAACCAGTCCCGCTGCAATCACAAATAAACTGGTTCATCAAGTCTACGCATGTTGCGTTATTTTGACAAGGGTTTGATTGACAATCGTTGATGTTTTCTCCGCATGTCTGACCTGTCCAGCCAGATGGACAAACACAGCGAAATGAACCAAGCTGATTCTCACAAACACCTGGAAAAAATAATAAAATATTAACTGTAAATGCAATGAAATGAAATGGAGTTAGAATTCCCACTGAAACTGATCTATTAATGAAGGGCAAATGACATACAGTGTGCTATAAGGGAAATTTGGCCTGGACAATCATGTTTATCAAGGAATCTGTCATAGGCAAACTAACAAGTTTTTGTACTATCCAAAGGACCAGACACTGCAAATGTCAAGGGTCCTTTCAAGTGAAGACAATTGAGTTTTTGTACCATCCGCAGGACCAGACACAGCAATTGAAGGACTACTCATTGCACCACTAACTCTAGGGTATTAAAATTATAACATACCTCCATTAAAACACACGCTAGAATTCGAACATTCATTGACGTCTGTCTGACATGTTGACCCTGTAAAACCTGTGTTCGTACAATCACACGTAAAACCTCCTAACGTATTCCTACACACTCCTTTATTATTACATGTAGATGCATTTGAACACTCATCAACATCTTGTTCACACTGGCTCCCTCTATATCCAACACTCGTACAATCACAGTCATATGATAAAGCTCTTATCGAACATTCGGAACGTGTTGCACACGTCACTCGTTGACATGTTTCATTATGCCATCCACATGTCGACACAACATCATGACATGAGCAGACGCCTTGATAGTTACATTTACCATTGTTAAAACATGGCTGACTAAAGCATGCGTCTGCTATGCTTTCACATCGTGATCCCATGTATCCTGGAAGACAATTACACGAATACTGATTTAAACCATCAGAACACGACGCACCATTTTTACACGTGTGACCAGCGCAGTCATCTACATTTGTTTGACACAGTCGTCCAGTAAAACCTGATA
The DNA here is from genome assembly GCA_948474765.1 of Patella depressa. Lineage (NCBI taxonomy): Eukaryota > Metazoa > Mollusca > Gastropoda > Patellidae > Patella > Patella depressa. The sequence continues at coordinate 86,996,319 of OX419715.1, read as the reverse complement.
AACAATCACATTGGAAGCTCAAAGGAGAGGTATTTCTACATGTTGCACCATTTTGACACGGGGACGAAGCGCACAATCGAATATCAAATTCACATCTTGTTCCGTCATAGCCACGAGCACATTCGCAACGATATCCATTCACCAAATCTCGGCAAATGCCATTATTCAAACACGGAAGACTGACACAATCGTTGATATTAGTTTCACAACGTTGTCCGGTGTAACCAGACGCGCAACTACAACGAAAACCAACATAAAACTTTTCATTTGGTTGTTTTGAGCTATCGGTACATTGTCCACCATTGAGACATGGATTGGAAGAACATTCGTCAACATCGACCTCACAACGATCACCGGAAAATCCCGGCAGACATATGCATTGATAGGTTCCTGCTGGCAGCGTTGAATTGGAGTAACAGATGGCGCCGTTAAGGCATGGATTAAACGCACACTGGTTAATAATAGTCTTGCAATTCTTGCCGGTACTGAAAACAGAACATTCACAACGATAAGAATCGCGATCGTTCCGACACTCTCCGTTATTTTTACAAGGTGAACTGAAACAGAAATCCTTAAATTGACAGTAAACTCCGTAAAAACCGGGCGAGCACTGACAGGTGTATGTTGAATTCGTTAAAACACAAGTTGAATTGTTGATGCACAAATTATTCTTACAATAATTGAATGATTCACACTGATGACCTATATACTGATCAGTACAAACACAACTATAGTTAGAGTTATCTTCGGTTGCTTGGCAACGTCCTCCATTAAAACATGGACTGGAAGAACAGACATAACGAAATTGACAATTATCACCAAAATGGCTGGATGGACATTCACATTTATACGCATTTATCAAATCTGTACAATTTCCGCCATTTTGACACGGTTTCGATAAACATTCGTTGATATTTTCTGAACAGTTTCGTCCAGTAAAACCTGGATTACATACACATGTAAAGTTTAAACCTGATACTAAACACTGATTGGTGTTTGCAGGGTCACATGGGTTTGAGTCGCAGGGAGTCACACGATCAATGCAGAACTGTCCCCCAAATCCAGCTGTACAGTTGCAGGAGTAGCTATTGTGACCATCGACGCAGGGAGCACCATTTTGACAGTTATTACCAACACAGTCATCAATACTGTCTGAACAATTTACTCCAGTCCATCCCTTGGAGCACGGACATGTGTAACTGTTCCATGTGTCGACGCATTCAGAATTGGATTTACATGGATTCAAGGAACAGACATCGTCTCCTTGGCAACCAGATGATATATCTGTATCCATAGCAACAACTCCCGGCTGAACAGAATGGCCAGTGAGATAGTTGATATTGACTTTGTTAAAGGAAACATCTCGTAAACATCCTTTAAAGTGGCCAATCAGAAGCTTGGTATTACCTTAAATTGAGAAAATAAACAATAATTATCAGGAATTCAAAAGCAGAAATGGATATCGAGATTGGTATTACCTTAAATTGAGAAGAAGAAAAAAAAATTATTGGAGGGACTGTCTAATGAGATTTTACCATTCTCTTAAAATTCTGATGCGCCTTATACCAATGGCACTCGAAACTTCTGCTCCCTAGTCCATCTTAATCTACCTGGAATTTGATGTTGAGATGGCAGACATGCTGCTTTCTGAGCAAAATTGTCATCCTTAGCATTGTACACATATCTATGAAAAAAACTATTAACATGAATATTTATGACCTTTGTATATATGAATAGTAATGAGTTCCATGTAGACTTAGTTGTCATGGTAAAGAATATCATATGTACATCCTATGTGGTGTTGTAACCGCGTACAGATGGGAAAATGATAATATAGTTTGATCATTCAACAGACATGATTAAAATATCCATACTGTCAGTGGGGAGTGACAAGGACAACAGTTTAGTCATTTGAATGGGATAAAAAAAAAAAACAAAGTTCTGTGTACACATTGGCATGCACGTAAAAGATCCCTTGTCAGCTGGAATTTGATATAAGAGTAGACTGTAACGCTGCTGTCCGGGCAAAATTATCCTCATAGCAGGCTGTATGCCCATTTTCATTAGCCAAGATGGAGCTGAACACAAGGACTTAAAACCCCATTTCATTTCCATTCCCATCCCTACCTACCTGGTGTAAACGGTTTGGCACCAATAAAAACAGAAATTGTATTATTGTAGATTTTATCGTAGGGTGTAAATCGTGCAAATAGACGTTGGCTCTCTTCATCAACGTTAATCTTCAAGTCTCCACCATCTTTCTTCATATAAATATAATGCCAAATACCATCGGATAAACTTTTACTGAATGTCACAGTTTCTGAAAATAAAAACAAAAATGAAAGACTGGTAGGCAGTAAAAGATTTTGCCTTAAAGCTGATCCTGACAAGGAATTTTGTCAGACAACATCTAATAATTCACAGCATAATACAAATGTAATCAAACATTTTACTTAATGTTTCTGGAATCAAATCCAAAACATCAACAGTAGATAATCTACAGGTTTGGGTTTGAAAAATTCAAATTTCTGTGATGTACACATTTGTGTGCACGTAAAAGAACCCTTGGCATGCAGTTCTGCTGTCCAAGCAAAACTTCACCCATTAGTCCAGAAAAGTAGGACAATTTCATTTGTAATAGATTAAATTTCCTAAAATAACAATCATCATTTTTAATTGTATACACTTTGATCTCACTATGACAAGAAAAAGAATTTAGACGCTTCATTGTGTCTGAAATATCACTGTTAGTTTGTTCATCATTTTAAGTCCGGGACTGTACAGACCAGTGATGCTTGCTTCTAGCCCCCCCCCCCCCCTGGTTAATTCACTTGATTTGATATCTGCATTTGTTGTTTACTGTTTGTATATATTGTGTCCTGTCCATAGGTCATGGTTGCTAAGTGGGTAAGACACATGCTCTCTAGCCTTGAGGTGAGGTGTTCGATCCCTGCATTGGCCGAGAAAGTTCATCCAGATTTTCTGGCATGATTCCCCCTAGTCAGTGATGCAGGATGGAGGGCCTGACAAGGACAGCTGTATAGTCATTTGGATGGGATGAAAAACCGGGGTTCTGTGTACTCATTGACATGCACGTAAAAGATTGCTTGGAAAATGGAATTCGATATAAGAGTAGGCTGTAGTGCCACTCTAAGGGCCAAATTTCCCTAATAGCACACTGTATGGCGTATGCCCGTCTTCCATTAGCCTGGTTTAGGAGCAGAACAGTAGGACGTTAAACCCCATTTCATTTCTGTATCTTGTGTTATTGTTTGTGTGTGATGTGGTCTTCCTTGCACTAGCTAATAAACACAGAGTTGTTTTAGTATGACCTACCTGAACTGAATGAAGAGAATATTTGAAGTAAACCTTTAAATAGACCAATCTCCAGAGTAAATCTTCTACTATCTGATGTTATAAATTCTATTAACATCAGTGTTGACGTTTGTTGTCGTGTACGAAACTGTAGAGCTATTTCCTCACCAAATGGAAATATCAGACGATTTATTTCTAAATGAGCAAAACTTGTTGTACCATTAAATGTTGAAGCAGACGCTGTCAAAGAAAAAGGAGAAATGGAGAATTTTGTATGAAAGTATGATCAAGTAAGAATTATTTGCAGATTGCAATAATTGGTGAATGAACAAATTATTGTTATGCCACTATTCATCCCACTTTACTTGTCATAAATTATCCGCGGAATCCATAGACAGGACCTCATTCTAGACCAATAGCACACTGTGTGATGTACGTCTGTCTCCATTAGCCCAGTCGGAGCAGAACAGTAGGACGTTAAACCCATTTAACAGCACCCTTTCTGTTAATAGGATAGCATTACTGCCTTAATAAATTTGCTCTTCCTTAGTTTCCAGCAGGTCTTTAAAAAGAAAAATGTTTAACTGCATATGAAAACCAGACTTACCTTCAGTGCAGTTTGTACCACGATAATTGATGGGACATTGACAGGTTGGCCCCTCCCATTTTGATATACACACGCCTTCATTTCTACATGGGGAGGGGCTACAATTCTCTTCTCGTGGACAACCGGGAGACGGTTTGTCGGGATCGTTACCAAAGACAGATATTTTGTTGGTGCTGAGGTCAACAGGATTATAGTTGACTGCCAGATCACGAAGACATCCATCAAAACTAAATAATAAAAATAACACATGAAGGACTGCATATGAAATGTATGTATATATATTTTGCGGAGAAATCCCTAGGCTCCCAGAAACCTTAATTCACTCCTCAAAGTCACTATATTATGTACATTTTATGTAAGATTTAGATATAAAGAGCTATAATAGTTCAAAAATAAATATTGTAAAATGAATAATTTGAAAATTTCATTCATTCTGAGACAAGTTTTCTTTTTATATAAACTTTATTCAGATTGTCCGAGTGGGATTGGTGAACAGACTTAACCTATGTAAAACCCCTTATCACTGTTTGCAGTTCTCCATTTTCAAACAAATCATTAAATGGCCCAACCTTTCTAATCTACTGTACATAGGATCCTTCAGATGTTATCATTGATTATGGTCTTAGAATAAATGTCTAATAATTTAGATAACATTTAAGGCCTAAAGGCAGACCTTCAATAGGCAGATTTAGCTTTAAATAAAGTGGATTTGTTTTAAGAGCAAATGGAAGTTTAGGCTTGTTTTTTTTGTGTCTTTTGGATAATCCTTCTTTATGCACTACTGAAATGGAGTAAGGAGGCTGAAAAACCCTAAGGAACCTTTGAGGTTATTCATGAGCAAACTTCTCACCCATTAAATGTGGGAGGTTTTTGTGGACGTTCTCTCCATTTGTCAACAGCCGGATGATCATGAAACTTTCCAAAAAATATTGGCATAGTAACCAATAATAGATTTCCTACAGTTCCTGTTGCTGTTCCATATACTCCAGTTTGTGTTGATACTGAAACATAAAGCGAAAGGTAAGAATTCAACCTAATCCATATCCTTGCAGTTTTATTAGGAACTGAAAAGAAATGGGAGTGGGGTGCAATTTTGTATTCACTTGATAGCAATTCGAGAGAATCAGCATGTGTAATATAGTTATACAGATATTTTGTTTTGTCTGTAATAAAGTTCAAAGTACCATACCAGACGCGTGTCCAAATAGAGGGGTCCATGGGGTCCGAACCCTCTCCAGTTGGCACAGAGTATATTTTGTCCGCGCTCCTATATTCATGGAAATAATGTCGAAAATAGTAAAGTACAATGAACAACCGCCGTTTTGACTCACTCCACTGTAATCCAATAAATGCATGCACCTAAATGAGCCGAAATATTGAGGGTAGTTCCCTGACCTAACACCAAACTTGATGCTGTCTCCACCTTGCCCCCCCCCCCCCCAGCTGCTGAAATTCCTGGACACATGCAAGCATACCTTGTAATCTGTATCGTCCACCAGTTAATGTTAAACTGATATAGTACCAATCACCATTATTTATATTCTGACTAACTCGACTGATGTAATCTGTATTACTTGACACCAGGTGGAGTCGTATCTGACCTTCATCTATCATTAACGCAATTATATCAGATGTCATCTAGAAAAAAAAAATAAATAAACACAATGAATCTTTATTTCACATCGTAAAAAATCAATCAATCATTGCAAAATTTGTATACTTTAGATAAAGTTTCTTACATGCTTTAAAGTTTTTTGTGGATTCTTATGTTTGTTAGATGGTCGGATGGTTAGTGTGTGCGTGTTGTATGAACTGGCGAGATTTTGATTCCTCGGTTGTATATGACAAGGAGTAGGACCGCCTGTCCAACCTTGTGGGTTTTCTCTGGGTCATCCGGATTCCAAGGCAAATTATTGAAATAAAATTGAACCAGATGTTAGTCCAGAAATTACCTTCTTTGTGTCAAGTGGTCAGTTAAACCCCATCTCTCATGTTTCGTTTCTGCACATTGTGTTTTGAAATGAAACGAAATGAAATGAAATGGGGTTTAACGTCCTACTCTTTTGCACCTAACCTGGGCTAATGGAAGACGGGCATACGCCATACAGTGTGCTATGAGGGAAATTTTGCCCGGGCAGCGGTGCTACCGCCTACTCTTATATCGAATTTCCACAGCCAAGGGATCTTTTACGTGCACTCCAATGTGTACACGGGACCTCGGCTTTTCGTCCCATCCAAACGACTAGGCAGCTGTCCTTGTCAGGCCCTCCTTCTGCATCACTGACAAGGGGAAATCACGCTGGAAAATCGAGATGAACTTTCTTAGCCAAAGCAGGGATCGAACACCCGACCTCCAGGCTAGCGAACCAGCGCCTTATCCACTTAGCCACCATTGTGTTTTGAAGATGCCTCACGTTTTTTATTCTTTGATGTCTAATAAGGGTAGAGGATTCTAGAGAAAATATGCATGCTAACTTTGCTAAGTGAAAAGAATGTTCCATCTGTCGCAGTTTGACAAGAAGAACAACTAATAATGACTTGTTCTGTGACTTTAAGGTCACACTGGATTCATGGAGTTACTGATAGAGGAAGTAGCTTTAGTCCATCTTGGGCAGTCAAAGTGCTAAATGAAGGTCAGAGAGACAAATTGGGTTCAATGTCCACCCTACACAAACTAGGTCATTTTAGGACTAACATATGGTTCAATTTTATTTCAATAATTTGTTTGCGTTCAGGGTCTTTATAACAGTTGAAGGGAACTGGAGAACCTTGAAAAAACCCACAAGATTGGACGGGTGATCCTACTCCTTGTCACGTACAAGCGGGGAATCACAACCACCAAACTTGACTCAATGACAGACCTTCTGATGCAACGCAAAAGCGCAAACTATTCAGCCACCAGCTAACCACTCAAGTGCTAAAGGAATTTACTTTTAAAGTTACAATAAATCTTATTCATCCTTTCCTGAAAATCTAATCATTCAATTCTTATGGCCTAATTTCTAAGTAAGGTACTTACTGTATAGAGAATGATTCCCGAATCATTTCTAGTTGACATCCAAAATGATATCTCCAAAACTTCGGATCCCCCTGAGAAATGAAGCATTGAACTGGGTGTAAAATGAGCCATGTTCTGAAACTGACAGTTCTCTCCTGAATAACCTGGTCTACATTTACAATACTTTCTCGTCCAGACATCCACACAGGTACCTCCATTTAAACACATGGTGGCGCTGCATGCTTCATGGTTTGTACATCCTGGTGACGGTTGTTGATTGGTTGTGGACGGCATCAAGTTCATGACCTGGGAATTTACCCTCAAATTCTGAATAAAGAAAATTCATTAATAAATAAATAGAGAAAAAGTAAAATTGAAATCATTTTCTGAATATTGGAGGAACTCAAACTGATCACTGGTCAACAAGATACATCAGACTACTCAGAGATTGAAATTTCGTGAATTTTCAGGGAAATCATATTTTGTGATTCTTCTATACTCACTTAAATGCAAATCAAACCTGACCAGATAAACCTGAGGACAAATGCCTATTTTGAGGCTGAATCACCATATCTTGATGTCCGACATTTTTGCAAACATAATTTTTTTATCAGTACAATGGAAGATATCTGACGACATGTACAGAAAAAAACAGAATCATTTGATTGCATCATTTTTCTGTTTCTATATAGAGGAAATTTGTCGTTTTGTCATGAATATTTTTCTTAACTTACCCCAAAGCAGCCAACGAATCCCTCTAAAGTATTAAATTTACTGCGGATGTAAGCTGTGACATTTGGTATACTGCCCAGATAGAACTCATTCTGTAAGTTTATTGTCATGTTACTATAGTTACGAGCTTGAGACAGGAAGCAAGATGGCTGACGATTACAGTTGTTAGGGTCGACCGTGACGACAATCTCTACAGGAGTCAAGACAATCTGGACAGCGTGAGTGTATATTCCTCCTATAGGTTCTGATAACTGGATGTTCCCTGCTATAGTCTCTATACCCAGACTGTGAGTTATCCATAACCCAGCTTTGTATAATTCAACACCAAGATGTTGTGGTTTACCATCGCTAGATGACTGGAAATAAAAAATAAACATTTATTTCTTGTTCTCAATTAAATTTAACAGGGATGCAAATCTATGGTGTGCACCTAGATTGTCCTGAACATTCCCAACAGGAGCATCCTGCTGCAAAAGCATGAAATTAAAGCTTATATCTGTTAAATGGTTATGACTGAAGGAATTAAAATCTTTGAAAATGCTGAAAATTATCATATTCTTCGAAATAATGAGATAAAGAAAAAATGTCAAAACTGACTGGCTGGTAAAAGTTTGAGAGTGAAACTCCTGTTACTGAGTAAACCAGGGTGTCTAACATATGGTCCAAGTTGGCAGATTGGATCATTTTAAGTAGGCACAATGGAACTTTCAAAGAGGCAAATGGGATCATTCCAAGTGGCATTTTGAATCCGTCAAAGAGGCATTTTCGAAAATTCCAATAGATGCATTGGATCATTTCAATTGACATTACAAGATATATTTTGCTCTTTCCAAGTGGCACTTTGGATCATTACAAGATGCACATTAGATCATTGCACGGGGCATGCTGAATCATTACAAGATGCACACTGAGGCACATTGGATCATTGCAAGGGGCACATTGGATCATTCCAAGAGTCACATAATGGTGTAACTAAATTAATTTCAAATAAATACAACTTTGTTGAAATCAAAACAGAATCAAAAGTCACATTAAGGTAAATAATATTTCTAACTCTGTTAGAATTTAATATTTTGAAGTCATATGAAGTTATATAAAGCTGTATTATATGGAGGTTTGCCACCATGAATTAAATGTTTAGAATTTGTAAATTCTCAATTTTACTTACTCCTGTTATATACATTATAACTCCATTTGTAACTGTTGTCGTAAATGTAAAACTTATTTCTAATCTATCTATACTGCGTTTACGACGTCTGCTTGTTGTGGACAAAATCGACGGAACTTGTACGAAACTAAATCCATTGAAATTTGCCATGGTAACCATTTCACAATCATCACCAGAGACACCTAGTGGACAGGAACATTTATAACTGTTGGCAACTGGTTCTGAACAGGTTCCATTATTTTTACATGGTGAGGAATCACATTCCTTGATGTCCACCGCACAATTTTCCCCACTGAAACCTGGCGGACAAACACAGGTGTAATTATTTACAAGATTTATACAGGTGCTGCCGTTACCACATGGACTACTGCTACACTCGTCAATATCAACACTACATGCTATACCTGAAATTAATTTTAAAAAATAAGTACAATCATAGTTTGAACCATGCTGTTGGACGAAATTCAAAAATCTAATTCATTCCGTCAATGCAGAATTGTTCAAAGAACAAGCATGCTAATTTCATATTGATCGGACTTGAATTGACAGAGCCTTTACACCTTTTTTGAAGAGCATCACTCCATAAAGAAGAACAAAAATTAATCAACTATTGTTAATTCAGAAGAATTTTCCAATTTCAAATTTTTTCTTTGGAATCTTGTTAAATAAATAGTCACTTGAATCCCATGAAAGATGTTTAGTTTAAAATTTCAAAACTTAAAATTGAAATTAAATGTAATGTGGTTTAACAGACACAGCTCTGCTCCTACTGGGCTAATGAAGGCGGGCATATGCCATGGTGTAGCCATATTCATTAGCCCAATCGGAGCAAAACAGTAGGACGTTAAAATTAAGTATTTAGGGAAAACAAGAGAAAGGATTTGGATTTTCTTACCTGTAAATCCAGGTAGGCATTCACATCTAAAATCATTAACGAGATTTAGACACCTGCCACCATTACGACATGGTTGAAATAAACATTCATTTATATCGATGTCACACTGTTTACCTGTAAAATATCAACAATTTAACTTAATGTTAACAGTTAATCGTCAAAATAGTGACATTTCAAATATCTATGTGAATAAAAAGTTATCTATGACGTCAATGGGGGGGTTCCATGACCAAATGGTTAGAATGTGCACGTTTTGATTCGTCAGTTGTACATGATAATGAGTAATGGCTTTTCTTCGGATCCTCCAGTTTCCTACCACTGCTACAGACCCCTACGCGCAAACAAATTACTGATATAAAATTAAACAATATGTTAGTCCTGAAAGTTAATCCCCAATTCTCTCTCTTTTCAAGTCAATATGTTTTATTTGCTAGGTATAGATAATCCTGGATGGTACTTTAACTGAGAGATTCTAATGACAAATATACTGGTTGTATAGAGAACCACAGGACAGCTGTCCTTGTCAGGCTCCATCCTGTATCACTGACAGGAGGGAACCAAGCCAGAAAATCTTGATGAACTTTCTCGGCCAATGCAGAGATCGAATAGGCGACCTCCAGGATGAACTTTCTCAGCCAATGTAGAGATTGAATAGGCGACCTCCAGGCTAGCAAGTCAGCATCTTAACTACTTAACCACCGTGGCCCCAAACTGATCCCGCAGTGTATATTCGCTTGGCCGCTACAATCACTGATAAGCATGACATCGACGAGGCTTAATGAGTACGGCATATTAACGTTTTTACTCCGACAAATTAAATTCTCAAACATTTTTTTGACGCTTGAAGTATTTGTAGTTAAAAAATATTTCCTATTTAGTGTAAATGGGTATTAAAATGAGTAAAATGCATCATTTTGCCCGAAGCAGTTAGGTGTTAAGTAAACATTGCACGAGCCGTTGAGCCAATGACTGGCGCCGTCTGCAGTCAACGCACGTGCTATGGACACTCATCTGTTACAGAGTTAATTTGTAAATAATTCTCTGTGAAACAGATTGCCGTGGCCCGTGATCTAATATAATTTGAAATTCAATTTTACCTGCATAACCTGATTTACAGCTACAAGAATAACTGCCTTGCCCGTTAACACAGGTAGCTCCATTACGACATGGTGAATACAAACATTCATTGATATCTTCCGTACATGTAGCACCTTTATAACCAGACGTACACTGACAAGTAAACCCAGTAGATGTTGACGTACATGTTCCACCGTTTAAACATGGATTAGATGTAGGTGTACATTGATTAACAGCTGTCTCACAATTCTTCCCTAAAAAGGACAAAGAAATGGGGTTTAATGTCCACTCGACACAGACTAAAAAAAGCAATAGCATACATATAATTCAGTCCACTTATCCAGCCCATAATCAGCTTTTGATGCCATCGCTAGCCTGGATAATCGAGACTATGTTTTATATCCTACCGACTTTACTAATGATGATCAAGGCTAGAACTAAAATTCAAAAGCTAATATCTTGGTTCAGAGTGGATCAAATTGATTGAAATTTTCAGCAAATTCCATTTACATCATCTAAATTTTAATCATTATAGTGAGAACTGCCAGCTCTTTATTTAATCTTCCACAATCTCCCTATAACAAAAACATATTATTCGGAGATTGTCACATTACTATCATTGCAATAAGCTCTGTGACAGAGTTGGGATTTTGCCCATATATTCCAGATTTGTCTGAATCTTTTTCGCCAAACGCTCAATATAGTCCGATCGGGAATATGCCCAATCGAACATCAAGACATAGTGAATAATATTCAGTCTGTGAACTGTACAACCAAACTTGGCAATGACACCAAGTCAGGTTGTTTTTCAATGCTAGTCAATTTAAGTTGCAGTCCCCCTGTGTCGGCACCATAATTATGATCGGTCACATGTCTTTAACTGTAAAAATATTGTCTTAGTTTACCTGTAAAAGATGAAGTACACGAACAGACATAAGAACTTGATACATCTGAACATCCTGCTCCATTTAAACATGGTTGACTAGCACATCCTGTTACCATGGTTTCACATAAACTACCATTAAAACCTAATTGAAGAGAGAATCAAAATAGTTATTATTTTAATGTACAGTTCACAGATTAACAATTACAAAAATACCTTTCTTTCAATTTTCTAATAAAATTATGAAATTAGACTATAAACACTAATTATAATAAGGCTCACTCTAGTACAGTGGTTCCAGTGTCAGCATCTGATTTACAGACAGAGGAAACAAATTGTGGGAGTGAGAGAGGAAAGACGATTGACAATGTGACAAGTGGTGTATACATGTAGATCAGATGTTCACATGTTTTTCATGAAAACCTGGCGTTTTTCAAAAGTTTCAGAGAAGTCCACCACAAACCATTCGAACACAAATCCACATCAGGTGCTAAAGGCTTTAAACATTATTCATCACATAATTTAATAAACACTGGTCTACCTCTATGACACTGGCATGTAGGTTGTCCTCCAATAACTTCTGTACATGTAGCATTATTCAAACATGGTTTCAAATCACATTCACGAACATCCGTCAGACAATCTGCTCCTGTCCAAAATGGCGAACAGATACAACGATATCCACCAACAGAATTAATACACTGTCCATTCGTGGGACAAGGTGAGGCTAAACACTCATTAACATCAATGGTGCATGTCTTCCCTGTAAAGTTAGCTGGACATGAACACACATAGCCTGTCAAAAAAAAAACAAGATGGCTAATAAAGATGGCAATTTAATAGGAGGTCTTCATCAACTACCACATATCTTAAAAACTATTATTTGAAACCTTGCTCTATATACCAATCTTTTTGTCTACCATTTCAAAGTCAATTTACCACCCCACCCTGCTTTGTGCATAGCATGTCCTTGACACCTAAAATTTTGAAATTCTTTTTTTTTAAAATATATGGGTGATATATCCTCTACCTAATGAAAGATCACCAATACAATAAATGGATATCTAACTGGGTCCCTTATACTTATCAAAGATGCACATTGTGCATGAAAACATTGAAGAGAGAGAGACAGAGGATTCAATGTCCACTTGACACAAACTAGGTCATTTTGAGACTTACATATGATTCAATTTTATATCGATAATTCGCTTATGTGTATGGGTCTTTAGCACTGGGAGGGAAACTAGAGGATCCGGAGAAAACCCACAAGGTTAGATAGGCGACTCTAATCCTTGTCATGTGCAAGTGGGGAATTGAAACAACGCCACTTGATGACTCAGTTGCATACCGTATGATCCAACAAGCACACAGGGATTTGGGATGACCTAGTGGTCTACCGTGCAGCGCTTCGACCTCTAGCTGGCTGATGACCTCTGGCTTGCACCTGTGGTTTTCATCCCTGGTGTGAGCGTATGTGACATGTAGATAAGGGCGCCTTCTCAACCTCGTGGGTTTCCTCCAGGCACTCCGGTTTCCTCCCACTGCAAAAGACCCCTACGTGCAAGTGAATTATTGAAATAAAATTAAACCATATGTTAGTCCCAAAATGACCTAGTTTGTGTCGAGTGGACGTTTAACCCCATATCACTCTCTCCCCAACAAGCACACAAAAACATTCGGCAACCCAAACATTGGCTAACATTCAACTCTCAACCAATGTATAGGCCACATCCTTAAAATATTAGGGGGTTGGATGGCCAAATGATTAATGTGTACATGTTTGCATCATAAAGTCTGTCATTGAGTCAATCGGGGCAGCTTCGATTTATAGCTTGTGCTTGGCAAGGAGTAGGGTCGCCTATCCAACAACATGGGTTTCCCCAAATGCTAAAGACCCATATCTCTCTCCCTTAAAACTTTGTCCTACCACGGTGTGAAATATAAAAAATAAAAACCCCTTACCATTTGTGACAGGTAGACAGGTCCCAGAGTTTTGGCAAGGATTGGAAATACAATCGTCTGCTTCAGCTTCACAATAGTTCCCGGCAAAACCATTCAGACAATTGCACGTGAAGCCTCTAGTACCGTCTGTCTTTTCAACACAACTAGCGCCATTCCTGCAGGGATTGGAACGGCAGTCATATATATCCCCTTGACAACGGTTACCAATGAAACCAACAGCACAAGTACAACTAAAACCTTCTGGTGTAGTGTTGTCATAGAGACAGGTGCCACCATGGAGACAAGGATTGGGTATACAAGCATCTGTGTCTGTTTCGCAGTTTATTCCTGTGTATGGATACAAACATTGACAGCGATAAGCATCACCAATGTCAAAACATTGACCACCATTTTTACATGGGTTGCTACGACAATCGTCTATAAACCTGTCACATTTGTCACCAGTCATGCCAACTGGACACTCACAACTGCAAAATAAAAATTCACAAATATAAAAACAATTGACCACTATAAAGCAACACTGATTTGATTTTTGTACCACCTATTAAAATTTGTGCTTCCTATTTCTTCAAAAACAAAAGTAAAAGAAAAAAGGGTTTGGTTGTTCTTTTTTAAAGCTTTTAGTTCCAAATTTTTCTTATTTTTGGAACTAGAAATCCAATTGATTTGGACTTGATTATCAGATCAGAATATTTTAAAACTTTGTCAGATTGTATTGCTCTTTTTTTAATCGATATTTTAATTAAACACTACATGGTTCCCTGAATCTTTAGTAAAGGGAGCCATGGTTTTTCTGTGAATCAGGCACTGGTTCACTAACTAGAACGTCCCTTTTTTTGATCCATGTGTTAACTGAATAATTTCCTCAGTCTAGCCTTGCTTTCCATTTCAAGCAGGATGGACAGTCTGGCACGTAAAGCTTCAAGTCTCTTGTATGCTATATTGCACTAGCACACTAGCCAGGAGGTCTTAGGTTCGATTTTCTAGCTTTGTGTACCTGTATCCAGTTATGAAGAATTGAGGGCCAAACCAGAAAAAGCATCTATTCGATCAGATGGGATAAAAACCCAAGGTACTTGGATGTGATAATGAATAAAAAAAAGGAAGGGGGTCTATAGGCTTCTGCCTGTTCTCCAATCCAGTTATAGTTTAGAAAAAAAATGGAATGAATACCTATATCTATTGATGCCATCCACACATGTTTTATAAGATGAGCATGGATTGGATGAACACTCGTTGATATTAGTCTCGCAGTTAATGCCAGTATATCCCACAATGCACTGACATCTGTACATATTTGGAGAAGGTTCGTTACATGTGGCATTATTTTGACATGGTGAACTCGAACATTCATTGATATCAATTTCACACTGGTTCCCAGTAAAACCTAAAACACAAAACAAATCATATCTAAAAAATATTTTAGTAAAACCTGAAACAGAAAACAAAATCAATCACTTTACTCAAATCATATTTTTCTCTCTCTTATTGTTAAAAATGTTTCTATTTCCATTGAAATCTGAAATAACCAGAATTATCCCAGTCATTGCAGAAAAGTAGGATGTAATTTTAAAGAACTAGAGTTATTGTGATATTCAACAATACCTGATAAACAGGAACAAACAAACTTGTTAACGTCATCTCGACATGAACCACCATTACGACATGGTGTAGATAAACATTCATTAATATTAAACTGACATCGATCACCTTGGTAACCAGGTTTACAATAACATTTATAACCTCCTGTATAATAATAGACATATTACATCATTAATAACCTCCTGTATATAATAAACACATAATAACATTTATAACCACCTGTATCATAATAAACAAATAATAACATTAATAACCTCCTGTATAATAATAAACAAATAATAACATTTATAACTTCCTGTATAATAATAAACAACATTTATAACCTGTCGCTTAACTATAGTTTAGTAATAAAGAGTGATGACAAGTTATGTGGGAGGAATAATATTTCATATCAATATTTTGGCACAGTTTGGTGTGTATTTTTGCAGTTATACTTAACTGACTGGTACTGAATTTGTCTGGAAGGAGATCTTTAAATTTGATTGGCTAGCACAATTTTGAAGTGGAAGTCGTGGGCTTGACTTCAAATCCCTTCAAACTTTCCAGAATATTCAACAACACACCATTTAAAAAAATAACAAGCAAAGACACACATTTTTTCAATAATTATCGAACAAAAGGCTGTATTACTTATGGACAATCTCTTTCTCTTGTTAAATCTCATGCATATTATTTGCTAAGAAAAAAACACAAAGCAATCTTACCACTGGGTTTTTCAACACAGACAGAGTTATCTCCACATGGATGTTCAAACTGACACCTTCGTACCACCGCCTCACAGTTTGTACCCATAAACCCATCTACACAGACACATCGATAGCCGTTCACTAAATCAATGCACGTTCCATTGAAGAAACATGGCTGACTCAGACACTCATCTATGTTCTGTTCACAGTTCTTTCCTGTTACTCCTGGCATAAACAAAAAAATTGACTTAAAATATCTTTTGAAAGAAAATGATTCAAATTATTATATAATTGGGAGTGTTTTTCATATAAAGATTGGCAAAATGGTTTGGATTTGGAGAGAGACAGAGTTTTACATCCACTTCACCAAACTGTTCTAATCTACTTAAAATCAGAGCCATCTGATGGCATCAAGAGTTGATTATAGTGTTGTCATTTCAATAAATGTCTAATTGATTATTTAGATAACATCTTAGTACCAAATCAAGACCTGCAATAAGCAAATTTAGCTCTTGAATAATGATGCCTCTTTAAGGAAAGTGAAGTATAGAGAGAATTCACTAAGTTATTCAGGTAGTCCTACTACTAGGTCAATCTTTCCCCCCCCCCTGATAAGGTTTGGAAATCCTAATGTAGGCCTATCATCACTAGAATACTTTGGTCAGTTGGGGATTACTGGATTAACATTGGTATTACTTTTTTCTATGTGCGCAAAGTGAGTGAGCAGAATTTTTCAGGGATAATGATGTTTCCACCATTGCTTCTGTTATGTGAGCACCAAATTTTACATTAGAGGACTTTGATTTTCTATCCAGTTGGAATGACTGGGCATACTTTCATAAGATAAGTGAAGTCTAAATAGGACTCATTGTCATAACATGGCTCCCTTCTACTTCTGAATTCGAAGTTCTGACTAACTTATGGAAAATTGTGCTTATCTTGACTTACCTATTGGGGTTGGGGAGGTTTGGAAAACAAGACCCAAAATCGTGATAGAGTGTTAAATCAAATTTGCTCCTTTCTACTTCTCACTAATTTGTATAAAATCATGTTTATTTTGACTTACCTGGTGGACATTGACATCTATAACTGCCATAGGTATTGAGACATGTGGCGCCATTTAAACAAACAGCCACAGCAGCCTGACATTCGTCTTTATCAAGATTACAAGTTGTTCCCTGGAACTGTGGAGGACAGGAACATGTATATCCTCCAAACTGATCTATACAGGTTGCTCCATTTATACACGGACTAGAAGCACACTCATCTACTTCCTGAAATAACAGACGGACAAATGAGTGAGATGAATTAAAGGGGCCATAGGGGATTTAGAGTCGGCACCAATCGGGCTTATGATTACGTGATGCCACCAGTGTGGATAACTGTTTTTTTTTTTGTATTTTGCATCCTCTGAACATCTACACATTTTTTCTTTCCAAACTTTCCATTCTGCACCACTGACAAGAGAAATAAGACTTATTGATGGGGATACATGTAAGAGACTTATTGATGGGGACTATTGGAGACAATAAAAACAACTAACCACGAAAACGGAAGTGACGAACAACAGAAACGGACATGGCTAAGACAGAATGACGGTCCCCTACATCACATTGTAATGGCGTGTAGGCAGTTTGACCCTAGTTACTTTATAAGCAGTAACTATAACGTGAGTCTGTGATAAACGTTATTGCAATGGCTCCATGCCATAAAAATCTTAAACTATAGGACAACGAGGCAAATAAAGCTTACGGTTTGACAAAATTGACCCTGCCATCCGGGTACACATGAACAATTGTAAGAATTAACGCCATCTATACAGGTGGCGCCATTTATACATTGATGTTGTCTGGGAGTTGAACAATCATCTATATTTACTTCACAACGATCTCCTAAAAATATATAGAACAAAAACATTTTCTTAAACATATAATGGTAATGAATGAATGAAATGGGGTTCAATGTCCTATTGTTCTGCCCCGACCGGGATAATGAAGACATACATATGGCATACAGTGTGCTATGAGGAAAATTTTGACCAGACAGTGGCACTATGGCCTACTCTTATATCGAATTCCTACTGCCAAGGGATCTTTTAGATGCATGTCAATGTGTACACAGGAACTCGTTTTTTCATCCCATTTGAATGAGTGTACATTGTCCCTTACAAGGCCCTCTGTCCTGCACCACTGACAAGGGGGAACCTCACCGGAAAATCCTGATGAACTTTTGCAGTCAAAGGATCAAAGATGGGACCTTCAGGTTTGCGAGCCAATATCTTACTCACTGAGCCACCGTGGCTCCCAATTATAATTGGACACCAAAATGTTCAAAAGTTATCATGTGACAGAATTCTATGGAATAAAATTACTATTTATTACTGAGTGATATTACCACTAGGCTACTCTTTAAGGAATTCCTAAGCTGAATTAAGTGTGTTTTCAGGCCTCTAAAACTACAAATTTCTATTCAAGGGAACATTGTTTTAAAATTTGTTATAAAAATATCTGAAGTTGTTATGGTTACCTGTAAAGCCAGTGATACACTGACAGAAAAACCTTCCAATGGCATCGAAGCAAGTTCCATTATTCTGACATGGATTCGAATCACATTCGTTGACGTTCATCTCACAATCTTGTCCTGTGTAGGCAGACGGACAAGAGCATGTGTATCTATTTATGCCGTCTGCACAAGTTCCACCATTTCTACACGGCTGGGCTGCACATTCATCAATGTTTATCTCGCAATTTGTTCCTGTGTAACCTGGGAGACACTGACAGGAAAATGAGTTGACGCCATCCACACAAGTTCCTGAATTCAAACATGGCCGACCAGTACAATCGTCAATGTTAATTTCACAATTTCTACCTGGAAATAAACAAGAAAGTTAAATAACACATCAAAACTTTCAGGTTTTATATAACAAGGATTGGGATTGCCTGTCCATACAGGTGGGTTTCTCAGGGGCCTCCGGCCTGTCATTGAGTCAACTGGCATGGTTTCGAATCCCAGGTTGTACATGGCAAGGAGTAGGATCATCTGTCCAACCCCATGGGTTTTCCCCGACTACTCCGGTTTCCCCCCAGTACTAAAGACCCCTACCCACAAACGAATTATTGAAATAAAATTAAACCATATGTTAGTCCAGAAATAACCTAGTTTGTGTCGAGTGAACGATAAACCCCATTTCTCTCTCTCTTTAGTCCTGAGAGTCAAATGGGATAACAGTTTATTTTTCTTTCTATCCAACTATCAGGGATTTCTATCGTGCTTCCAATGGTATACACATGACCTCAGCTTGTCGTACCATCTGTAAAGGATAATTGACTCACCTGTGAAGCCTGTTAAACAATTACAGGTATAATTTCCCAGTAGATCTGAACAGGTAGCATTGTTACCACATGGTGAAGATAAACACTCGTTAACCTGTATCTCACATCGTGATCCCGTCCACGCTACTGGACAACCACATCTATAGCCATTGATGACATCTTCACATACACCAGCATTTAAACATGGAGATGACGAGCATTCATTGATATCAACATTACAAAGTGGACCAGTAAACCTAGAAATATACAAACATTACACAGTGGACTAGTAACCTAAAAATATACAATACATTACACTTTGAAATAACAAAACATTACACAGTGGACCAGTAAACCAAGAAATATAGAAAACATTACACAGTGTACCAGTAAACCAAGAAATATACATAAGGTTACCCAGTGCACCATTAAACACAGAAATATACAGTACATTACACTGTGTATCAGTAAACACAGAATACAGTACATATTACACTGTGTATCAGTAAATCTCAAAACATACAAATGTTTGTTTTGGTTTTTGTTCCAGTGTCATTAATGTATCTGTTTTTTTAGAATAATAAATAAATAAAAAAAAATAAATAAAATATATACAGAAAATCACACAGAATACCAGTAAACCTTAAAATATAGATGGCATGCAGTTGGAATAAAGCCACCATCTAAAACCCCATGCGCTTGCAAGTCTTAGTCTGTATTATTTAGGGCCAGCTATAACACAATTACCAAAAAAGGATATGGCTTTCCAATACCAGTGGAATACTAGTTTCATAATAAGACAAAATTTCACAAGACAGCACAGATGATAATTATATGGTTTAAACCTGTAGGCGACGGAATTTCTCATCTCAAAGATGATGGCGCCAGTTCTGATAGCTAATTAGCCAGAAAAAATGTAATCAATTGGCACAAGGAACCTCCTGATGGCAGAAATATCAAATAAGGCAAACAAAAAGAAACCATGCATTATGGAGATGGAGCAAATGTTAATGGCAGGTTAACAAGACCGGCCACCATTTATATTAACCAAAAACGTGCTTGTTTTTTTTAAATGACATATAATATGAGGGAGAAAGAATAGGGTTTTTAACGTCCACTTAATTAGTTCAATTTGGGACCGAGATAGGGCCTATATATAATTTTATTTCATTAATTAGTTTATGAGCCTTTTGTCAAAAAGAAGGAAACCAGGGAACCAAGTGAAAATGAAATGAAATGAAAATGAAAAAAAAAATGAAATGAAAATGAAAATCAAATGGAAATGAAAATGAAAATGAAAATGAAATGAAAACAAGATGAAAACGAAATGAAATTAAGTGAGGTTTAACGTCCTACTCCAAACTGGGTTAATGAAGAAGAGCATACGCCATACGGCCTACCCTCATTCTCGAATTCCAACTGTCAAGGGATCTTTACGTGCACTCCAATATGTACACAGGACTTCTGTCTTTAATCCCATCCGAATGACTAGACAGCTGTCCTTGTCAGGCCATCTGTCCTGTGCCACTGTCAAGGGGGAACCACACCAGATAATCTGGATGAACTGTCTTGCCCTATGCAGGAATCGAACACTGACCTCCAGGATAGAGAGCCAGCGTCTTATCCACTTAGCCACTGTCATACACCCTGAGTGAAAACCCACAAAGCATGCATAACACTACATTCTCTGTATCCCCTGTGGTATTGTTCCGGTCTATTCCAGGAACATCTGGATTAATCCATGGGGGAGACACATAGTCAAATTATCCACCCTTGATACTTCTACTATTTTTATCTACAAAATCAAGGGAAGTAACTTGCATTTTATTGTGGTGAACAGAAAAATGACCCTAAGACTGGTATTTAAACTGTTTTTTGATTGGTTCATAGAATCAACCTACAATCAAGGGCAGATAATTTGAATTTGTGAAAACCCCATGGATAGACAAAGAGGTTAGTGGTGTAACACTATTCCTTATTACAAACAGTAAAGGCATGGGGTTGAAACTATGGCGTTTGAATTGATGACAGACTTCTAGATGTAAGTTAAATGCATTAAACCACACAACTGTCTTTCAAATCATCAACTTACCCAGGAGAACACTGGCAGGTAAAACTGTTAATGCCATCTATACAGGTCGAACCAGATCCACAAGGACCTGATGCACATTCATCTATATTATCAGTACAGTTCTTGCCGTTCCAACCAGGAGCACATGCACATGTATAATCATTCACTGCATCTGTACATGTTGCTCCATTCCGACAGAATCTATAATCACATTCATTGATATTTGTTTGGCATTGTATTCCTGTGTATCCAGGCACACATAGACACTTGTATCCAGCCACTTGATCCTGGCAAGTTCCACCATTTTGGCACGGTGTTGACTGACATTCGTCAATATTAGTCTGACAATTATTGCCTGAAATAACAAAATATGAAAACATAAAACAAATTATACACAAAAAAGATGGGTACAAATATTTGCATAAATAGTATAAATGTTTTGCTTAAAGCCCCAATAACACTCTTGTTGTAATTGAATAATATGTCCCAATCTTTATTCTGGTCAACAAATTGTATTATTTTACAATATTCAAATTAATTGATGATACAAATTTCATCTTAACACACCTAATTTAAAAAATTGAAAAAATTCAACTACATGATTTGAAAAGGTTAACGTAAACTTTTTCAAATGTGACTTGGATTTTAAAATATTTTCGAACCCTCTGGACAAGTAAAATATGATGTAATGGATAATTTACACAACAGCTGTAGGACACATAAAAATCTAGTACTTAGAATAAGAGTATTATTTATTTTCTGGAGCTGCCAAGCCAGCAAGAGTGTTATTGTCCCTTTAACATCGATTGCTGAACCTCTTTTAAGGAATCTTGAATCCCTTCCAGCCTACAAAGAAGTATCAGTCTCAAAATTGTTCAACTCCCTTCTGTGTGTGCAAAGATATGACATGAAATGAAATGAAAAGGGGTTTAACGTCCAAATGTTTTGCTCCAACTGGGCTAATGGAGACTGGCATACACCATGCTGGTTATTAAGCCACCCCGATACACAACAAGCCAGTCATCCAATAACTGTGTGGAAAATGCATTACTATAATGAATGAATACAAAGAGAAATTGTTTTACTAGGCATGTGTTCCCAGTCAGATATCATCTGGTAGTAAATTCATAAAACCATATTGAATAATATACACAAAAATAAAACAACATGGACCAGAAACTGAGCATGCTGTACTGCAGCCATCTTTTAATTTTGATAGTAAATCGATGCACAAATGTCGAAGGAACAAGCAAGACAATTTTCATCTTGATCGTACTTCATTTGGTGGAGCTTTGGAGCTTTTTTTGCCACATTACGTAAGGTTTAGATAAAGAGCTGACAGTTCTCATGGTAATAGTTAAAAAATAGATAATGAAAAGAGAATATGCTGAAAATTTCAAATTACTTCACTCTGAGCCGCGAAAAAACAAATTTCAATAACACTGTAGTCTTGATTGTCATTGTTACAGTTGTTACAATAATAAACAAAGTCTTGATTATCCATTTTTATGGTTAATCATCGGACCCAGTTAATCATTGAAGTGCAGATCCAATTCAAATCTGTTAAATATCGGACCAATCAGACAGTATCGAGAGTTGATTACGATCAATTGGAAGATTTATCTCTTACATATTTTCTGATTCATAATAATGGCACCATTTTACTTATCAATGAACAAAACATTTAAAAAAAAATTATTCAACTGACTGGTGCACAACCGTCATGATGTTTAGCTCAATGGGGTTTAACGTCCACACGACACAAAACTAGGTCATTTCAGGACTATTATATGGCGCAATTTTATTCAATAAAGGAGTCTTTAAATTAGCAGTGGACCGGACGAAAACCTACAGGCTACCCTACACCTTGTCATGTACAACCGTAGAATTGAAACCATACCAGTTGACTTAATACCACCCTTAAGTCACCGGTCACCCTATTAGGAAAGACGAAGGGGACGGCAACACCCCCTCGGTGGTAGATTAAAGCTGGACAGGCTAAGATATCTGCGTGGATACTGGATCAAAAAATGATGCCGGTGGGGCGGCATTATTAGCTTTTACTTATTTTTGTATATAAACCTTCTGTATATTATATTCATAATCATTTGCTTGTGTTCCATAATAAAATTTTGTGCTTATTACGTGTGGTAATTGCTAAATGACGCTCAAAGAAAATATTCAACTCATTGGTTAATATTATTTGTTACTTGGTGTGAGGCTGTCATGATGTTTACTCAGCGACTCAAAGCTCAGTGATGTTTTAGACTCTAAGGTGGCCTAGTGTCTTATTCGCCCTCTTACGATAAATCAATATGGGATGTGATCTTATGAGTAATCCAGACATTCATGTCGTCTGTCAAATAAACCTGTTCGTGACACCAAACCACTAACAACTTTCTCCTCCTTTAACCATAAAAGGTAACACGTCCTACATCAAGTTATGGGTATTGATGTTGGATGTGACTCTCTTTTTTTAACTTCAATACATGTATATGCAAACCCTAAAACTAACCCTAACCCTAAACCTGAACCTGATTATATACCCTTAAAATCACCTCATATGTTTATGGAGTAACAGAATGATTGCCAAATTATGACACAGTACATTTTTCAAACTGCAGAAGAGTTTATAATGGTAGAATTGGGTGGATTTGGGTATATTTGGGTGGATTTTGTAATGTCGCATTTGCTTTTTTACTGCCATTAACAATTATGCAACACTCTTTGTAAGTTCCTGCTCGAAAATATTACTGCTGCCCACCTCCAACTTCTATCTTCTAAGTTGCTTCTTTCTGTTATTTTTGTTTCCCATTTACTTATATCATTATAGTATTTTGTTTGTTAGAATGAAGGTGTCAGGGGTCTCATTCAGTCCAACGATTTTCATTTGATCTTGAGAAGCACGAGGTTCTACGGGTAATTGCTTCGTAGTTCTATTATGCACACATAACTTTAATGAAATCTAATTATATTTAATTACTGTCAGAACCCATGCTTCAGTCGTCATTTAATAAAGGACATTTCACACTTGACTATCTTGTGTTTGTTATTTGTTTCGTCTCATTGACAGAGAGGGAGAGAAAGAAATGGGGTTACATATCCACTCGACACAAACTAGGTCATTCCAGGACTTACATATCCTTGCGCGTAGGGGGAGAGACAGTAATAGGGTTTAAAGTCCACTCGACACAAACTAGGTAATATCCCCGGACTAGCATATGGTTCAATTTTATTTTAATAATTTGCTTAAGCAGTGGGATGAAACCGGAGGGACAACCCTTGAGGTCGGACAGGCGACCCTACTCCTAGTCACGTACAACTGATGAACCACACCAGTTAATTAAACAGCAGACCTTATGATACAGCATGCACGTGCTAACCATTCGGCCATCCAACCCCCTTTGCATGTAAGGGTCTTTAGCACTTTAGCAGAAGAAAACCAGATATAAGAATTTAAAATTGTATCCCTTAATGAAAAGAACTCAACCTGTCAGTCTAAATCAGTGTGTGAATTGTCTCCAGTCCAGTCAAGTTCTGGTAATCAAGTTAAACTCATATCCCTACCAATATTTAATCATGGTAATATAATTCCAACGCCATTCAGTTCTGATTTTAGCCACATTATTTATTCTATGAAGGCTGTTAATACATATTCCATTGCAGTAATTTGTTGCGGAAATTAGATCTAGTCTACTCTCATATTGGTCAAATTGTCCAGGAATAAAATGTCTGAATAGTCTGGTGCTTAATTTCAAGACAATATGGTTATTCTCATTCAATTACACGCTCTTACATAATTTTAGGTGAATTTGTCTGTCCATAAAGGAATAGACTGAAGTCAACTGATTGTTAAGGGTGATTGTATATTCTCCAGGTTTATAAAATGGATGGAAATGGGACCATCTTAAAGTATGGACATGCTGGGCAGTTGCTATAGAGTGGATCCCTTATGTATATTGTGACTTGCTGCCAATAAATAAATACTACTTCACCCTTCATCTTTTATAAATGAATTCGTCCCTCTTTGATGACATAACCTGATCCTCCTCCAAGGACCCCACTGGAAATAAACCTAGTTTTAATTTAAGCTTGTTTTTATGGGCTGATCATTCCTGCCATCACTATTTTTTCTCTCATCAAAACTTTCAAATCTTATTATCATGTAGCTTTATATTATAGCCTCTTTTGTCATGTTTCATAATATGCCTCTTGGAAAAATGAATAAATAAAATACTTAACTATATAGATATTTGTTCAATAATTTTATTGACCGTTTACATTTTTATTCCTGTGAGTGGTTGTGTTGGTAGGGGCACCAGTGTATTGTTTTGTGCAGTCTGCTAATAATGCATATAAGATGACCCTGGATGCAAAGTTATGTCTCTATGAAATATGAAATCCATTTTGAATTGACTTTTTTATTATTAAATGCTGGACAAGTTTTATGACCTTGTGGTTGGCCCAGTGGCACATTATGGACTGCTCACTCCAAGCATTATTTCTCTCATTAAAAGGGAATTGGATGGTCTAGTGGATCATAAGGTCTGTCTCCTTGAGTTAAGTGGCATGGTTTCGATCCTCCCTTGTACATGAAAAGGAGTAGGGTCAACTGTCCCTCCGCATGGATTTTCTCTCCGATTTCCTCCACCCCCCCCCCTTTAACCAATTTTCACTCTTTTTTTAATTGTTTTGTTTGTGGTCTCTGAGTACGGTGTCTTGTCCATATATTTGTTTTTGTGTAAATTGTGTATGGTGCAGTCCCCCTGCAATTACTATTTTAGTAATTAAGTGAATCATTGAAATAGAATTGAACAACTAGATGCTTTCTTTTGCCATTCCCTGCCATCCTGCACCACTGATAAAGGTACAATAAGCTGATTGGAATAATTAATCAATATTTAATGAAATCAAGGCATTACTTGTACATAAGTTATAACAAAAGCAAAATATCTTGAACCCAACTTTTATCAGCACTCGATTTGATCAAAATATTCAGATCAAGGTCTCACCAAATTGAATTTCTGATTCTGAATAGTGACCCGCAGGTCAGTGACAGGTGACCAGCGATCATCAATAAAAACGATAGCGGGTCTGTAATGAGATCACTTGTATTCGACAAGCGATTTGTATCTTGATAGATTTCTGGGAGTTCATCAGGGGTCATCTGTATTCTGATCACAATCAGCTATAATAGCTAGTTAAGTGGCCATATTGATTTTATAGAATCCAACATGGATGGGACTGTACAAATGGAACTGAATTCGCACTTCTTTTTCGTTATCATTATTCTGATTCCCCATGTACTAGACTCTTTTTTTACAAGTTATGTTATTTTCTAGAAGGGGTCATGGTGGCTAAGACGCTGCACCGCTACCCTAGTGGTTGCGTGTTCGATCCCTGCATTTGGACAAGAAAGTAAATCAAGATTTTCCCACGTGATTTCCCCTTGTCAGTAGTGCACCATGGAGGGCCTTACAAGGAGAACTGTCTAGTCGCATGCATTGTCGTTCACCTTTTAAGATATTTTGGCAGTAGGAATTTGATAAGAGTAGGCCATGGTACCGCTGCCCAGTATAACACAATGACATATGTCATAGAGGCGTCCTGCCATATTAAATACATGTTAGTGATTGTAACATAAACCTGTTGCTATCAAGACCCGGCTGGAGATCTTGGTAGTATTCCTTATGTCATTGCGTAACTATAACTTGTTGTTGGCATGTCTTATCTAACTTTCTTTGTCTGATAAACTATATTGAATGTTAAACCTTCATATGATGCTTGATACATTAGACAGGTGTCTAATGAGCTCCTTTGTCTCGAATACGTTTATAAACTCAGAACAGAAACGAATCTTCAGTCAGGTCCAGGAGGCCATGCTAGGCGGGCGCCTAGATGAAGGTACCTAGGAGTAAGGTCCGGCCGGGACTGAGCAAAGGCCATGGGTGCCTTGGCACGAGACGAGACGAGACGAGGCGAGACGAGAGCTTCTGGAGTTAGCACACTCGTGCTAAGCCAAGCTAATTAAGTCATGACTCCTTCCATATAGTTAGTTCTACGGTCGTTTACATCACGATGTTTGTACCTATTGTAAGAAGCAGAATAAAAGAATTATATTTGAAGTCACACCAGTGTTGCCTCCAGAACTTGATTTAAGAACAAATACTGTCACATATTAATTGGTGCCATGACCAGGATCTCGTTTGTTTTTTTTATTGACTCGCGTGTGTGACCGATTGTATGTATATAACTTTTAAGTTCGTGTGTTTTTCATTGACCTTTTCATTTTGTTTAAAGACATTTTTTGATATTATGACATTTTACAAGTATATATAACTTTTAAATTCGTGTGTGTTTCATTTACCTTTCCTTTTTGTTTATAGACATTTTTGTATACGACATTTTACAAGTGTTGTTTGTTTTTATATGTCTTTTCATTATTATTATTGTTGTTTATATCTTAATAAGGGTAGTAATTATCGACACCATAGGTATCTAATTTTGTAATAGTCTTTAAAAGTTATTTCATATAATTCATAACTTTATTCAAACAAAGAGAGGGATATAACACAATGACATATGTCATAGAGGCGTCCTGCCATATTAAAATAAGTGTTAGTGATTGTAACATAAACCTGTTGCTATCAAGACCCGGCTGGAGATCTTGGTAGTATTCCTTATGTCATTGCGTAACTATAACTTGTTGTTGGCATGTCTTATCTAACTTTCTTTGTCTGATAAACTATATTGAATGTTAAACCTTCATATGATGCTTGATACATTAGACAGGTGTCTAATGAGCTCCTTTGTCTCGAATACGTTTATAAACTCAGAACAGAAACGAATCTTCAGTCAGGTCCAGGAGGCCATGCTAGGCGGGCGCCTAGATGAAGGTACCTAGGAGTAAGGTCCGGCCGGGACTGAGCAAAGGCCATGGGTGCCTTGGCACGAGACGAGACGAGACGAGGCGAGACGAGAGCTTCTGGAGTTAGCACACTCGTGCTAAGCCAAGCTAATTAAGTCATGACTCCTTCCATTTAGTTAGTTCTACGGTCGTTTACATCACGATGTTTGTACCTATTGTAAGAAGCAGAATAAAAGAATTATATTTAAAGTCACACCAGTGTTGCCTCCAGAACTTGATTTAAGAACAAATACTGTCACACTAGGTCCTTAGCAGTGGAAGGAAACTGGAAGACCCGGACAAAACCCACAAGGTTGGACAGGCAACCCTACTTGTCATGTGGAAGCGAGGAATCAAAACCACATGACTTAAATCAATAACAGACCTTTTGAAACCCCCCCCCATCCTTTCCCCCCCCCCAAATATACAAATAAAATAAATGACCAACTTTACAGGTTTTCCCTGGGTTCCCCGATATTCTCCCACTGGAAAAAATAAAATTGAGCCACATGTTCTTCCCAAAATGACCTATTTTATGTCAAGTGGACGTCAAACCACATTTCTCCCCATTGATGTATAAATAGATTCCATTTTCAAAATTTGCTTTAAAAAAATTTCTGTGGTCTAGACAACCATAAACCACCTCTGGCGCCAGATAAAAGTTAACATAATGGATCCTTTTATTTCTCTGGAAGAATCAGGATATGCCATTTCTATGCATGAGTAGTCGAGCAATTTCGATTCCACAGAATGATTTATGCTAATCGCGTCCGACATGTACAATTAAATCTTTGCTAAATTTAAAAGGATTGAACCATTCGGGCTGACATTATGTGGGGACAAAAGTCATTCACTAGACATGTATAACCATGGTTTAGTTATTTTGAGGGGACGGTAATTCTCGTGGGAGATACTTCATACACCATCTGTGTTGGGGTTTTATGTGACAGCTAACTGATCATTTAAAAACTAATCAGCGTCGTGAATCCCAAGAGTCTCGTCTAGATGCGTCTGTTCTTTATAATCTCTATAAATAGCACAACATCATATAAAATCTGTCTGCGTCATTAGCATTTTTTTTTTTTTTTAGAGAATTACAAATGCTGACATATTAGTTCTTTAAAAACACTATTCTGTCTGAAAGTCTCTGAATCCGTTACACGCTACAATATTATGAAAGTTGAATCTCTCCAAGGAATATCTGTCCAGACATATTTCACTTCCGTCAAGAATTTACAAAGATAATATATCATGAATGGAACAATTCAGCCTCCTCTGCACATACGGGGGTTGGATAGCTGAATGGCTTAATGTGTGCGTGTGATGGCATATGGTCTGTCATTGAGTAAACTTGTGTGGTGTCGATTCTCTGCTGGTATATGACAAGGAGTAGGGTCGCCTGTCCAACATAGTAGTTTACCAAGAGTTCCATGCATTAAAACGCCAAGACATCACTATCACAGACCGTTTCATTGGCTAATCCCTCACATCATCCAGAACATGATAACAACTCTTCAAGATCCTAGTGTAGTAAAGACAAGTAAAACGAAATTTTGAACTATAAAACTGAAACGAAATAGGATCTGTGTTTTAATCAGATTGCATTTTCATCAAGAATTTACAAAGATAATATATTATGAATGGAGCAATTCACAAAATTCAGCCTCGTCTGCAGATATGGGGGTTAGGTCGCTGAATGGCTTAATGGTGTGTGCGAAGGCATATGGTCTGTCATTGAGTAAACTGGTGCGGTTTCTAATCCCTGGTTGTATGTGACAAGGAGTAGACTCGTCTTTCCAACATTGTGGGTTTTCTAAGGATCCTCAAGTTTCGTCCCACTCTTGAATAAAATTGAACTATATGTTAGTCCCGAAATTACCTAGTTTGTGTCAAGTGGACGTTAAACCACATTTCTCTCTCTCTTTCGGCAGATAGCCTAATACACTTGAATTCAGACTCAACAATCTCTATCATTGATATTTTGATTTTGCTTTGAAAAAATCATGCAATATTTCAAGAAACTTTGTCAATATTTGGCATTCACTGCAGACGAAATGCTAACAAGCATAATCTGTGCTCATTTCTTTTGATGGCCTTCTTTTTAATCTGATTGAATCTGAGCCAGGAGATTATCTATGACTGATATTTTGATTTCATAATTAAATAATCAACTTGATTACATTTGGACATGGATTATAAACTAAGGCATGAAAAATTTTATATTTTCTGTAAAACGCAAATGAAGCCTGAGACATGGATCAAATATTTGTTTGTTGCACTCACAGTTCCTCACCAGGGAGATACTGTGGCTGAGTGAGTAGGGTGCTGGCTCACTAACCAGATTGGTTACCCCACACCTTGTCACCAGACGTTCCCGTGTTCAATCCAGGTATTGGCCTAGAAAGGTCCTCTGAATTATCTGGTCTGGTCCACGGGGTTTCGATGGCCAAATGATTTGCATGTGCACTCTGTATCATAAAGCCTGTCATTGAGTCAACAGGCGTGGTTTCGAATCCCTGGGTGTACATACATGCCAAGTAGTAGGGCCCCATGTCCAGCCCCGTAGGTTTTCTCTGGGTCCTCCGCTTTCCTCCCACTGTTAAAGACCCCTACATGCAAGCCAATTATTGGAATAAAATTAAACTATATATTAGTCCAGAAATGACCTAGATTGTGTTTGTGGCGAGTGGACATTAAACCCCATTTCTATCTCTCTCTCTGGTATGATTTCCCCTGTATCTCTGTTGAACAGGGTGGCAGGCCTAGTAAGATACAACGTCTAGTCATTCAACTAAGACCAAAATCTCTGGCCGGGTGTATCTTGTACCCTTTGCACGCACATTAAATAACCCTTGACAGTTGGAATTCAATTGCTGCCCAGGCAAAATGTCCTTCATAGCACACTGTATGGTCTATGCCTGTTTTCATTAGTTTGGTCGGAGCAGAAAGTAGGACATTAAACCCCATTGCATGTATTCATTCATTCCTTTGTTTCCTAAGCCTCTTAAAATCAAATTAAACATTCTCTTTCAAGATGGAATTAGTTTCTTTAGAATATTTGAGAAGTGGGGAAAAATCCATGAAGACTTGGATAATGACTGGACATTTTGGCACCACACCCAGCCTTTGAAGTGACAGCGCGACTCGTCATCCTCTCCCGACATCTTGTCATGCATGGCAGACAATATGGCGGTCACCAAATCTAAAGATGGAACTATAAATAGCCAAGAGGAATAATGAAATTCATTAAAACGGAAACAAAAACGAACGAAATGTCGATCCCACGAATGCTGCAGGCGTCAATGGATCTATAAATAGCCTGATTACATCACAAGTATTGTCACAGCTGCGTTCTTTTACATGTTACAATTGTCACCCGTCCATAAATTATAACCACCAGAAAAATTTCTGTAGCCATCGTGTCTTGTAAAAAATAAATGGTCATTAAATTGATGAGTCATAGAGACATTAAACAAAGATTTCATTCAATCAACAATCTATAATATCTCTTCAATCATAGTATCTAGTTGTTCAGATGGTACAAAAAAACAAGTTCCACGGAACATACATTTCACTTAACATCTCATTCAAGGTAAAATCTATGTTCACAGGACCTTGGTTTTTAATATGTTATATTCTTTTACAGAGCCTAAGTTTACTCAAATCAAACGGTGTCAATTGAAACAAGAGCAGTTTAAGTATACTCTAAATCAAATCAAATGGTATCCATAGAAAAAAGAACATTAAGTTTACTCAAATCAAATGGTATCCATTGAAACAAGAGCATTTATATAAATATACACAAATCATATCAAATGGCAGGCCTATCCTTTGAAACAAGACTGCTTAAATATACATTATGAGAGCTGGCAGTTCTCACTATAATAGTTAAAAACCAAGAATTTAGCAATTGAATTTTGGACCCAGCCTCGATCATCATTACTAAAGTTGGTACCATAAAAAACCTAGTCTTGACTTTTGATATAATCATCACTGAGCGTTGAGCGGTAGATAGGATTATAATCCAGTAAATATTGCAGGCTAGCGATGACATCGATAGTTGATTATGGTCTGGATAAGTTAATTAATGTCTAATTAATAATTTAGGTAACATTTCCGGCCTAAATAAGGACTTGCAATAGGGGCCAAATTTAGCTCTTGTAGAATGCCTGTTTAAGTATATGCAAATCAAATGTCGAAATGTGACTGGTCTGTTGACTAAAATGTCATAGTTTCACTTATCAATGGGTGGGAGGGACAAAAAAAGCATGCCTAGTCTTTTTGATGGGACAAAAAAAACGATGTCTTCCGGGTACGCTTTAGCATGCATGTAAAACATCCTTTAATATAATAATATAATATATCATGATCAGTTGTGCAATAATTTGTATTGGACAAAGTCTTTGACCGTGGCCTTATGTCCATGATCGCACAATACATACATGTTGACAATTAGGCCAAGTTTAGCTACAAAGTGGCAATGGACTAGATAGTTGTGACAAAACTCGGCTTAGTTGGAACTTATAGTTTATTCAATCAGTGTCAACTAATGTTTCTTGTTATGTGCAAAAACAATACTCAGCAGATCAGGGTTTGTCATTTAAACATACATTATGCAAGATCTAAATCTGCCTATTGTAGGTCTTTCTTGAGGCCTTAAATGTTATATAAACTATCAATTAACTTGTCAATGCTAGCCTGCGATATTTGTTGGATTATGATCTGATTCGCAGCATAGCTTTCCTTCAGGATTTAATGATTAAATAGATAATTGAGACTATGATTTTTGTCGTACCGACTTTAGTAATGATGATCGAGGCTAGGCGGAAATTTCATTCACTTAATTCTCGATTCATTGTGGATCAATTTGATTGAAATTGTCAGCAAATTGCCTTAACATTATCTAATTTTTAACTATTATAGTGAGAACTGCCAACTCGTTATCTAATCCCATCTGTATTGTTATTTTTACAGTTCTTTTTACCTGATCAGTGGGGCCCAGATAATTAACTACGACAAGATTGTATCATTCAACAATGGCCGTTAAATGGGCAATGTTTTGTTAAAATAGTGACCGCTGGCCATGTTACAAGAGTGACAGTTGATGAAAGAGATGAAATGTTAGAATTTCTACAGGGGGAATTTATTGTGACCGATGTCACTGAATAGGAGTGGCCTGTTTGTACAGATTCTACTGTACTTACAAATATCTAACTCACTCAACCATATCTTATCTGCTCTTTACTCAAGCTAAAAATCAAATAACAACTCTGACTCATTCAATTATCTTCTGCTATTTGCATGTGCATTACGTATTAACATGTCACAATGCATGTGCATGTTCCCAGTACATCTTTTTGATGCTTGTCTGATTTATTTGGAGAAAGACTTAGAATTCACAATGGCCGTTATCTGACACTTCTGAATAGGTTGGCAACTTAATGTCATCAAATTTCACATTTTAATCAAAATTAAAGATGGAAGTATAATGACTTAGAGTCCGATTTAGATGGCTTTTTAATCACCACTTTCTATGGAAAATGAAAATGATTGATATTAAAATAACCCCACCCACCTGAGGAAATGTTAAAGTTGCATTAAATTCATTGTCTTCCTGTCAATAGGGATTTGTGGTTGACAAAATTTGATTGAAATTTCCAGCATGGTTTCTGCTTGTCAGTGGAGCAGGACAGAGGGCCTGACATGGACAGCTGTCTAGTTGTTTGGATGGGATGTAAAAAAACTTTTGAAAGTGGACTTTGAATGTAGTATGCCGTCTGCATTAGCTTAGTTAGTGCTGAGAAACAGGCGGTATACAACATTTCATTTCTTTTCTGTCATTAGATATTTGTATTTGGATTTTTTTTTGAATAATAAGAATATTATATAAAAAAAACTGGCACAGATGATATTAGTTTAATTATTCTATGACTAATTTGAAGTTTTGTTAAAAGCAGCAATTAAATCTTAATAAAATAACAGATTGGAGGTGTCTACTTCTGGTCAGTGGGGGGAGATCAGATGGGTTGGACAGGAGATGAGGTCAGCTGGGGAGAGGACAAATTCATATGGAAAATTTATTGATTAGAAATTCCGGAGAAAAGCTAAGGGTTAGGATCTGAGGGTTCCATAAACAGTGGGGTGTATAACTTGCGTGTGGGAATTTTCAACCCTGCATTCCTCCTTGAAAATGAACTCTCCCAAACATATTTGCATCCTGTGGAGATTGACATCATGCATGACGTAGATTTAACTGATGATTGACATTCAAATGTTCACAAAATAACCCAAGTTTTTTTCAAGTGTATGTTTACAAAGACAGAAACATGAGAAAATGGAAGGATGTGTTACTACGGCGACCCTTTCATATTTTTCTCATTAAAATCAAAGAAACATCTCATCACCCTATCTCTCCTCCTAAAAAGCTGTCAATAATCAAACGTAACATCTTATCGCCCCATCTTCTCTTGAAACCCTGTTAATAATCAAGCGAAAGCAGCCCTTGTTTTTCAACAATCCTTCATTTCTTTCATGACAGATGGGCTCTCTATTATTAAGAAAAATAGCGACAAGCACAAAACTATCAAGTGGTTCAATGTTGCCGAAGACGGTTTTTTGTGATGATTCTCAGAGCGATAAGCAGACGTTCTCCAAAGAAATTTTCAGTCAATCATTATTACGCTGTCACTGTTGTCTTCGGGAAATCAAATCATTCAAATTATAAATTGGATTCTTTGTTTGAGAATCATGAAGATTGAACTCTATTTAAATATCGTCTTATAAAAAAAATACTCATACGTATTATTGGAATGTCCACAGGATAGTGTATCAATAGACACTTTTATAGTATTATATATTAATAATAATAATATTAAATATAAAATCTGTAAGATCTAAATCTGCCAATTGCAGGTATTACTTTAGGCCTAAATTATTAATTAGATATTAATTAACTTATCCCGACTATAATCACCTATTGATGTCAACACCAGCCTGTGATATTTACTGGATTAGGATTCGAGTTGCTGCTAAACTTTCATTAATGATTTAATCATGAAATGGATAATGGAAACTATGTTTTTTTCGTACCAAGTTTAGTAATGATGATCGAGTCTAGGCTGAAAATTCAAGCGTTCAGACCTTGGATTTGGAATGGATCAATTTGACTGAAATTTTCAGCAAATTCCCTTTATATTATCTAGCTTTTAACTATCATACTGAGAACAGCAAGCTCTGTATCTAACCTCCCATAATTTATCTTTAATATCATCATTTATGAAAGTGTGTTAATACCCAAGAATAGTTTCTAAGGTGGTGTTAGTAATTATATTCACTGATTATTTAAAAATCAAGATTTTAAAACCAAAATGTTTTGCGTAGTTACTTCTATTGTGAAGGTCTAGCATAGGAAAAGGCATGTTTTGAAATGTGTAAGTTAATAGTTCAAGATTTCAGAAAATAGTTTTTTTCTGAGAACAGAGATATCTGCTGGTACTATAGGACTCTACAAGATTTTCGGTATACGATGAAGCTTGGCCATTTTTTAACGCTTTGAAGATAAAGAGGAGTAACTTGGACTTAATTCTTTGCTGAATTGTGAGCCAGTAGAGATT
The DNA here is from genome assembly GCA_948474765.1 of Patella depressa. Lineage (NCBI taxonomy): Eukaryota > Metazoa > Mollusca > Gastropoda > Patellidae > Patella > Patella depressa. The sequence continues at coordinate 86,960,492 of OX419715.1, read as the reverse complement.
GCAATGTTCTCATGTTTTCTAGTTTTAGTGAGGAGGTGATCATCAGCTGCTGAGTTTTGAATATGTTGTAGTTTGTTAATCTGATAGTCTGGTAAGCCATATAACAAACTATTATATATGGTGGTCTAGGTTAATATTTAGAGGAGATGAATGCATGAATTTGTAGTCATTATAACATCCAATGAAAAAAAACCCACATATTTTCTGTACAATCAAATATTTCTCCAATTCATATTTTAGATAAATTATGAACTATTTTGTGTTTCCACTCTTAATATAAACAGTAATCAACACTATAATCCCTGATTAATTGATGATGGATAGCTTATTATTAATTTCTGGTTAATTTACAATGGATAATAACTTATTATTGATACCTGATTAATTGATAAGAAATAGATTATTGGTTGATGGAATGATAAATCTTGTCTATATAAACTTACCATTTAAGGGGGGTCTTGATATATCCCCCTCGGGCCTCCCTCCCACCCTCTGGTAGACGGAATGATAAATTTGATCTATAACTTACCTTTTACGAGAAACAATAAAATTAATCCTATTAACCACCACAATCGGTATGACGCCATATTGATGATGTCTTCATTTTAACTATTCACTATTTAAAATATAATCTCTTTCACTTTCTATCTTCGTTTAAATCTAATCAATTCATATTCCAAAATACACTATTCACAATGTAATCAAAATATAGTCTCTTTTCCCTTTTACTATTCGTCTAAAATTTAATTTATAATCTTATTCCACAATTCACTATATGATTAAAATATAGTCTCTTTCAGTTTCTTGGTTCGTGTAAAACTTAATCAATTTATAATCATATTCTGAAACACTATATAATCAAAGATTAGTCTCTTTCCCATTCTTTGTTTGTTACCAAAATATAGTCTCTTTCCCTTTCCATAATCTCATTCCAGGAATCACTACATGATCAAAGAACAATGTCTTCCATTTTCTCTGTTCGTTTAAACCTCATAAATATATTCCAAAATACACTATTCATAACTGTCACAACAAATTGTCTAGAATCCGAGACACGATTTGGATAGTGTCATCATCACAAGTACTGATATTCATCAAAATCAAAGCGGCCCAACACGAAACATTAAAATGTACTTTGATTATATATATGATTAACTTTTGTTTAAACTGTTAACTTCGTATGCTCTCCTTGATGGATGTAATGATACAATCAAATGTCTCTTATATATTCCGTCAAATAGATCGAAGTTCAAATTATACTAGGATTAAAGAATCATCTCTTATCTCTTCAATGGAATTAATAAGCACCATATTCAGATTCAATCTTTCCTAAAATTTCAAATAAAAAATGAAAATTAGTAAGTCAAAAAGAGAGACGAGGAGGAGGAGGGGGGATGCGACTAGTAGAGAACTTATAGTTGTTTGTTTGTTAATCAATGCTTTCCAAAGGAAATGTTTAAACTAAACATCAAAAGTCACAAACTAAAAACTTATACATGAATTTGCCAGTCATTCCATCTTCAGGCCTTTTTACATGAATAAGATTTATCTAAACTAAAACATCAAATGTCACAAACTAAAAACACACAGACCACAGTATGATACACATCAGGTCCTTTCTCAAATACAAGTCGAAAAATCAATATTTAATATCACAGTCGGAGAATATGATGAAGTTTATTCATCTCACTTTTACTTGTATGTTAATCGGAATGAACAAAACACAAAATGTCTCTTCCATAAGTCAGATTGGTTTTATATTCGCAGTTCATCTTATCTGCAGCCTGTAAAAAGGTTTTACTTGCTCGTCAATCTGAACTCATCAAAAACAAAATGTCATCTTCAAAATAGTATATTATTAGTCTATTCATCTCAATCTTAACCGAACAAAAATAAAACCACAAATTTCTCTTCCATGAATTGTATTGGTTTTATATTGACAGTTTTCCTAATCCAAATCCTTTCAAAGGTTTCTTGATATTTCACCAAAGTTAATAACTTTCCTGTCAAAACGAAATCTGGCATGAATAACAATAATGTCACACAATCTCCAAGACTTTCCTTGGTTCCTTTTTTTTTTAAATCCTGAAAATAAACATCTTTTGCTCGTCATGAAATCTGACCTCAAAGAGAAAACGTGTTGATAAAGACAAACAAAGTCCAAGTTATTCTGATAATCTGAGTCAAGAAATCCAATATGTAAAAGTCAGTCTTCTATTCTGCTGCTGGTTGTCTGTAATGATGTCCTTCGGGGGAATCTAAGATTAGATAAATAGTGATGTACTAGATCTATAACTCTGAAGTAATACCAAGCAGATCAAAAACCACCTACAGACAATGTCGCGTTTGTAATAAACTTGACGTGACAATCTTCCAATAAAACGCTGGATATGGATAATGATTAGAACACACCAGTTTGAATTTCTGTTCTACAGGTCCTTTTGAAAATTTTGCCTTTAATATCTTCAGGAGAAAATCTAATTTAAAACAAAAGGTACTAGAGAGAGAGAGGGGTGTGGGGGATAAGTCCAATCAATACAAATTAGGTAATTTTGGGACTAACATATGGTTCAATTTTATTTCAATAATTCACTTGCGCATAGGGGTCTTTAGCAGTGAGAGGAAACCAGAGGACCCGGAGAAAACCCATGAGATTGGATAGGTGACCCTACTCCTTGGCATGTACAACTGGGGAATCGAAACCACGCCAGTTGACTCAATGACAGATCTTATGACACACGCACGCACTGACCATTTGGCCATCCAACCCCCGAATTGCTCTTTTCAAGAAAATCTTTTAGTTCCAAATATATATTTAAGTTTTGGGTTGTTTATTGATCAAGACCATGAAGAATCAAAGATTAAATTGGTTCAGCACTTCAACTTCAGTTACTCTTGCAGTTGTTGATATGATAAGCACACTTGCTACTTTCTGCAACTAGTTGCTTTGAGTTGCAAAGTCTACATAAGCCCCAATTTACACATCTAACAATCATCACTGATTTCTAATATTCCCTTGTAGATTCCTTAACGGCTAAATCTTTTCCTTGCAGATTCTTTAACAGGTTAATCTTCCCTTGCAGATTCCTTTAACAGGTTAATCTCCTCCTTGTGGATTCCTTGAATAGCTAAACATAATCCAGCATTCTAGTTTGGCTGTTATGATGTAGATATAGGCTATAACTGTTTTATTCTTTAAATGACATCTACAAGTCTGGTTAAATATTCACAACAAAACACAACATTAACTTGAAAAAATGATCTCGAATGTGTTACGACACAATATCAAATAACAGAGAAGTAGTTATATCCATTATATAACATGTGTTATTATATAACAGAAATAGTTATATCCGTATATACACCATGTGTTATCAAATAACAGAGATTTAGAAGTAGTTATATTCCTAAAATAACAGAGAAGTATACATATATACCATGTGTTATTAAATAACCCAGACGTATACACATATACCTTGTGGTGTGTTTTGTTGTGAGTATATATGGATCTACACCTATCAGAGTGTCAAATGTAATTTCTATCCAAAGCCAACTAGTTAATAATTCAACACGGAACTAAACTAAGTAGACTAATAAGTACATCAGCTGATACACGCACATCAGGTCGTCGGTATACCGAACGCTGACTGATTAAATACCATCAAAGGTACATGAGCCCTTTATCATCAGAATAAAAAGATGTTTCCCCGGAAGTTATAAATTATTTAACATGTATTTTCAAAGGCTGATAATTCAAATGAAACTTTTCTCCAATCTGGATCCAAATGATTAAATGAAAAAAAGAAATTAAACTGCAAAGTTTCATATTTCGAACTGAAAAGCAAATCAATAACAATTTTTGCCAAGTCTCCCTAAGGGATACTGCACTTGACATAATTTACATAAAAACAAATCTACGGACAAGACACAATACGTAGAAATCACAAATAAATGAATATATCAAATTAAGTCAATGGAGCCCAGGGCTAGCCATAGGCGTCCACGCATTTCAACACAAAAATTAATTTTCTACTCTAAGATTGTCTTTTAGATAATAAACAAATAAAATTTTCAGAAAGAAGTTATGATTATTTCATTTAAACTAAACCACTTGAAGCTCCAATTATCAAAACCATAAAAACTTGTTGGTATTATAAACAACAAGGAAAGTTAGAAGTAAATTCTCACATGGATGTTCGGCTTTTAAGACAAAGACAAACTGTAGCATGATCACAATTCAAACAAACACTTCCACATTCCATAAAACTCTTTATAAATTAAATCCTGTTAAAACCGATATCCGAACTTTTCTGTGAAATTATTTTGGTTGTTACCGAGATTCAGAGAGAAAAATAAGCAGACTGATTTAAAATCCCTTTCCTTGACATAAAATATTACAAACTAAGATTATAGGATGACTAATTTTAAGATATTCAGCCGCGGGGAGATGACAGTTCGTCGCGAGACAAGATTAGCCCTTGCTCTCTAATTAAGGGATAAATGAAATAGACCGAGTGCGCATGAGACAATAATCCTTTACTCGTGGCCTCTTTGAGACTTCACGCTTGAGAGAAACTGTTGGCTGGAGGTGGAGAGAATTCTGATCGGAACAAAGAAACACAATAAATGAAAGTCAAACACACATTACAATAGAGAGATCGTGGAGAAGAATTTTAAACAATGATACTGATCATTGACAAATATGTGATCGCGTTACGGTATTCAGTAAAATAGTTAATGGCTTAATCACCACCCATCAGACGTTGATGGTCACACTTGGGATATCTTTTAATTGGTATCATTCAAACTTATTGCTAAGAATATAAGGTCAATCTTTTTGGACCACTTAGAGAATTTCTTTTGTAAATTATTATTCAAAATCTTTTTTATTTTGGAATACTGTAAATATTAATTTTTTGATAAAAAACATTTCATTTTGATCATATTTGTTTATTGGTCATTTTTTAAATTAAGATCCATTTTATTTTTGTATATAATTTAGTTTTAGTTAAGCTCTATTCTATTTTGGTATAATCATTTAGTTTTTGTTAGGCTCTATTCTATTTTGGTATAACTATTTAGTTTTTGTTAGGCTCTATTCTATTTTGGTAATCTTTAAACTTTGATTAGGTTTATTTCATAGTGATACGTAATTTCTAAATTTTGTTTTAAAAGATTTATCATATTTTGATCATTTTCAAAATGTGATAAGATCTATTTTATTTTGTTAAAATTCACTTTATTTTGTTAAGATCTCTTTTATTATGGTCATTTTAACATTTTTATTATGATTTATGATTTTTCATTTTGGTCATTTTAACATTTTTATTATGATTTTTCATTTTGGTCATTTTAACATTTTTATTATGATTTATTTCATTTTAGTCATTTTTACATAATGTTAAGATTTATTTTATTCTGGTTAATTTTAAATTTTTTATATCTTTGCTATTTTTGCCATAGGACAGGACCATTGTCTTTACAAATTTGTCTCTCTGTAAGTCAAATCTCTAAGACACAATTATCTACAATATCATGAGATATTTCATGGCAGTTGTCACAGATTACAGATATATTGAATTCTTGTCTACATTAAGGATCACTACTTACAAACTTAGCCTATTTTTAGTTCCTCAGGATTTTCTGGCGTTTTTTCCATTGTCTGTGATGCAAATCGGGGGCCTGGCAAGGACAGTTGTGTAGTCAATCGGATGGAATGAAAAACTGATGTGAACGTAAGGTGTCCTTCACAATTCAAATTCGATATAAGTGTTGGCTGTAGCACCGCTGTCTGCATAAACTTTCTCTAATTGCAAACAGTATGACGTATGCCCATCTTGATTCGCCCAGCTTTTGCAGAAAAGTAGGACATTATTAACCCTCATTTTATTTTTTTAATGAAATCAAGATCCTCACAGGTGCTAATCTATTCTATTACTCATTATTGCACATTGTCTAAAATTATTTCCACGAATTAATGGAATTTTTTAAAAAGTTGTTCCATGAATCATTCCACTTTCTCTTCATTTAAATTTGTTCTCATTAAAAATAAAAATCTGCAACAACGAGAAAAAAATTTATTCAGTTAATTCAATTTATTCTCATTTAGAATGAAAAATACTGCAACAATGGAAGCAAATTTATCCATTTTCTTGTCTCATGCAACGCGGAGTGTGTTTAGAAAATAATTCAACGTGGAAAAGCTATAACGATTTTAATTAACAAATTCTTAAAAATTTGTTCTAATTGATTTAAAGCTTCGAAGGATGCAGCAGCAGATATTCGGCCGTGGAGCGAAACAATGAGTATTATTAACAACGACGCAGACAATCTTTCTCCTTCCACGAAAGAATAAAATCCTTTTGTTGTCTGATTTTCTTGGCTCAGTGTATTCATGCTGAAATATTTTTCTTTGTGTGGTTATTTTAAGCATTGGAACTTTAGCGACTGAGAGACGACACATGGTAATAAATAGTCCGTTCCACGCCGTCGTAAAAAATGTCACTGTTTTTAAAATGAAGTTGTATTAAAGACCCATCTGTTGACTTCACAGTTTCAAACCTCGGTGACAGACGGGCAAATTAATTTTGAAAAAGAAATATTCAGAAATGATATTTAGTACTATTGATCCAGTAGTTTTAGTAAAGAAATAGGGAGCCAGGGTGGATCAGTGAGGAAGACTTTGACTCGCAAACACGTTTGCGATCCTGGTTATGACCGAGAATGTTCATCAGGATTTTTGTTCGTAGTTCCCCCTTGTCAGTGGTGCAGGATGGAGGACGTGGCAAGGGAGAGAGAGAGAGAGAGAGAGAGAGAGAGAGAGAGAGAGAGAGAGAGAGATGAGCTTAATGTCCACTCCTCATAAACTAGGTCATTTCAGGACTAACATATGGTTTACTTAATTCGCTTGCGCATAGGGGTCTTTAGCAGTATGAGGAAACCAGAGTACCCGTAGAAAACCCACAAGGTTGGACCTGGCAAGGGACAGTGCATAGTCGTTTGGATGGGACAAAAACCAATAGTCCTTGAGAGATTAAAAAATTCTGTTCACAAAGAAATGATGAATTGGAAAATCTCAACATTCAGCATCCTCTGCAGATGAGATAAGGAGAGAAATGGGGGGCAGCATCCACTCAACACAAACTAGGTCATTTCGAGACTAGCATATGGTTCAATTTCATTTCAAGAAAATTGCTTGTGTTTAGGGATTTTGAGCAGTGGGAGCAAACCAGAGGACCAGAACAAAACTCAGCAGGTTGGACAAGCGACCCTACTCCTTGTGTCATAAAAGTAGGGAATCGAAACCACGCCACTTGACTCAATGACAGACCTTATGATCCAAAGCCCATGCATTAACTATTCGGCCATCCAATCACCAATAGATGATATGAACAAGCCAGTACCTCTTATAATGGCATGTAAAATCTATTCATGGATGTCTTTATAATTGAATAAATCCAAGTCGGCAGCTTCATATTTTAATGTAAAATAATTAGAGTACATTTTTTTCTGAATCACGCTGTGAAAAATTTGATGTAATGTCTGAAAAATGGTGACTTAAATGTCAATTAGATCCAAGAATCTTCTATAGACTACCTTGAAAATACAAGACAAAGGTATTGAGAATGTTGAAAATGTTACGGCGGATGTAAATCCTTAAATGTGCCAATGGCTGAAGTTAAACCATTCCAGATGATGCTCATTAGCATTAATAAACCCAATTACACAATTTTCAGAGCGAGTTTATCAAGTTTAATTGTCACATGTCAAGCAGGGTGAAATCAAGGGTATGAATGTTTAAACGGTTTTAAAAGCTAATATTTTAGGAGAGTCCATTGTTAGACGATTTGGATGAGATAAAAAATTTCACAAGATGTCCGGGTGGATCTCGACGGCCACATATGGCCAGTTGACCATAGGTCAGGGACCCTGGGTTAAGTCTGTTTCTGTTTGGAAATTACCTCCCCTTCCAGCTTAATAATATACCATACCTATATAATAGACAGACAGACAGAGACAGATTAATGAATTTGGGAGCAACATCCTTTTTTATTTAAAAGCATGCTGTACAAAGCTGCACACTTTGTTTGCCAGTTCAAAAGGTGGGTTAAACATATTTCTAAAACTAAATGGGTAGGTTATAATTAGGTCTTTAAATGTTCCATAAACAAGTGTTGCATATAGTGTCTGCACTTAATGAGAAAATGATACTCATTTTCAACATGCTGTTAAAGGTAGCTCATGCAAATTTAAACTGCAGTATGAGAAGGATGTTTAGCGGGTTCTAAGAAATAGATATTTATGATTGAGCTGTATTAATGTCCTGTTTCTTCTGAGTTTCTTTGAGCAGCATGGCTTCAATGGGTCATTTGGTCAGTGGGATGGATGTTTCATGGGTTCCAGTATATTGATATTTGAGATTGTGTGTGTTGTATTAATTTACTTTTTGTTCTGTGTTTTGTTCAGCAGTGAGGCTTCAATTAATGGTTCATTTCGAAAGCTGGTTTTAGTTGGTGTTGAGTAATAGGGATATATTAAAATTTTATTTTTTTTTACCTTTCCTTTTTGCAGTGTGCTATGATGAAAATCTGACCCAGACAGTAGCGCTACAACTCTTCTTTCTATTTTATACTGCCAGGGGATCTTTATCATGCTGCCCATGGTATACACAGGACCTTGGGTTTAATTCAATTGGAAAGATTCACAAGGAATAACTAGACTGGGGATCCTAAGAAATTTCTCTGGCAGTAACAGGATTGAAGTTAGTGGGACAGCAGTAGCACGGTTTATCCAGATCCACCATTTTTTCAACCCATGATAATAATTTATATCTATATTTGATAATATACTGTTCTTTACGCCAAATTGGCATTTTCTTCTAAATCGTAACTTTCTGGTTCCAAAACGTCCTTCAAAAAGCAATTTCGAAACAAGTGATTTCGTGATATAAATGATTTATGTCCCCTGGTTACAACTTCCAAACTTGGTCGAAAAGGCATTTTTAGGGGGAAGTTTGCCACAAAAATGTTACGATTTTAAATTAAACATGACAGTTTGACATAAAAAACAATATATTTTCATATATCGATATAAATTATTGTTTTATAAGTTGAACTAATGGTGGATTTGGGCAGATTTGGGTCGATATTGGCTGATTTTTGATAAATTGTGTCACATTACTGGATACTTAGTCAACCGTAAACAAACTATTGTCTATTAGATATTGGAGCAAAAAAAAAATATAGTAACCTTACCTGTCCAGCCTTCATGACATGTACAGTTATATCCATTGACCAGATCAGTACATGTCCCGTTATTACTACACGGACTACTTCCACATTCGTTAAAATCCACATCACAATTCTTTCCTGTGTATCCCTCCACACACTGACATCTATAGTCAGCTATCAGATCAACACACGTGGCATTATTTACACATGGTGAACTTTCACACTCATCTAGCAACCAAAAAAAAACAACAGATGTTATGACATTTTAAATTACAGATGTGACTTTCATACTCATCTACGAATGAAAAAAAACAACCCAACAGCGGTTATGACATTTAAAATACAGATGTGACGTCATCCTTTGATGTTGGTATATTATCATTTGAAATAATGTTGTACATTAATTTGTTAATTATACATAAGGGTGGACGAAAGAGAGAGAGAGAAATGGGGTTTAACGTCCACCCGGCACAAACTAAGTCATTTCGGGACTAACATATGGTTTCATTTTATTTCAATAATTCGCTTGCGCATAAGGGTCTTTAGCAGCGGGAGGAAACCGGAGTGCCCGGAGGAAACCCACAAGGTTGAGAAGGCACCCCTATCTCCATGCCACATACGCTCACACCAGGGATCAAAACCACAGCCGCAAGCCAGAGGTGACCGGCCAGCTAGAGGTCGAAGCGCGGCACTCTAAACCACTAGGCCATCCAAACCCCATACGGTGGACGAGATGAATTCATAGAAATGCACATTCACATAGTATTTCAAAATACAGAATTTGTTGTCACCCTTCGATCGTAAGGTATAATCATTTTTAACAAGTTGGGTTGCATTTAAAAGATTTTTTAGTTTTGGTTTTTACAACAGAACTGAAATGAAATTGGGTTAAATGACCCATTTTCAGCTCCAATCGGCTAATCAAGAATGACATATGCCATGCACTGTGCCTGAACACTGGCGCTACGGCCTACACCTATTGCGAATTCCAACTGTCAAGGAACCTTGGTTTTTCATCCTACACAACTGACCAGATGAACTCTCTTGGACAATACAGGGATCGGACAGGTTATTGAGCTAAAATCCTACTCACTGAGCCCCTCTGGCTCAAGAAATAAAATGAAATGGGGTTTAACGTCCTACTGTTTTGCTCAGACTAGGCTAATGAAGACGGACATATGTCATGCAATGTGCTATGAGGAAATTTTGTCTTGACAGCAGCGATTCCGTCTACCTTTTATCCAATTCCAACCGTCACAGATTTTTTTACAGACACACTAAGGTGTACACAGCACCTTGTGTTTTCATCCAATCCAAACAACTAGATACCAAGAAGTGAAATGACATATAAACAAACCATACTTACTGATCTGAGTTTGACAAGTTGATCCAGTAAATCCAGGTCGACACGTACAGTTAAATCCTCCCAGATAATCCACACAGATGGCGTTGTTATTACATGGGGATGGTATACAGTTATTCTTTATACTACAATTCTTTCCTGAAATTAAACACAGTCGGCATTATTACAACATATCCCTTCTTCATTAACCCAGTTTCGGCGCTGAACAGTAGGACGCTAAACCTCATTTCATTTCATTCAATTTTATTTAAACATACATTATGCAAGAGCTAAATCTGCCTATTGCATGTCTTTCTTTAGAACTGAAATGTTATCTAAATTATTAATAAGATATTAATCAACTTATCCAGATGATAATCAATTCTCTATGTCATCGTCATCCTGTGATACATGTATTTACAGGATTGGAATCCGATCTGTTGCTCAACGCTCATTGATGACTAAACCAAAAAATGGATTATCAAGACTGCTTTTTATCGCAACGACTTTAGTGATGTTGATCGAGACAAGGCCTCCGTTCATAGTGGATCAATTTGACTGAAATTTTCAGCAAATTCCCTTTACATTATCTAATTTTTAACTATCATAGTGAGAACTGTCAGGTCTTTATCTTATCTCCCATAAGTTATCTTTAAGCAAAGAAGCTGTTTCAAAACTTTTTAAAGTCAATTAAGATATTTTCAGGGCAGCAAAACTCTTGGGGATTACCTGAACTTTAAATCATTAAAAACATTGATCTGAGAGAGAGTCTACATGGCACAAGCTAGGTCAATACGTTTTCGTGCAGAGGGTAGGTATGGGAGGAAACTCAAGGCATTCCTACTCCTTGCCAGGAAAGCAATCGAGAGAGACAGAGAGAGAGAAATGGGGTTTAACATCCACTCGACACAAACTAGGTCCTTTCAGGACAAACATATGGTTCAATATTATTTCAATAATTTGGTTGTGCGTCGGGGTCTTTAGAAGTGGGAGGCAACTGGAGGACCTGGAGAAAACCCATGAGGTTGGACATGCGACCCTCCTTGTAACATACAACCTAACATCAAATAGAGACATATTTTACCTTTATTATACAGTTCCGTACACTGGCAGTCATAATCTAGTATCTTATCTACGCAGGTGGATCCAAATAAACAAGGGTTAGGGGAACAGTCGTCTATATTCACACATTGTAACGGAGAGGGGGAAGTGGATCTGAACCCCGGGGAACACACACACTCCATGTTGCATGTTTGTTGAGGAGCTGGACAAGATGGTTCACATACTCTATCTGTTAAACATCCACCATGCTGAACATCACTACAATAACAAATATATAACACAAAGTCTAAATTAATTAATTGTTTCATTTCATATTTCAAGGTCTAAATGTATTTGCTTTATCTAACATTTGAAGTCACAGGGGCTCAGTGAGTTAGATGTTGGATAGCTACCCAGGAAGTCCCAGGTTTGGTTGCGGGTGATGACCATGTAAGTTCCGCAGGAATTTCTGGCATGGTTTCCCCTTGTCAGTGGTACAGGACGGAGGGCCTGTGTGTCCATCCTTGCATGTAAAATAATCCATTAACAGATGGAATTTGATCTTAGAGCAAGCTGTATCACCGCTGTCTAGACAAAAATTCTACTGTTGTACACTGTGCAAGAAAATGGGTGGACACTGTACAACAGGGCGAGGGGACACTGGACAAGAAGGCAAGTAGGTCAGGTCCGGATATTTTTACGAGGAAAACATGCCCATATTCATTAGCCCCATGATAGCAGAAAAAGTAGGACAACACACAACAGATCTTATTAAGTTCAGAGCTTGTTCAAGATTTTCTAGGCCCCTGGACTTTAGTTTAATTTAATTCTTTCATTTAAAATTTCATGTTTTCACGATTCAAGCTGGTGGACGAAGTAGTCGAACATACTGAACTCTTTGAATGGAACGCCTTGGATCTAAACCCTGGCGTGGGATTGATTAACGTAAGAGAAGCCTAGTCGAAACGACCTGCTTATTCATTAGCCCAGTAAGGGCAGAAAAGTAAGGTGTTAAACCCCATTTAATTTATTCGTTTCTCTTCACCCACCTGATCTCTTATCAAACATAAACGTCAAAAAACTTAAGATTAATTTTACCTTTCTGATATAATACTCTCAAAACTAATCAACACAGGTGGTTCTGATGTAATACTGTAAACAATAAATCGTAGTTCATCAAAACAACCTCGTAACGATACTCTAGAACTTGCAGGGAAAGATGTAGTTAAAGTTCCACTAGGTGTACCTCCTATAAAAAGTCTTGCAGCATTTAATGTCCGTGCTACACTTGTTCCTGAACAAAAATAAAAAAATCCAACATTTGGCAAAGTTTTCCCCTTCAATACGTTTTATTTTTATATTGCTGTATCAGTGGTTATGAATAATATGTAATTTTGTAAACCATTTAATAATATAGATGGCCTTCGCAATTTAAACAGAGTGTTGTTACCATTACAAATGTAAAAGGTTCTTTTTTATATTGCATCAGTACACAATATGAAATTGGTTCTACATTGGGTGATGTCAACCACGGTTGAACAGCTAAATGAAAGTAAAGATTCATGTCTGGAGATTATTCATTTGGTATTTTAATTTTGGTTTCTTAATTCAAAGTTAACCCTTTGAACACTGACTTTACATGGGGTGTTGCACGTCCCTCCCTGGATTTACAGGACGTCATATTAATTATGACGTCAACGTAATTGGAGCTTGAATACGCCCCAAGCCGCAAAACCGACATTTCGGGTATATGCGATACAACGTCAAGCCGGTTTTGCGGCATTTCGGGTTCTAAGGGTTAAATAATCAATCTGCGTACATAATAGAATGGATTAAGCTGTGGATTTGATATTTTAGAGTAAAAAGCAAATAACACAATGGGACTTTTATTATATTTATGATTATGTCATAATGAACGCATGCTAAAAGTTGTTAATAGAAAAGTAGATATCCAACCCCGCAATACCAGTAAGTACAGAGATTGGTAAAACATGTTGTACTGAGAAATACAATAAAGGTGCACAATAATATTTATTTGGTTAAAATAAAAATATATGCATATTTTGATGATAATAAGTTCCTCCATTACTAGGCTAGGTTTTAAATAGAGAGAGAAATCAGGTTTAACGACCACTCAATACAAACTATGTGATATCGGGACTAACATATATTACAATTTCATTTGAGTTTATGAACTTTTAGCAAAATGGGAGTAAATGTGTGTTGAGTGAATGTTAAACTCCACTTGCCTGTCTCATTATAATAGATAGTGATATATAGGGAGATGTGGACTTTGAATGGGGCTTAATATTTACAGTTAAAAGATCTGGTATTGCTCAGTACAACCCATTACAAGTGATGATTACAAATCTGTAGAAATTCTTCTAATAAACCAAAAATTAAACTCTAAAAAAAAAATAAAAATATAAAAACAGCATTTAAAAGAAAATAAACAAACACCAGAATATATTCCATGCAATATATAGATATAATAAGGGCCTGGATTTGTTTGATTTTTTTTTTATAAAAAGTTCAATCGCTGATTGCTGCAGGTAAGCAGACAAAGTAAACGATGGGTTTCCAAACATTTTTTAAACTTTTACTTGTGGAAACTTCTACAAAGTAAATTTACCCCCACCCTGTTTTTGTTCAGTATCATAACAAAGGATCTGGAAATGGGGAAATTTCAAAATACAATAATAACTCATGATAATGTTATTTCACTTATTTTCTCCTCAACCCCCAGATTATTCTTTTTCATACAAATCACCATCAATTAAAAATATACAGAAATCCAGAATAAGCAAATTCAGCCCTTGGATAGAAAACCTCACTCCAGGTTAGGAACACAGTTTTCAAAATATGAAAACAACAAAAAACAAAATAGAGGGAAGTGAGTTGTCTCCCTTGACACATCAAATTATCTCCCCTTACCAAACTACTTTAGAATAATCTTGTACATACCACTTGCTGATACTGAAAAGAAAACGAAAATTCTTCTCTGTCATCATTGTTTTATTTAAACTTTAAAGAATAGGTAATGAAGTGACACTTATAAGTCTTAGAAACAGATAATTGAAACCAAGAATATATATTTTATAGTAATATCCATGCCATCTTCAGAAAATTATTTCAGGATTTTCATTAAGGAAATGAAATGAAATAAAATTGTCTGTAAGCCCCCCTCCCCTCGCTATACTCCCCCCCCCCCAAATAAAAACCCCTACCCCACCCCATGATGCAAGTCAACTGTTTTTGAGTGCTTGTCATTCTACTTAAGTCAATAGTACAAATAAATTTGTTTAAGAATGAATGAAATCAGGTTTAATTTCCTACTTTCCTGCAACATTGACAAGGGGAAAGCATGCTGGGAAATCCTGAGTAACTGTCTCATCCAACAAGAGATTAAACCTTGTATTCCTGGGCACTACCCCCACCGACCTACCCTAAGACTAAATGTGTGAACACGTACCATACGTGACCTGTGTGAGTAGTGTCCCTTGTTGATCTTCAACGGAGGCTTTATTTTCTTCTCGTGTTACTTTAATTGATCTCCATTCACCAGTGTTAAATCTTGCTCCACTTGTTGTTGAGAAGACACCAGGTCCTGTACCCTAAACAAATTGATAAAATAAAAACTAAATAAAAGATGGAATCTAACAAATAATCAACTTGGGTTTGGGTATGTGTAGAATATACAAAAGCATATAACAATACTTTCCTGGGATTTAACATCCTAGTTTTATGTACTAACTGGGCAAAGGGGAGACGTGCATACATCGAGAGTGCAGTTTGCTATTTCGGAAATTTAGCTTGGACAGCTGTATTTCTGCCTAGTCATCATCAAATTCCAAAAGCCAAGATTTCGTTAACATGTTTTTCATCCCATCCAAACTACTAGACATTGTTCCTTGCCAAACCCACCATCCTACACCACTCACAATGAGAAACCAAACTGAATATACTGAGGAACTTTCTAAGCCAACAACAAGGATAGAACCTGGGACCTTGAACTCCATGAGCCAGCATCCTACTCACTGAGCCACTCTTCAACATCGAAATATGATTTACACATACCTTTGCATTAAGACCAAGAATTAGTTGACCTGATTGTTTCAATTAAACATACCTTTGTATTAAGACCAAGAGTTAGTTGACCAGATTGTTCTAAATAAACCATGAGATAAGCTGGTCCACCAAGATAAAACACCATCCCCTCCTTAGCTCTGCAAAAATGAATGAATGAATTAATCAAACCATGGAACAATGCATGAATACATAAATGAATTACTTCAAAAACACAGCAGATGAAATTTAATTAATTCATTATATAGCAACAACATACTCATGGGTCATTTTCATGGGAAACTACAAAGCTCTTTACAACCTCATCAATGAAAAAGAGCACTTGCAATGACCCAAAAGTTAAACAAATAAGCTAAATCCTCAAGAATGCAGTCAACTATGTCAACTTGCTATGGAGGCAAATGACTCAATCAATCTAAATTCTGTGGAAGCCATTCTGAACTTAACTGTATGAGAATCAAATCTAAACACAACTATATTAGAATCAGTCTAGTCATCAGAAAGAGCAGGATATAATCAGCACAAATCTCTGATCCCTCCCACCATTTTAGGACTTACTTGGTTCTAAATTTAAGGTGAAGTATGGTGTGTGTTCTTGGTGTCAACTGTACTGCCATATTCAGGTAACCAAGGTTACTTGTTACTGTGACAACTGGTGATTTGGAACAGAAATCTCCTGGACAACTGGAGAAAAATTAAATCCATTCCAGATGCAATTGTTATGCTAGTAATAGTTATGAATAATGACAGTAATAGTTATGAATAACCCTATTAATTGTTATGAATAATACTTGTAATGGTTATAAATAACACTAGTAATTAGTATGAAAAATACTAGTAATGGTAATGAATAATACTAGTAAATGTTTTGAATAATAATTTTAATTGCTATGTTATCAATAATACTGGTAGTAGTTATCAATTATTAAGATTAACAAACCTTGATGCAACATTCTGTAGTATATTAGCCTGTGTTAAATTAAGACGTTGATCGCCCGTTTCGATATAATCTATACAAGTCATAAGAAAGGCTATCAATCTCTCTGTATCTAACTACAAAAATAGAACAAAAATCTTTTCAAAACTCACATATGATTTAACATTACCAGTCTTATAGTTTGTATATATAGAGAGAAATGTTGTTTAACATATACTCAACCCAAACTAGGTTATTTTTGGTATAACATACCAGGAATTCTCATATTTAAGCCTTGGGCTTAATTTTGAATTTGAACAGTGATGAAACATTTCTTCTTAACTTTGAAAAGAGGAAAAATTGACAAACATTTTGGCTCTTTTTATAATTGTCATATTTAGTGTCTAAGATGACACCTGCAATTGGAGTCCAATGAGTTTTAAAGATGTGAAACTCTCTCACGGCACTAGCAGTATAATGTACAACAATTCGACGTGACACCATCAATGTCAACATATATGGTTTGAAAATTTAATATTGAGACCACTATTTTAAATTCAAGCCCATGGGCGTAATAATGGCAGGGCTTAAATACTAGAATTCCTGTTATATTTTAATTTCATTTCAATAACTCATTTGCATGTAGGAGTCCTTGCCTGTGGGAGAAAACTGGAGAAGCCTGAGAAAACTCACAAGGTTGGATAGGGAGACTGTACTTGCTACGTACAAATGTTGGATTAAAACTACACAACTTGACTCAAAGACAGACCGAATGAATCAACCACATATTTTACACATAGTCTAGTATATCAGTTGTGTCCTACGCCAAACTTGAAATTGTCTCCTCCACCCCAGCCCCGCCCCTAAAGAAATTGTTTAAAGCAATCAATTGTTTTATTTTCTTTTTTAAACATTGACTGCAAATAATCTTTCTGATTACCTTGAGTTCAGTAACGGAGCGATATCCACCAATATACAATTCTCCTGCTAAAGAAGATAAATTTAGTTGTTGATCCAGTTGTACCAGGTACTGTACTAGGGCAACGTTGCCGTTAATCGTAGCCCAGGTGTACTGACGACTCTGTAAACCAGTTATTTCAACATTGTAGGTTGTGTTTGATACCAGATCTCCATTTCCTATCTCAAGCTACAAATAGGATAAAATAATACATAAATAGGATCAAATAATACATAAATAGGATCAAATAATACATAACTAGGATAAAATAATACATAAATAGGATCAAATAATACATAACAAGGATAAGATAATACACATACATAAATAGGATAGAATAATACATTAATATGATAAGATAATACACAAATAGGATAAGATAATACATAAATAGGATAAGATAATACATAAATAGGATAAAATAACACATAAATAGGTTAAAATAATACATAAATAAGCTAGAATAATACATAAATAGGATAAAATAACACATAAATAGAATAAGATAATACAATAATAGAATAAGATAATACATAAATAGAATAAGATAATACATAAATAGGATAAGATAATACATAAATAGGTTAAAATAATTCATAAATAAGCTAGAATAATACATAAATAGGATAAAATAACACATAAATAGAATAAGATAATACATAGAATACATAGAATAAGATAAAACATAAATAGAATAAGATAATACATAAATAGAATAATAAATGGAATACAATAATCCATAGATATCCACATATAACCCTAACCTAAACAATATTTCGCAATATAGACGTTATTTCGCAACATTTGGGGTAGACTTATGTTTCCTTAAGGAAATGGGTCAAAGCAGTTTCTGCCAAGTTGGTGTCACCTACAGTGTTTGAGTTTAAAGCAACATAAGTTAAATAATTGCTAACTGTTGCTAATATTACAGGCATAATCCTTGTTGAGTTCAAATAGGGTTGTGAAAATTTCCGAGATCCTGAACAGGTCGATTGACTAATAACTGATTTGAAAATTGTCTTCTCTTCTGTGTGAACCATTCAGGTGTCTGAAATACATTCAACACACAACTGAAGAATGTTGTATCCATAAATCATTTTTAAAATCTAGAATATTATTTCTACCTCGATAACTTGATTGTCTATTTTCCATTCCAGATAAATTTTCTTCTTGTAAACGCCAACAGCGAAAAAATTGTCTCCCCCTGCTTGGTACAGTAACAAACCCCTCTCATTGCAATAACGGAACTGGAATGCTAGTCTTGACTCCGCCCCTTTTAACTGGTTTCCACCCCCATCATACCTTATATAGCCATCGATGTTAATATACACTGTATCAGATACATATATAATGTATCCTATTAATATTATAACTAAAATAAAAAAAACAAAATGCAACAATTTGGTCAGAACAAAGAATCATTGTATTAAACATGGTCTGTGTTTTATAATGATTTGTCCAAACCAGTTTCTTGCATGAGATACAAAGGTCGGAGGTGGTCAGATCTATATTAAGGCATCCTGCAGATTTCATCAAGGTAACAAGATGTGGGTTAGGGTTAGCTTTAGAGACAGGGTTAGCACTAGCCCTTTTTACATCTCACAACCTTAAAGAAATCTGCAGGTGACCTTAATATTTAGATCTCGGAATTGGCCGAGAAAGGTCCTCAGAATTTTTCAACCTGGCAACAGCCCAGTCGTTGGCACTGGGCACAAATCTCAGGTGTTCCTGCCAAATTTACTGTCATAGCACACTGCATTGTGTATTAGCCCAGTTGTTTTATGCTGTTGCCTTTTCTTTATATCATTCCAATAATATGTTTTAGACCTCATATGTCGCTCCTTTTTGTATTCTTTCCACAAGAGATATACAGGATCTCTATTCTCAGAACCGTTATTCCTCTGTGTTACAGCATTCAACAAGATTTTTGATTTATTTCAAATCTGACATGTTGTGGAACTTTCAAGGTAATAAAAAACCCACAGGTTTATTTGAACATCTTGTGGACACAAACCATGCAGATATACTTCAAACTTCTTTCCATATTGAAATCCCAATAATTCCAATGCTACTTACCTATTAAGTAGTCTTTCATTATAAGGTTTCTTAATGTAAAAGATCCACATATCCTTGATTTGTCTGCCCCTTCTATACTTTTATTTATGGTTAGTATTCACTCTGAAATTATACAATTACATAACAAAATTTATATACCCAATGATCCCTGGTGTGAGCGTATGTGACATGGAGATAGGGGCGCCTTCTCAACCTCGTGGGTTTCCTACGGTCACTCTGGTTTCCTCCCACTGCTAAAGACCCCTACGCGCAAATTGTTGAAATAAAATTAAACCATATGTTAGTCCCAAAGTGACCTAGTTTGTGTCGAGTGGACGTTAAACCCCATTTCTCTCACTCTCTCCCCATTATCCTCAATTATTACCGCGATAATATAATATAACAATGGGAATGGGGTTTTAATGTCCAACTTTTCTGCTCTGACTGGGCTAATAACGATGGGCATATATATACATCATTCAGTGAGTTACAGGGGAAATTTTGCCAGGACAGTGTCCGTGCGGTCTACTTTTATATCAATTTCCATCTGTCAATGGCGTACACCGGACTTTGGTTTTTCAAGCCATCCAAACGACTATACGTTGTATCAGGTAAACAAATCAACATATTATTCACTGAGCCACTGTGGCTCTCCAATGATATAATAACTCACACGCCCTGTTTAAGTATGTGTTTAGTATAATTTTTATATATGCCTACAATAGGTAGAGTCATCTATATCACAGTAAACAACAGCAGATGTTTATATACCTATACAATGAGATCATAATAAAACCTTTCATAAGATTATTGATTTCAACTACTTTCATGGATTATTATGTCGCAATAAAACAGAATAACACTAGAAAAGACGAAGGGGACGGCAACACTTCCTTGGTGGTAGATTAAAGCTGGACAGACTTAGACATCTGCGTGGATACTGGATTCAAAAGTGATGCCGGCGGAGAGGACAGTAGAGTAAAATAAAATCAAACAGTATCACGTGTTAAAGGGTATCTATACCCGAAACATTGTCTTATTAAAGAATCTTCACTTCTACCAAGTCTGGTTGTGATACTGTTTGACGGGGATTTTTTAATTATATTTAGAATAAATAAGTCAAACTTTTCCCATACGGAAACATAAAAGTCATTAAATTCGAGACATTTGTTATAGCAAAAGTCACAATTACTGTAATAGATTGTTGTGAGTACATAGGAGGGCTGACTGAAAATTTCCAAGCCTATCTGTTACAGGCCTGTCTCGTGGTTTCCATAGTACCCTTCAAGGTGTACACGATGTTTCAAAGTCTTGATGCCGGTCAGGAATAAACGTTCTTTAGCCACAATAAGAAATAAAGTCGCTCACAGCCGCTAGACATGGCCCACACAATTATCTGGATCTGCTTCATAACGGTGCAGACTGTCACAGGACGTCAGGAATCTGACAGGTTTATGATCCAGATCCACAGTTAAGCACCCATCTAGCAGAAACTTTTTTCGTTCCTAACTCGTTGGCAATAATGTGCTCAACACTCTCATGGAAAATGCTCACAACACTGGCAATACGTCGAGTGGTAAGCCGTCGAATTAAACAGTCATCACCATATCATGTACGTGAGAAATGGTTGCTGTTGATGGCCTTTAGGCCGCGGGTCATCGTCAAGGTTCTCTCTGCCTCGCTTAAATGCCGCAGCTCACTTCTTTACTGAAAAAGGAGGGAGTGTTATCACCTAAGGGTCCTATAGTCGAGACCATGTTGGCATGTATTTGTGTTTGGGTTAGTCCTTTCCGATGGACGTTCTTGACGACCGTCCTGTCGCCAGTTGTGCAAATTTTGGTGACTTCCAAGGGGTAGGTCTTCAAGGTGGTGTGGTATAAATATAAATAACTCAAGCAATTGCTGTTCAATGGATACGTTCTCAAGATGGTCTGGTCTATGATTCATTTAATGGTTGTCCTAGCTTGTTGTTGGCACTTTGAACTTTTCACCCACCTCCTTGTAATAATAAAGATGTCTGGAACGGTTGATGTGTGAATATTGTTTATTAAAAATATCTTGAAGGATTTGTGAGTTATGTTCCTGAAACAAAACTTAGATGGAATGACAGGCGACCGGGCGGACGACGTCCGTTTCAATGTCCGCCATGTGGCACATGAAGTTATAGACACAGCGCAGTAAAACTGTGTACGACAGGGTTAGAAAGAAGTATAATTGTCCCCCGCCTTTCGAAGAAAGCAGGGGACTATTAAAATGGGTTCGTCCGTCTGTCTGTCCGTCTGTCTGTCCGTCTGTCTGTCCGTCACACTTTTTGGGACACAATAACTCTCTTCCTAATTGAGCTAGAATGTTCAAACTTGGTGTATGTGTTTATTAGGTCAATGCCTTGATGGAGTTCGAAGATGAGCATTTTCCGCTTAGGGTAAGCAGAGATAAGCAATTTGATTGGTTGATGCTTTGGGACACGATAACTCTCTTCCCAATTGGGCGAGAATGTTCAAACTTGGTGTATGTGTTTATTAGGTCAATGCCTTGATGGAGTTCGAAGATGAGCATTTTCCGCTTAGGGTAAGCAGAGATAAGCAATTTGATTGGTTGATGCTTTGGGACACGATAACTTTTAATTGAGCTAGAATGTTCAAACTTGGTGTATGTGTTTATTAGGTCAATGCCTTGATGGAGTTCGAAGATGAGCATTTTCCGCTTAGGGTAAGCAGAGATAAGCAATTTGATTGGTTGATACTTTGGGACACGATAACTCTCTTCCTAATTGAGCTAGAATGTTCAAACTTGGTGTATGTGTTTATTAGGCCAATGCCTTAATGGAGTTCGAAGATGAGCATTTTCCGCTTAGGGTAAACAGAGATAAGCAATTTGATTGGCTGATGCTTTGGGACACGATAACTTTAGTTCTAATTAAGTGAGATTGATGAAACTTGATGTATAGTTTCATTACAGTAATACCTTGACTAAGTTCGATAATGAGCATTTTCTGCTCAGGGTAAGCAGAGCGATACGCAATTTGATTGGTCGAGACTTTGGAACACAATAACTCTCCTTCTAATTGAGTTAAAATGTTCAAACTTGGTGTATATGCTTATTAGGTCAATGCCTTGATGGAGTTCGAAGATGAGCATTTTCCGCTTAGGGTAAGCAGAGATAAGCAATTTGATTGGTTGATGCTTTACGCAATTTGATTGTTCGAGACTTTGGAACACAATAACTCCCCTTCTAATTGAGTTAAAATGTTCAAACTTGGTGTATATGCTTACTAGGTCAATGCCTTAATGGAGTTCGAAGATGAGCATTTTCCGCTTAGGGTAAGCAGAGATAAGCAATTTGATTGGTTGATGCTTTGGGACACGATAACTTTAGTTCTAATTAAGTGAGAGTGATGAAACTTGGTGTATAGTTTCATTACAGTAATACCTTGACTAAATTCGATAATGAGCATTTTCTGCTCAGGGTAAGCAGAGCGATACGCAATTTGATTGATCGAGACTTTGAAACACAATAACTCTCCTTCTAATTGAGTTAAAATGTTCAAAATTGGTGTATATGCTTATTAGGCCAATGCCTTGATGGAGTTCGAAGATGAGCATTTTCTTCTTAGGGTAGGCAGAGATAAGCAATTTGATTGGTTGATACTTTGGGACAAGATAACTTAGGTTCATCTTGATTGATGATTTTTATGCCAATACAATGACTGCATTCTCATTCAGTAATGGATTCGACAGTAACAGTGTATAGAAACGATTGACTCGGACACGAGGGCCCTTTCCCTTGGCCAGAGGGGGCCCTTTTGTCAAGCGTGGGGGCCTTTTTGTCTGCCCTTTAGGGTCCCCCTATCTAGGGTACATTTTCATTTTTCTCGTCGGTTTTATCATTTTTCTTTATAAAACACTTTTGGATGACACTTCGTGTACAGTTTGATTGCTCGATACGTTTGAAAAAAATAAATGTGCGATTAATTAATATGTGTCATCTATTTATTTTGGGATTTCGGCGGGGGACATCAGCCTCACTGTTGGCTTGTTTTAATATTATATAGTCTCCCTTATATTTGATAGTTGACCAGATTACCCCAGCTGAAACTATGTCATTTCGGGACTAACCTATGGTTAAACTTTATTTCAATAATTCGATTGTGCGTATGGGTCTCTAGCAGTTGGAGGAAACCGAGAGACCTGGAGAAAACCCACCCACGAGGTTGGACAGGCGAATCAACTTGTCACGTATACAATCGGGGAATCAAAACCATGCCAGTTGACTCAACGAGAGACCTTATTAATGGCGCTATCCATTTGGCCATCCAACCCCCATACTCCTCGCAGTGTTCCATTTCTCGGACCATTGCTTCAGGAATATGTCCAACTCCATGTATTTTATAGAATATTGGGTGTATTATTGTGTATTTGATAATGAATAGAGAAGCCTAAACAGTGCCCAGTAATAAAGTGTAACTGTATTCCATATGAATAGTGTACTGGGTATTTCAAATTCCATTACAAGTTGAATACATGAAGATAAAACACGTGTCCGTCACTACAAGAACCTAAACAATGTCTTGGCAGAATAAAGGGACCATCGTATCTTATTGTTTGATTGTCTGTACTCTATAAATATATTGTTTGTTTTCTACCAGGGGTGTCGGGGTGGTTTTTTTGTTGTTTTTTTTTTTTTTGTTGTTTTTGTTTTATTTATAATAAGTGACGGGCATGACTATTCCTTCTAATATCACTTGTCCTTTCAATATCAAAATAGCTTATCCTTATTTACTATATACCGAAATTCACATAATACATATTAATGGTTTAAAGTAATAGGGCGTTAAACCCCATTCATTTCATTTCTGAAGTAAAATAAAATTTAGAAATTAACACATTGATAATTGCAGTCTATTTTTATTTAAAATCCATGCGGTGTATTAGATATAAAGTGTAATATAATAAGATAACATTGACAATCGCATATCCTTGGTTATTACATAACAAAATTAATGGTCTAAAGTAAAATAAGATTAAAAATCGCAGAACACTTATATATATACTATATAACAAAATCCACAAATCCCACGTTACAAATTAATGGGCCGTAGCGCCGCTGCCCGGGTAAAATTTCCCTCATAGCACACTGTATGGCGTATGCCAGTCTTCCATTAGACCAGGTTAGGTGCAAAAGAGTAGGACGTTAAACCTCATTTCATTTTACAAATTACTGGTCTAAAGTAGAATAATACCGAGAGCTTCACACATTGATATTTCCAATATAAGTTTTTAAATCCATGCCTTGTATTAGGTATATATAATGTGTAAATGGAAGACATATATTTATCTGACAGTCGCGAATTAAAATAACCCACGTTACTAATCGTTTATGATTAAAAACAACATTGAAAAAACGTTACGGTCTGAACTAATAATATTGAAAGCCAAACATACCGTTTATTGAATATATGGAATGTGTTAATATTCACTGAGTATTATATTGAAGATATATATATTTACCTGACAGTCGCGAATCCAGATAACCCACGTTACAAATCGTCCAAAATATAATAACACTGAAAATAGTAGATCCGTATTTACTATGTAACAACATATACTCATAGTCCACGTTACATGGTGCAAACAAGTATAACATTGAAAGTTACACACGAATATTTCCAATCTATGTTTTTAAATCCATGTCATGTATTAGATATATAATGTGTAAATATTCACTGAATATATGGAGGATATGAGAAATATAACACTTGAATCATTCAAATAAATCAATATAAGTATTGAAATAGTCTATGTCACGTGATTAGGAGTAACAGGTGGCCATTTGCTCCATTACTAAAAAAAATCAATATTTATAATAACCGGCCTACGAGTATAACGTCCACATGACGCAAACTAGGTCATTTCGGGACTAACATGTAGATCAATTTCAGTTCAGTGATTCGCTTGCAGTTAGAGGAATCCGTAGGACGCAGAGAAAACCCTCAAGGTTAGGCATGCGACCCTACTCCTTGTTGAAACCAATCGACTTGAATCAATGACAGAATTTACGATCTAAAGCGAGCAGGTGGTTATAAAAGATTAAGGTGATATGATTGTTAGAAGACATGTTATTGGCCAACGAATGGTATTTATTTAACGTTGAAGTCACCCGGGTAGGATGGCTAGTCTGAATCCATTAGAGAAACTGGAGTAGCCCCCCATTGTATGTACGACCGTATTTATCATGACTGACGTCCTATATATAATGGTTAGGCAGGATAAGTCTTGCTCACCACCTGCCGTGGGGGAAATTTTAGTATACCCGTGTGTGAGACATACGCATCACTAGAGACTTTTGGCAAGTGGAATTTTTCTTACCCGTATCACGTATCCGTATCGTCACGTGATACGCTGCGTTAATGTAGTGTTAAGTTTAGAATTTTGGCAAATTTTCAGGCGTACGTATGGGTAGCTTGGTTCTATTTACAGCATGATATTCTTACTGCTGGTAGTTATTTACCAAGATCGACGTCAGTACACTGGTTAAGTGCCGAACCTACAAATTCCTGAAAGGAGCGATGTCGCTCGACAACCGCTGAGCTATTTATGAAAAAAAAATTGTCTCCAATCGTCGACTTCGACCCGACAACATTTTTTGGTTTCACTAATCATGTCATTTCAGAAAGTATATACCTCTTTTATAGATTTGCAAGCTCCTACCCTCTAAATTTACCAGGTAGTTCAACCAGCATGCAGACAGGCATACAAACAGGAAAAATATGAAAATTCCGCGAAAAATAATGATTAAATTCCAGTCTTTATCATAGTTAAATCACATCAAATATATACACCTTCATGTTCTAGGATACATGTATATATATAATGAGACCTACGTTCAGAGCTTAACTAGTTATGGGTATGAATTCCTTATTTGGTATTTATCGCAATTGTGAACATGATGTATGAATTCAACCCTTCGTCTAGATTCTAGACAAAGTTGAAAGGTATAACAGAAAAGGGCGAGATATAGAGAATCTCCTACGAGTGTTTTTTGATATCAAAAAATATCAACACAAGTTGATAATGTAAAAAAACGAGGCTCTGCCGCGTTTTTTTTACTTTATCAACGAGTGTTGATATTTTTTGATATCAAAAAACACGAGTTGGAGATTGTATTTATCACCCAATCCTTTCTTACATGCAGAAATAAATAAATATAATTCTTTGGTATAAATTTCACCTTTACTGGACCTAATTTCATTACTGCGTAGTGATACATCAGTTTTTTGACTGCAGTTTAGCTATTGCAAAGTCCTATATATTGACCCAGTATTTCCTTCAAAGTCAATTAAATAAAAACAGTTTCTTTTTAACAAAAAAAAAGTCACTTTTTATTTAAAATAAGTGGTTTCTTTAAAATAAAAGAAAGTAGTTCCCTTTTGATTGACCAATCAAATTCATGTAAGGAGATATCGCAGTAGATTATGTAATTTATCATACAAGCGATATCTACTGTCAAATAAGATATTGGGTGATAAAGGCCCATACTACAATACTATCCTTAGAAACAAATTGGTCGCAACGCATATAAATAATGTAATAATAATAATGTATATAAACTGTTTTTACTCTTAATTTCAAATCAGTTATATTCGACTTAATCTCGGTTGTCAAGTACCGTTGCTGTGATAATAAAATTATCTCAGAATAAAGTAAATTTCAATATTATTCACTTTGGCTTCAAATATTTATTACTATGTAGACATTTATTCACATGGCAAGCCTATTATCAACTCTCTGGAGCATCGGGTTACCGAGATTTAAACTGATTTGAACACACGCGAAATTTCAAAATTAAATTTAGCAATACATTGGATAACAGGGACTTAATCTTGGTTGTCAAGTACCGTTGTGCAACGATGATAAAAAAAATTGTGCATAATAATATAATTTGAATGAACTTTTCAATAAATTCATTTTTCGTTATGTTTTTTGGAACTATTACATGTATAGTAAGAACATGGTCAGTCCATCTAAATTTTACGTACTCTACCTTTAAACTACCGGCAGTATATGACTCCATTAATTATTGAAGACTGACGTGTCGTACATATCGTGGGACGGATGGCCGAATGGTTAGCACGTGCGTGCTGTATCATAAGACATGTCTTTGAGTCAGCTGGCGTGATTTCGAATCCCCGGTTGTACGTGATAAGCAGTAGTGTCGCCTGTCTAACCTCGTGGGGTTTCTCCGGGTCCACCGGTTTTCTCCCACTGCTAAAGACCCCTACGTGCAAACGAATTATTGAAATGAAATGTTACTCATTTTCCCCTTTCTCTTTCGTACATATCAATTAATTATCAACTTACAGGTTCGTTGGTTTTATTTCTTTTTTAGACATTGTGAAACGATTATTAATATAGCATGTCAGTTGCAGCCGGGAATATTTTATTATGAATAGCAGACATTAATATTAAATAATAAAAATTTATTTTTGTTATGCAACCTCGAACAGCTTTACATAATATAGATATACGTAGGTAAAATGGAATGGTAATAAAGAACTCTAAATGGAATGGAATGGTAAACTTAAAATTAACAATAGTGGTCAGTTAAAATACACGTTTCTAAAATGGAATGGTAGGCATACTAAAAAAAAAAATATTTATATCTGGAGAGCATGTGTTATAAATACTATCAGTGTAGACCAGAATAACCAGATGCTAGAGATTGCCATTTGACTGAGATTTCCGACGTAACATTTCGTCAGAACATAACTGATTTGAAATTAGGGTAAAACCGGAAACGATTGAATGTAAATCAGTTTATATACATTCATATTACATTATTACGTGCTTTGCAACCATAGATATATAACTCTATGTTTGCAACCCATTTGTGTCAATTTTTAGGTTCCAAATATAAGCGATTTAGCTCCTTTAAACATGCATTAGGCCTGCAATGTTATATTGGGGGTTAGCAAGTGCGTGCTATATCATAAGACCAGTCATTGAGTCAACTGAGTAGGGTTGCCTGTCTCCCGGTTTCCCCCACTGCTAAAGAACCCTACGTGCAAGCGAATTATTGAAATAAAATTTAACCATGCATATGTTAGTCCCGAAATGACCGATTTGGTGTTGATTGGACGTTAAATCCATCTCTCTCTCTTCCTCCTCTCATATAAACAGTTAATTTGACATTTATTAACAAAAAACGACTTTATTTTGACTAGATTAGTACGATTCGCCATTTAAAAATGGCTAGGAGTAGGGTCGCCTGTCCAGCCTCGTGGGTTTTTTTCCGGGCCCTCCGGTTGTCTCTAATTCACAATCATCCAAAATCTTTAACTTTGAAAACACCAATTATTTGTCAATTTAAATCAACATTAATGCTGTGATCTTACCGGAAAAAGATGGGCTTCTGGTATCCCATATTTAAGACATAATAAACATTTTACGACTTTATTTTGACTAGATTAGTACGATTCGCCATTTAAAAATGGCTAGGAGTAGGGTCGCCTGTCCAGCCTCGTGGGGTTTTTTTTCCGGGCCCTCCGGTTGTCTCTAATTCACAATCATCCAAAATCTTTAACTTTGAAAACACCAATTATTTGTTAATTTAAAGCTCCAATAGCATTTTTTTAAGTTATATTTTTAAAATGTATTAAAATAAAGCCCAAAAATAGATTGAACTTATAAACAGTCCTACCTTGTTAAAGAATAATCCTATTAATCCTATAATTCAGTACTGCCAGTTGAGAAATTGGCAAAAATATCATTTTCAACTTCAAATTCAAACGTTTGAAGATGGCCGTCCATGGCGAGGAATGGGAAAACAAGGGAGGTAATTGAGTAACTATTTCCTCAATCACCCTGTGTCACCCTTTATAATGCCCCAAAAATTTTGCCCAGGACCGTATAATAGTGAGTTGACAACCTTTTGAGCAAAAGACATAGAAATAATTATGTTTTGACTTTCTTAGAAAATGTGAAATTGGAACTTTAAATCAACATTAATGCTGTGATCTTACCGGAAAAAGATGGGCTTCTGGTATCCCATATTTAAGACAGAATAAACATTTTACCTTTGGTACACGAATCGTGTACCATAATGCGTTTGAGTCCCAGTTCTAGCAAGAGAATCGGAGAACGAGCAAATTCCACATTGCACCAAATCAAAACGACGTATATAGACTGGAATAACCAGACGCTAGAAATTTGCATTCGATTGACACTGCTGTCTTATTTCGCGGAATATAACTAATTTGAAATTAGAGTAAAAACGGAAACCATTGAATATAAATCCGTTTATATACATTCATATTACCATATTGTATGCATTGCGACCCACTTTTGTTCATTTCTAGGTCCTAAATGTTAGAGATTTAGCTCCTTTAAAGCCCCAATAACACTCTTGTAGTAACTGAAAAATATGTCCCAATCTTCATTCTGGTCAACAAATCGTATTATTTTAGAATATTCCAATTAAATGATGATATAAATTTCATCTTAACACACCTAATTTAAAAAATTGGAAAAATTCAACCAATTGATTTGAAAAGTCTAACGTAAACCTTTTTAAATGTGACTTGGTTTTTAAAATATTTTCGAACCCTCTGGACAAATAAAATAGGTTGTAATGGATAATTTACACAACAGGTAGGACATTTAAACATCTAGTACTTAGAATAAGGGTATTATTTATTTTCTGGAGCTACCAAGCCAGCAAGAATGTTATTGTCCCTTTAAGATCGCGAGTAGATGTTAGTATCTTAGAAACCTGGTTTGTTGATCCTGATTATTAACGTCACTTTCATTTGGTCTTTCAAACTTTTAACATCTCTTATCCCTCAAGCACAATTAATCATTTATTTCAAGTGTTTCTAATTGTATTTGTGCTACTTAATGTACTATCATTAAAGTGAAATGGAATGGAGTTCAGCACCCTACTGTTCTGGTCCGTTATGTCTAATAAAGACAGGCATATGTCATGCGGTGTGAAATTTCTTTAAGTGGCATTTAGTAATTGAACAGTAACACAATAACACTATTTATGGATTAACAATTACTGGTTTATTAACATGCAACGTTTCGACGATGATACTCTCGTCTTTATCAAGCAAGTGATCATTTGCTTGATAAAGAGAGAGAGAGAGAAATGGGGTTTAACTTCCACTCAACACAAACTAGGTCATTTCGGGACTAACATATGGTTTAATTTTATTTCAATAATTCGCTTGCGCGTAGGGGTCTTTAGCAGTGGGAGGAAACCGGAGTGCCCGGAGGAAACCCACGAGGTTGAGAAGGCACCCCTATCTCCATGCCACATACGCTCACGCCAGGGCTCGAAACCACAGCCACAAGCCAGAGGTGACCGGCCGGCTAGAGGTCGAAGCGCGGCACTCTAGACCACTAGGCCATCCCAACCCCCCTGCTTGATAAAGACGAGAGTATCATCGTCGAAACGTTGCATGTTAATAAACCAGTAATTGTTAATCCATAAATAGTGTTATTGTGATGCTGTGTGGAATGAGGAGAATTTTGATGGGACAGCGGCGCTACGCCCTAACCCTGTATGGAATTTTTACTGTCAAGGGTTTGTTTAACAGATAACGTGACGTATTTGGCGAATCTGATCGCGACAAAAGCTTCCACAGGTTGTGTGGAGTAAAATTTGATGTTAAATATGTTTACATCTCATGATTTGACGAAATCGGCAGTGTCGGCCTCTTAAAGGGACAATAACATTCTTGCTGGCTTGGTAGCTCCAGAAAATAAATAATACCCTTATTCTAAGTACTAGATGTTTAAGTGTCCTACCTGTAGTCTAAATTATTCATTACAACCTATTTTACTTGTCCAGGGGGTTCGAAAATATTTTAAAATCCAAGTCACATTTGAAAAGGTTTACGTTAGACTTTTCAAATCAATTGGTTGAATTTTTCCAATTTTTCAAATTAGGTGTGTTAAGATGAAATTTATATCATCATTTAATTGGAATATTCTAAAATAATACGATTTGTTGACCAGAATGAAGATTGGGACATATTTTTCAGTTACAACAAGAGTGTTATTGGGGCTTTAATATTTAGATCTGACTGACCGTTGCACGAGCAGACTCCAAGAAACTGCCTGATGCCAATGTATTTACTTATATTTATATGATATCCTTCACAATATCTAAATTTCATACAGAAGAAAGTCCAAATATAAATAGAATTTATTTACAAATTGTATATATCTATGAGAAGCAAGTTTTTCTAAAGGGTGTGGTAAGACTGATAGAATTTTAGCTCTTTAAAGAAGCTAAGTCTCTAACTCAATATCATTCCAAAGTCTTACACGTTGAAACCAGAAATATTTGTTTATTCAAACCAAAAAGTAGGCTTTTGATATCCAGTATTTAAGACAGAATAAACATTTAACCATTGGTACACGAAATGTGAATCATAGTACGTTTCAGCATCATTTGTAACAAGTGAACAGAAAGAACGAGGCTAGACATATTCCACAACTCGTGTTAAACGGCGACGCCATAACTCATCTGGCGAGCATGCACAATAGACTGGAATAATTAGACACTAGAAATTTCTATTTGGTTGAGACTCATGCCGTATAACTGATTTGAAATAAGGGTCAAAACGATACAATCCAATGTAAATCAGTTCATTCACAATCATTATATGCGTTGCGAACCATTTGGGTCAATTTTTAAGTCATAAATATTAGCTATTTAGCTCCTTTAAATTAATTATAGGATACTATCATCATACCATCATCAACCAATCTGATTAAAACACAGATCCAATTTCGTTTCGTTTTTTATAGTTCAAAATTTCGTTTTTACTTGTCTTTACAGTAGGCCATCGAAAGTATAAAAAAACGAAACGAAATATAGATCTATATTTTAATTAGATTGATCATCAACCGGAGAGAATCGTGTCGCTAACCACTCTAAACTCGTTATATTGATTTTATCTCATTGTACGTCTAACTCTTCATAAAGTTAATATTCCTTTATAATGTCTCGCACTCGACCATTAAAGTAGCTAAGTCTCAAACTTAACATTATCCAAAATCTTCAACTTTGAAAACACGAATTATTTGTCAATTTAAATCAAAATTGATGATGTAATCTTACCCGAAAAAAGATGGGCCTCTGATATCCAAAATTAAAGACAATTATTTTACCATTGGTACACGAATCGTGTACCATAATGCGTTTCATCCCCAGTTCTAACACGAGACTCGAGGAAAGAAGCTATAGAAACATTGCACCAAATCAAACGGCGAATGTAGACTGGAATAACTAGACGCTAGAAATTTGCATTTGATTGATACTGCTGGCTTATTTCGCCGAACATAACTGATTTGAAATTAGAGTAAAAAACGGAAACCATTGAATGTAAATCAGTTTATATACATTCATATTACAGTATTATATGCGTTGCGATCCACTTGTGTCAATTTCTAGGTCCCAAATGTTAGTGATGTAGCTCCTTTAAGCTACACTTAAATTCCAAGTCGAAACACAATTTAATTTCAAATCAAAAATGTATTATACGTGGGCGGAAAGTCAAAAGGTTGTATCTTGATTTTGCGAAATTGTCCAGGCGAGTCAAAAAAAAAACTAATAAAAAAAACCAAACACATAGAGGTTAAAAATCAAAATGTCTTATCAAACCCTTACGTCAAAATTCCGTACGTAAAATGTCGTATTTTTGAATCTTTTCTTAAATATTCCTGTACAAATAGCATGTGTAGAATGTAACTACCGGCACGTACCTAGTACAGAAATAGAGAGTGAAAGCTAGTTATTTGCAATTTTATACAGCAAAGACCTATCCCAGGAAATATTCACCTTTACCTGCTGAATTTTCATAGATGCGCAAGAAAATTCTCATTCTGAACAAAAAAAAAAGTGAATTTCGCAAAATATGCCAGATGCGATTCTTTGACTAACCACCGACGATGTGCATGGGCATTGTAGTATGATTGGCGAGTAGTGTTCGCTCGTGCTCTATCCCGGTCTTGACTGAGAAAGTTTATGGGGGTTTTCGGCGTGATTTCCCCTGGTCAGCAACGCCGGATTCACAGGGCCTGGTACATGTGGGGGGGGGGGGCCTGATCACCGACCGCGTAGGTGTGATCGGCGAGCGAGGAAGGCGCGAAAAGCCCCATAGGGGGCCTGGAGGGGGGATGGGAGAATTTTCAGAAATTGGAGGCCGGAAACGTGATTTTCTGGCATTTCAGGCACTTATGTCCGCGCCATTTAGAAGTACCTACCCAGAAAAAAATAAGATTCTACCACAAAATTAGCGCATTCTGGCGTTATTTCAGTGGACCAATCTACGCGAGTGCTATAAAATGATGACATTTCTAGAGGAGGGGGCTAGAGTCATTGAGCCCGTTAAATAACCCACTGTAAGTGAGCAGAGCTACATCAAATCTAATTTTGAAGTCGCTCAATGATAAATAACGGGGTTACTTGATTCGAAATCGTATTATATCCCCCACGATGATTTGATGAATGGAGGCCGTAACGTTACGACCAATCCGGGCTCGATTTTTACCAAATGGTAATACGAGATTTAATCAAGAAATCTGAATATTTCGTGTCATCATGAAGTGCATCTCATCAAATTCAGCTTATACCCACAACAAATATCAACAACAACTACAGCTTATATACAATCGTAGGTATATATACAATTCGCGCTACTCCAAATGATGGGGACGGGTAATTTGTACGGGTTGTACGATAATTCGAGTTAGAGGATGATCGGTCCGATAGAAGATCTCGCGACAATAAAAGACCATGTATTACACCCTTAGATAAAGCCACAAAAGGCGTTTATTTTTCAGATCGTCAAGTTTCCGGGAAAGTTGCCATGGTACACTCGCCTGCAAGATCCATTATTTACAGGTTGAGTTAGGCGAGGTAAATAAATAAGACTTCGATAAGGATTGTACCTGAAATTTGGTTCGAGCTATGCGATAATTTGAGTTGCAGTGTTTTCGAGCTATGCGATGTTTTATAAAAGGAAAACGAAAGAACGTATTCGTTAAACGAATTTTGTTCGAGTTAGGCGATAATTTGCGTTATACGGGGCCAGCCGAACCAAATAAACTGGAATATCCTGACCATGCTCGAGTCGCGCATCTGAGATTTTTTTTGGGTGGGGGGGGGGGGCATGTCCTACCTGTTTTGTAAATTATCCATTACATCCTATTTTACTTGTCCAGGGGGTTCGGAAATATTTCAAAATCCAAGTCACATTTGAAAAGGTTTACGTAAGGCTTTTCAAATCATTAAGTTGAATTTTTCCAATTTTTTAAATTAGGTGTGTTAAGATGAAATTAGTATCATCAATTAATTGGAATATTGTAAAATAATACAATTGGTTGACCAGAATAAATATTGGGACATATTATTCAGTTACAACAAGAGTGGTATTGGAGCTTTTAGGATTGGATTATCGAAGAAAACTTGTCGTCGTATATTGATTACCATTCTATACTATCGAGCATTCTATACTTATCGAGCATAAGTAGAAACATAACATTTAACACATGTCAAAACTTGTTGATTAAAGTTTTCTTATCTTTATTGATCGAAAAATCGATTTAAGTCGGGTTTATTTTGTTTAAAATGGAATAGAACACAAGTACGTATGATAAACATCTGATTTATGGAAAACACTCGGGGTCATACTTTCAATTGATTTAAAAAATTAAGTGCAACACGTCTCTTTTGTATGACAAAATGTTTTCTGCTTTAACCGAGATTCACATTCGACATTCGAAATATATGATGTAGTTTCTTATACACATTAATTCAGGTCGTAATTCCACTAAATTTTTAAAATTTCATTCGATCGCGTTTAATAGTTTAAAATATCGAAATGTCTTCGAAATATGGTCAAAAATATCACCGATTCGAAATTTACCATTTAGCTTCTTATACTAATGATCAACGCCACCGAAATTTGTACATTCGTCACGAACTGTATCCTGTGTCGCATTCGCAAATTTAGATACGTTTGGGTGTAAACGGGCGAATAAACTTTGACCCAAAGAGTGTTCACAAGAAAGTGTGCACCGACTGAATGGGCGTTTATGACTTAAAATCGGAGCAGAACATTAGCACGTTAAACTCTATTTCATTTCATTTATGACTTAAATAAAGATGAAAAAGGGTGAAATAGAGTTTAGCGTCCTACTTGTCTGCACCGACTGGGCTAATGAAGACGGACATACGTCATACAGTGTGCTATGAGGACAATTTTCGACACTAAGGTCTACTCTTTTTCGAATTCAAACCGTCATTCCACGTCGATATGTACACTTCACTTACGTTTTTGTACCATTCTAACGACTATAATTTGTCGTTTGCCAGGCCCTCCGCCCTGTCTCACTGGCCAATATCGGGATTGAAAACGAGACCTCCGGGCTGGCGAGCAACACTATAATTCAAATAAAATCGTAAACAGAAATAGAAATACAAAGCCCTTGCGTTTTCCATAAGTAATATTTTATCTAAGTGAGGTAATTTATTGAACAAATATCGAAATCTCCTAAAGATGGATGTGGCTGTTGGTGTCAGAATACTCCTGTTAACATATTTAGTTCATTTATCTACAAATGATATAATTAGTTTACCAAAACGTTCTGAATATACTGGGGAATTTTACAATGTTGTAAATCAGGAATCTAAGATTGTGTATTTAAAAACTAGTAAAGGTGCATTCGTTGGATTTTTCGAATCAGTCAACGTTTCCAGTTTGGTCTATGAAGTAAAAGTGGGAAAGGATATTAACACCCAAACAGTCATTCGGAATTCAAAGAGTGGTCCAACCATGAATTCGACAACAGATCCAAATTTACTCCTGGATAATACCAGATTCAAACCTTTTTACTTCATTTGGGCACATAATACTCTAGTGATTGGTGCGGGAACTGTTGTCGGACATGGATCTACACTGCAGTGGTCTAATGACAAGGACGTTACAGTGAGGTATATTTCAGTGCGTGCAGGAAGTTCGCCCCTGGATTATATTTTTGAATTGTCCTGTAAAAAAATCTGAAAGAATTTATGTTGCAAGTTGTTTTCGAAAAACTATAT